>OX456525.1:70036304-70682441 GCA_949748255.1 Eustalomyia histrio
CGACATTAATTTGTTAATTTATTTGCTTTGACAAAAATCGTAAACTTGAACTTGAAAAGAATTTAACGTTTTTTTTTAAAAACATGTATCGGTAGAAAAAAGTTAGAGAATAATTTTTAACGTATTTTTGTTGTTAATTATAGAATTTTGGCAATATGACTACCGAATTTCGTAGTTAAAATGTTACAGAATCCCACTACAGATCTGTTTTTTAAACTTTAATATATAAAAAATCGTATTTACATTAGACAATTTGGTTAATAATATCTGACGTCAAATTTTGAAAACCTTTTTGAACTTGACATTTGTTAAAAACAACCAACATTTATTTAAAAAAATTCACTATCTGGCCCATAAATCTTAAGAAATTTGTTTATACTTTTGTCGTTTATTCAGGGTGCCCGCCTGGGAAGGTAACTACTTTGTTTGTTTATAATTTTTGATTAAATGAAAGAGAATGAATCTTATATTGATAAATGTTTTATTTTAATGTCAGCAATTATGTATGGAATACAATATTAATATAAAATGTCCGCCTCTGTTTAGCCTCACAAATGCGAGCCCTTTAGACCACATTTTTCATAACATTCTCACACATTTCACGCGGTATTTCATACATTTCATTACGAATATTTTGTTTGAGTTGCTTAAGCGTTTCTGGTTTGTTTGCATAAATCTTGCTTTTCAGAAGTCCGGAACAGCCAAATCAGACAACCGCGGAGGCCAATCAACATCACCCATTTCTTAAACTAACTTGTTGTGTAAAGAGGTCTCGCAGTAATTCCATTGTAATCCTGGCTGTATGCGATGTGGCACCGTCTTGTTGATACCACATGTTAATCAAGCCCAAAGCATGCAGTTGTGGCGTTAAAAAGTTTTCACTCATATCACGATATCGCTCCCCACTCACAGTTACCGTTAGCCCGTTTTCATTTTCAAAGAAGTAAGGTCCAATGATTCCTCCTGACCAAATTGCTCTCCAGACTGTCACTTTTAATGAATGCAAAGGTGATTGATGAATAATTTGAGTCTTTTTCATTGCCCAGAACCGACTATTCTGTTTATTCACATATCCGTTCAAATAAAAAATGTGCCTTGTCACTCATTATGATTTTTTCATGAAAAACGGGGTTGTCATGGGCGAGCTGTAACATCCTATTGTCATATGTGCGGCGGCGTAAATGGTCTTGTGGAAGAAGCACTAGTGGTCAACTGAAAACAAATGTAAATCCTTGTGCAAAATTGTGGGCCCAATTCTGTTCTTTTGAAGACCAAGCTCCTGAGCACGGCGTCGAATTAAGGTTGATGCATTGTTTTGAACACTTCCTTGAGCAACAATAATGTTTTTCAAGCCGATCTTGCAGTACGTTTGTGGTCCATGCTTGCGCCTTTCACCTACAGACCCTCTTTCTTCGATATCATTTCACTACACGATAAATAGTGCGTGTTTGTTGCCGCGTTGTTTCTCACAAAAAATTTCACGGAACTTTCTCATCGTCACAGTAATCCATGATTGATTTCGATAATATGTTTTAACAATTAAAACACGTTCGTATATCGAATATTTTTCTATAATAAATTTGCCACGTGTCTACTTCACGACTGCCAAAATATAAACTGTCAAGACTAATGTTTACCAAAATGCGCGGCAAAAACCATCCCGGCGGACACCCTGTATTACCTATAATATGTTACTTATTTAATTATTAATTATAATATTTCATAATAAGTTACCTGTAATGGATTACTTTTTTATATTATTTTAATATAACTAATAATGACTCATTGTTGATAATTTAAATAACTTTATTTATTAATGTGTATTTTATTAATTTATGAATTAAAAGAGTTTAATAAAACACAAACTAACATGTAAAGTGAAGAGGAAAAAGCCTAAAAATTAGTTTATAATAGTGCAAAAATGACACATCTTATATGATTAATTTTATGACAAAATTTTTAAAATTACTTGGAGCACAAATAGAGTATAATATCTTTTATATACATATTTTTATAAATTGTAAAGAGATAGAAAATTTTGAAGAATATAATTTGAAATCAAGAGATAAAATCTATAAACATCAAATCAAATAAACATTACGTGAATTTCGATGCGAATAAAAATGTTTAAAACTGAACAAAGACTTCCCCTTTTTTCACCATTGACGACCCATGAGATACATATGTCCCAAATTGTATTTAATCGAAAAAAATTCAGATCTTATTTAATCCCCAAATATATTGCTGGATCTAAATTGATCTGCCATTTTTTAGATCAAATATGATCAGCTAGATATTGCAGCAGGTATTCAAGAATATAAACTTGCACATGATTAAGTATTGTCCAAGATAACATTGCAGCTACAATAGAGAATAATTTTTTCTTTTTTAATTTTAATGTATATAAAAAAAAAAATAAAACAAAATAAAACAAAACTGTTTACGTCTTTTGAATGACTTTAGCTCAAAACTCTAACACACAGTTGGCTGTGTCTCACCATGAGGGGAAAAACGGGGTCCGTTGGGAAGTGGGGACCTGTCCCGTGATAGGTAAAAACAGGACCGGTTTTGAAAATACATATTACGAGATAAGTGAAAAGAGGAGTGGTTTCTAAAGTAGCTATCCCGTGAACGGTTTAAAATTTAATATCACGTGATGAGATCTAAAAGTACAAGTCCTGTGGTGGGTGAAAACAGGAGTGGCCTGTAGGAATTTCTATCATGTTGGCCATTTTCTTCTTCCCAAAGTTTAACATCCTGCACAACTTTATTATCACACTAACGTTATGTCCATTCCAGATTTACTTGTGCATGTTTCCCGTTCTTGTAATCCGAAAAGGTCTCTGATTTTTAAGGTTAAGAGTAATCAGGTTTGATCCACCCCTGGCCAGCACGTTAGACCTCTCATATCCCTCTACACCACAGTGTGCGGGTACCCACGTCAACCTCAGACGTCCCCTATCAGAATAAGTGTTCATCGCCCTATTGCAGTTCGAAACTGTTCGATTTCACAGATTCCACTGACAAAGCCCTTACCGCAACCTGACTATCCATGAAAATGGCTGCATCCCCAGAATAAATCAGTCGAAATTAAAGACCGGAATGCACTCTGTAATAGCCAGAACTTCCACCAGAAAATCTTGTGTTGTGGCACGAAAGCACATTTCTAGACCTCCCCAAAAGAAACCTTAATCAGCTTTCCCGTCTAGTAAAAATGAATTCCATTAGTATCATCCAAGATTCTTTCATCCCTCCACTGTTCCCTGACCTGTATAAGAAATTTGCAGTCCGCCCTATCAGATTCCATATCCAAAATATGACAGCCTGGCAGATGTTCAAGAACTGTCTGATGTTGGCTACACTGTTCTCCAAAATACCCTACCCGAGCACCATCAGTCGCAAATGCAGCTTCATATCCAACATGAACATGTATTGGTCTAATGGCGAGTATCGTATCCGTTGCCCTTGAAGAGTTCTATTTTATAGCGCTACTAATGCAAGGAATAGATGAAATGATAGTTTTTATTAAAACAGAACTAATATTGGATTTTTAATGCCCATTTTTTTTTTTTAAATGACAAAATTTTTAATAAATTGTTGATTGTTGGTAAAAGATAAATATTTTTCAATATTGATTAGAAAATCCAATATTTTGCATGATGTGAAATCGTTTCGTTTAATTTTATATATTATATGTTATAATAACGATACAATTTTAGTGGTTCCAAAAGAATTCCAACCAATTTATATGCTGTGTGTAAGATTGAGCCGCTTAAAGGCTTACCTTTTTTCTTTGCACTCTATGGCATATTCTAATTTCATTAAGATCAAAGAAAATTCATTGTGCTGGTAACCTTGTAAGAAAATATCGGAAAAGATTAAATATAGACCCCATAATTCCATATAATTTTTACTCTTAGATCGAAAACTTTTGATATTTTTCATCAGCTATAATTTTAAAATTTTACCGTCTGAATTAATATTGTTACGATTTTTACCCTTTATAAGGTCGTTGATTTATTTACCTTTTAAATAAATCGAATTCTTTCTATATTGCAAATAATAAACACTGTTTATTAATAGCTCTATTTATTTATAACAGTCACTAAAAAAACACTTAATAGCACACTTTATTTACACGATGTAGATAAACTAAACGTTAGCCACACTTTAGTTCTTCACACTCAGCGTTTTATTTATAAACTGAACAACTGCGTCTCCAAGTACCCGTATTTATATGAGTAGTCAGGTATTTTAGTTATTTCCAATTTATTACGACACTAGATTTTTCCAGCTGTCAAAATTTCTAGTTGTAGAAATTTCTTGTAACAATTATTAATTTTTTTCAAATATGTGTTCAGTAAAACATTGGCCCTGTTTTTTAGTATTAAACAATTTTTATACTTCAACAACATTGTATGAAAATGCTGCACAATATTGAAATACAAACAGTTAAAAGGGTAATATTGCAATTCAAAAACGAAAATGTAGAATGAATGAGCAGAAAATATACCTTTACCCAGTTACAAAAAAATACCATTTTACAAGTGACATGAATTTGTAGTGAACAAACTCATACTAAACTGTAGTCAACATATATACACGCATACATATGCACCTTAGACAAACAAATATACATATTCATGCATACCATGATATACTTCATACACACGTATTAATGTTGGTTTTAGATTAAACGTAAGACTTGTCTAATTCATGTTGAATGGTTTACAAAATTCGAGTGGTTTATAAAACAAAAAATAAAAAAAAAAATGTCTCGTACTATCAAAATGCATTTTTCGATGTTCTTTCATTTTGGTGGTTTCATATTTTGTGTACAATATTTTTATTTTTTCTAAAAGTAAAATAAAAACTTGTTAAATTGCATGCTAGTGTTGTTTTTCACTTAACTCTCAGGTTTTAGCAATGAGTATAATACTGCCAAAGTCATCGTCATCATCATCATCATGATTATCTACGTAGTCGCGTCGCATCTTGCTGGGATTTTGGGAATTTGTTGTATTGTGGCTTTATATGTTTGCTGTCGATAGTATTTTGGTCGTATGGGTGTGTGTATAACGTCTTTGTAAGCACAGGGTGATGGGTAATAGTTAATACTTAAGCACCTTTTGAATTTATAGGGTTACATTTTTTTTATATATATAAAACAAAATTAAATTCTATAATGTTATTTGGTAATAAAAGGTAAAATGCATAAAAGAGAGCTTATACTAAGGACATTCTTGATCGCGATTTGCAAACGATATATAACATTATGTATATAAAAATAAATAAGAAAACCCCTTTAAGTACTAGTTTATCGAAGCGTATGATTCAGGTTATAATTTTAATTAAATATTACTCATACGTTTTAGATAAAATGAACAGATAAAAATCTATGTTGTTAATGTTATTTTCAAAATTTTAATATCACAATAAATATTCTCGTATTTGCTGTTTAAATTTATGGCAAAAACCAGTTATTTGTTAGTTTTAAAGTAAACTTTATCATTCGTAAAGTCCTTTTAAGCTCCATAAAAATGTGTTTTAATCCATCATTGAAATATAGCCAAATAAAAAGTGTAAATACGCTTTAAATGATGCACTTTTGTGTAGTATTGCTATCATGAACTCACCATAAAAAATACTTTGAATCCTCTTTTGCTTATACATACATAAAGAAGTGGTATATAGCTTTTGAATAATGAACAGTTTTTTTTTTGTTTTTTTTTTTCAAACACACTTTTTTAAGAGATTCCTAAAAAAAGAAGTCGCAAAATTTTAGTAGAAAAACATTTTTGTTTCATGTTTAATTTGAATTTGGTTAGAATATCACGAACAATGAATTTAAGGTGTTTGGTTTAGATATTGCCAAGAAATGAAATAAAGTAAAACAGCTGTTACTTAAACGATTTAAGTTTGAGCTGTAGTATTAAAAAAAAAAAAAGAAAAACCTCAGGAAAAAATACCTGACATGCGAAAGGCATAACGAAGTTGAATAATGGTAAAATGATGAAATTGAATTTTTTTTAAGAAATTCTACTTTTAGATATAAATTTAACTATGCGATTAAAATCACACGGTGGGAATTTGGTTGCTACTATCTTGTAGAGAAATATTAATAAATTTATGGATTTTCTTGGATTCCAAAAGTATAATTCTATCAATGTAAGGTCAATTTGTATATTATGTTATATTTGTTAATAGTTTCACATTTAAAGTGATTTTGTAATAGGTTTGTTTGCTATAAAAAAAATAAAGAGGAGTAAGGAATCAACATTTTTGTTAATTTTTTAACAATCTTTCCTGTTTATGTTCCACACTATGTATGGTATTTACAATGAATCCGAATTGAAGAAGCAGAAAACATATTGGTTTAAAAAATTAGCATTCTTCAGTTCCACCCCTGTTGCAACTAGTTTGAAAAAGTGGATTTTTATTTCATTTTGCACCGGCTGCCATTAGGGGTACATATATGTTCTGCTTTATATATGTACCCCTAATCACACAAGTCTGGGTCAGTTGTCTGCAGCCTTGGAAGCATTAAGGTGGTAATACTCCACTAATTTTTCTCTCTTTCTAAGGGCTTCTTCTGTATACAGGTCTCATCTTTAAGATACTGCGAATATCCGTGAAGGTTCTTCGAACATCCTTGTATCCTATGAATGCCCTTGAAGTTTTTGTGAATACTCTACTTCTGCACTTGAACTAGATTTCCACCAGGATGTAGATAGATCACCTATTTCAATAGCCCTACGGACAACCAGAGAGCATCCTTTTAACCTCAGATTATATTTTTATTTGTGCCAGGACGTGTGCCGTACTTACACTCGCCAAAAAAGTCTATAATGGCAACTGAAAATTTTGCTGTTATTACGGGAAATTTTGCTAATATGAGCCCAGTTGCATTTTTTGCTAATCTTAGCAACACATGTCTACTGACATGTACTACAATTATTTTTTTTTTAGCTGCCGCTACTAAGTTTTAGTAAACTTTTTGTTATGTTGAATTTAAAATCTGTTTGCTAAAATCGGCAAAAAATTACTAAATATTATTAACTTTAGTATAAAATTTCAAATATATTTTTTTTTATCAAAATTTTTAATTTAATTTATTTTTTTCAAAAAATTTTTTGGAAAAATTAAAAAAAAAAAATCAGCCTTAAAAATTGTAAAAACATAAACGAATTTATCATTTTGTTTTAATTTGGTAATTTCTGTGTTTAAAAATATTTTAGTAAATTTTTTTTACTTTTGAGGTCAAATTTTAATTGTTTTTAGGGCTGATTTTTGGAACTAAAAAAACTTTTTAGTGCTATTTTAAGTGGATGTCCTATTTTTGGACATGAGTCGGCATCTTTACTTTCGATCCCTTTTTTAAGTTCCCAGCAAAACTTTGGTAATGGGTGCGATATTGCGTTACCTTGTACCTCGTTACCTTTTTCATTATTTGCAAGCATAAAGTAATAAATTACTTATTATTGATTACGTAATATACGATTTATAAATGCAAAGTAATAATTGAAATATTTTTGAAAATCTATTTTTAGATACATTACTTTGTGTTTTTTTGTAAGCAAAAGGGTAATGTATGTTTGTTTTGATAACACTAGCGAAAAAACAAAGCGCAACAATTCATTTAAGTTTAAAGCAGTCAAATACTATATGCGTCGATAGCTCAGTGGGTAAAGTTCTTGGCTGGCAACCAGATTTCCCTGGCTCGATTCCCATCTTGACCACATTATTTTTAATTTAAAATAATTAAATTAAATATTTGTAATAATTTTTTTTTTCTAAAAAATTCACTTTTTTTAAAATCTATTTTTGGACACATGACTTTTTCCATTCTCGTAATCATATAAGTAACCTCTTACATTATCACCTATAAAGTAATGGGTATATACATTACTTTGAGGCTCATCGCTTGTAAAATTCATCAATGAAGTAAGCCCCTATGGCTATACATTACTTTATCCATTATTTGGTAATGTGTGGTTTTGCTGGGTTATATAACATTTAAATGCAATTTAAGTTTGTTTGCATAACTTTTTTAAAATTTCTAATATTTTTTTTTGCTAATTTTAGCAAATCGGTTTTCAAAAATTTGTAAAATGATTTCTGAAATTAGCAACAAAATTTTTTAAATATTCTATAATTTGTAAAATCCTAAATGCAAATCTTTTTGTACAAAAATATTAAAGTGGAATTGAAAACCGTTTACAAATTTTTCTACAAATTTTTTTTCTGAATGTAGTAAAAAAGTATCCTACAAGGACGTGTGCCGTACGCAGGTCACCACCTTATGTATCCTGCCTGTGACCTTAAACTTTATTTCCACTAGGGGGTGTGCCGTACATAGGGTACCTCTTTCAACAGCCCTGCGGACAACTCATTTGTATCATTCTAACTTATTTATTTCAGCCAGGGCGTGGAAGCAGCCTAGGAGTAATAGGGAAGTGCGGCATACGAAGGTCATAGCCGTTTGCCAAAAGGGCAAAATGTATTAAATCGATGGAAATTAAATATTTGTGTTTAAACACTAACAATTCCAGCCAAATATCTTTCTAGAGTTCAGTAAATATTTTTTTTTATTGTATCGAAACTCAGCAGTTGCCTCCCTATAAATGCAGTGCATTGTATCGATGTTAGGGAAATAGGTTATAAAAAGGAGGAAAGAGGAGTAATGTTTATGGCTATTGGACTTGTATTTCTCTATATTGTATGTAAGTTTTCAGGGAAGACTTCTGCAAGGAGTTTATTCTACATACGACTTGTTCGACTTATGAACGAGTTTTTCCTGTAATGTGATGTGCCGTTGACTGGACAATCCACCACAAAGGAATAATCTCTGCTGAACAAGCGAGTATTCCGGACAAAAACCGGTGACCGAGGGATACATTAACTTATCTTACCAGAACATATGCAATGGTAGTATCGATGGATTTTTAGCTTCGTAAATATCCTACATGATCAATAATAGCATAGTAAAAATGTTTATTCTCGTTTATATTTGTAAAGGGTTTGGGTTGATCGTATTTTATATTACTGCAAACGAAGCAGACCTTTGAAAAATAGAATGCATCACATCTGTTATTGTATGCAAACTAATGGAATAAAGTCCTTCTTCGAAACAGTGCGGCTTTATTTTTCTTTTGTTAAATTATGTATATGAATTCCAGGTAATAAGTAGTCAAGTTCAAGGTCTATTTTATACAAAATTATTTATTATTTTATCCAATATTTCGCTATCTCAATGGATAGCTTCTTCAGGGATATTTTCTTTTTTTTTTCAATAATTTTGTATAAAATAGACCTTGAACTTGACTACTTATTACCTGGAATTTATAGTAAAAAAGTCGAAAAAATTAAACTGAAAAATTTATTATGTATATGAGTTATATATCGCTCATTCTTATTTCTAAAAAATACCGTCTTTGAAAGATTTATTGTATTTTTTTAAGTATTCTCTAATGTAGTACACTACTTAAGCAAATTTCTTAAATAACTTTCAATATATGTTCAAATATCTTTGCTGTATTTAATTTAATAATATCAGTATTTACAGAAATGTATAAACTTTATTTTTATTGCAGAATATCCTTTAGGATTTAAACTAAATTAATAGAAAATATCGTTTGATACAACCTAGTTTTGAAATAATTTCTATTTCCACAAACTCTCTGTAGGGTTGCTAAAATCGAATTCGGTTGTCACAACTCCGCAGTTGCCCCAACCTATAATATTCATCTGCCACAACCGCAGTAGGGTGTAACATTTTCAAAATTTAGCTATAAGAGTATCTGTAATGAGATTGATGCAATCTAATTGGGTTGAGGAAATAAATTTTGGATGCCTATAGTGAGTGTTAAATATTGTTGCCGATTAAAAGCGTTTTATAAAATTTTTCTATTTACAAGAAAAATGTATTAAATGTGACAAATTGAAATTCACCATAATTTGTATAGTTTGTTCAACACACATATTTATATACGATTTATGAATTATATGAAATTCTAACTTTAATTTATATTTTGTTAATTTAGTCAGCTGTTTTTGAAGCATATGATTGAGCTAAAGTACGTAAATTACATACGTGCGTGCATTAATAACAATATTAGATGAAACCAATCGTGCATATATACACTCTGATACATTTTTGTTAAAATTTACTCTATTAAATGGACGTAACTTGTTACCTACTTTAAATGGGGCAAAAATATACACAATATTTAAAATCAAAATATATAGACACAATATGTTTAAAAATAATACACACAATGTGTCTAAAAGTAAGTTTTTAATTGTATCATAAAAAGTTTAGCAACATTCGACTTTTGTTTCAATTTAAATTGTATGTGTCTAAGAGAGCAATCTTAAATGTATGAACCTACATATAAGATGTTCAAAAATACGTTTAGTCATGTATACACTTAAGTAAGTTTGTAGGTTGAAATAACTGATAATATCATTTAAAAGAAATGATTTTTCATTTAAAACCGGTCTACTTAATTTTCATTTAAAATAAATGCCTTTTATTATTTATTTTTAAATGTTGATCAATCAACTGACACATCTGTAAGAAACAAATGATATAATTAGTTAAAATAAATGTCAAAATTTTACCTACCAATCCTTAAAAAATAAATGTTTTTTTCATTTATTTTAAATTGTTTCCGTTTTTTTTAATATACTCGCACAATACAAAATGTATATGTGCATATGAAGCTATAAACACTTTTTGTGTGAATGCGTTTGTGTTTGTATGTGTGTTTATAAAGTTCTTGTAATTTGTATTGAAAAATTTTGTATACGATGTCCGTCTGTCTGTCCGTCTGTCTGTCTGTTGAAATGGCGATCACGACGCGAAGACGCAAGCGGGGGTGCCTATTTTTACCCAGATTATTGAACATCCTCCCGAGCAGTTTGGTATTTAAAATGAGCAAAATCGGTTAAGCGGTTCAAAAGTTATGAGTGAAAATGTGAAGGTACCTCTAAATTTTCCATACAAATTTGTACAATTTTTCTGTATCTATTTTTTTCTGTTAAGTAAGTAAAAATGTTATTAAGTCTTCTTCTTGTTCGATTACATTTACTGTCTTACATACTATGAGAATAATATCATTTTAGAGCTATATGTGTGTTACTCTTAATAACTAAGTTAACGTAAAAATGAACAATGTTAAAGTCGCTAACAGAACAGACCTCTGTAAATAACATTACTAAAACTAAATAACAAAAGTTCGTTACATAAATTGATAAAACATATTCATATTACAGTTCATGCAAAATTTAGTATATACGTATATCACCTTCAGCCCCTATGGTGGAGGGTATTCAAAGATTCGGCACAGCCGAATTTAGCCCTTTTTTACTTGTTTTTTAATAAAATTTTATATAACTTTAAATTTAATTCTAGAATGTTTTTAATATACATACAGTGGTGTTCAAAACATTTGAAGCTTATACCGAATTTAGATTTTTTTTTTTTGTTTAATTTTCTTTTGATGACTCATCGTTACTAACTATTTATATCTTTTTGCCGAAAACCAATTCGTTTAAAGTACTACAACAAAAAAAATTATATTTATAGAACTTGTCGAAATTTAAGTATTCAAATTATTTGCAACTGTCGTTTTCATTAATCCTAACAAAGCAATTCAAAGCAAAAAAAATGCATGGTTATAGCGTTAATTTCAATTTTTTTTCTTTAATTATTTAAAATTATTGTGTTAGCATTTGTTTTTAATAACTTATTAAAACTATTGCATTTCAACAGTATTATGTTAAGTAGATGTTGAAAGGGTTATCTTCGTCATAGTAACTTTTGTGTAAAATGGCTGGAAACAAATATAATTTTTTAAAAGTACAAATGTTTAAATAGTTTTAAATATGGACTATTTCAAAAATAATTTCCTTTACATATTAAAGCAGAGTCATTAAAGAGGAAGAAACACGAATGAACTCCGAATGTAAGAGAAAACCGAGAAATGAACCATTTTCTACGCAATATATTTACGAATATATGGAACTGCATTGTTCCTAGAAAATCTAAAACCGAAATCTCGCTCGATGTCTAGCACAATTAAAAGAAGAGCACGAGAATATGGTCTCAGAAGTTTTAAATGTACAAAAAAACCCTAAGTGTCAGAAAAAATTTGTAAGCTTGGCTTGACTTTGTCCGGATCAATATTTAACATCCTGTGATCAGATAAAACAACTAATGTTCGGACCTCAAAGTAAGATATTAATTAATTTTGAATTAAAGTTTCAATTAACTTATAATTGAAAGTTTATTTATTATATTTTTATTTCTTAGGTTAATTAATAATTTGTGTTTGTTTTTATACGATAATAGCAATAAATGAATTTAATAAAAATTTATACTAGAGGCTTTTGATAATAAATACACTAAAAAAAAATTAAATAGAATTTACAAAAAATTAACTTATTTGGAGAAAAATTTGAAATTAAAACGCCGCCAAAGACACTTTTTACCAATATTTAATAAAATTTTCCTAAAAATCAAGACAAAAATCTTCCTTAAAATTTGGTCAAAATTTTTAGTGTAGAAAAATTTTACTACTGAAAACTAAATTAGTTCATCCATCATCTAAAATTTTACTACTAGTTAGGAAATGTTTCCTTAGTAAAAAAAAATTATTTTATTTTATTTAAGTTCATTAGATAATTTTTTTTTGACTAAAAACTAGGACTCAACTTACTAAAAATAAGAAAATATTTTTTAACATCAAGTTAAGTGAAAATTATCCTTAAATTTGATAAAAAAAAATATTCAAATAAATATAAAACTGTTTCTATGGCAAAGATCGTATATTTTACCATATATTTTAAAGTACTTTACACTCATTGCATAAGTTTTATCCCACTTTTGGAGGACTTTGCTTTGTGAGAACACTGCGCTTAACAAGCTTTTTGCTATACATTTTTATCTTTAAATTAAATTGAATTATATTAAACTACCAAAAAGGTCACCCTACACTGGGGGTCCTTTGTCTTCTTAAATTAACTAATTTAAGGAAATTATTTCAAAACTACAAAATATCACTGTTACATTTCTTGTTATTGTTGGAAAATGGAGAAAAGATCATAAGCAGGGAAACCGCGAATATGCTCTAAAAAATTGTTTTTATGCGCATAAAATATGCACTAAAAATATAGAAATATGCCTTCAAAATTTAAAAAATATGCTCTAAAAATAAAAAAATTTTTTATATTTTTTTTATACAAAAAATATTTTTATTTAAAAATCAAAACAATTCAATTAAATAAACACAAAAACTTTGCGTATTAAAAAAATAAGTAGGCTTTTTACATAAATTGAAACTAAACCTGACGGTTAACACACACAAGCTGTTAGAAAGCTACTTGGTCGGTCGAAAATTTATTATTAAAGAAGGTGATTTTTTAAGTTCTCCTCAGCCAACTGAAGCTGGAGTCCCTCAGGGAAGCATCCTGGGCCCACTTTTTTACCTTATATATACCTCGGACATGCCAACAAACAATTACACCCTTACCTCAACTTTTGCTGATGATACTGCTTTTCTAAGCGTACACTTAAAAAAGTTTGTAAGTTAAAATAACTGAAAATATAATTTAAAAGAAATGTTATTTAATTTAAAAACCGGTCTACTTAATTTTCATTTAAATTAAATGCCATTTATTATTTATTTTTAAATGTTGATTAATCAACTGACACATCCGTAAGAAACAACTGATATAATCGGTTAAAATAAATGTCAAAATTTTACCCACCAATCCTTAAAAAATAAATGTTTTTTTTTCATTTATTTGAAATTATTTCCGTTTTTGTATTTTTTGTTTTTTTTTTAATATACTTGTACAATACAAAATGTATGTATGCATATGAAGCTATAAACACTTTTTGTGTGAATGTATGTGTGTTTATAAAGTTGTTGTAAATTGTATTGAAAAATTTTGTATATATACAACCAATTTAAATAAAAAAATAAATTTAAATTTTTTGAATATTTTTTTTTTTGAAACAGACAGCAAACAAAATTTAAATTTGTAATAACTGTTACGGACACAAATAAACCACAAGTTTCCGTTTTGTGGGTAAATTTTTATTAAATTTCAAACAAATGAAAAAAATAAAAGAAACTGAAAAAAATTGTAAATTATAAAAAATTATTTCGAATAAATGTATAAGAAAGTTAATTAAGATATTTCTTCGAAAAATAAATGTATGTTCCTTTATTTTTAAATGGAACGGAAAACCTTTTTATTAAACTACAAACAGTTAACTACATAATATTCTGAGTGTACAATTATTATTTTATTGCCAAAGAAAATACGTGAGAAAATAAGTCCATAACAATTAAGATAAAAATTCTAATTAACAATAAGATCAAAATCGTAAAATAGTACAATATAATAAAATCGTATACCAGTATGGATAAAATCCTCCAATTTTTTTTTTTTTTTTTACAGAAAACCACTAATTTTGTAGGAAGTTTTTCCTCTTTAAAAATCCTCATAATTTGAACATTTTTCTATTGCTAAATTTTATGTTGAATCTGATTTGTTTTTCTATGTAAAAATTCCTCAAAATAAAAGGTTTTTCCAAGTGATAAATTCCAAGAAGCAAAAGATTTCTCTATAAGATAAAAAAATAAAAAGAAATCCTGATAATAGAATGGTTTCTTCAAAAAAAGAAAAAAATATATATTCATCTAATATAAATGGTTTTCTATTGGAAATGTCATAAGAACTCATTGCTTTTCTATAGGAAAATCATTTCTATTTAGAAACTTTAAAATGTTCATGATAGCTTCCCTTCGATCTTGATGAAATTCAGTTATGTGATTGAGAAGAAAAATAAGATTCACCTACCTTTTTAGCAAACCAATCTCACGTTTAGGAGTTCAGAATTGCGTTATTATTGCATAATTTAAAAAATTTTGCATATCCGAGTTTTATTAACATAGAAAGAAACCTATTACGGTAGCTTCGTTGTGAGGATTTTTCTGTGAGAAAATCTGCTAGGGTTCAAAGAAGTTTCTAAACCTGGCAAAACATATGACATAAATTTATCTTTGAAACTGATTGGAAAAAATAGAATATACTTTCTTTTGCTATACCTATTCCTCATTTTTGCTTCCGAATTTGTGTTTAAATTTTCCTGAAAAAGGAAACATTTATCTTATATTTTTCACGATGTATTTGAGAGTTTTAGCGCATATTTTTTAAATTTACAATAATGCAATTTTTTATTTTGTTTTCTTATTGTCAAAATATATGAAGGCATTTTCCAAATTACACAATTTGTGCCTGCAAACTCTTTACTTCAAGGGGTTTATGTATTAAATGTGAAATGATATTGAAATAATGCGTATGTGCTTATAAAAATGTTTATCAAAACACAAAATACTGAATTTTGTGTGCTATTTTTCACGTAAAGTAGGCAAAAGAGTTTTTAAGGCATTATGTGAGTAAATTCAAGCACTGTGGGAAAATTTTAAATAAAATTTACTAACTTTATAGTAGTAATTTTAAAAGGCTTTTTGGAGTGTAACAAATAACACTAGGCAACAGCCATTTTGTTATTTGGTTCTAGCATACTTTTTCTCATGGATTTGGACCTACTGAACACGAAAATGAATTTTAAAAATTTTTCTGTCGATTGGTTTGCGAGATACAAATTTTTTAATTTTTTTTTTTTAATTTTTGGAGGTACACTTACTATTTTGAGCATATCTTTAGTCTTCTTTGACCTATTTTATCCTACTACTACTCAAATTAAAGACAATTGAGCCGTCTACAACTTATTCTCAGAAAATTTTCAAATCGGGTTAGTAGTTTTGATGTTGGCGGCTTAAAAAGGTTAAAAAACTGCGTTTTTTTAGTAAAAATGTGGCTGAAAAATTCATATAAAAATTCATATAAAATGTAAAACGCGATGTTAACAGCGATTTTAATTTTTTTACGTATAGCTGACACTTTTCCAAAGAAAATAAGCCCTTACTTAACAAAATCTGATGACAAATGGCCGACTTATTATTTTTTTGGTAAACGACCGAAATTCCGCTATTTCACGATTTTTTGATTTTCATTATTTGCACAGCTTACCTACCCAACGCAAACGAATAAATACATTTGAACTTAATTTAAAATAAACAAATTAGTCTTCGTATATTATTTTTTAATTTATTTACAGCACTACATGCTCAATGTATCGCACAATTAGCTAAACTAACGAAATTAAACTAACTAATTAAATTAAGCAAATCAACGCACAAAAAAATGAGTAAAAACAAAGATATAAGTGTACATTTTATGCCATGTGGAAAAACTGCTGAATTCTTCTTTGTTTTTTGTATTCGCTGCAATCGGTCTCACGTATTAGGGTCCAAATATAGTCACCCATCATAGCCGTGTCATAGTTGCCCTGATAGCGTCGTTCCATAGCCTTCAATTCCTGATGAAAGCGCTCGCCGTGTTCGTCGCTCACGTCTCCTAAATTCTCAGGGAAAAAATCCAAATGAGAATCCAGAAAGTGTATTTTAAGTGACATGTGCACTCCCATGGCTTCATAGTTCTTTACCAGATCCTCAACTATGTCCTTATAATTCGGGCTTTTGTTGTTTCCTAAAAAGTTTTCCACAACAAGCCTGAAGGAATTCCATGCTGCGGCTTCGATGGGTGATAACAGCTTTGGGAATTTTTCATCTTTCAACATTTTTTTTATCTCGGGTCCTGCGAAGACTCCTTCTTTAATTTTTGCCAGCGAAAGGTAAGGGAAAATTGACCGTAAATAGGCAAAAGCTTCACCTTCTTTGTCTAATTTTTTGGCAAAATTTTTAATCAAACCCAATTTTATGTGCAGCGGCGGAAGTATTATATTTTCACGGTTCTCTATTAGTGGTTTGCGCTGAACATTCGCTTCTCCAACTACAGGTTTCGTTCGTACCGGCCATTTTTTTTTTATATAATGCTGATCATCAGCGCGGCTATTCCAAAGGCACAGAAAACAGCAATGTCGCGTATAGCCTCCTTGGAGTCCACACAGAATGGCCACAACTTTAAGGTCGGCGCATATTTTCCAATTGTATTTCCTATACTCTATGCATTTCAGCAAAATGTCCATAGTTTCATAGTTCTCCTTTGAATGAACCGCATGAGCAATAGGAACAGATGGCTTTTCATTCCCATTATGTAAGAGAACTGCCTTCAAGCTCTCTTTGTTGCTGTCAATAAACAACCTCCATTCGTTGGGGTTGTGAATTTGGTGAAGCTCTTGGAACAAGCCTGAAATGTCGCTGCAAAAACATATTTGGTCTTTCTTTGTATAAAATTTTGCATACTCCTTGTGACGGTTTCTGTACGCTGATACTTTCACTTCTGAAGCCGCAAATCCACACTGTATCATCCGAGACGCAAAAAGTTCGGATTTCTCCTTAGTGAGACCAAAATCGCGCACCCAATCGTTTAGTTCGGCCTGTGACAGTAATTTTCGCTTTGCACCCGGCTCAAATTCGCTTGCATTTGACTCAGACTCTTCTTCTGACGATTCTGCTTTTTGAAGAGATGCACCAGGGCACACTGGATATGGCACATCATGCGAATGTGGTACTGGAAGCGCAAACGATCCCACTTGAGCGTAGTTCCATTTAAAAAATCTTCCTACCCCACTGTTTGTGGTGAGGCAAAAATAACAGTCTGTGGAATGGCATAGCGGCTTTTTCCACATCATTGGTGTATCGAATTTCATATGGCGGCTAAAATTAAAATAAATTACTATATTCGCTATGTATAATGTGTTTAAATAAAAATTCTTACCTTCCGCCAGCTGCCCAGTTGGTTAAGATTATATAGCAAAGATCACACAGCGACTTAGGTGTCCATGGTTCTGTGATATTTGGTGAAATACCAAAATAATTCAAATAGTGCAATTGTACTGCTGGAGTAAACTTGTGTGCGTGATTTTTTTTTATAAACTGGCCACAAACATTGCAGAAATTGTCTGGATCGTTCAAACACTCGAACACACGTAGTCTTTTACTCATTGTCTTCCTTGCGTTTTCTAAATATTAACTTCTTTACACTTTCACAGACAGTTTTGAAATGCAATTGATAACCGTGTCTCCTTATGTTTTAATATGTATGAGCATGTAGTGCTGTAAATAAATTAAAAAAAAATATACGAAGACTACTTTGTTTATTTTAAATTAAGTTCAAATGTATTTATTCGTTTGCGTTGGGTAGGTAAGCTGTGCAAATAATGAAAATCAAAAAATCGTGAAATAGCGGAATTTCGGTCGTTTACCAAAAAAATAATAAGTCGGCCATTTGTCATCAGATTTTGTTAAGTAAGGGCTTATTTTCTTTGGAAAAGTGTCAGCTATACGTAAAAAAATTAAAATCGCTGTTAACATCGCGTTTTACATTTTATATGAATTTTTATATGAATTTTTCAGCCACATTTTTACTAAAAAAACGCAGTTTTTTAACCTTTTTAAGCCGCCAACATCAAAACTACTAACCCGATTTGAAAATTTTCTGAGAATAAGTTGTAGACGGCTCAATTGTCTTTAATTTGAGTAGTAGTAGGATAAAATAGGTCAAAGAAGACTAAAGATATGCTCAAAATAGTAAGTGTACCTCCAAAAATTAAAAAAAAAAAATTAAAAAATTTGTATCTCGCAAACCAATCGACAGAAAAATTTTTAAAATTCATTTTCGTGTTCAGTAGGTCCAAATCCATGAGAAAAAGTATGCTAGAAACAAATAACAGACAAAAGTTTGTTATTTGTGACCTAGTGTAAGTGTTAAATCTAAATAGAAAATATAAGAAAAGGGTCAATTCATGCAAAAACCTACAAAACAGCTAGATGTTTAGTTATTTTATTAGTGAGTCTAAATAAATGAAAGATGTTTAAGAATAAAACAATTAAATTAACTCAGTTGAAAGTTCGATTTTGCTAAGATTTTCTTCATATAAAAAAGGTTTCAATTTTGACTTAAGTTTAAATTTGTAATTTGAACATTTTCTTTATTCATTTTTACTTCTATATCATTTTAGAAAGTGTTGATTTATCAACATATGTCAATTGTACGTGTTGGTTTTTTTGTTATTGTTTTATGTTATGTACGTTTACAGACAAATATTAAGGCTAACAGAAAACCCTGAGCCTGCTTTGTAATTATTCTGTGGACATTGTCATTCATTCTTGTGTTGTTTATATATATATATTTGTATATGGCACACATACATATATTTACGCACACACGCAGACACATAAATAAACTAAAACCAAATAGCCCACCAGCATCATCAAATAAATAAATATTTAATTTTTATGCTATTCGCTTTTATACTCTACACCAGAACATAAAGAGAGAATAATAAATTTATCCTGATGTTTGTAAATACAATAAATATTGGACCTAGACCAATCCTATAGTACACCTATGGGTGTAAGTCCGGCCATTTAAGAACCCTTGAAATCAATCTGTAGGTCAAAAATATAAAGATATTTATATTAAATTTGTCACATGTGTTCCTAGTGACTCAAGAACGGTTTCTATTCTCAAATCTTACTTTGGTGTAGGGTATCTCATGGTTAGGCCGGACCAACTATAACTTTTTTCATAAGCTTTAATATATTTTTATATATTTATATATTTCCCTAAAATGGATTATAAAGGTTGTCCCAAGAAGAACGCAATTTTTAAATCTGGCAACATTCGAAGTGTCATTGTTTGACATTTGAACAATTATTATTGCTTGCTAGTAGAAGGTACGAGGTTAGTAAAAATGGAGCGCTACACGAATGAACAACGCATTCTCATTGTGAAATTGTTTTACCAAAATGGTGAAAGTTTTGCCGCTACAGTTCGCAAATTGCGATCAATTTGGGGTCACAATAATGCTCCAAAAGAGTCAACTGTAAAGAGATTAATGGATAAATTTGCCGAAACTGGGTCTGTTAGTGATGTAAAGACAACAACGCGCCATCGACCAGGTCGATCGACCGAAAATGTCGCAGCTGTACGTGATGATGTCGCTCAAACTCCATCCACCTCAATTCGACACCGAGCTCAGCAAATTGGTGTCTCCAAATCCACTTTGCAGCGAATTTTGACGAAAGATTTGCATCTTCATGCATACACTTAAAAAAGTTTGTAAGTTAAAATAACTGAAAATATCATTTAAAAGAAATGATATTTCATTTAAAAACCGGTCTAGTTAATTTTCATTTAAAATAAATGCCATTTGTAATTTATTTTTAAATGTTGATTAATCAACTGACACATCCGTAAGAAACAAATGATATAATCAGTTAAAATAAATGTCAAAATTTTACCTACCAATCCTTAAAAAATAAATGTTTTTTTCATTTATTTGAAATTATTTCCGTTTTTGTATTTTTTGTTTTTTTTTTTAATATACTCGTACAATACAAAATGTATGTATGCATATGAAGCTATAAACACTTTTTGTGTGAATGTATTTGTGTATGTATGTGTGTTTATAAAGTTCTTGTAATTTGTATTGAAAAATTTTGTATATACAACCAATTTAAATAAAAAAACAAATTGAAATTTTTTGAATATTTTTTTTGAAACAGACAGCAAACAAAATTTAAATTTGTAATAACTGTTACGGATACAAATAAACCACAAGTTTCCGTTTTGTGGGTAAATTTTTATTAAATTTCAAACAAATGAAAAAAATAAATGAAACTGAAATAAATTGGTAAATGATAGTAAATTATTTCAAATAAATGTATAAAAAAGTTAATATAGATATTTCTTTGAAAAATAAATGTATCTTCCTTTATTTTTAAATGAAACGGAAAACTTTTTTATTAAACTACAAACAGTTAACTACATAATATTTTGAGTGTACAAAGTTCAATTGACTCAGGAACTGAAGCCAGCTGACCATGGACAGCGAAGGGAGTTCGTTAATTGGGTATTGGAGAGACAACATGAAAATGCTGATTTTGCCGATAAAATCATCTTCAGTGACGAGGCCCATTTTCATCTTGATGGCTTCGTCAATAGGCAGAATTGTCGCATTTGGGGTGAGGAAAATCCTCGAGTGATTCACTAGAAGCAAATGCATCCTCAACGTGTCACTGTGTGGTGTGGTTTTTGGGCTGGAGGAATCATTGGACCTTTTTTATGAAAATGAGGCAGGTCAAGCGCAAACTGTCAATGGTGTTCGGTATCGTGAAATGATAACCAGTTTTTTCTTGCCTAGAATTGAAGAAATGAATTTGGAGGGCATGTGGTTCCAACAAGACGGCGCCACATGTCATACAGCCAGAGAAACAAACCAATTGCTGCATCAGTCATTTCCCGGTCGTGTTATTTCGCGTTTTGGAGATCAGAATTGGCCGCCTACATCGTGCGATTTAACACCATTCGATTTTTTTCTTTGGGGTTTTTTGAAGTCGATGGTTTACGCGAATAAGCCGACGACGACTCAAGCCTTAAAAGAGGAAATTGGACGCTGCATTAATGAAATACCGCAGCATTCATGCAAAACGGTCATTGAAAATTTCAATAAAAGATCGCGTGCATGCCAGCTAAGCCGCGGCGGCCATCTGCACGATATATTGTTCCATACATAACCTCATTCTGTCTACTTTACGATATAATAAAGTTTCACGATTTTTTTAAAATTATCTGTGTTTTATTTAAAATTTAAAAATTGCGTTCTTCTTGGGACACCCTTTATAAATTTTATTTTTTTTTTTAATTATGTTTAAATTTCATTAAAATCCTCCCAGTTTGCTAAATGACCGGTTTGTTGGCACAAAATAAAACAATTTAGTATATTATTATTATAACAGATTATAAACACAAGGCGTATGATTAATAATTTATGATATGTTAATATCAATCATACGCCTTAGTGTCATGCAAGATCTTTTAGAATTTTCATTAATTTTATTTAGAATTGCCAAACAAACGAATTAGAAGAACGAACTAGTTTAAAATTAAAAAAAATTCTAAATATAAGACATTAATTTGGAGTTTTAGCGACTTTATCGAATTGATCTGGGAAACCTGTAATATATTTTAAATCTATTATGAACTCTTTTTTAGGAGTACACAGTTGCTAGAAAAATAATGCAACTCTTGGTTTAAGTGTGTCTTTCAGTATCCAAATCATCTCTTTTTTTGGTTTTATGTTCTCTACAGTTAAATGAATAATTTTTTTTTGTTGGTTATTTAATGAAATAAGTACTAATTTAGTGCGAGCAAAAAAAAAAATCAACTTCTTGTATTTCAACATGTTTATTAAAATTAATTTGAGATTTCTTATATACAATTCAGTTTTAAACTAATATTTTGTAGCATATCCATTATTTTTTATTACTGCTTGTAATCTGGAAGGCATAGAATAAACCAATGATTTGATGGTGTTAAATGATATTTTGTCCCATTCTGACTTCAAAATTGATTCCAATTCATTTAACTTAGACTGATTTTTCTTTTAAACTTCCTGATTAACAAGCTCCATAAGAATTCTATGGCGTTGAGATGAGGGGATTGTGATAGCCAATCTAAAACATGGACATCATTTTCGTTTAGAAAGCTGCGAGCTAAGTGACGTGTGTGTTTGAAATCGTTATTATGTTGGATTATACTATCGGGAGCCATTTTTTCTTGCAAATGGGGAGGCATGTGTTGTCCAAGTATTAAACAATACTTATTTGTGTTCAAAACCCCTTCAATTTTGACCAATGGACCGACACCGTCACTGGAGAATGCACCTATAAATATATGGCATATAATAAATTATTTAATTTCAAATTTATCCTCCCTCATGTTTGACTGTTGGTAACTGATATCTAGGAGAATATCTTTGTTTAGGTGGTCTACATACAAAATTGATTCCATCGGAGCCAAATAAATTAAATTAGCTTTCGTCTCTCCACAAGACCTTCGCTCACTGTTCACTTGACCAATGCTGATACCGTTTTGAAAAATCAAGGTGCTTCCTTTTGTTGAGTCTACTAATGAGTGGCTTCTTTGCCGGTCGTCTAGGAAGCAACTTTGCTCCATTTAGTATACGGTGCGCAGTGTGAACTCCAATATAGGCACCATTACAGGTTGGTTGAAAAGTTCCTGCGCTCACCAAGAGATGGCACTGCTAGCTCAAAATTTTTTTTCTCAAGTTGGTATAACTGTCCTGAGAACACATGCAAAGTTGCAAGTCATTCTGTCTATTCTTTCTTTGTTTACAAGCCATTTGAAGTTGACGTGTCATTGATTTTTTTTAATATGGAAAAAACTGAATATCGTGCAGTCATTAGATTCTTTGTTTTGAAAGTTTTAAAAGCAAAGGAAATTTATGAACAATTGTTAAAAGTGTATAAGGAGTCCTCACCTTAAAAACGCACCGTTGAATTTTGGGCTGGTGAGTTTAAACGTGGTCGTACCAGCCTTTAAGACGATCCACGCAAAGGACGACCAAAAACTGCAACCACAGCAGAAATCATTGAGCAGGTACATAATATGGTTAGTGAAGATCCAAGTTTGACTAAGCGTCAAATTGCTAATATTTATATGTATATCCCTAATAATACTCCCTTCCTCTTCCCTACCTGATTCTTATTATTCCTTATTATTTATTTAATATATTTTATTTAGTTTTACGTTATGTTTATTAATTATCCATTCTTCCTTTATTATTCATTATCAACTATTTTCCTTTAAATATTATTAACCGTTAAATTTTAAATTACGTTTTTACTAATTCCTATTCTTATCGTTATTCATTAAATTATCCTAAAGTAGTTTTAACCGTTATTTTAAATATTATAAAAGAGCTTTGCTTATGAAAAATAAAATTAATTGTTATTTTGAACTTGTTAAGAGATCTTCAAACGGAATCAATAAAATTTGAACTCACACACTAATGTTTTATTTTAATTTACTATAGGCATCTCAGACAAACGAGTACTCCATATTTTACATGAAGAATTACTTATGAAAAAACTGTTTGGAAAGTTAGTGCCGCACACATTAACAATTCAACAAAACTGGATCGAAAACAAATTTGTCAGCGTAATTTTGAGCGTTTTAAGCCGAATAAAACCGATTTCTTGCGTCGTTTTATAACTATGGATGAGACTTGGATCTACCACCATGATTCTAAGTTGAAACAAGAACGTTTACAGTGGACTAAAGCTGGTTGTTCAGCTACAAAGCAGGTGAAGTCACAACGATCAGCAAAGAAGGTTATGGCATCAGTTTTTTGGGATGCAAAAGGAATTTTGTTGATTGATTATCTTCAGAAAGATAAAACAATCAACTCTGAATATTATTTCAGCCTTTTGGATCAGGTGAATGAAAAATTTGTGTCAAAAGACCTGGTTTAAAGAAGAAAAAATCATTTTTCATCAAGACAATGCACCTGCTCACAAAAGTGTTTTGACGATGGCTAAATTCAGAGAATTAAAGTACGAATTGCTTGAACATCCACCATATTCACCAGATTTGGCTCTCAGTGACTACTATCTCTTCAGAAATCTCAAACAATTCCTTCGTGGAAAGCATTTTCGTCGAATTAATAGGCCGTAGCAGCCGTAGACGGTTATTTTGCAGAGCTTCGGGAAAACCATTATAAGGATGGGATAAAATTTTTAGAAGATCATTGGAACAAGTGTATTGAGCTTCTAGGAGATTATATTGAATAAAAAAATATATTTCGTAACAAAAACAGTATTCTTTCATTTCGAGCGCAGGAACTTTTCAACCAATCTGTATATGCATTTGTGAATCTTGTTGCTATTTACATTTTACAAATTACAGAATTTTTACAGAATATTTATCGTACAAATTTTTGTTGCTAATTTCAAAAATCAGTTTACAAATTATTGAAAACCGATCTGCTAAAATTAGCATCAAAATTTACTTATTTTAAAAAAGTTGATATTAAAGGAAATGTTATTTCTAATAATTAAAAGTTATACATACAAACTTAAATTGCCTTAAAATGTTACATAGATTTAAAAAAGGATCGGAAGTGAAGATACGGACTCATGTCTAAAAAAGGATATTCACTTAAAGTAGCATTAAAAACTTTTTTTGTTTTAAAAATCAGCCCTAAAAACTATTAAAAATTTACTTTAAAAGTAAAAAAAAAAATTACTAAAATATTTTTCAAAACAGAAATTACCAAATTAAAACAAAATGATAAATTCTTTTATGTTTTTACAATTTAAAGTCTTTGATTTTTTTAATTTTGTCTTAAATTTTTTTTTGGTAAAAATAAATATAATAAAAAATTTTTAAAGCTTGATAAAAAAACATAAATTTGAAGTTTTGTACTAATATTAATAATATTTAGTAAATTTTTTTTGCTGATCTTAGAAAACAGATTTTAAATTTTACTTTACAACAAGTTTACTAAAATTAAGTAGCGGCAGCTAATTTTTTCTACAAATTTTATTGTAGTACAGTTTAGCAGACATGTGTTGTTAAGATTAGCGAAAACTACCGCTGGGGTAAAATAACAAAATTTCCCGTAATAACAGCAAATTTTTCAATTGCCATTACATACTTTTTTTTGGTGAGTGTAGGGCCATTATGAACATTCCACCATTGTATATTTTTATAATGGAGGCTACCAGTATGGGCTTCCTTAGACAATGGAAAGTCGATACCATGAAGAGTGGTAACCTAAGCGGTCACATGGAGTTTACAGAGATCTTTCTAGACCGGAACAGATTTTTATCAATTAATTTGATATCATGTTATTTGTTAGAAGTGCATAGATCCTTAAAGCCTGAGCTCAGGTATGGTTCACTGATAAAGCAAATAGGGACATGGGAGTGGGTGCTTATAGACCTAAGTCTTGACATTATGGATTGTGAGCAAATAGCCCTCCATATTTCAGGCAGAATGTTCGTGTGTGTGCAAAGGAGTATCTATGGGAGAATACAGTTAGATGAATTAACTATATTTCTATGTTGGAAGTCCGTTGCATAGTCAGAAACATCACATAGTCAAAGAATTTCGAAACCCAGATCTATATTTGCCTGCTTGGAGGCATCGGTGAGCCATACTTGAGATAACTGTCCAGACTCCCATAACCGGCTGGTCCATGGATTTCTATCAAATAACAAAAATATCATCAGATCTCCCATCAGCATTCTTTCTGACAGTCAAGCTGCATTTCTTAGAGACTTATTTTTCTTTACAGTGGAAAGGTTGAGGCGACCTTCCTTTCCTTGTATCAGGTCGTCACAAGCAGGAGCAATCGAACATCGGTACATATTTGTAGATTTTGTGAGTTGGAATATGAGAACACAGAGCATGTTCCAAATAAAAAAATAAATAAATAAAAAGTTTAGGTAGTACAATCAGTATAAATAGTAGAAATCGTTTAAATATTATAAAAAGTATAAATATTATTTATTTATTTTATTCAATTATTTGAAATTCTATACACAAGACTAATGTTTCTTATAACAGTATAGAATTATGCATTCGTATAATACAATTATTGAAGTATTAAAAATATAAACTAAATTCTAGATCAAATAATAATTTTAAATTTACACAATATTTTGGTTAAAACGATATAATTAAATAATTAAATAAGTAATTATCAAATAGCATACAAAATATTAATTTTAGTTTTGAAATTTTGTGCGTTACTTATAATTTCTAATTGGTATGGGACTGAATTCCAAATCCGTATTGCATTTATGAAAAATTGCCAGTTGAAAATTAAACTACGACGTTTAAGTGATTTTATTCTTTTACATTTTTCGGAATTTGAGATAATGAGACGATCGTATAGAGATATACAGGCTGCTTAGTATACACCAGAGAACTGCAAAATCAACTTTTTTCTTGATTTAATCATACACAAAAATTCTTGTTCACTTTTAATAATTCAACAAAATTCACTGTAGAATAAAATCAGCATCATGATACTGAACGCGTAATTGGAATCAGTGTGAATCATCTGTCGTTTATGTTTTATGCAAATGTAATCACTTAACAGTGTTCAGTAACATGATGCTGATTTTATTCTACACTGAATTTTGTTGAATTATTAAAAGTGAACAAGAATTTTTGTGTATGATTAAATCAAGAAAAAAGTTGATTTTGCAGTTCTCTGGTATACACTCTTATTAATTTATGTTGAAATTTACCAGACTTATAATAGAAAACTGTACTCCTACCATAAGTTGGGTAAATTTACTCTGTGTGCGTAAATGAAAAAAAAGTACACACATTATGAGTAAATTGATGAACACAAAATAGGTAAAATTACATTAAAAGAGCCTAAAATTTAAATCAAATTTTAAAATTGAAGAGTAAATTTACCAAATTTGTGCGTAAAGAAACACGATTTTCCTGTAAATGTACACATATAATTTGTAAAAATCCTAAAAAATGAGCATTTTGAGCATAAAAATAAATACAATAAATTTATTGTTTAGAAACTCACAAAAAGAATAAAAACAATAATATTTTTGATTAGTAATTCCAAATAATTGATAAATTTAAAAAACTAATAAAGATTTCTTTTTTAATTTTGAAAATGTTTTAGATTTTTTTTTTCAATTTCAATATGTCATAATTTTTTTTACCATTATAAGTTAGTATATTTACAAACTTTGGGCGTAACATTTTTATTTAATAAAATAATACTAATTTTAGGCATAATGTGCTTAATTGTAAACACATAGTGACTAAAAATACTTCGTGTGTGTACTATTGTATATGAAAGTGTGCGCAAAAAAGTTTTACACGTTTGGTGTTTATATTTACCGAATTATCGTTATAGTACCT
The DNA here is from genome assembly GCA_949748255.1 of Eustalomyia histrio. Taxonomy (NCBI): domain Eukaryota; kingdom Metazoa; phylum Arthropoda; class Insecta; order Diptera; family Anthomyiidae; genus Eustalomyia; species Eustalomyia histrio. The sequence continues at coordinate 70,064,118 of OX456525.1, forward strand.
AAAACTTTACCCATTTTATAGTAGTAAATTTACAAGCATTTTTTAGAGTGTAATCAACATTGTGTATAAATATTAAGACCCTTGTTTTGAGTAGTTCATCAAACTGTAAACCATAGAGTTTGGTTGTTGTTGTTGAAATGGGTTCATATCTTTTCTTTCTGTAGACGTAACGTGTTATATTTCTAAACACGAAGTTAAGTTTATCTCTACTGACAGCATCGTATTCGGCAAACAATTCACATCCATATATTAGAATTTGCATTAGATAGGTTTTAGCAATGAGAGATCTAATTTTGATAGGTGTACAATGTTTCGTTGACCAAAGTGTTCTGTGTTTTTTTTCCCAAAGCCAGACTGTCGATCAGTTAAAAGAATATGTTCGTTTAGGAATAATTCTCTCAAGCGCTTTTGACAAAAAAGGCAAGATATCACTTCGCCTGTATTCATTTTTCATTTTTTGGTATTGAAATAATTTTAGAGATCTTCCAGTTTTAAGGATAGCAACTAGTTGTTATAATCTGATTAAATATATTAGTGACCAATGGCAAAATTTTAGGGAGAAAAATTTTAAGAAATTTCGGGTGTATTTACTCCACACCAACAGGATTACATTTAATAGACATATAACATGTAAAAAATATCAGTTTGGTTTAACCAATCAAAACTAAACTGGTCAACTAGGAAGTTATCATGATTATTAAAATAGTTGTTTTAACAATTAATGTCAGCTTCTACCATTGGAATATTAACAAATTTTTCATTTACAGCATCAGGATCAATAGATACCGGTTCGTTGTTTACATCTTTTATAAAGCACTGCTCAAAATTATATCGCACTTTAAAATATAAGGTTTATCATGAATTTTCTAAAAGCTTTAGGTAGAAAATATTTTTTTTCTATTTTATTTATATACTTAACTGTATTGCAAATTTACACAACAAGAAAAAAATTATAGCATTTAAAGTAAAAGAGTAGAAAATAATTTGAAATGATATGCTATAATTGAATGTGTCACTCTTTATGTTAAAGTTATAACTGCAATTTTTGCTCTTATAATTGACCTTACAACAATAAATTACATTTAGTTCTACTTAAAACCATGTGTTTTAAATTATATTTTTATATTGCCATCATGATTTTTCAACTTTTTTTATAATTGTATTTGAAGTTAGGGGTAGAATGAGGGTCACTTTGGAACAAAAGATTTCTATAAAGACGTTGCTTTCAGAAAATCTTTCTTATACAGAAATTTTTAAGAGAATTGAACTTTCACGAAAATGTGTGTATAATGTAGTAAAAAAGTTTTTTTTGAAAAACCTCTCAACAATATGACAGGTCAAAAACGTTAAAAGTACACAACACCTGCCCAAGAACAATATTTAATACAACTACGTAAGCGTAATCGCTCCACTAGTAGTCGTCAATTAGCGTTTGAGTGGCCATCCTCGCTTGGAAAGTCAATAAGCGCTAATACGACCTGTCTCCGTTTTTACAACTATTGCCTCAAAAGCTATACTAAAAAACGTCGGCCATTCGATAACAACTGCCAACGTCAAAAGAGATAAGATTGGTGCAAAAAAAAAAATTGAATTGAACTCAACGAGAATAGAATAGTGTTGTTTTTAGTGACAAGTCCCTCTTCGAGTTGATCAATCGGAAAAATCGAACATATGTCTGGCGTACAAAGGAGGAAAACGATCAACCATTTTGCTTCAAACCAAGTATACAGGGTGGTGGTGGATCTGTCCAAGTATACAGGGTGGTGGTGGATCTGTCAGCATATGGGAGTGTTTCACATCACATGAAACTGGCTTATTTTTTACTTTTATGAAGGACGGCTAAGGGCTAGAAGCTATATTGATTTAATTTTCGATATGACGGAACCATATCACTACCAAGTTTTAGGCTCTGGAACGGCACAAAGCTAATATCAGCAAGATAATGCCCACTGTCATAAAGCCAAATTTTCGGTGGCCTGGTTTCAAAACAGCAATATAGACTTATTAGATTGGCCTCCAACATCTGATGTTAATCCGATAAAAAAAAAAATATTCCGTCTCTTATTAATCGTGATATCCAAAAGTGTATATTATCAACAACAGAGGAGTTAAAGAATTCCATAAAACACATTTGGTCAAAAATTACCATAGATGAGTGCAATAAATTAATAAAATCAATTCCAAATAGAATAAAATGCATTATTAACGTCAACGGAGAAAGTGCTTTGTCATATTAAGTAATATTTTTTTTTTAATTTACATTAAATGAATTAAATTTTTAATTTTCATTTTATGTGTTTTATAATTTTGAAACATGATTTTTTGATTTATTTTAAAGAATTAGAAATATTATTCTAATTTTTTATGTTTCCAACTGAAATGTTATACATATTAATTTTATAATTTTTAATAAATTTGATTTCTTAGTACCAAAAAAACATTAATTTTTTATTTCATTAAAAGGATAAATTATAACTATAAAATTAATTTAGAAGTGCGCTATATTTTGAGCAGTACTTTATATAGTAAACTAGCGGATCCCGGCGTGCTTCGCTACGCATGAATATTAACATTTAAACAAATTTATTGATTCATTAGTTTCTCGATCCGCGAGTTCGATAAGGAACAACCTTAAAATGATCACTCACTGACACATGTCAATGTGTTTGCGTGTATGCGCTACAATGTGTATTTACCGTGTGTATGAAGTCAACACACAGTATACATACCGCACACGCTCATGGGCGCCTACGTATTTGTTGTTGTTTTTTTATATGGACAAAATCACATGTTGACATGAAAAGTCATAACTCACGAACACGATAAGTTATAACTCTACACGACCATACGAACAAACCCTAAAAATTTAATTGAATTCGGTTTAACCGTTCGTGAGTTATAGTCACAACCCACTTGCAACAATTTTTTATATAGAGTCCGCCATCGAACGTTTTTTTTTTCAACTAGTGCTTATTTCGTGAATGGTAACACTTAGCTCATATCTGATTTGACAGATAATTAGTTTTATCCTTCCGCTGAACGAATATGGTTGTGTATACGCTTGAACAACTATGGGAAATATTGCGACATTACTTTGAAAATCATGGTAATGTTGCAGAATGTCATCTTTTCAGATGAAGCTCATTTTGATCTTGGCGGTTATTTAAACAAGCAAAATTGTTGCATTTGGGGCACTGAAAACCCGCACGCATACATTGAAAAGCCGATGCACCCAAAACGAGTCACTGTTTGGTGCGGATTTTGGTCCAGAGGCATAATTGTGCCATTTTTCTTCGAAAATGAGCAAGGAGTGGCCGTTACAGTCATTGGCGATCGTTATCGGGCCATGTTGAACAAATTTTTGTTCACAAAAATTTAAGAGGAGGATATTGGCAACATTTGGTTTCAACAGGACGGCGCTACGTGCCACACAGCCGAAGCTACACTCGATGTTCTGTGCCTTGTTTTTGAAGATCGCATTATCAGCCGCAGTGCTGATGTCGTTTGGCCGCTTCGGAGCTGCGATTTGACACCGTTTGACTATTATTTGTGGGGTGCCGTCAAAGATAAGTGTTACGCCGACAAGCCAGAGACAATTGACGCTTTCAAGGACAATATTCGTGAAGCCATTGGTGAAATACAGCTGCACACAATAGATAATGTGCTTAAAAATTGGACCGATGGTGTAGGCTACTGCATGGCCAGCCGAGGCAGCCATTTGAATGAAATTATTTTCCATTATTAACCGGAAGGATTGTATTTTCAAATAAAAAAAATATTCAGTAGTTTTTTAATAGCATTTCAAAAAAAAAAAAAATTATTTGGCGGACCCTATATACATATATAGATAGTATAAACAGTTTTAGTAGTATAAAAATTATCAATAGTATTAATATTATAGAGTATGTAGATAGTACAAATATATTTAATACTTAAACAACTTAATTTAAAAATATAAATTTAAATTTATTTTCAGCATAATACATTGTATTTATAATTGCATACAAATAAAACATCTGGTATTTTAAATATAAATATATACTTTTTTATATGCCTATCATTTTATTACATTTAGATCATAAAAGAAATTCCTATGGACAAACAAATTTTATGAAATGAAATACATGCTTTATTAAACAACTGTTACAAGCTTCCCATATTATTTTAGTATATATTAATGCCAATATACAAACATTTAGCAGGCCACATAATGCTGCAACATCATGCCTATAAACTTCGCGTAAACTTTTGCATAAAACAATTTTCTTTTATATTTTTTTAACATTTTTAACAAACATTAGAAAAATGGAAAACTGTTGAAAATTCAAAGCACCTTTACAATTTTCTTTTCTCTTCCTATCTGCTTCTCCATCTGCATCACAAGAAAAATATATATATTTTTTTTTTTTTGAACATGATTGATGGTAGGAGCGTAACGTCCAGAAGAGTTTTTTATTTCCTACATATTTGTACAATATCGTAGAAAAATATTGATAAAAATAACAAAAACCTTTAATGTTATATATTTTTTTTTTCACAGATTCCACACAGTTATCGTTTGTCTAAAATGGCAGACGGCTCTTAGATACACCTGCAGCATTGAATTAAATGTAAAGAAAAAAAACTTGGTGGAAAAAAGCATACCACTTTATTTTTACAATTTTTTAATGTGAATTTGTTTATGTGAATGTTCGTTAAAAGTTGTTCACATTGTTTTTGTTTTGTGTACTAGAAAAAAATTCCTACAGAAAATGTTTCAAAAGTTCAAATAATATGAGTTTTTTTTTGTTGTTGTTCACTTGCAATATGTGCTTGTATTTTTCAAAAATGTTATTCCTATTCTATTTTTTTTTTCTCTGGCACTTTGCTAAAAAAAATATATAAAATTTTATTGAATGTTTTCCTAAAATAAAAAAAAATAAAACAATGAGCAAAAAATGAAAAGTTAGTCGATTGTTATTTTTTAATCAGAGTATTATGGAAAAGTTGTTTGATAGTTTGCAATTGTTGAGAGATGCTGCTTGTTTACTTATAGTTATTGAAGCACTGCAGGTGTAATTAAAGTTTAAGGTCAAGTGTTATTTTTTCATTATTTTTATTTCTATATTTAAACTTTAGTTTAATTTATTTAAATGCATAAAATTAATCAATATATAATAATCTAGTTTTATGGATAATTGCGGATAAAATATTTTGAATATCTGTTAATTTTACAGTAATTTATTTTTTGTGTAGAAGATATTTGCATTGAGTAGCGTATGAGTGATATTTATGTAATAATAATAATCATCATACGCTAGAGTGTCATTAGTATATTAAGTTGTTACTTTAATTTTTTTTTTGTAAAGATTATCTATTTAGATTTTAACATTTTCGAAATATCTTTTAACCCTTCTATTCATAATTATTTAATAAATAATTTTTTGCGCACATAGAGCAGAAAAAATTAGGAATAAAATAAATTCACTAATGTAGGAAAAATCGATATTTATTGGTATAATCAAGGTGCAAGGTATCGCTATTAAGGGAATTTAAATTACCACACTTTTTTGTATACACGGACGGCAGCAATGCCTTGTGGAGTACATGTTCGCAATGTACTGAATATGTCCACTTTATAAGTTTATTATAGAAATTTTTTTTTAGCGAGTACGAGTACTTAAACGCAAGAAGTATAAAGGGTTTTGCAATTGGCGAGGGTAAATGATTTTATAGTTATGCCAAAGCACAATAACAGGCTACACGATTGAGCAGTACGACCAAATGAAAAAAGAAAAATTAAAAGAAATAAAAAATCATCTTCAGCGACGAGGCGCATTTTTGGATAAAAATTGGCATATATGGGCGACGCCAACGCACACGAGGTTTACCAGGCGGCAATGCATCCACAAATAGTTACTTTTTGGTGCGGATTTTGCGCCGGCGCACAGTGCTTAGAATAATGTGCTTAGAATATTTGAGTAATATACATTTTTACAAAGCTAACAAAGTACCTTAAATAGAGTTGCAAGTATAATTTATTATCTCGGCTTTTTGTTAACATTAGAGGGCGCCAAAGTCAAGAACTTTTGAGATAAATTGTCAAAACTTGTTGAAATTTAATAGTTTTGTTTCCTACAAAAATAACACTGTCCAACAGCATTTTTGGAACAGAATAGCGACCCTTTAACTCTGAAAGGGTATGTTGAGTAGATAATTTTTGTAGAACAAACTTATGGTCCAGCACGTCTGAGTTTTTTTTTACAGTGGGTCAAAGTTTTCATTTTTTGGTCGAAGGGAGCATTATACTATATGAAAAAAATGCTGTAAGTTAATGTCTGAGAGAATTCTTATGGTCAGAGTTGTATCGTGGAATTGTATGAGGATTATTTTTGTGGAAGATCTTAACCCTCTAACTGGTCTCTTTATGGGTCAAATTGACCCTTTTTTCGAGAAAATCAAAAAATATCCTTTAAAAAAGGACATTTAAGGATTAAAATATTCTACGAAAATGTTTGCCGGAAAATTTCAGTGGGGATCACTAAAGACACCAATGTTGTAAATAAAGCTCTTTACGCTTTATTAGCAAGATTATACACCAACATATAGAAAACAGGTAAAAACGGCGTCAAGTTCGGCCGGGCCAAACACTGAGTTCTCGCGTCTAGTCAGCTGTGACTTGCAAATCGGGTGTGATATTTATTAAAATTAATAATAAAAAATAAAAGAAAAAATTCAAGCATAATTGAGCTACTAAGCAGTACATATCGGGTGTGATTTTTAATAAAATTAATATAAAAAAAGAAAAATTAAAGCATGGCGGATTCTGTTTGCAAATTAACATTTTGGTTTTGTTTTATTTGTTTGTTCTACAAAAATGATCTACTCAACATACCCTTTCAGAATTATGGGGTCGCTATTCTGTTCCATTCAAAAAGTCTTAATTTGTTGGACAGTGTAATTTTTGGTAAATATTTTAAATGAAAAAGTTGTTTTTGCCATCGAAAACTTTTGTAACTTTTTATTTGGATGTTCCCAAAATGCTAAACTCTGATAAAGTGAAATGTTTTTTTTTAAGAATTAGTAATTTTTTATTTGTGATTTTAGTATATTTTGAAGTGCTTTAAAATAATCTATTAAGAAGTTCTAGATTTTTCTGTCGGAAATGTAAAAATGATATGTACACTTAAAAAAGTTTATAAGTCAAAATAACAGAAAATGACATTTACAGGAAATGATAATTCATTTAAAAACCGGTCTACCTATTTTTCATTTAAATTTTTTTATTTATTTTTGAATTGTTATTTATTTTTAAATGTTGTCAGTTACACATCCCTAAGAAACAAATGATATAATTAGTTAAAATATATGTCAAAAATTTACCTACCAATTCCTTAAAAAATAAATGATTTTATCATTTATTTGAAATTGTTGCCCTTTTTGTATTTTTTTTTAAATCTACAATGCAAAATGTATGTATGCATAGCTATAAACACTTTTTGTGTAATTGTGTTTGTGTATGCATGTGTGTTTATGAAGTTCTTGTAATTTGAATTGAAATAATTTAAATAAAAAAATAAATTGAAATTTTTGAAATATTTTTTTTGAAACAGACAGCAAACAAAATTTAAATTTGTAATAACTGTTGCGGACACAAATAAACCACAAGTTTCCGTTTTGTGGGTAAAATTTTATTAAATTCCAAACAAATGAAAAAATAAATGAAACTGAAAAAAAAACATTAAATGATAATAAATTATTTCGAACAATTGTATAAAAAAGTTAATATAGATATTTCTTTGAAAAATAAATATATGTTCTTTAATTTTTAAATAGAAAGGAAAATTTTTTTATTAAACTACAAACAGTTAACTACAAAATATCCTGAGTGTATTTTTTAAGACATATTTCCTTTTATGGTACTTACAAAATTGAAAAAATTGAGTTAAAAAAATTTTTTTTTATTACTTTAATAAATGAATCAAGTTTTGATGTATAATTTTTTTAAATAGCGACAAAAAATTGAAAAAATAATTTTTTTCTGACGAAAACCCTAAAATTTTGCAAACTTCCACAAAATTTAAAAAATATAAAATAAAAAATTTTCGGTTTTCATTTTTCAATAAGACACTTTGTTAACAAATCTAAAAATTAGTAAGTAAAAATTTGAGAATATTTTCCGGAAATTCGAAATTTTGTATTTTTTGAAAACATCTATATTTTTTAGTTTTACGAAGACAAAAAATATGGTTATATTTTTTTCAAGAAAAGGGCTCCAAAGACTTACAATGTGCTATTCAATTTTTGCAAGTTATGAAATTTATTGACTGTGTGTGCGTCATACAAAAGTTTTTTCTTGAATAAAATAATATTGCACCATAAAAAATCTTGGAAAAATTTAGCAATAATTTTGCACGTCTGTGGGGCCCATAAAATTGATGATGCTTACCGTCTTCCTTTGAAAATTTGGCGAGCCAATAAGGAAAATACCTCAATATTTTCACAAAACAAAAAAGAATTAAAAATCAATTGAAATCACGAACAACTTGAAATATACCAAGTAAAAACGGGATTTGGAACTATTAACGATGGAAACACTGATCGAAGCTTTTTTGAAAAATTGATATTTCTAGTGAAATTACGGGGATTTATAGAAGAATTATTGATAATTTTGGCATAATATTAAGAGTTTTATCTTGCAGAATCCCGGTTAGTATTACAACGTTTAAGGAGCTGCTAAATATTACCAGAAACTTATATTTAATTCCGTATAGATGGTATTAAATGCCAAGTACAGTTTACAAAGTTTTTAGTGCATGGTTTTGATGGCTTCACGAATATTGTCCTTTAATGCGTCAATTGTCTCTGGCTTGTCAGCGTAACACTTATCTTTGACGGCACCCCACAAAGAATAGTCCAACGGTGTCAAATCGCAGCTCCGAGGTGGCCAAACGACATCAGCTCTGCGGCTGATAATGCGATCTTGAAAAACAGGGCGCAAAACATCGAGTGTAGCTTCGGCTGTGTGGCATGTAGCGCCGTCCTGTTGAAACCAAATTGTTGCCATAGCCTCCTCTTCAATTTTTGTGAACAAAAATTCGTTTAACATGGCCCGATAACGATCGCCATTGACTGTAACGGCCAGCCGAGGCAGCCATTTGAATGAAATTATTTTCCATTATTAACCGGAAGGATTGTTCTTTCAAATAAAAAAAGAAATTTTAGAAAATATTCAGTAGTTTTTTTATAGCATTTTCAACAAAAAAAAAAAGTTATTTGGCGGAACCCATAGTATAAATAATAGTATAAATAGTAAATAAATATAAATAGTGTAAATAACTTAATATTGGGGGATTTTTGGTAAATTTAGGGCATTTATTGTGAAACATTGGTGGAATATAAATTTATTTAAAATATTAGCCATCGTAAGCTATACCCTGCTATCGGATACCCTGTAGTCGAACGGCACAAGGTCTGGACTATAAGGCAAGTGGAGGAAAAATTTCTTATCCCATCTTCTATATAGTTTTTAACCGGTCTTGCAACATGTGGTCGGGTGTGTTATGATGGAATATTTCGGCTTCATGTCGGTCGCATATTCGGGACATTTTTCGACAAATGTTCGCTTCAAACGAAACAATTGTTTTCGGCGATCGTCTGGCCTGGTTTTAGCAGCTGGTCCCATCAAATAAAGTACATTACTTTGACGCCACAGATATTCGTTGGCTGGTCGGGTTTCACATTCAATTTCTTGCGCCTCGAGTTGTCGTAGTGAATTCATTTTTCACCGCCAGTAATGATTCAATGCAAAACTGACCTCTTTTATGGCGCTTAAGCAGCATTTCTTCAATACGTGTGGCACCCTTCCTGTTGGATGAATACTGCTGCTGCGTGCAAAAGTTTTGTTATTGCTGTTTGAATGACTCGCAATAATTTTAAAAGTTCTTCTAGAGTTCGACAACAATCTTCATTGAGAAATGCCTCCAATTCATCATCTTCGAACTTTTTTGGCAGACCAGGGCGGTCTTGTCTTCCCTGTCAAAATCAATACTTTAATACAGCACAAACAATCTCTCGCACATTGAAATCGATGAAACATATTCATGATAAGATTCGGTGAGCAATCGATGTGCTTCAGCTGAAAAAAAAAAACAAAAACTTTGTTGTTAACACTATTTTGTTGAATGACTAATTGAGAAAAAATGACAGATGTTTATCCTCCAAAATTTCATAGGAATTATTTAAGACACAAGTCATATGTAAAATTTACCCACATTTTAAAGTTATACACCGAATAGTATAAATATTACAATTATTATAATAAGTATAAATAACATAAAGGAAAATTCGGTTACCAAAACCTAATGTTTCGATAGGCAACACATTTTGTTGCCATCTTTAATCAGTTTTTTAAAAGGCGTAATAAAACATAATTTTTGGCTTAAGTAGAGTTTCTATAAAACAATTTTTTTGATACAACTGAATTATTTGATTTCAACCGAAATTCTGTTGCACTAACATTGGTGGCTTCAATTAAACCATTCGGTTGGCAAGAATTTTGGTTGTTATAATGAATCTGTGTTCTTTGTATATCTCAGATATGTCCCCAATTTTGAGATCTAATTATCTGGTACAATTAGATCTAAAAAGTATATTTAAATCTGATATGTTTTCATATACGGGTTTAGAAAATTCTGTTTAAATATATAATATCATATGTTTTGATATAAAGCTAAATTCTCTTTATAACAAATAAATCCTTTTTTTTACACAAGTACACAAGAACAGCAATTTCAATCCTTGTCGTGTCCCTTTCATTAGTTTAGTATAGTTACTATGTTATATATATTAGAGTATCAATATATAATGGTCATCAGCCTTTGTTTTGCGGCATAAAAATACCGCATATAAAAACCACTAAAAATTGGTAAAAATATGACAAACAAACTACTAAACCTATGTTCATTTTTAAGAGGTAAAATGAAAAAAAAAAAAAAAATAAAGAATCAAACAAACCACGTTAGCAGCCAAATAAATAAAAAATAGAAAAAAAGTCACATCTACCATTTTGTATGTAAATGTAAATTAAGCTACTCTAACGAATAAGTAAAATGAAATGAAATATAAAAAATATATTATATCTGTAGAGTTTAATCAACTTAAAATTGGAGATAAGCCAATACTATAATCAACAAATCAAGGCAAAACTAACAAAAAAAAAAAAAAGGAAACAAAATTAGAGGAAGGTTTTGCATATGATAAAGTATAATAAATAGATATGCATAGAAAAAAAGGCTAATATTTTAAACGATTAAAGAGAATAAAATTTACGGTAGAATATGAAGACACCATTTTAAAATTTTATAAAAATAAAAAAAATAAAATATAAAATTTCACATATAAATGTAAAAATACCTGGATAATTTAATTTTAATTAAGTTTTAATTAAATATCCTTTAATTTTATGGGAAACAGTGTAGTTACTACAAACTCTCTAATGGAAAAAAGTTATCTAGTCAATAGTAGTTAAATTGTAATTCCCTACTAGTTAATGTTGGTGTTTTTTGTTAGTTTATTCGCCAACGAGTCAAATGTTTAATGATTTACATTATAAACTACGTTAGTTAATTTTACATATAAAATGTATTCACGCAAAATGAAGAGTGAAAAAAGTCAACAACAGTTTTATACAATTTAGTTTATGTAGAATTTGAAAATAAAAAAAATATATAATGTTTTAAAAACTATGCCTCTTCTCTAGAGAGGTGGGAAAATGCGAAAAAGCGAATGAACGATGTACTCAAATCGCACATTTGTTGCTAATTAGTTTCACGCACAAAAAAAAAAAATAAAAATAAAAAAAAAAATAAACAGAAAACGATGTTGATGTATTTGGTTTATAAAACATCAAATGCTATGATTATACATTTAAATGTTTGTATAACCTCATTTGTAGCGTTTGGTGTATGAAATAAAGAGGAGAAAACATACAAACGGGAAATTTAGTTTTTTTTTATTATTTGCAAATAAACCATGCAAGCACTTATACAACATACTTGTACATACGGTTATCCCAATGGTTATCATTTATATCCTGTTAAACACTAAGCAATAGCTGAAATCGTGACTTTAAAGGAATTAAACACAAAACTATTTTTTTTTGGAAAATTTGTCGAAGACATGTCTTAGTTTCAAAGTATTTTCTTGAAATTTAGACATCTTTAAGACGATGTCCTTTAAATAAAGGGTGGTTAAATTTTGAATAAAGCACAAACTATTTAGGAAAGTATTGTCATTTTCTTTTTATTATGATAATATGATATGGTTTAATTATGTTTGGAACAAAATATCGGCCAAATGGCCGCCGCGACCTCGTAGGGACACCTTCATCCGATTGTCCAAATTTTCGATGACGCTAAGGCATAATTGAGGTTCTATGCCGTTAATGGGCCAAATTATCTCATCCTTTAGCTCTTGAATTGTTGCTGGCTTATCGACGTACACCTTTTCTTTTAAATAACCCCAATGAAAGAAATCCAACGGTGTCAAATCACATAATTTTAGATAACACGGCCATTGAATTTGTCACACAAAAGAGCCATTGTTTCGTTAGCTGTGTGGCAAGTGGCATCGTCCTGTTGAAACCACATCCATATCCTCAATTTCTGGCTTCAAAAATTCCGTTATGATCTCGCGATAGCGAACACCGACGGTGAGTCAAGGTTGACACACTATCGCGAACCACAGCAATGTTTTCGCACAACGAACTACGCGAGCACGCACAGGTGTTTTCTCATTTCCTACAGACCCGATTTGCAGAAATATGTGCACAATTATCCCGATTGTGGACACATTTGGTCGATTATGCTGACCAAAAAAATCACAAAGTGCATTTTGATTTGAACGCCCATTTTCATAATAAGCCTAAATAACTTTAACGCGTTGCTCGATTGTGTATCTTTCGATGGTTCAAATTGAGTTAGTCTGAAATTGAGAAATGTCAAATGAAATGAAGAAAAAAACTTGACGTTTAGGTGTGGTTCACATTCAACATCGGCCCTTAAAATTTAACCACCCGGCATAATGTCGAACATTTTCGGTATTCCAGTAACAATAAAAAATAATTATAAATAATAAAACAAATTAAATGAAATAAAATAAATAGTTTTTCTTCAGGAGTGAAATAAAATAACATATAAGCCCGCTTAGAACATTTTCCTACAGAAACAACAAGAAAATCAAACAAAAGTTCGAATGAAAAATTACGAGTATTAATAAATAATATATATATTCTTTTTCTTGCAAATAACAATAAAAATAATGAAAAACATGTTATGATTAAACACGCAGAGAAATCACATGGTTAGGGCAATCATATTCGATGAGCGTTATACTGTTTGCAGTTTAATAAAAAAAGTTTTTCGTTACACTTAAAAATAAAGAAACATACATTTATTTTTTAAAGAAATATCTATATTAGCTTTTTTATACATTTATTCGAAATGATTTATTATCATTTACAGATTTTTATCACTTTCATTTACTTTTTCATTTGTTTGAAATTTAATAAAAACTTCATAAACGCACATACATACACAAACACATTCACACAAAAAGTGTCTATAGCTATGCATTTAAAAAATACAAAAACTGATATAATTTCAAATAAATCATTAATTTTTTAAGCAATTGGTAGGTAAAATTTTAACATTTATTTTAACTGATTAAATTAAATCATTTGTTTCTTACGGATGTGTCAGTTTTTTCAACAATATTTAAAAATAAATAACAAAATCCGTCTGAATTAAATGAAAATTAAGTAGACCGGTTTTTAAATGAAATATAATTTCTTGTATTTTAACTTACAAACTATTTTAAGTGTATGCAAGAGTTCTTTAAATTTATGTAAGTATATATCTTTAAGAAATGTTTTTCTTAAAGAAAAATTTATTAGTGAATAGTATAGTAGGATTTTAAGATCATATCATATTCTTTTTAATTATTTTTATTGTAAAGAAACATGAACATTTTTATTAGTAAATTATAGAGAATAAAAATTGAGAAATTCCACTGAGCCAGCAGGATAGAATACTTAGTATTTTCGGTTACTAAGTATTCTATCCTGCTGGCTCAGTGGAATTTCTCAATTTTTATTCTCTATAATTTACTAATAAAAATTTTCATGTTTCTTTACAATAAAAATAATTAAAAAGAATATGATATGATCTTAAAATCCTACTATACTATTCACTTACAAAATAACAGATCAACAATTCATAAAATTCCATTAGAAAAATTTATTATTAAGTGCTTTTTCAGGAAAACGTCTTTAATTCTTTGGATTTTATTTTTAAAGAAAAATATATCAAACATTTTTTAAGTTATAACGACTTTTTTTTAATAAAACTTGAACATAGTTTTGATTCTTAGATTCTAAGGAAATTTTTAAGAATTTTTTTTAGATAGTCCTTAAAGTCTCAGAATTTTTCTTTTGGCAAAACTCCTTAGAATCTAAGAATATTTCTACTAGAAAAAGTCTTTAGAATCTAAGTATTTTTCATAATAAAAAGTCTTTAGAATCTAAGTATTTCTTATTCAATGAAAGACCTTAGAATCTAAGTTTTAAGAATATATGAATTTTTATATAAGAAACGTTTTGCAGAATCTGAAAATTTTACTTTAAGGAAAAGTTCAAAGAATCTTAAAATGTTTCTATCTGAAGAACTTCTAAAAATCTAGTATTGTGTTTATGAAACCTTTTCGTTCAATATAACTCTTGGGTTCTTCATATTTTCCTTATAAAAATTTATTTTATTAATATTCTGAGTAATTTTTCTAAAAGCACGCCATTATTTTACAAGGAATTAATTAATAAACATTTTTTTTAAATGTATTATTTTTTATTGAAAAGAATTAAAAATGTATAGAATCTATCTGGCAATGAATTTTTCCAACAATAAATTCATTAGTGTAAATTATAATATTATATGTAATGTATAAGACATTTTCGAAAATAAGCTCCCCAGGTGAAAATGAAAAAATGTTTACATGTGTGATTGAACTGATACTTTTTTTTATGAAAAAAAGTTAGTTTAATGACATTAAATGCCATAGTTATGTTTTATTTGATTAATAATTATTTATTGATTGTTGTCAGCATTTTATAGTTCCATAATTATCGTATTTTTTTCATATCCAGATTTTTTGTGACAACAGTATGGTTACAGCCAATCATGTTATAGAATAGAAAATGGCAATCATAAAATAATAAAATATTTATTATAATAATGATCGTAGCGACCATATTGATGGTCAGAACCTACCCTACGGGAAATGGACCAGTCACGGAGTTAGTTACGTGACCGGAACTTTGTGCCAGAAACCGGTCCTCGAGTTGGTTCTCTATATGAAAGTAACCGGTAACTTTAACATGGGCTTGTCATGGGAGGTGGCAATTTTACCTTTTAAGCTACATGGGACATATGGTAAGTTACCATATTACTGCATTGGTGTAAGTGTATGCGCAACAGAACAAGTTAGAATTATCTTACACATAACTAGTCTCATGACTGGCTCAAATGTACATACCACAGGACTGAGGACAAGTAATTAAAAAAAATTGGTACATATAAATCAAAATGTGTTATGTTGCAGAACTTGTAGGGAATGAATAGTTTCGTGAAATATCACTTGACTGTTGCAAGTACACATGATACAGAGCAAACGAAAATTAGTTAGCATGTAACCTGTCAAAATTTCTTCCGCGTGTTTCACAGTAAGAACCTGTTTCTGAAAGATTCTATAAGGTCAAGTCACTGAATTTACCTGCAATGTTTATTACAATAGTTTTCACAATTTTTTATAAAAATCGAGTACTTTAAACATATTAAAAATTATTATTTCGAAAATCAAAAACGTTAGATCTTCTCGAATTAGTGCGAATTCAAAAAGATCGTTTTGGGTTTATGTTTAAAAATATTTATTTTTTAATTTCAACCATATTGTCCAATAGAAGTTCTTCAAATTTTAGTTGTTCTTATCCTGCAGAAAATTCATTTGATTCAGAAAAATGTATAGACTTAAAAGATTTTCAAGTCAGTATCAGGTTTTCTACGGCTAAAAACATAAGTGGCTGCTAATAAATAATTAGCTTTGTTTTTCACTTCTTTAAAATGAATTAAATTTGACTCGAATATCATTGCATAAACGCATTCGAGGCATATTGAGGATTCTCGTCAAAAAATGTTAGTTTAACCTTCCGCAAAAATAATTTGATAAAATACAAAAAATTTAGATGCCCCTTCAAGAATTGCTATTTGAATATTAAAAAAATCTAATATTAAAAAAAATCGATATAATTTAACGGGCCTATATAGATATGTTAATCTTTATAATAACTACACAGTGGGACATATTGAAAATTGTTTGGTGGTTCATCGGGTTTATATAAAATTTTACACACACGCAACTATCGCATGGACAAGCTGAATTCTACTTTATTTTAAATTAAGCTGGGCTAGGGTGGAGTGTTTGAGCGAATTTCAGTTTAAAATTTCTCGAATTTTTGACACTTATGTATGCAATTTTTGTGATTGTTAGAAGTTTTGAATTAATATTAATTGATAAATGATAAATGTCCATAATGGAGTTAGGTAAAACATAATTTTTATATATTCTAATTTGATGAATTTTGCAATAAAATTTTAACAATGTTAAGGGAAAAGAGTCGTCGATCGAAAATTTCAATAACGAATTTTGGATTTTTGGGGATAACATCCCCCCTTAGAGTTTCTTAATAAACCCATTTTGATACCTATTAGCTAGTCGTGGGCAGCTTGATTTGCCTGTCATTGACACTTCGTTATGCACATTGAATTCATTTTGAATTAATGCAGTTCTTTTTCAAATAGATTAGTGTTATGTCATCATTAATGCAGTCACAAAGTCGGTTCTGTTTAAATCAGTTCAGTATTATGTCAGCTTTGCAGTAGTCGCGGGATTTGGGGTTTCGCCACCGATTGACATTCTTATCCAGAAAGAACCAGTCAATATTCTGCCACCATTTCACTTTTTCAGACACTGAATTATATTTTACACCAGCTTTGTGACATGTCCCTCATTTATCTATCACAGATTTATCACCCTGGATCAATCGACCCTTCAGTTCCCTCTATCATGTGATTGGTATAAAAAGTCTCTATAACATATTGGGTCTGAAAGTACTAGTCTCGGTTTAAAAGCCTATAGCACTTGATGAATATGAGAGTACGAGTCCTGTAATATATTCTTTGCTGTTAGTTGTGTGGCATCTTCTTTTAGACCAGTCCGGTGACATGTCACAGAGGGCAATTGACCCCCTCCTAAGACACATATAAAACAAGTAAAAAAGGGCTAAATTCGGCTGTGCCGAATCTTTGAATACCCTCCACCATAGGGGCTGAAGATGATATACGTATATACTAAATTTTGCATGAACTGTAATATGAATATGTTTTGTCAATTTATGTAACGAACTTTTGTTATTTAGTTTTAGTAATGTTAATTATTTAGTTTTAGCAATGTTATTTACAGAGGTCTGCTCTGTTAGCGACTTTAACATTGTTGATTTTTACGTTAACTTAGTTATCAGAGTAACACACATATAAGCTCTAAGAATGTTAATCGAACAATAAGAAGACTTAATAACATTTTTACTTACTTAACAGAAAAACAAGTAAAAAAGGGCTAAATTCGGCTGTGCCGAATCTTTGAATACCCTCCACCAAAGGGGATGAAGATGATATACGTATATACTAAATTTTGCATGAACTGTAATATGAATATGTTTTGTCAATTTATGTAACGAACTTTTGTTATTTAGTTTTAGCAATGTTATTTACAGAGGTCTGCTCTGTTAGCGACTTTAACATTGTTCATTTTTACGTTAACTTAGTTATCATAGTATGTAAGACAATAAATGTAATCGAACAATAAGAAGACTTAATAACATTTTTACTTACTTAACAGAAAAAAAAAATAGATACAGAAAAATTGTACAAATTTGTATAGAAAATTTAGAGGTACCTTCAAATTTTCACTCATAACTTTTGAACCGCTTGACCGATTTTGCTCATTTTAAATACCAAACTGCTCGGGAGGATGTTCAATAATCTGGGTAAAAATAGGCACCCCCGCTTGCGTCTTCGCGTCGTGATCGTGATTTCAACAGACTGACAGACAGACAGACGGACAGACAGACGGACAGACAGACGGACATCGCTAAATCGACTTAAAATTGCATAAGGATCACGAATATATATACTTTATGGGGTCTTAAACCTATATTTCGACATATTACAAACGGAATGACAAACTGATATATACCCTCACCATATATGGTGGAGGGTATAAAAACCGATCCGTTGACTCGTCGCTAGCACAATGAACCGCTCACGTGATGTGTCCCTCAGGAATATTATAGTGGCAGTGATCACGTTGCAACCATATTTTTGTCTTGTTGTATATGTCAGTTCCATAGAAAAAATACGATCTAGGTAACCGTAATAGGACATAGCCCCAACATACCAATTTTCGGAAAATGTTGCAGTTATAGCCCCCACACTGGAAGTTGGCACAATGACCGTAACAGTTTTGATTGTAATCCCCAAAAAATGGACGTAGGGCACAAACTTAGGGATATAATTCCCACAAAATTTTGTCTGTTATGTTAACCGACTTCTATGTCGGATAAAGCCTTGATGGGTACCCGGCCTGGGGTGGAACTTGTGAGTGACAAACATGTATACAATCTCATCTCATATGTGGAGGTTTTACTTAGTTTTCTTATGAAATATTTTTTTTTTTTAATTTTGAGTCTTTTTATCTTCCTGCTACTATTTTTTGCACAAACGTTTTTGTTTACAAGTTTGTAGAGGATTTTCAATTGTTTTGATAAATTTCTTTCTGTTGAAAAAATGAATAAATTCCTTTCGTTTACTGAATATACCACATACAAACCTGTGCAGCCAAACATCACTTTGGTAAATGAGGATGTGTTTTTTCTCTGTAAACATTTACAATGGTTTGTTGATTATGACTTTTCATTAAACACTATACTTTGCTAGAGTTCTTCAAAGCCGCACCAAACGCTGATATGTAAAAACTTAAGGGTACACACACAGAAAAAAATCATGAAATCACGCAGAGCAACATCAAATTAGGTTGACAATAGCTTGAAAATTAAATTTTGTTAATATTTAATTTATTGAAATTGCGATTAAAAATAAAATACGTTAATATTAATATTAAAATATTAATCTAAAGACGAAAATATTTATTTTAACTACAATCATATTTATTTTAGTAAGATTTATTTTTGGAAGAGAAGATTCCCAACCTAAAGACTTCGATTTTGGTGAAATTCTCTATATTAGATAGAAAAAATATATAATATACACTCTAATTAATTTCTGTTGAAATTTACTCAACTTATAGTAGGAAACTGTACTCCTTCTATAAATTGGGTAAATTTACTCTATGTGTGAAAATAAAAAAATACACACATTATGCCTAAGTTGATGAACACAAAATGGGTAAAATTACATTTTAAAGAGCGTAAAACTTAAATGAAATTTTGAAATTAAAGAGTAAATTTATTAAATTTGTGCGTAAGAACACACGTTTTTCCCGTAAATGTACACATAAAATGTGAAAAAATACCACTAAAATCCGTATATTTACCACCACCATGTTGAAAATTAAACAGCCCAAAATAACTTTATTTTAATAAAAACATTAAATTTTTTGTTTAGTAATTCACAATAAAAATAAAAACAATTTATTTATTTTTAGTAAATCTGAATTTATTATTGTATTTAAAAAAATACATGTAAATTTCACAAATGATATAAAAAAAACTATTTTGTTTTTTGCAAATTAATAAATTATAAACATAGATTAGCGGGCGTCTATGAAAAGTGTCAGATTCTTCTTAACAAAAAATACTCCAAATTTTAGGACTAAAAAGGCCGATAATGAATACATATGAATTGATTTTAAATAATGCTGATTGATATGCATTCATCTCGATGGAAAGCATCAATAAAAATACTTTTTTAGTAAACCTTGAATGAATATTTTCAACAACTTTAATATTTCACATTTCCACACATTTATATTTCCATGATTGGCTGTTTTTCTTCCATCTGTATTGGGTGACTTCTTCAGGGGAAATTGCCTTTTTTTTTTTGATTAATTATAAAATTTCCAATTTCCCTTGAATGTGGTGACGAAATATTGGGATAAATAAAGATTTATAATTAAATTTTTTATAAATAAAGGATCTTTTACTCAATAAGGAATATCGTATTAATAGAGAAGATCGAAGAAAACTAAAATAATTAATATTAAATAAAACTTTGCCCATTTTATAATAGTAATTTTACAAACATTTTTTAGAGTGTAGACCTGTCAAAAAAGATAAAAAAAATTGTTTTTTTACTCTTTTTTTTGGGGGGATTTTAAGGTATTTTGACTAATGGTACCTTAAGTAAAAGTGATATTGCTGTAAAGAGATTGATGTTTGCTTTTTGTAAAAATTTGAAAAAGATTTTGAGTACTTTATACAGAAAAATATGGCTGAAAAATTCACAATTTTATTTAAATTTCAGTGGATATGTATTTTTTTGTTTGATATTAGTGCTATTTTGTATATTGACTAAGTTTTTGCTCATTCCTTTTTTGCCACCACTTGGCAACTCTTTGTTAAAGACATTATGTACATCAAAAATCCTAATGTCACGAATGCGTTATTTTATTGCAGTTTTTGTATAGAATTTCGAATGTTTGCGACATGCTGTCCGACTTTCTTTTTCCGATAATATCTCCTAAATTCTCAAGGGTGCGGAAAAAGTGGTACAGTATGTTCTTAATGTTCTTTTTTCTAGTACTGATTTTTGTCAAGAAAACTTTTACCTTACTTAAGCATTTGACAAAGTATTTAATTTTTCTTTGTGTATAAAAATGTTAATTCACTTACCACTTAATTAAGCCAAATAATTTCTTAAGAAATCTGGTGTTGACTGATTTATTAAGAGATTTTGTGAATTTTTTATATTAAAAAAAATTAGAAAATGTACAAAAGTAACTTTTTGGAACATTTTCTGGTCGATAAAGTACTATTTTTAATGATATTTGGTACCAAGTTAAAAATTTATTATTGCGGCCATGGTGGAGGGTATACAACAAATTTATAAAACTGTATTTATGGTTTTAACTTGGTTTTTTTTTTTTGCAAATAACGTGGAACTTCCTTTTATTTCGCAAGCTAGTGACAGTTCGGTAAATATGTTTAAACGTACTTTGTGGTTATGGGCTTATATGGTGTGACTTCTCAGTAAGGTCAAAAATAATCGAAGTTTTGGATTTTTTCGTGCATATGTTTTGGGAGTAACTTTGCACATGGTTTACATGTAATAAATCAACGCATGTCCATCATCATAATTCATCTGTAATATTTCCAGATACTCGTATTTAATTCAAAAATCATCTTATAGCTAATTTTCGTTTTTATATTTTTTTAAACCCAATTAAAATTTATTTTTACTATTAAATATTTTAAATAGATTTTTGGATTTGATTTAATTTACATTTTATGATTGAATTGTATTTTAAAATTATTTATAAAATGTTCGACGCTTGAATTAAACTGAAATTAAAGGCTTGAATTAAATCATATTTATGTTTTACTAGAATTCAAGTATTCATTTTGCTGGAGTATGCTATTGAATTACTGTGTAATTAAAGTATAAATCAAGGTTGAAATTGGAAAATACGACTGCAATTACACTTGGTTTATACTTGAATTCCAGTAAAATTACTTATTGGGTTGGGATAAGACATATAACCAAATTTGAGAAAAAATTTGAGGTCTTAAACTAAAGTTTATAGAATTACTTTTAAGAAATCTTAAAAATGTGTTTAAAAATATGGGGCCTGTAGCTCACATGTTAACGATTTTTATAAAATCCATGTAAAAATCGGTATATTTAACATATATGCTCATACATGGCCAGCTATTGTCTTTTATATGATCATATGCGTCCATGCATAGTGCAATGTATGACCGAGCATGATTTTATATTGCTACAAGAAATTTCCACAACTAGAAATTTCTTCACGCGAATTTTGACAGCTGGAAACATCTAGTGTCGTAATAAACTTTAATTAACTAGAATACCTGACTACTCATATAAATACGGGTATTTGGTGACGCAGCAGTTCAGTTCTTAAGTAAAACGCAGAGTGTGAAGAACTAAAGTGTGGCTAACGTTTAGTCTATCTAAATCGTGTAAATAAAGTGTGCTATTAAAGTGTTTTTCTGTAATTTTTAGTGACTGTATAAATAAATAGAGCTACAAATAATTTCAAACAGTGTTTATTATTTGCAATATAGAAAGATCTCGATTTATTTAAAAGGTAAATAAATCAACGATTTTATAAAGTTTAAATTGTAACAATATATTACGACATATTTTCGGATCCGAAATTTAATCGTATATTGTCACAAAATGTCTTGACCATAAGCCGGTGATGTATTAGGTACCTTAGGAACAGGTCTCCTATCTTGTGATATGTATTTTCGGAACCGATTCAGTTTCCACCTATCAAAGGACTGGTCTCACTTCACAACTGATCCGTTTTTTGCCGCAGGGTATCTATGAGCCCATGTATGACCCTTCATGTGCATCCATATTTAAATTTTACATGGGATAACAAGATTTAACTATTTCCTATTTCAATACTAATATCTAAATAATAAGCAGTAAAATAGCATACAAGTTCATATTTGTAAGTACCCTGCGGTTAGTTGGGAATTGGGACCAGTCCCCTGATAGGTGAGAAATGTACCGGTTCCAAAAATACATATCACGATATAGGTGAAAAGAGGACCGGTTCACAAAGTCCCTACCACGTGACCGGTTCAAAAGTCGTGTCATGTTCCTTTGTGTTGATTCTGGGATATGTTCTTTGGGGCTAGTTGTGTGACATGTTATTTTACACCAGTCCTATGACAGTTCATATAGGGCAATATACCCTCCCCTAAGACAAGTCCATGTTAATGTGACCGGTCCTTTTCATATAAAAAAAACCGGTCCCGTGACTGGTTCCTATCACAATCAACCGGTCACGTGACGTGTCGTGGGATAGGTTCATTTCCAGCAGGGTAGTTGTACATATTCTTTGTAGGAAAAAGCATTTGTGCACCTGCATATCTGCTGCATTACAAAAATATAAAGCATAAAAAGCTAGCAAAATTAATAATAAGTGGTTACCAATTTGTAAATAATAAGGCTTACTCATTTGCATTATAGTAATTAAAAAAGAAGTAGTTACCAATATCACATTATTTTTGTAATTAAATAACTATGTACTTGTCGTAAGCTGGATTGCTTATAAAAACGACTTCGACTAAGAAAACTAACTACAACTTACCTCGAATTATTTTTAAGTTTCATTTTATAACCACTTACTTAATAAAAGGTTTTGCTGCGATGCTCTTGTTCGAATCACTATTTCCTTTATAAAGCCATAAGCATTTTATGTGAAAGGTTGATTTACATCCTTTTGATTATTCAATTCAGCAATTTTCCCAAAAATGTTTACTTAAGCTTAAATGTAAAATTTAACTTAAGGCTAAATAGTGCAAAAGTTAGTTTTTAACTACATATTAATAATTGCTTTAAAGTTAAAATATTTTAAAATTCTTTTCTGTTGAGTTTTAAATCGAAATAGTTAATAATTCAAGCATTAATATATTATTATTTTTGTTATTAGTTTTATCTCATTCAGCTAACATCCAATATGTTTCTTATCCAAGAGTCATTATCATTTAAGTGTTATTCATTCAACGATATCGCCACTTCTATATTAAGTGTATGGTACGACAGTTGAGTACGAGAATATACTCTATGGTAATCATAGTTACTTCTGTGAGTATGGCATGAAGTTGAAACATTATTCTTTTTTGTGCAACTCCCCTTTCGTGAATAAGTTACAACATATAGACCAGGAGGAAACCGCTGTATATTTTGCCTGCATCTTTTTATTTTTAATTTTTGGCACAAGCCTACGTGAATTGAGTCCAAAAAATGTTTATACGTTAATTTTAAAACACCAGTAGATAAAGAGGAACAAACACTAGGCAAAAAGGGTAGGTGAAATAAAGCAGGGAATGGCAAAAAACAACAGGGCATTATCCTTAAATAAAACTTGGTTATTTTTGTGCAGCTTTATTTTCTTTTAAAATACGAGCATGTATTTTGATAACGTTAATATGAACAAACAGAGACACATACTTGCTATAGAACAACAAAATAAAGAAAAAACAATAATAAAAATAAACGCGAAGTTCAGGGATATTCCAGAAGCGCGGCTAGAGATTTTTTTTAAGAATTTAGTATTTTTGGTATTAATAAATTTTTAATAAATTTTGTTGTTTTTAGCACATTTTTAAAATTGCCAAACCCCTGGTTACAATTTTTTTAAGCTATTTTTGATTACACTGTAATTTTGTCAGAATTACATAGAAAAACACCGAGACATCCCAACTTAATTTTGGTATACTCCATTTTAAAAGATCAGCTCAAAATCAAGAGATATTGCATTTTTAAATTTGTAATTGTCTCGCAAGCTATATTTATACTATGTACGGAAAAGGGTTCGAAAACTCTTTTGAAATAACATTTTTTATTGTTTTTTATTGAAACTTAACTCTAACAATGATAGCCGTCTATTTTCAGGTCGAAGCCACAGCGTATACGTAATTTTTTAATTTAATATTACGTATACGTAATGTTTCACATACTTAATATAATTAGAAAGATTGGTAAAATTCTTTATTATACTATTTATAAATAGTAAAAAATATTAAAAAATAGTAAATAAGGAAAAACAAACACAATAGTAATAGCAAAAGTGTTTTCGTAGTATTTTCATTAAAATATAATCAAAATATCGCCGCAGTCCATACAAACTTGAAATCTACATACATATATTCTTTAAGCGACCTTACTTTTCAAAACGTAGTATACCACTAGATTCCAGGTCCCAAAATTAAATTTATGTGTCTTGGGATTATCGTGTGTCATTGCAAAAGTTGAAATTTTACTTATAAAAATTTGCAAAAAATGAAAAGCCGAAAATATATAATTTGGAATTCAGTATAAGCAAAAGTTTTTAAGATTTTAATAGTACCTACGCTTCTGAATATAAAAAATATAGTGCTTTCCAAAAAAAAAAGGTAAACTTTAACTAAATATATGAGTTTAAAAACAAAAAAGAGAAATTCAGTTATCCATTTACTAAAAGATTTGCTGTAGTCAATTGTTTTTCGTTGGTTCGTTCGTTTGTTTGTGTTTTTGTCTCTTCAGTCGGGAAAAGTCTATGAAAAGGAAAGATTTGCTATTCAAACAAAACCCATCGAATTGCCATTTGCAATTCTTTATAACTAAAGCAATGAGTCTTAAATGTATTTAACATGAACAAAAAAAGACTTTACTGTGACTAACATTAGTTGACAATACCAACCGGGAAGAACATAGAGTTGCTCACCGACACCAACATCAACAGCAACATCAACTAGCAACATCAACTAGCAATAGAAGAGATACAAATGACATCTCAGACTGCCAGAGAAGATAATAGGTAGGCTTGTACAATTTACGACTGTTTTAATTTTACCAAACACAATTTTAAAGACTAAAGACTTTTAACTTTACAGGCCGTAAATTTCATTTAAGTGACGGTTATTTTTTTTCTCCTTCATTTAGAAGTTAGCTTTAATTTTTTTTTTTTTATTTTTTGGCTGATGTATTTAGACAAAAATAATTCGTTGTATTTTGTTGCAACGCCAAAAGTCTATTGAACTTATTGCCATTACGCTTCATTTGTTTAGAATATCCAACAAATTGCAAATAACATACTACTTAGTCGTTCAATGCTATTACATTTAGTAGTAATTCATGAGTTCTCGTCGTGCTCGTATTCATTTACAATCACCAAAAGTATATTAAAATCGAGTAACAGTTTCCCATAAGGCTTTATTTTTTATATATTCATCCATTAAAATCACTGCTGTAAGTTATACCCAGCAAAACCAATGGATTCTTAAAAGTAAATTTAATTTACTAATATAAATATAGTTAAATTTAACTAATTTATAATAAATTTATAATATAACGCAAAGTGAGTAAATTCAAATACCAAAATGCCCAAAAAAAAATGTTCCTTCAAAACTCCCAGCAGAGATCTTCCTTTTTGTATACAATAAAGGGAAATTTAAGTCAAATGTTCACAAACACTACTCTTTTCTCTTTCCCAAAATTTATTTTCCTAATTCCAACACAATGCACTGCATTAGTAGGGCCATCCCATGAGTGGTTGGTTCATCTTAAATTTTTATTATTTTTTATTTATATTAATCAAATAATTTCAAATTATATCCTAATACCCTAACCGAGTACTAATAACGAAGGCTATAGGCTTACTGAAGCGTAATCAGAGCTTCTAGTGGGAGTTGAACCCTCAACTCCTAAACTGATAAGCGAGCACTGTACAAAGTAGCCTATCAGGGCATTAAAAAAAATATAATTTGTTGATAAATTAAAATATTACCTTAATGTATAAATGTTATCGGCAGTGCCTATTGAATGATCAATAATTGGGGTCTGTCTGTATAACGTCAAGAAGAAACTTAAATCGTCTTTTACTTTATTAGTTCTTTCCTCTAACAGGCTTGTGGAATTTTATGCGGATAAATTATTAAGTAACACTGCTGGTGATTCATGTACTAATTGTGTCTGTAAGTTAACGATTAATTATGTTTTACCGAAAAAACTAAAATCAAGTTTTAATTAAAATATTTGTAAATACAATTAAAAATTTAACTTAATTTATAGCCTGTTCCTCTATTTCGAAAGAACACGTTCGTTCGCTTTCTAGTCGAAAGAAAACTGATTTGGGTTTCACTAACTCTATTTCTATGCGAACGATGACTCGAACGACAAGTCGATTGAAAACGTAACTGTTTTAATACAAAATTTGGTTTCTCTATTTCGAACAGCTCGAACGCAAATGTCAAAATCAGTCACTTGCTGTTTTTTGTCGAGTAAATATATATTTGATATTTTTAAAAGCAAAATGAAGTAAAAAAGCAATGAATAACAAAAAGTAAGTACAAAATAATACAAATATTTATAGTTTATTAAGAATTTTAAATTTTAGTTAAAAAAATCAACAATGGACCAGCCGAAGACGCATGTATTTTATATGGAAGAAAGGCCTGATTTTGCCAGAGGAACTCTGGTGTTCGGAGCAAACTAATTTTCTGCAGAGGAGGAAAATTTTACCAGAAAACTAAACTCCGTTTCACCCCCTATTACGCTGTTGCTGAGTGGTAAAAGATAAGTGTGTATTGTTTGTGACTTACGTTTGCCCCAAGCAGCTCATATTTTCATTTTTTTATTTTACATCTTTTATTTTACAAGAGCAGTGACCGAACAGGCAACAGAAAAGCTTTCCGATTATCAATCTTACTCACAACCAATCGATAACAAACATTTTCAAAACAAAACACATTCTCAAATAAAAATTGATTTGTTTATTGTTATTTTTTTATTTCATTTGTCATATACAGCTGATCACTGTTAAACAGGGTTGTTTTTGTCTTTAAGCAGTTTAGTAGTATTTTTGCTACTTTTAAAGAAAATTGTAACAAATACTCAAAATATATGATCTGGCATCTCTGTGATTTGTAAATGCGTAAGAAACAAAAATTGACACACGTAAGTCAAGTCGATCGAAGGCTTTCGAAATAGAGAAACCCAAATTGATTCGAATTCGAGTGACTTGCTTTCGTTCGACTAGTTTTTCGTTCGAGATCGAGGAACAGGCTATTAGACCAGCAAAAAAATTTGTTATAAAGGGGGGGTTGAATGTGAAACACACCTAAACCTCAAGTTTTTTTCGGCATTTCGTTTGACATTTCTCAATTTCAGACTAACTCAATTTGAACCATGGAAAGATACACAATCGAGCAACGCGTTAAAGTTATTCAGGCTTATTATGAAAATGGATGTTCGAATCAAAATGCATTTCGTCCACTTCGTGATTTTTTTTGGTCAGCATAATCGACCAAATGTGTCCACAATCGGGAGAATTGTGGGAAAATTTCAGCAAACCGGGTCTGTGAAAACACCTGTGCATGCTCGCCCAGTTCGTTCTGCGGAATACATTGCTGTTGTTCGCGATAGTGTGTCATGAGGTCGGCCAAGCATTTACCGTTAATGGTGTTCGCTATCGCGAGATGATAACAAACTTATTGTGGCCAGGAATTGAGATATGACCCTGGACGATATGTGGTTTCAACAGGACTCTTTTGCGCGACAAATTCAATGGTCGTGTTATCTCACGTGGTGGCGATGTTAATTGGCCGCCAAGATCATGTTATTTGACACCGTTGGACTTCTTTATTTGGGGTTATTTGAAAGAAAAGGTGTACATCGACAAGCCAGCAACAATTCAAGAGCTAAAGGAAGAGATAATTCGGCACATTAACGGCATAGAACTATGCCTCAGCGAACCATTTGGCGGAGGCCATTTGTTCGATATTTTGTTCCATACATAATTAAACCATACCATACACAGCAAAATAAGAGCTAAGGAAGAAGTAGTTAAACACAACATCTACTGAACACGAATTTGTGAAAATTTCGGTGAATTATTAATGATTTTAACATTGGCGGGTCATTGGGAGGAAGTAGTTTGTTTCGGTGCTTTGAAAAATCGATGAGCAGATGGACTTTTTCATTAGTTTACGGAAATTGTTAAATATAGGGACTACAAAATAAATATAGGGAGTGGCTTTTTTTAAGTTAAAAATGTAATTTTAAACGTGCGTGCCGTTAGCATCGAAAAGTTAGCATCGAATTTATATTTTTTAAGGTTGGCAACGCGAAACATTTTATACTGCCGTATCTGCTCCCACAACGATTGCAAACTATGTTGCTATGTCATGGGAATGGCTTTATTGTAGTGATTTATTTAAAAAATAACATTAGTAATGTAAATTAATTAAAAAATAAAGAAATTTTTAAAAAATATAAACTTTATAAGTCTTTTATTATCAACAAATATCACTGGAAGATTCCAGTCCGTAAAAGGATGAAACTAGGAAGAGTGGCAAGGAGAAGTACATATCAAACGAGAGGTATGGACCAGTGGAATGAGAAAAACTACCGTGCTAAGAAATCTACGGTACAGTTTTGGAGAAATGCTAGAAGATGAAATTTATGGTCCGAGTGGGTTAAAAGATGCACTTTACATAGTGGCAAAAAAAAGTGCATATCAAACGAAAGGTATGGACCAGAGGAATCAGAAAAACTACCGTGCTAAGAAATCTACGGTACAGTTTTGGAGAAATGCTGGAAGATGAAATTTATGGTCTGTGTGGGTTAAAAGATGCACTTTACATAGTGGAAAAAAAAGTGCATATCAAACGAAAGGTATGGACCAGAGGAATCAGAAAAACTACCGTGCTAAGAAATCTACGGTACAGTTTTGGAGAAATGCTGGAGGATGAAATTTATGGTCCGAGTGGGTTAAAAGATGCACTTTACATAGTGGCGAGGAGAAGTACATATCAAACGAAAGGTATGGACTAGAGGAATCAGAAAAACTACCGTGCTAAGAAATCTACGGTACAGTTTTGGAGAAATGCTGGAAGATGAAATTTATGGTCCGAGTGGGTTAAAAGATGCACTTTACAGAGAAATTACTTTCGATTATCGATCTAAAAAATCTATCCAAATTTAATTTTTTATATTAACAAATTTTCAAATCTGAAGCCAAGTCCCGTTATCTGGCAACACTGATATGGGTACATCTGATACATACGAGTATAAACACTATATTAAATATAATGTTTTTTAAATTAAAAAAAAAAAAATAATAAATTAAATTTTAACGCTTTTATTAATAAGCGTAATAATAAAAATAGTTTTTCTGTTTAGGAACTTGAGATGCAATTTTTTAATTTAAATAACTGTAATAAAAGATAATAAATCAAAATAATATGACTTTTATATGTTGTCAATAGGGTTTTTGGTTATTCTAAATGTATAGAACAAAATTTTTTGTATTATCTTTTTTATTAAAAAATTGATGTTTATTATTTGAAGTTTAAAAACTAACTGGAAAATATTTTACACAAAATATTTTGACAATAAAAGAAATTCATAAAAATGATAAGTTGATTATTATAAAATTTAAAATGTAAAGTATTTGAATGGCATGTGCCCACAGTACTCCCCTTCAGACTTTTATATCGCGAAGCGAACTGAAAGTCGTTTCGATCTGCGAGTAGTTGAGGCAGTTGTAACTTTTGAACACAATTTTTTGTATTATCTTTTTTATTAAAAAATTGGTGTTTATTATTTGAAGTTTAAAAACTAACTGGAAAATATTTTAAACAAAATATTTTGACAATAAAAGAAATTCATAAAAATGATAAGTTGATTATTATAAAATTTAAAATGTAAAGTATTTGAATGGCAAGTGCCCACAGGTTTATTGTAAACTATACTATTTTTTTACACCAATTTCATTATTAATTTAGAATTTAATTGATATGATTAAGCTTTTATGTAAAAATTAACGAAAAATTCCAAAAAATTATTTAATTGAATTTTTTTGCCAATATTTGGTTTTGTGTTTGTTTGGAATCTAATACCATTGAATCAGTAAGTTTCATTGCTAGTGGATATGTGTCTAATCATAATATGTTAAGGGATATAACCAGTTAAGAATTATTTATATTAAAGTAAGACAATATACTGATATTTTTCGAATAGAAAATAATTTTTTTCAAAAGAAATACCGTCTTTGCTTGGATGTTTTTAAAGGAAAAATTTCTCAGAACATGCGCCTTTCCTTTATGAAAATGGGTTTATAATTTGAGTTATTTTCTTTACGCAAAAATGATAAAAATCTAACAAAAAGGGCTTAATTTATGTAAATTTTTCTATTGGAATTTGCAGCTTTTTCTATAGGAAAATTTTCTTAAAGCATTAAGTTTTTAAATGGAAAATAGTGTTTAAAAACTAAGGCTTTATTTTATTTGGATAGTGCTCAAAAACTGAGCCTTTTTTAATTTTAATAGTGCCCAAAATCAATTTTTTTTTATACAAAAAAAAAAAAAGATTTAGATTCTGGGGTCTTCTATATGAATTTTGAAAAAAAAAAATCACTAGAAATCCTACTGATTTTTATGACTTTTAGAAAACTCTCAGATCCTGAAGGTTTTTTAGTAAATCAGATTCTGAAAGCAGTCCTACAGAAAACCTTCAGATACAGATATCTGATGCTTTTAATACAAAAAACCTCTCCCACTCTGGGGACTTTCACCTACCCTCAGATTCCAAAGATTTTTTTATATAGCAAAGCCGTCACATTTGAAAAGCTTTGTCCAGTTAAAAAACTCTAAGAATCTGAGGAATTTTTCCTAAACCACATACTCGTATCTTAGATTCTAAGGACTTTTTCCTACAGAAATGCCATCACACTCTGAGAATTTTTTTCTATAAGATAATCTTCATCAGATGTCTATAGCAAAAGTCTCACATCCTGGGGTCATCTGCGCATATAAAATACTTTTCCTAAGCAATACATCTTTGATTTAAAGGACATTTTCCTAATGAAATTCTATTACATTTTGAGGATTTTTTTCTATAGGATAATCCTTATCAGATTTCGATAGAAAAAGCTTCACATCCTGGGGTCATCTGCTCATATAAAATCCTTCTAATTGAAAAACCTTCTTATTCGGAGGACTTTCGAATCTAAAACTCTTCCTATAGAAAAAATGTCACTGAATCTGAAACTTTTACGAAAGGGAAAGGTCTTCAAAATCTGAAGTTTTACTATAGACAAAAGTGTATAAATTTATTCTTTTTGTGTAATTAACTTACATATTAAGTGCGTAATTTTTTTAATTCGTACATTCGGAGTAAACTTACACAATTTATGGTAGATCTACATTTGCCCACTAAAAATTTGTCAAATATTAACAAAAATTAGATAGTGTGTAAAAATGCACACAAAAAGATAAAAGAATTAAAAATTAAAATTGACTTGTTGTATTAATCGAATTTAATTGAGAAACCTATTATTTATGTTTGGTGTACCCAACGATTTTAGTCGTACTAACCGAATTTTAACTGGAAACTGGTAAATTTTTTCTTTTTATGTACTCGTAACATAAAATAAATTCCTTAAAACGTTGCTGGGTTGTAAAAAAACATAGTAGCTGGAGATCCTAATGCAAACTCCATATGTAGAAATCAATGAAAATTATTGTATATGACAGCTGGAGTATATGGACATTTTCCTTTAAAAACTAAATCAATGAAAATACTTTTTGTAACTTATTTAGTTT
This sequence comes from Eustalomyia histrio, assembly GCA_949748255.1. NCBI lineage: Eukaryota > Metazoa > Arthropoda > Insecta > Diptera > Anthomyiidae > Eustalomyia > Eustalomyia histrio. The sequence goes on from OX456525.1 coordinate 70,096,567, forward strand.
AATTTTTTTTTTGCCAAAATTTCATTAGCTTTTCCTTTTAATAAATTTTGTTGTTTTTAGCACATTTTTAAAATTGCCAAACCCCTGGTTACAATTTTTTTAAACTATTTTTGATTACACTGTAATTTTGTCAGAATTACATAGAAAAACACCGAGACATCCCAACTTAATTTTGGTATACTCCATTTTAAAAGATCAGCTCAAAATCAAGAGATATTGCATTTTTAAATTTGTAATTGTCTCGCAAGCTATATTTATACTATGTACGGAAAAGGGTTCGAAAACTCTTTTGAAATAACATTTTTTATTGTTTTTTATTGAAACTTAACTCTAACAATGATAGCCGTCTATTTTCAGGTCGAAGCCACAGCGTATACGTAATTTTTTAATTTAATATTACGTATACGTAATGTTTCACATACTTAATATAATTAGAAAGATTGGTAAAATTCTTTATTATACTATTTATAAATAGTAAAAAATATTAAAAAATAGTAAATAAGGAAAAACAAACACAATAGTAATAGCAAAAGTGTTTTCGTAGTATTTTCATTAAAATATAATCAAAATATCGCCGCAGTCCATACAAACTTGAAATCTACATACATATATTCTTTAAGCGACCTTACTTTTCAAAACGTAGTATACCACTAGATTCCAGGTCCCAAAATTAAATTTATGTGTCTTGGGATTATCGTGTGTCATTGCAAAAGTTGAAATTTTACTTATAAAAATTTGCAAAAAATGAAAAGCCGAAAATATATAATTTGGAATTCAGTATAAGCAAAAGTTTTTAAGATTTTAATAGTACCTACGCTTCTGAATATAAAAAATATAGTGCTTTCCAAAAAAAAAAGGTAAACTTTAACTAAATATATGAGTTTAAAAACAAAAAAGAGAAATTCAGTTATCCATTTACTAAAAGATTTGCTGTAGTCAATTGTTTTTCGTTGGTTCGTTCGTTTGTTTGTGTTTTTGTCTCTTCAGTCGGGAAAAGTCTATGAAAAGGAAAGATTTGCTATTCAAACAAAACCCATCGAATTGCCATTTGCAATTCTTTATAACTAAAGCAATGAGTCTTAAATGTATTTAACATGAACAAAAAAAGACTTTACTGTGACTAACATTAGTTGACAATACCAACCGGGAAGAACATAGAGTTGCTCACCGACACCAACATCAACAGCAACATCAACTAGCAACATCAACTAGCAATAGAAGAGATACAAATGACATCTCAGACTGCCAGAGAAGATAATAGGTAGGCTTGTACAATTTACGACTGTTTTAATTTTACCAAACACAATTTTAAAGACTAAAGACTTTTAACTTTACAGGCCGTAAATTTCATTTAAGTGACGGTTATTTTTTTTCTCCTTCATTTAGAAGTTAGCTTTAATTTTTTTTTTTTTATTTTTTGGCTGATGTATTTAGACAAAAATAATTCGTTGTATTTTGTTGCAACGCCAAAAGTCTATTGAACTTATTGCCATTACGCTTCATTTGTTTAGAATATCCAACAAATTGCAAATAACATACTACTTAGTCGTTCAATGCTATTACATTTAGTAGTAATTCATGAGTTCTCGTCGTGCTCGTATTCATTTACAATCACCAAAAGTATATTAAAATCGAGTAACAGTTTCCCATAAGGCTTTATTTTTTATATATTCATCCATTAAAATCACTGCTGTAAGTTATACCCAGCAAAACCAATGGATTCTTAAAAGTAAATTTAATTTACTAATATAAATATAGTTAAATTTAACTAATTTATAATAAATTTATAATATAACGCAAAGTGAGTAAATTCAAATACCAAAATGCCCAAAAAAAAATGTTCCTTCAAAACTCCCAGCAGAGATCTTCCTTTTTGTATACAATAAAGGGAAATTTAAGTCAAATGTTCACAAACACTACTCTTTTCTCTTTCCCAAAATTTATTTTCCTAATTCCAACACAATGCACTGCATTAGTAGGGCCATCCCATGAGTGGTTGGTTCATCTTAAATTTTTATTATTTTTTATTTATATTAATCAAATAATTTCAAATTATATCCTAATACCCTAACCGAGTACTAATAACGAAGGCTATAGGCTTACTGAAGCGTAATCAGAGCTTCTAGTGGGAGTTGAACCCTCAACTCCTAAACTGATAAGCGAGCACTGTACAAAGTAGCCTATCAGGGCATTAAAAAAAATATAATTTGTTGATAAATTAAAATATTACCTTAATGTATAAATGTTATCGGCAGTGCCTATTGAATGATCAATAATTGGGGTCTGTCTGTATAACGTCAAGAAGAAACTTAAATCGTCTTTTACTTTATTAGTTCTTTCCTCTAACAGGCTTGTGGAATTTTATGCGGATAAATTATTAAGTAACACTGCTGGTGATTCATGTACTAATTGTGTCTGTAAGTTAACGATTAATTATGTTTTACCGAAAAAACTAAAATCAAGTTTTAATTAAAATATTTGTAAATACAATTAAAAATTTAACTTAATTTATAGCCTGTTCCTCTATTTCGAAAGAACACGTTCGTTCGCTTTCTAGTCGAAAGAAAACTGATTTGGGTTTCACTAACTCTATTTCTATGCGAACGATGACTCGAACGACAAGTCGATTGAAAACGTAACTGTTTTAATACAAAATTTGGTTTCTCTATTTCGAACAGCTCGAACGCAAATGTCAAAATCAGTCACTTGCTGTTTTTTGTCGAGTAAATATATATTTGATATTTTTAAAAGCAAAATGAAGTAAAAAAGCAATGAATAACAAAAAGTAAGTACAAAATAATACAAATATTTATAGTTTATTAAGAATTTTAAATTTTAGTTAAAAAAATCAACAATGGACCAGCCGAAGACGCATGTATTTTATATGGAAGAAAGGCCTGATTTTGCCAGAGGAACTCTGGTGTTCGGAGCAAACTAATTTTCTGCAGAGGAGGAAAATTTTACCAGAAAACTAAACTCCGTTTCACCCCCTATTACGCTGTTGCTGAGTGGTAAAAGATAAGTGTGTATTGTTTGTGACTTACGTTTGCCCCAAGCAGCTCATATTTTCATTTTTTTATTTTACATCTTTTATTTTACAAGAGCAGTGACCGAACAGGCAACAGAAAAGCTTTCCGATTATCAATCTTACTCACAACCAATCGATAACAAACATTTTCAAAACAAAACACATTCTCAAATAAAAATTGATTTGTTTATTGTTATTTTTTTATTTCATTTGTCATATACAGCTGATCACTGTTAAACAGGGTTGTTTTTGTCTTTAAGCAGTTTAGTAGTATTTTTGCTACTTTTAAAGAAAATTGTAACAAATACTCAAAATATATGATCTGGCATCTCTGTGATTTGTAAATGCGTAAGAAACAAAAATTGACACACGTAAGTCAAGTCGATCGAAGGCTTTCGAAATAGAGAAACCCAAATTGATTCGAATTCGAGTGACTTGCTTTCGTTCGACTAGTTTTTCGTTCGAGATCGAGGAACAGGCTATTAGACCAGCAAAAAAATTTGTTATAAAGGGGGGGTTGAATGTGAAACACACCTAAACCTCAAGTTTTTTCCTGCATTTCATTTCAAATTTCTCAATTTCAGACTAACTCAATTTATACCATGAAAAGATACACAATCGAGCAACGCGTTAAAGTTATTCAGGCTTATTATGAAAATGGATGTTCAAATAAAAATGCATTTCGTGCACTTCGTGATTTTTTTTGGTCAGCATAATGGATCAAATGTGTCCGCAATCGGGAGAATTGTGGGCAAATTTCAGCAAGCCGGGTCTGTGAAAACACCTGTTCATGCTCGCCCAGTTCGTTGTGCGGAAAACATTGCTGTTGTTCGCGATAGTGTGTCATGAGGTCGGCCAAGCATTAACCGTGAATGGTGTTCGCTATCGCGAGATGATAACAAACTTATTGTGGCCAGGAATTGAGGATATGACCCTGGCCGATATGTGGTTTCAACAGGACGGTGCCACTTACGACACAGCTAACGTGCAATGGCTCTTTTGCGCGACAAATTCAATGGTCGTGTTATCTCACGTGGTGGCGATGTTAATTGGCCGCCAAGATCGTGAGATTTAATACCGTTGGACTTCTTTATTTGGGGTTATTTGAAAGAAAAGGTGTACATCGATAAGCCAGCAATAATTCAAGAGCTAAAGGAAGAGATAATTCGGCACATTAACGGCATAGAACTATGCCTCAGCGAACCATTTGGCGGAGGCCATTTGTTCGATATTTTGTTCCATACATAATTAAACCATACCATACCCAGCAAAATAAGAGCTAAGGAAGAAGTAGTTAAACACAACATCTACTGAACACGAATTTGTGAAAATTTGTGAATGAACACGCCAGGAATTATTATTCCGACCAGGACAAAGTGAATATCACTGGTATGCAAAATATGTTTTCAATAAGGCATTTAATGAATGCTGGAATATATGGACCAACTAAATAATTGTATTTTTTTAAATAGTAGAGGTTTGTATAAAAATTTTGGAAGTTGTTTAAAATGACTTCTGATAAATCAAAAAAATTGCACTATTAACTTCTCTGGATGTTCTGAAAAAGAGATTCGTAAATAATAACATCTATTTTATTTTGCTGTGTATTATTATAATAAAAAGAAATGGCAATAATTTCTTAAATAATTTCAGTTTTATCCAAAATCAACATCGGTCTTTAAAACTTAACCACCCATTATTAATTAATTTTTTTTTGTTAAAATTAATTGAAATTTTTCAATTATTTTTTAATCAAATTTTTAATAAAAAATTTTCGACATTTTCAATTAAAGTCTTAAAGATATAAATTAAAGCTTTAATTACAGCCTTACCAACAACCAATAAAAATTTTTATAAAATTTTTAATTAAAACTCTAGCATCAAATCAATTAAAATTTTAATAAAATTTTTGAAGGAAATTCCAGATAAAAATTAATTAAAATTTTAATCAAATATTCATTATTCAACGTATGAAGACTTCTAAATATTTTGTAGCAAATAGTTTATAGAAGTACCATAGTTCTTTTGAGGTTCCAATAGCACCACCAAAAATATTATTGCACCAACTTTATCATAACTGGTGCTTACGTATTTGGTGTGTTACCAAAAAAACTTTGTTCTCCTGTTGCCATTTTCAAATATGAAATAACCAAAAATCTTTAACAAATTGTCAAATAATCAAATTTTTCCTTTTTCTAAAATGATTTTGGGCAGATTTTGTTTGCTAAAAATTAAAAATAAACATTCTGGCAAAAATGGTGGCCCCATTAAATAATTAAAATTTTAACAATTTTTTTTTTAATTTTAAAATAGATCTTTAAAAACATGGTTCCTAGATAAAATTTTTAAATCTGATTCAATTTTCAACGAACCGATTTACAAAATTCTGTTCATTGTTCGATTAATTTTAAATAAATATCAAACTCAGAGAATCAATTTTATTTTTGTTGATTCTATTCATAGAATCAATCTTATTTATTACATTTTAACAAATCAAATAACCAACAATTCCGTGGCGAACAGAATCACAAAGTCAAAATTGAATCTTAGATATGAAGTTTATTTATTTATTTATTTCAGTCTATGGATACAATATTTCCTTACAGACTAGCATTAGAAAAAATAAAATTAAAAAATTAAATTAAAATATATTATTTAATAAGTTTTTAAATAGAGAATGAGATATACTTATGTCTAATTGATCACAATACATATTAAATAACCTCATAGATCTATTAAGTGGTTCATTTAAAGCATAATCAGTTGCATGTATGTCAATATGAAAAAATTTATTAACATTTCTAAATGTTCTTGGAGGAACATGTATTGAAATTAAATTTAACAATTCAGTCGAATCAATAACACCACAAATAATACCATGCAAAAAGGTTAAGGCAGCAATACTACGACGAGTTTCAAGAGTTTTCAAAGAAATAAATTCACATTTATCTTCATATGAGGGAATTGAAAAAGTGGGAACATTATAAGAATTATAATTAGTAAATGGTAGCACAACTTAATAAACTTTCTTTGAATTTTCTCAATACGAGCTACATGAATAGCTGCAGTTGGACTCCAGATAAAAGAAGCATATTCTAACTTTAAATGACTTGTGAACGATAATTTAATATCAAAAACCACACCCAAGTCCAATATTTCATCCACAGATTTGAATAGATATCCATTCATTCCATATTCAGAAGGAAGAACATTGCGACGTCTATGAAAAGACATTCGAAAACATTTAGAAAAATTAAACGGTAGACCATTACGATTTGACCAGGAAATTGCATTATCTAAATCATCCTGTAGGTCAGAAATATCCCTTAGAGAAAAAATTGTCTTAAAAATTTTCAGATCATCTGCATACATCGAAAATTGGGAATTTTGAAAGCAGTAACTTATATCATTAATAAAAATGTTAAATAATAAAGGACCTAGTATGCTACCTTGAGGAATACCAGAAGTTGGAATGAAAAAATCGGAACAAAATCCATCTACAGATACTGTAGCATACCTGCCAGTTAAATAATGCATTTCCGAATGAATGCCAATCTTGGAAAGCTTTAATAATAAGAGTTCATGTGGAACCCGATCAAAAGCTTTGGCGAAATCTGTGTAAATTGTATTAATTTGAACACCCTTTTCAAATGCAGAAATACAAAAGTTAGTAAAAACAGACAAATTTGTGGTTGTAGATCTTCCAGCCATGAATCCATGCTGTGACACGGAAATTAATCGTTTTAATTGAAAAAAAAGTTTAACATATATTACGTGTTCAAAAACCTTAGCAACATTGGTTAATTTCGAAATGGGTCTATAATTAGCAATATTATTTTTACTACCACTCTTTAAAATAGAAATAGAAATAGTTGTAAATTTCCATTTCTGAATAAAATAACCAGCCCTCAAAGATTTATTAAAGATTATTTTGAGAGGCAACAAGAACGAAGAAAAGCATTTCTTTAAAAGAAAAGATGAAAGACCATCATTATCGCATTTAAAAGAATTTGAAAGTTTTGCAATTCCCGAAGCAATATCTTCATCCGAGATTTGCAAACAGCCAAAATCAAAAAATGAAACAACGTCATCAAAATAACGTTGATTAATGTGATTATAATTTATTCATAGAATCATAAAAACAATAATGAATAAATGAATTATCAAGCTCTGCATTAAAACCAATACAACACTTATTTAGCAGAGAAATTACTCTCGATTATCGATCTAAAAAATCTATCCCAATTTAGTTTTTTATATTAACAAATTTTCAAATCTGAAGCCAAGTCCCATTATCTGGCAACCCTGATGTGGGTACATCTGATGCATATGAGTATATACACGATATTGACTATAATGTTTTTGTAAATTAAAAAATAAAAAATTAAATTTTGACGCTTTTATTAATAAGCGTAATAATAAAAATAGTTTTTTTGTTTAGGAACTTAAGATGCAATTTTTCAATTTAAATAACTGTAATAAAAGATAATAAATCAAAATCATATGACTTTTATATGTTGTCAATAGGGTTTATTGTAAACTATAATATTTTTTACACCAATTTCATTATCAATTTAAAATTTAATTGATATGATTAAGCTTTTAATTAAAAATGAACGAAAAATTCCAAAAAATGTTTTAATTGAATTTTTTTGCCAATATTTGGTTTTGTGTTTGTTCGAAATCTAATACCGGTAAATCAGGAAGTTTCATTGCTAGTGGATATGCGTCTAATAATAATATGTTAAGGGCTATAACCAGTTAAGAACTATTTGGATATTAAAGTAAGACAATATACTGATATTTATCGAATAGAAAATAATTTTTTTCAAAAGAAATACCGTCTTTGTTTGGATGTTTTTAAAGAAAAAAGTTCTCAGAACATGCGCCTCTCCTATATGAAAATGGGTTCATAATTTGAGTTATTTTCTTTACGCAAAAATGATAAAAATCTAACAAAAAGGCCTTAATTTATGTAAATTTTTCTATTGAAATCTGAAGCTTTTTCTATAGGAAAATTTTCTTAAAGCATTAAGTTTTTAAATGGAAAATAGTGTTTAAAAACTAAGGCTTTATTTTATTTAGATAGTGCTCAAAAACTGAGCCTTTTTTAATTTTGATAGTGCCCAAAATCAATTTTTTTTCTATACAAAAAAAAAAAATGGATTTAGATTCTGAGGTCTTCTCTATGAATTTTGAAAAAAAAAAAATCACTAGAAATCCTACTGATTTTTATGACTTTTAGAAAACACTGACATCCTAAAGGCTTTTTAGTAAATCAGATTCTGAAAGCAGTCCTACAGAAAACCTTCAGATTCAGATCGAGGAAAGTCCCATATATATATATCTGATGCTTTTAATACAAAAAACCTCTCCCAATCTGGGGACTTTCACCTATTGAAAAGCCCTCAGATTCCAAAGATTTTTTTATATAGCAAAGCCGTCACATTTGAAGAGCTTTGTCCAGTTAAAAAACTCTAGGAATCTGAGGAATTTTTCCTAAACTACACACTCGTATCTTAGATTCTAAGGACTTTTTCCTACAGAAATGCCATCACACTCTGAGGATTTTTTTCTATAGGATAATCTTCATCAGATGTCTATAGCAAAAGTCTCACATCCTGGGGTCATCTGCGCATATAAAATACTTTTCCTAAGCAATACATCTTTGATTTAAAGGACATTTTCCTATGGAAATTCTATTACATTTTGAGGATTTTTTTCTATAGGATAATCCTTATCAGATTTCGATAGAAAAAGCTTCACATCCTGGGGTCATCTGCGCATATAAAATCCGTCTAATTGAAAAACCTTCTTATTCGGAGGACTTTCGAATCTTAAACTCTTCCTATAGAAAAAATGTCACTGAATCTGAAACTTTTACGGAAGGGAAAGGTCTTCAAAATCTGAAGTTTTACTATAGATAAAAGTGTTCAGAATCTTATTTTCATAGATAATCTGGGCTTAAATACTATTTCACCATTTTAAACGATTTTATATATTATTTATTTTTTTGCTGGAATTTGTATTTTTTGGTAAATTTACTCACAAAAATGTTAAAATTATACAAAAATTGTTTATGAATTTGCAATATAAATTTACTCTTTTTGTGTAATTAACTTACATATTAAGTGCGTAAATTTTTTAATTCGTGCATTCGGAGTAAATTTACACAATTTATGGTAGAGCTACAGTTTCCCACTAAAAATTTCGCAAATATCAACAAAAATTAATTAGTGTGTTAAAATTAAAATGCACACAAAAAGATAAAAGAATTAAAAATTAAAATTGACTTGTTGTATTAATCGAATTTAATTGAGAAACCTATTATTTATGTTTGGTGTACCCAACGATTTTAGTCGTACTAACCGAATTTTAACTGGAAACTGGTAAAATTTTTCTTTTTAAGTACTCGTAACATAAAACTAATTTCTTAAAACTTTGCTGGGTTGTAAAAAACATAGCAGCTAGAGATCTGAATGCAAACTCCATATGTGAAAATCAATGAAAATTATTGTATATGACAGCTGGAGTATATGGACATTTTCCTTTAAAAACTAAATCAATGAAAATACTTTTTGTAACTTATTTAGTTTAATTTTTTTTTTTGCCAAAATTTCATTAGCTTTTCCTTTATATACTCAATGCTACTATTACATGATGACGATAATGATGATTATGCTCTTTGTATTTTATAAAGTCTATCTATGACAGTTCATATATCATATAAAGTCAACGACTTACTCACTTCAATTCACAGTGAGTGTGTATGTATGTGATGCCAAAGAAAAGTAATGATTTTTAGAAAAAAAAAAATATATGTTTTTAAAGGTAAATATTAAATCGAAAAAGTCGCTATTTATGAGTGACTTCTAACATATTTAAAATTAAGGTGAATGAGCGTACGCTTTAAAACTGATAGATTTTAAATGCAATTGCAGCTCTGAGAAATATTGCATTTCTAAAAATAGAAATTTGATATTTTTACAAATTTTTAATAGCATATATTCGATCGCAATATCTACTGATTATCCACTAACCAGTTTTTTTAATTACCAATTTTATTAAAAGTTTCAAATTCTACTTATTTTACAAGTACACATCAGTCTAGTCTCAATAAGAGTTTCCTATAGGGTACAAATATTTTATCTAATAATGAAAATAAATGTGTCATTGATTTCGTACATAAAAAATAAAACTACCAGGAAGTATTACAAATCTTATAATTTATGTTATAGTTATTTTAGGTAATTCAACATAATTTATTAGATAATTCATAAATTAAAAAAAATGACAATATGCTTTTATGTTTGTTGTCATATTGCCAGTTAATTTAATAAATAAGGCGGCTATGACCAATAGTTGTTAAGAGATCAAGCTTAATAAGCAGAGGCATTTGTTATATTTTATGGCAGTTTATATTTGGAAAGGAAATAAAAATTGTATAAATATAGGATTTTATTTATTAAAGTTAAAAAACCTTAAAATTTTAATAAAATATTTAAAGTTACATATATTTATAAAAGAAACTAGTTAAAAACAAGTAAGAGCGGCTAACTTCGGCTATGCCGAATCTTATATACACTTCACCATGGTTGGAATGGACAGATTTATATACGGACATCTTTAAGTGGAAATTTACCATTTAGTTTAGTGATAAAACTTGGACTCTGAAAGATTTATGGTTCCCGAAAATAGGTATTTTTTTAGGTTTTGGTCATAACTACTTTCAGCAAATATGTTCTACTAAAGATTTTCGATCTTTGGATATTTTTTAAAAAAGCTTTTTTCCACCAAAAAAATATTTTTTTACAAATCGTTAAAAGAAATCACTAGAACTGCATGTGTTTTATTTCTACAAAAAAGTTTGATTTAGCTGGCAACCTTGTATTTGGGATTTTATTTCGCTTTTTTATTACAAAATATTTTAAATTCATTTAGCTTAATTTTAAAAATCTGAAAGAAAAAAGTTTATAATTTTTTTTTTATAAATTATTATAAGTTATGACCTAAAATAGTTGCACTCAAAGGGAAATTATGTATAAAATTTTCTTAATATACGAGAAAATGGTTTAAAAATCAGTTTACAAATTCTTTTAAATCGGAGGAAAAAATAGAAATAAAACCGTTTGTATTTTGTTTGTATCAGAGGGTTTTTATACAAATTTTGATGTTTTTAGCCTATTTATGGATTATTTAATTATTAGTTTGAAATTTTATTTAAATTAATTATTTAATGTTAAAAAAAAACAAAAAAAAAATAAAAAAAGTCTTAAGAAAATAAAAAAAAAATTTACAAAAAAAAAGTTGAATTGTGTCTTGAGCAAGATTCGAACTCGCGTTCTTAGAGAAAAAAAGCATTTATGACATAGCGTTTAGACGACTCGGCTATGAAGGCTATATGGAATCATCGTTTATAGATTTAAATGAACAGTTTTCGTTCAATAGGGATTTGTTTGGTTTTTATTTAAATGAGAAATCTTTGTATGTGTTTGTTGGGTGTAAAAACAAAGAAATTTTACGGGAAAAATTAGAGGTAGTCCTGGTTTTTGCTAATATCTCAGCCATTTATCAACCGATCTGGCTGATTTTTAATAGCAAGCAGAAATGGATCACACTTAACAGAAATATATAACAATCAAGTCCTCATCATGTCTGGGGTCTTCGGAAACCCCATTTCAACACACAGATGGACAGACGGACATCGTTAAATCAACTTCGCTCTTCATAAGGACCAGGAATATATATACTTTATAGGGTCTAAGATCAATATTGTAGAAATTACAAACGGAATGAACGCAATTTTTAAATCTGGCAACATTCGAAGTGTCATTGTTTGACATTTGAACAATTGTTATTGTTTGCTAGTAGAAGGTACGAGGTTAGTAAAAATGGAGCGCTACACGAATGAACAACGCATTCTCATTGTGAAATTGTTTTACCAAAATGGTGAAAGTTTTGCGGCTACAGTTCGCAAATTGCGATCAATTTGGGGTCACAATAATGCTCCAAAAGAGTCAACTGTACAGAGATTAATGGATAAATTTGCCGAAACTGGGTCTGTTAGTGATGTAAAGACAACAACGCGCCATCGACCAGGTCGATCGACCGAAAATGTCGCAGCTGTACGTGATGATGTCGCTCAAACTCCATCCACCTTAATTCGACACCGAGCTCAGAAAATTGGTGTCTCCAAATCCACTTTGCAGCGAATTTTGACGAAAGATTTGCATCTTCATGCATACAAAGTTCAATTGACTCAGGAACTGAAGCCAGCTGACCATGGACAGCGAAGGGAGTTCGTTAATTGGGTATTGGAGAGACAACATAAAAATGATGATTTTGCCGATAAAATCATCTTCAGTGACGAGGCCCATATTCATCTTGATGGCTTCGTCAATAGGCAGAATTGTCGCATTTGGGGTGAGGAAAATCCTCGAGTGATTCACGAGAAGCAAATGCATCCTCAACGTGCCACTGTGTGGTGTGGTTTTTGGGCTGGAGGAATCATTGGACCTTTTTTTTATGAAAATGAGGCAGGTCAAGCGCAAACAGTCAATGGTGTTCGGTATCGTGAAATGATAACCAGTTTTTTCTTGCCTAGAATTGAAGAAATGAATGTGGAGGGCATGTGGTTCCAACAAGACGGCGCCACATGTCATACAGCCAGAGAAACAATTCAATTGCTGCATCAGTCATTTCCCGGTCGTGTTATTTCGGGTTTTGGAGATCAGAATTGGCCGCCTAGATTGTGCGATTTAACACCATTAGATTTTTTTCTTTGGGGTTTTTTAAAGTCGATGGTTTACGCGAATAAGCCGACGACGACTCAAGCCTTAAAAGAGGAAATTGGACGCTGCATTAATGAAATACCGCAGCATTCATGCAAAACGGTCATTGAAAATTTCATTAAAAGATCGCGTGCATGCCAGCAAAGCCGGGGCTGCCATCTGCACGATATATTGTTCCATACATAACCTCATTCTGTCTACTTTACGATATAATAAAGTTTCACGATTTTTTTTAAATATCTGTGTTTTATTTAAAATTTAAAACGCAATTTTTTCTTCTTGGGACACCCTTTATATACCCTTCCACCTGTGGTGAAGGGTATAATAACTGAATGTGTTAGAGATACAATTTTATGATTACAAAATATTTTTTAAAATTTGACACCACCTTCCTTAGAAGGATTGCAAAAATATGTTGTGTTAAAATTCAAACACCAATAAAAAAAAAATATATATATTTCTACAACATATCCAAGTTTCAATAAGATCTGAGGGTTACATTACTATGTAGTCTGCTTGTAAGACAAAAATAAAAATGTTAATATTTGAGGATCAATATCGATTGACTTAAGAATACAGTGTAGAACTGGGAAATTTCAATATTTCAGGCGGTAGCTACAAGAGGCACTTCACAGGAATGTGTCATTTCACCTTTATTATCACTTCTTATTTTTAATAACATTAGTATGAAGCTAAACGAAAGCGGTATAACTGTTGTTGCAAACGATGATGATGTGGTAAATTATTGGACAGTATTTCTGTTAGAGCAACGAATAAAGGAAGCATATGCCGCCTTATATTTATATCGGAAAATAGTGGGTAAAACTTGGGACCTTAAGCCAAAGCTTTTTCACTGAATTTTTACCGATATTGTAAGATGTATTATATCTGATGATAATCATGTATGGCGGTCTGTAATTGAATATAAGATTTCTAAGGTAGACAAAATTCTTACTGCTCGGTAGTACTACATCAGCAGAAGCTTTAGAAATTATTTTGAATTTGATTTATACGTCAGAGATGTTGCCAAAGCTACTATTACAAGACCGAAACAAATGGTATGTTCGAAAAACAGAGTACTCCGGATCATGGTCTGAAATTAAAGGATATTATTGTTACTGATTATGAAATCTCCTATATCGCAACAGATGTGCGGTTTAATGCTCCAACTTTGGACGACTAGTTAAATGGTTATGTTGTTCCGTCACAAATTAATGTATTTACTGATGGATTCAAAATATCATCTGGTACGGACAGTGTTTTTCACTGCACGGAACTAATTATGTATGAATGTATATGGATTGTAGTATTTTTCAGGCTGCGTAACAGATTTCAATGATGCCGATATATGAAGATAAAATCACTTTTTTCATTGATAGTCAGGCTCTAAATGCGGATAATACCAGGTCTAAAGTAATCAGCCGCTGCCGCAAAGAGCTGGAGGTTCGCAGCGAGCAGCATAAAATTAAAATGTGCCAGGTACCTGGACACAAAGCCATTCTATAAAATAAAAAGGCTAACGCGCTTGCCAAAGACGGCTGTGGCTCTGGACCTTAATCCTTCCCTATTCTTTGGATATGAACAAATTATGCAGCACACAAAAAGTATTTGGTCATGCAGATAAACAACTTCGAAAAGGATTATGCAGTCAAAACTACTGTTGAATGAAAAATTCGTAAAATATGTATGTATAGTATTGCTCTTCCAGATATAAATATAATACAACTTTGAGTGGTGAAATATCTTATTACGGTTCACAATACTCTAGGTAAGCGCATGTAAAGAACTGGAAGGGCGAACGACGATACAAGCAAATGGTGTAAATGGGGGTAAGAGAGAATGTTTCAGCGAACACAAATAAATCGTGTCGTCACCGCATTCAGCATTTTGGCGTCAGTGGAACTGCTTTGCGAGACATTTTAAAGGATGATTTGCATTTGTTTCCGTACAATGTGCAATTGGCTCACACAGAAAACTGAAGTTTCACCCGCATGGAATAATGTATTATGATTGCGACAACCAATAAATTTGATTTTGACAACCACTTTCAAATGTGGTTGTTGAATATTTTGGGTGTTGCAACCAACATTAGGTTTTGTTAATTGAATTATTTTTGTGGAAACCAATAATAAGTTGTGCCAACCGATTTAAGTTATAGTGCCCAAATTTTAGTCACTATGACAATACTGTTGCTTAAATGGTTGATTCTGCATCTGATTTTTGGAAGCAAAGTGTGATGAACCTCTTGGCACATTTCACACTCTGTGGCGAAGTTAACAAGAAAATTTCCACATTTGGGGAATGGAAAATCCACACGAAATCTAGGAAATTCCAGTCCATGACTAAAAAGTGACCTTGTTGCGTCAAAATTATCATTGGGCTATTTTCCTTCAGAAAAGACGTAATTGTCGATGGGAAACCATAACGGTGCTTACTGGTTTTAAGAAGATGGTGTACCATGTAAAAGCGAAAATCAAATAAAGCAGTTTCTGCAACAAAAATTCTGTAGTTTTTTGATGCCAACAAAGGCGTCATTGAGTGGCCACCGAGATCTTCAAATCTGACTCAGCTGGACTATTTTTTGTGTGGGTTATTATTTCCATATTTTAAGCCCTTCATCTTTCATCACCTTTTCTCTCTTATCTATCAATCTAAATATAAGACTTCAATTTCTCTATATTATAGTTGTCAGGGAAGACTTGCTGAGAGTTTATTCCACATACGACTAGTCCGACTTATGAACCAATTTTCCCTGTAATGTGTTGTGCAGTTCACTTGAAAATCAACAACAAAGGCATAGGCTTTACTGGACAAGAGAGTATTCTGGACAAAAACCAGTGTACGAGGGATAAGTTCACGTATCTTAGCAGAACATATTCCATGATAGTATTTACACTCACAGTATATTTTCCGTTACCGACTGTAGTTTATTTAAAAAGTAATATGTAAAGTTTGTTTTAAATAAAGAATCAATTAAATTCACAGAAATATATTTCTTAACTATTTGAGTCAGTCATACAAAAAACAAACTATAAAAATTTACAGACATTCAGTAGGAGTTGATATTTTCAGTTAAATGAAAAATTTTATGTTTTCTGCTTCAAAAAATAGAAATTCATATAATTCCTTTTTGTTTTTTTTTACCAGAATTGTTTGTTTTTGTATATATTTCAATAAAAATTACAAGAAATTATTCAAATATACATACATACAAAGCCAATAAAAATATATGCATCTGCATGTGTTGTGTTCTGTTTTGTAATTACATACAATTAAAAAAAACTTTCAATTTGAAAAACAAACCACAAAAGTAGTCAGTAAAAATTTGATGGTCATTTTAAACGACTTTCTATTGTTTTTACTTTTGTCGATTATTAAACAATGATTAAAAATAAACAACAAAATGGGTTGAATATAATGAAAAATCAGTAGTCCTCTTTTTGATTGTATTTTCGATTAATTTAACATGTATTTAAAGTTGGTTTAAACGAAATAATATTGTGAGTGTATAGAACAGTGTCACACAGCCCACATTGCTTCGATGATCAAATAAATCCATACAACTGGATATCTTATTGTCTTTGAAAAGCGCCGAAGCCATGCTTTGTACACGGTCCAAAAGTTCCAAAATAGTCCTTAAAGCACCTGCTTTTGGGGTGAAGTACACTCTAAAAAAGTTTTTAAAATTACTGCTATTAAGTTGGTCAATTTTATTGTAAATTTTCACACAGTGCTATAATTTAAGCACATAATGCCTTAAAAACTCTTTTACACACTTTACCTGTAAAATAGCACACAAAATACAGTATCTTGTGTTTTGACAAATATTTTTATAAGCACATACGCATTATTTTAACAGTATTACACATTTAATGCATGAACCTCAAAAAATCAACAGTTTGTAGGCACAAAGTATCTTATTTCAAAAATGTCTTTATATATTTTGACAATAAGAAAACAAAATAAAAAATTGTATTAATGTATATTTAAAAATATATGTGATTAAGCTTCCAAACAAATTACGAAAAAAAAATAAAATATAAACAGAAAAAATTTAGATTTGTAAAACATAAATTTTGGATAACATCTTTTTTTCCTTTTTTAGGAAAATTGATATACAAATTTGGAAACAATATTGAGGATTAGGTGTAGCAAAAGAAAGCAAATTTTAATGAAAATTATAATTGATATCAGGATATGCCAAATTTTTGAAGTTGTGCAATAACACCTATAGAAAAGCCATGAGTTCTGATTACATTTTAAAATAGAAAACCACTAATATTCTACGATTTTTTTTGGAAAACCATTCTATTATAGAGATTTCTTCTTACTTTTTTTCTTATAGAGAAATTCTCTGATTCTTGGTATTTATTCTTTGAAAAAAACCTTTTATTTTGAGAATTTTTTACATAGAAAAACAGATCAGATTCAATATATAATTTTGCGATAGAAAAACGTTCAAATTATGAGGGGTTTTATGAAGGAAAAACTTCTTCTTCTGTAAAAAGTTGAAGGATTTTATCCATACTAGTATACGTTTTAATTATATGTACTACTTTACGATTTTGATCTTATTGTTAATTAGAATTTTTATCTTTATTGTTATGGTCTTCTTTTCTCACGAATTTCCCACTCAGAATATTATGTAGTTAACTGTTTGTAGTTTAATAAAAAAGTTTTCCGTTCCATTTAAAAATAAAGGAAGATACATTTATTTTTCAAAGAAATATCAATATTAACTTTTTTTTACATTTATTCGAAATAATTTACTATCATTAACCGATTTTGTTCAGTTTCATTTATTTTTTTCATTTGTTTGAAATTTAATAAAAATTTACCCACAAAACGGAAACTTGTGGTTTATTTGTGTCCGTAATAGTTATTACAAATTTAAATTTTGTTTGCTGTCTATTAAAAAAATTTCAATTTGTTTTTTTATTTAAATTGGTTGTATATATAAAAAATTTCTCAATACAAATTACAAGAACTTCATAAACACACATGCAAACACAAATGCATTCACACAAAAAATGTTTATAGCTTCATATGCATACATACATTTTGTATTGTAGGAGTATATTAAAAAAAAAAAACAAAAAATACAAAAACGGAAATAATTTCAAATAAATGAAAAAAAAACATTTATTTTTTAAGGATTGGTAGGCAAAATTTTGACATTTATTTTAACTGATTATATCATTTGTTTCTTACGGATGTGTCAGTTGATTAATCAACATTTAAAAATAAATAACAAATGGCATTTAATTTAAATGAAAATTAAGTAGACCGGTTTTTAAATGAAATATCATTTCTTTTAAATGATATTTTCAGTTACTTTACCCTACAAACTTTTTTAAGTGCCTTTGGCAATAAAATAATAATTTTATCTAAACGCATTTTGTTTTAAGGGACTATAATTCAAAAAAATAAGAGTTTCCGATTCCTCAATATTAATACCCTCCATTTGAACAGATGACGCTGGAGACATACTACGTCATACAACATTGGATCTTATGTGCTTTAAAATCCACCCTTTTTGTACGATTCCACAGTGAAACTAACGAGATCTCTCGATTAAGTGTATCATTCATAATTTGCCTCCTGATCATGACCTTTAAAAGGCTTGGTCTGCGATCGAAGGAAAATTAATGTCAAAATTTACTGTTATCAAGAAAAGAGTAGATAGCGTTGAAGGTTTGAACAAGAAGGTCATTATGAAAGACAAGAAAAGAAAATTATGGTTTTTTCAACAGACTTGTAAAAAACCTCTACTGGCGATATGTAAATACGATTAAATAATGCCCCAACTTGAATACAAAACTAATAATTTTTTAACCAGTGTAAAGTTTTTCGTTTATAATAGTGACTTTTTTATATGCAGTTACTCAAATAAATATTGCAAACATACATATTAAGGTCAACCATTATGCAATCATTATTAAAATTCGAATTCATCAAAAATTCGACACAAACGTTAACCCTTAAATTAACCAATATTAAACTGCAGTGATTTTTCGAAAAGTAATTTTATGCAAAAATTAATTAATCAAAATCATCGTAAATAATGCGACTGAAAAAATTTAAAGTCATTTTATTTAAAAAAGTTTAACTAAACCACTTTTTGGTTTAGCATACATTTGCAATGTCCTGTTTTGGGTTAAATATTTTAAGCAACTAAATTTGGTGTGGTCAAATTTCAATTATGTAAATGTAAATAGATTATAGTATGAAAAAGGTAAACTTTTTATAATAAACTCGATATCTTTAATATGAACGACCCTAATCCTCATATACTTATATACATATGATTAAGTACGTGCAACTTAAATTCTGTACTGATGATGACTTGGCAAAACTTTTACCAACAAAACTTACTAAAACTGTAAAGTGTTTGGAATATATAAAATGCGAATGGTTGAAATCATATAAAATGCATACTAATACGACAAGAAGAAATTATATGACAGTCACTAGTTTTACTGCTACTAAAACACATTACTAATTTTTATAAAATGTATATTAGTGTCGTCCAAAATACAAGAGTGGGAAAGAAGTTCCCAGACTTCACATGACTGTTGGATAAGGAAAGATTTTCAACAGACCATACATGGGACTAATTAATTGATGATTTCATTAGCATTGCATTGATATCAATTGTAATGTAATTGTTTTAATAACCATTTTTTAACCCTTCTGCACTACTTGGGTCAATTTGACCCAATTTTGGTTTTCAATCGCAAAATTTTTCTCTTTAATTATAAGATATGAACGTGAAACTTTAATTTATCGATTACAGGGACGAAAATTATGCTTTTAAGAGAAAATAATAAAATTTAAATTTTTCCTCCCCCCTCCACATTTCAAAACACGATGTACACACATTTAATATCCTCTGGGTCAATATGACGCAACAAACGATATTGCAAGCTTAATTCCACTTGACCATTTTTTTTCCTATTGAATATAATTAAATTGAGTTCATCTTCATTCAGAATCATCTTTCAATCATTTTTTCAGTCAAATAATCAATAAAATCGCGTTCATTGAATATTTTTTAATTCAAAATTTTATTATTCTCAAACTGTGGGTGGGATTTGGAGAATCCCGCAAAGGTATCTCTTGAATTTTGTATTATGATGATATGGTAACGCAATGACACTTAATATCAAAGTGCCTACGGTTTGACAGCTCTGAAGATAGAGAAGAAAGAAGACTTCGTGACAAACTAGCACCGATAAGTAACGTTTGGGACAAGTGGAGTGTTCAGCTCAAAGTTTTTTACAGTCCACATGAAAATGTTACTGTAAATGATCAATTGGTTCCATTTCAAGGTCGGTGGAGTTTCAATATTCCATCAAAGCCCGCCAGATATGGCATGCAAATTTGGTCACTGCGATTCCACAGCTAAATATGCCTGGAATATGGAAATGTACACAGGCAGAGCAAGAAATACACAGATAGAAAAGAATCAAGGTGAGACTTTTGTACTTCGTATTACATTTGTTATATTTCCATATTTTCAATTTATTTGAGAGTGGTGCTAACATTATCAGACCCTCTTCCAAAGGCATGCACAATTACATGTGATAATTTTTTTGCTACATACAATCTTGCCATTCAACTACTTTGTCGGAATATTACATTAGTTGGAGCTGTCAAATGATATAACTATAGTATCCTATTTTCCAAAAAAAAAATAAATAAATACGTTATCCTCTTAAGTTCTCTTCATCATTCAGCCGATATTAGAGACGATGAAATAAAACCTGAAATAATACATCATAACAATCAAACGAAAGCTGGAGTTGATGCGCTTGACCAACTAGTTCCTAATTACACATGTAAGCGCATGACTAAGCGATGGCCTGTCGCATTATTTTCAAATATGATAGGTGTATTAGCTGATATGAATCCTGCCTGGAATTTCAATAAAAACTTGAGACGCAGTCTTTATCTAGTAGAACTTGCAGATCAGCTAATAAATGAGCATACGGTTTTGCCACATGGACTATCTGCAAAAAATCTTTTTAAAAATATTCAAAAACAAAATGATCTCACAGGTGCCTCGCAAATCTTCTAAACAAAATAGTACAAATACACCATTTTCCAGTAATTTACCAAATAAACGACAGCCGTGTTTCATTTGTCAACATGGAAGGAATTTAAATAACTATTCCACTAAATGTGATTCTTGTAAAAGATTTATTTGCAAAAAGCACATGGTCACATTGTGTATAGTCACACAAATTCTTAAATTTTTAAACATTAGTATTAAAAATAAATTTATTACAATATTATTTCAAATTTAATTTTATTTTATATATATATATTTTTTTTAATAATTGCTCGGGAAGGGCTTATTTATTTTAGTTTTCATTATTTTTTGTTGTACTAAATAAAAAAACAACAAAACAAATAAATTTCCTATATTAAATATAAAATTCCGCTGACATTTTAATGTTGGGTCAGATTGACCCAAAGGATCACAGGAAGGGCACATATCCAACGGATGCAGAAAGGTTAAATAATAATAATGATTTTAATTGTTTGATTTCATTAATTAATCGTTGTGTTTTCCCATTATATTTTATAACACTGTGAGTGCGTCAGTATGACACAGAAAAACTGCGAGACATCCCAACTTAATTATGGGCCGTAAAACACAGTGGTATACCAAGATATTTTTATACTAAATATGGATAAAGGTTCGAAAACTTTTTTGAAATAACATTATTTTTTGTTTATTTATAACTCTAACAAAAATATCCGTCTATTTTCAGGTAGATACAATTCAATTTTTTCCAGTTTGTGTCCCTATTTAGTCTAAACTAAAAAAAAACCTAAATTGAAAACCACAGCGTATACGTAATTTTTTAATTCAATATTATGTATACGCAATGCTTCACATATTTAATATAATTAGAAAGATGGGTAAAATTTTTGATTATAATATTAATAAATAGTAAAAAGTATTCAAAAAAAAATAGTAAATAATATTAAAAAAATTATTAAACCAATTGTAATTGCAAAAGAGATTTCGAAGTCTTTTCATTAAAATATAATCAAAAAATCGCCTCAGTCCATACAAACTTAAAATCTAAATATCTTTTATATACGACCTAACTTTTCGAAACGTGGTAAACCACTAGATTTCAGGGCCTAAAATTAAGTTCATGGCCTAAAATTAAGTTTACTTGCAGTGTAATTAATGAATTAAAAACATTCAAATAAAAAAATATAATTTTATATTTATACCCTTTTGGAGCAAAATTTTGTCCGTTGTGCCATGTCTCGTTTAGTTTTCGAGATACAAAACGGCAAATACCTCGCTAAATAATCGAGATAGCACAACATGGGCGATATTTTTGCTCTCCTAAAGTGTTAGTATACTGCGATAATAAAAATGGACCAGGTCCGGGAAATATCCCGAGGATTTCATTTGAAAAACCTGGTTAGTAAAGCAATTTAAACATCCCCCGTTTTTGTATACAAATTTTATCAATTGTAGATAGTTTTTAAGGCATTAGTACGATTTTAATAGCATTAGTAGAACAAATGCTAATGCCAGAAAATGCCATTACAATTAAATGAAATTTTTTGGCATTACTCAACTAATGCTTATGAAATTTCAATGCCAATAAAAAATTTCAAATATAGAACGTACTTATAAAAAAGCTTCTTAACTTCCGAAGCTTAAGTCAAAAAATCTATAATAAATCACCCTTTCAAAATATGGGCGAAAATTTGTATACTTTTTTCAAATACTTGTATATAATTTTTATTTAACCTTTTTCTTTTTTTTTTTAATAACTAATTTTTTCTTTGAGCTTATTCTTTGTTGTTTTATAAAAATATTATTTTTCAATGTTTCGCTACTTCATTGTTTAGCATCTTCACGAAATAATAATTATAATGACGAATTACAAACAAAATTAAAGTCTACAACATATTTTAAACAATGTTGGTCAAATAAATATTTCCTAAGCTAACATAATAAACAAATAAACAAATAATAATAGTAAATAAATTAACAATTAACAATTTAATAAATAATAGCAAATATAGCAAGACTAATTGCACGAGATAATAAATCTTAAAGTAGTTGTTGCCCGCAATCTGATGAAGTGTTGACAAACTTGTTGAAGCTTTTAAGTTCATAGCTCTTTTTTTTGTTATTTTCCTTCTGTGTGTTTAAAAGCTATGGAAGACCTTTGCGAGGTAGATAAAAATTGTAAATATTATATTTCTAAATTGATGTTGACGTTATGCGTACCTGTCCCACGCGCTTACTATTACCTCAAAACGGCCACTGTTTAAATATTTTTGCATGGATTTGCATGTATTCGCGTAATTTAAATTAATATTGCAAGGACTATTTTAAACTAATTAAACTCCAGAATATGTTATGGTTCTAAAATACCCCTGGGCATTTGCCAACAGAATTGGAATACATTAAAACAAAAAAGGTTTTTAAGTTCTTCTCCGTGGTAAAGAACTACACCCAGAAAACAGTATCAGTTGTGGCCACCGAATTTGTTGCCAATCGAATTCTAGCGGTTACGACAACTGTTTTCAAATTAAATTATATTTTTAATTGTGAAAGCCAATATTCAGTTGTACAATTTAATATTTAGATTCCACAGAAATATTATTATGTTCCACAAAATTTTATTAAAAAAAAAAAATTTATTTTTAGATTTTTCCGGTATCGTACCTAGTCAATCAAATTCATAGTTCACGCTCTTGCTTACTGCACCACAACTTTAATTTTCTTTGATATATTTGCCACTTAAACTTTTGAATATTTTAGTTTAATTAAAAATAGAATATTTTAGATGTTTGCCCTTACCAAATAAAATAAAGTTCTTACAAATAAATGTTAATGGTTTTGATTGAATTGAAACCAATCTTTTTTCTGGGTGAACCAAAAGACAATTGATATATCATACATTAAAAAAAAAATTAAAGCTGATTGAAAAGTCCGTAGGATAAGCAATAAAACAACAACTATTAGGTCAAGTTTAACTTTATTTGTCAATATAGTCTCCTTCAAGAACAAAACAATCAATCCAATGCCTTTCTAACATTTCCATAACTTATAGAATTTCCATACCTTAAAAAATGAGTTCTCTTTGGTCTCAAAATAGGTAATGACCTCCCCATTCAATCTTTTTTTTCCTGCGGGTATATTTTTCAGATCTGAAAACAGGAGTCAAATCTGGCAAATACGGAGGGTGGCAAAGCAATTGAAAGTGTAATTCGTGCAATTTGGCGCTGTCTTAGAATTATCAACACTTTGTTGTTTTTGGTCCACTATGCGCAAACGCGCCACCTATTTCGAAAACAACTTTCTCATGGGCAAATGTTCGTGCAAAATAAATTCGACACCTTCCTTCGATATCTCTAAGATATCAGCTATCTCCTGTTACCACACTTTATGATCTGCCAAAATAATTGTGTGAACTTTATTGATGTTTTCCGGTATCACAACCTCTTTTGTGTTCGATGTGATCGGTGTTTGTACTACCACGTTTAAAGTCAGCAAACCACTTTTCTACCAATTGTCTCGATGGACCAGGAATGATAAATCAACACACCAAATTGTTTTAAATCCATTGTTTTCAAAATTGCAAAATTAGTGTCACTAAAACAGCTGTATCCTCTTCACTAATGAACGAATTGTCATTAAATTTTGACACGTATCATCCTAAGGTTGGTAGTTCCAAAAACTTATATGGAATTTTCATTAGTAGCGCTAATCATGTGTCATCTTACGGATATTTCAGCACAAGTTTTAAGTTTAGTTTTAGAAAAAAAAATGTTTTTACAAAAAATAGTTTGTTTTAGCTTCGAAAGACTCCCAGCTTCTACCCAACCATATATTTTAACAAAAGAATGAAACTCAAGCTTGTGGAGGAGAAATCGGAGTATACATTTGTTTTTCCATATAATCGTGGGCCAGTCTAATGTATGTAGGTGTGTGTGTAAGGAAATGAAGATGCATGCATAACAATTATATGCATATCGTAGTGCTCTCATACGAACAGAGAAAGTCCTAAGAAAGTAAAAGAAGAAAAAGAAAATATTCAAGATGAATTGCTAAGTTAGTTGTGTTAATAAAGTTTAATTTTATTTTTTAATGAATATGTATGATAAAGAGAATTATGAAAATTAAAGTTATGATGATTTGTAGGATTTCTTAATTTAAAACTTAAACTTTCATATTCAGTTTTAAGTATGTAATTTGTTGCCAGGACACACAACTGCTTATGCATTGTCGAATTGTATTAATTAAAGCCTAAAGTCTTTTTGTATTGCTGTTGTTGTATGACGTTGGTATAATTTCACACATTTTTTCGTCTGGAAATGGGATTATATTTTCTTTTTTATGCTTTCCTCCCCAAAATAACTCCCTAAAGTTTTTGTGTGAGTTTTTAGGCAATTATAAGATTTATAATGGATTTTCGCAAGTGAAATAAATTGCCTGGCTGATAGCCTATCAATGCGTTAATTGATTGTTTTGCTACGTCATCATTATCACATAAAGCACAATTCTAATATAATGCTTACATGTGTGTTGTATATAGACACATTACAGATCGACACGCAGAATACAGCCATATGAACATAACAAGTAAAAGCATTAAATGCGGCCTTATCCAATTTTTTTTTCACCCTCCATAGTATTTTTACTATAGAGAACAAATCAATTGAAATAGAGACAACATTGTCGAGGTGAAAAATGTTTTTGAAAAGAAAAACGTTTCTGCAGGTTACAAACAAAATATTTGTAGTTAAAAATGTTTAAAGTAAAAAAAAATTTATTTTTGAGGTCAAAAAATTGTTGAGGTTTTCACGTGAAAAACAATTGTTGAGACTAAAAACCTTTGAGATAAATAAAAACTATTACTCACATCTAGGCAAAATATTTTCTTCACCAGACGCTAATTTTGTACACAATTTTGTATGGAAAATTTGATTTATTACTTTTTTTATTGTTGCACCCATTTGCCAAAATGCTATTGAGAATAAAAAACGATGCGGATAAAAACAAAAAATCCCGCTTTCGCGTAATCGCCAGTTCAACAGACAGATAGACGGGCATGGTAAGATCGGTTTTGAAATACATAAAGCTCATAAACAAAAATATATGCTCTATACGGTCTTAGACCTATGTCTCGATCTGTTACAAACGAAATGAAAAATTGATATAAAACCACTCGTATATGTGCAGGGTATAGATAAACCAACTGTGGTTGTTAGTAGTACAGTGGGATAGATATTGGAGGAATTATCTCGGCTCTTTTTTTGTATTTTTTAAAACAACTAAAACACACAAAAAAGCAGGATGATTTACTTTTAACGCTACTGCATTCTAATCCTTAAAATTGAGATTATAAAAGAAAATATTTTAAATATCTGATATGAACATCTCGTTATACAGATCATGTTTAAAATCGCGAGAGTAATATAAAACATTTTTAAAAGAATATTATTTGATATAAAAAAAACATATTCTGACTGGCTTTTCAACTATCGGTAAAGTTTTTTTAATTGAAGAAATTTTGATCTTTGAGGTGTGGAAAAATCTTTACAGATGTTTGGATATTAAAAGGTAAAAGTATTTTAATTCGATTCTGTTGTATAGTGTTTGAATTTCGCTCACTCCATTCCATTTCGTTGCCCCCGGCAGTTGCATTAATTTCATCCGTTTCCCGTTCTATTTCGTTCTTTGTCTAGTGTTTCAATTCAACTCGTTCCCCGTTCCATTTCGTTGCCTGTCTACTGTTTTAGCTTCCCTGATTACGCGACCCATTCCATTACATTGTTTTAATTCTGCTTGTTCCGCGTTTCATTCATTCTTTTGGTATTGAAATTTCATTCGTTCCACATTCCGTGCAATTTTGTTTCCTTGTATATTGTTTTTATTTAGCTCGTTCCCATTTCCATTCCATTCAATTTAATTTCGATGTCTGGTTTTTCGATTCTACTCTTTCGCTGTTCTAAACCATTACGTTCCTGTTCCGGAAATCCGTTGGGAGGAGATTTTTCTCACTTTTGCCAATCCAAAAACATACTTAAAATATCGTGCTTCTAGACAAAGGGGTTTTGGGTGAGCCGTCAAGGCGGAGACTTTTATTTGCTTGTTCTCTTCCGTCTTATCAGAGACTTAGTGCATATTCCTATTTGTGGTTTGTAGCTAAAACTGTCTGGCAAAGCTGTCAAATCTTTTCCCCTTTTTGCCCCACCATGTAGGATCTTACAAAAATTCAATTTTATCATTGATTTTGACCAGTGAACACAGATATTTAAAGGCTTCTAGCCGTCAAGGGAGAGACTTTCTACTATTTGGCCCTCCCCGTGGAAATTTCCAAAAATTTAGTTATATCAGTGGGTCAGCCCTTACGTATGAGAACACATAATTTTAATTTCAGGTATAAAAGTAAAGGCGTTTGGGCTGGCCGTCAAGAAAGAAGCTTTTTCCCTTTTTGCTTCTCACCGAATGAATTTCCAAAAATTCTGAACCAGCGGATATCTACGCTGAAGTGCCAAATTTTACGATCCTACTTCCAGCGGTATATGCTGAGCGACTTTGGCTGTGTGAGTCAGTCAGTCATTTAGTCAGTTAGTCAGTTAGCCAGTCAGTCATTCGGTCAGTTAGTCAGTAAGGCCCATGTTCTGAGAAAAACCATGCCATGATTCCTTCTGTCAGGTGTGAAGTACTGTGGCGTATGATTTATATTAAGCAATATATTTTTATTACTCATACGTTGAAAGAGTTGCACATAGATTTTATTACAGAGCCTTAAAGCGATATTTTGTTTTAATTAATTCGCATAAAAATTTATTAATTTTTTGGCTTTAAAATCATTTTAAATTAAGAATATAATATATATAAAGTGACACATTAATTAAGTCTAATATGTATTGATTCAAAAATATTTTGCTTTATGTGATTTAATTCGCTACGTATAAATCAATTGAAACAATTTTAATTGAAATGATTGGTCAATACATTTGAATATATTAAAAGAATCAACAAAAACCAAATGGATTATTTAAATTTAATATTGATAGAATAAAGCGAATCTAAAAAGGAGGTTAGTTTAGACAACAACCATTAAATCATAAAAGTTTCTAAGTAAATTTTGTTGATATGCGTTGTGTAGAGCTGCAATAAATTTTAAATTCTTTTCAATTTTCGTTGTTGTTTACATAAATGCTGAGGATGTCGTTTAGTGAATGATAAGACTCGGCATTCAGTATAAATACCGCAATCTATCAACCTTCCAATTGTGTGTTAGAAGGCCAGGATTACATTCTCTGAGCGTACTTATTATGAATAATTCATACTCTGGGATCGCCGAAATCCATGCGTGTGCCCTTGGGCGTGTAGGGATGAAACTTTTGTCGACAACATCCAAAACCACCCCTGGCCACACCTCACCAACCTTCTTAAGAGCCGAACGATAGCACTCAACAGAGCGCATATCACCGAAAGCAATAAGCGTTATGCGGAACCAGGAACCAGCCTGCATCCTTGCACAAGGGAGGTGTGCCTGGAATCTCCTTGAGTACTTGGGAGTACACTGAGGACATAGCGTTCTCAATGTGACTCCATTTGTCCTTAGGAACGACACCATCCACATCTCTCCTGTTAATGACCGCCATCACTTGGCTTTCCTTGACCACCTCAGCAAAGACCAGTGTCACCACCGACTTGGGATCTTTTTGGTGCGGCGGGTCATTAGGTGAAAGCAGTCTCTTTCCAGTAGGTTGTTTCGGTGGCGCAGCATCTTGTTGCTCAGAAATGATGCGCGCCAATCTTAGCGACAGAGTCCTAGGATCGGCCTTATCAAATCTCTCTAGAATTCTGAGAGAGAGGCGCCGATCATTGTACCTCTTCTTCGAAGGTCTGGTATGCTTGCCTTTTGAAAACAAAGTGTCAGGAAAGTTTCCAGCCTTGGAGGAGGAGGTAGGATCACTGGACCTGTTGCCAGGCACAGTTTCTGTTGTCCTCGTTGTTCATTTGTTTGTTTGTTTGTTCTTTCGTTCGTCGTTCATGTTGGTCCCACGAGTGTAGGGGTACGAAGTTCGATCACATCATAGCCCCCGTTAATGTGACAAGGACTATTTACTCACAGATGCGTCAAGATATCTGTAAGGCTCGCGTTAGAATACAGTCTTTGGAAACCCCCGACTGCAAAACGTAAATTTCCTGAGCACGGGCCGCATCATACTTGGAACTTAGGGGGGTCTATTTTGAGTATGAACCAATACTGCAATGTGCCATCCGAACTACCAGGGAAACTCATGGGGAATCGAGAAACACCTCCGTAGTTATTGATGGCTAATACGCCAAAAATCTATGTCAAATATGAGGACATACCGCTGATGATTTCACCGTCGCCCCAATATCTTGACAAAAAAGAGTAACCTTTGGTCGCGCACTCCATTAAAGTTCATGGTCCCATGTGAAGATGTACCGAGAACCATACATCAAAACAGGGGAACATAACCACAGAGTGCACTTAAGCCCTCATATCTCGACAAGATAGTTACCCAGGCGAGGGAATATATAAAATAACAAAAGATGTTTTATATGTGACCTCGAGTAATATAATCTTATACTTCTTCTTACTTTTTTTACAATAACGCTTTTAAATTTTATCTCCCCACCGTGCAGCAACAACACATTAACAACAGTATTGGTTTTGGTTCTTATGATGATACTTGATTTCCTGTTTATTCTTATTTCTTTCTGATGTATGTTTAAGACTAAAAATAATGGCAACAACAACAGCAACAGCAAGGAGGAGAACAACATCTGAGGCTTCAACACAATCAAAAAAAGGGAGCAACCAACATGTATTGTTGATACAAAGAACACACCAAATACAAGATGGAACAAACATAATATAACACACATATACAAAAATTAAAACATCATACATCAACCACATGAGGCATTAGCAAGTAAGCACGCACATGCATGCTAAAACACAAAGCAACTTTAGTGTAAAATACAACAAAAAATTAAAACAAAATCCAGAACACTAACATTGCTCAAAGCAAAAAAGGACTCAAGAGTGAAAAACGTTAAGGTACAAATGCAGTAAAATACTGACTGTACTGTGAAGAGTTTTAAAAGACTTCATAATTAAATATCACGAAAAATAGCTCTTTTTTTTGGATTTGCCAGTGGCTCTAGTGGGCAACTTGCTTGATTCTCTGCCACACCAATAAATATTTACGATATCTAAAATGTCTTATTAAATATTTGTTTAAAATAAAAATTGTATCTTATAAAATCACCATACGAATTTAAAGGCTACAAGGCCACAAAAAACCCCATTCAATTTGCAAAACGACCTTAAAATTTTGCGCATTTTTATATAAAAAAAAAAATTTTTCAACAAAGGGAAACATATTCACACCTGAAATTTGGGATTTTTTTCTTCATTTTTACAGTTTTCAGAAATTTGATCACTGGATCGATGAATTTGTAATAAAACCTTTGTTAAATTTTCCTTCAATCGACGATAATAATGAGATTCTTTTGTTATTTAAGGATTGAGACCTTAACAAACCAGGTAGCCTAAATACTTTTGATATATTTTTAAATTTAATTAGTCTTTTTAGTACACTTAAAGTTAAAATACCAGAAAGTATCATTTACAAGAAACGATATTCCATTAAAGAATCGGCCTACTTAGTTTTCATTTAAATTAAATGCCTTTAGTTATTTATATTTAAATGTTGATTAAACAACTGACACATCCGTAAGAAACAAATGATATAAGCAGTTAAAATAAGTGTTAAAACTGTACCTAACAACTCCTTAAAAAATAAATGATTTTATCATTTATTTTAAATTGTTTCTGTTTCTGTTTTTGTATTTTTTGTTTTTTTTTAATCTGAAAATGTATCTATGGCTATAGACACTTTTTGTGTGAATGTGTTTCTGTATGTAAGTGTGTTTATGAAGCTCTTGTAATTTGAATTAAATTAATAATTTTGTGTATAAGTAACCAATTTATACAAAAAAAAAAAAAAAACAAATTGGAATATTTTTAATTATTTTATTTATTGAAACAACTGTAACGGAGACAAAAAAACTACGAATTTCCGTTTTGTGGGTGAATATTTATTAAATTTCAAACAAATGAAAAATATAAGTAAAACTGAAAAAAGTGATAAATGATAGTAAGTCATTTCGAACAAATGGATAAAAAAGTTAAAATAGATATTTTTTTGAAATATAAATTTATGTTCCTTTTGTATTAAACTAAAGGGTGTCCCAAGAAGAACGCAATTTTTAAATCTGGCAACATTCGAAGTGTCATTGTTTGACATTTGAACAATTGTTATTGTTTGCTAGTAGAAGGTACGAGGTTAGTAAAAATGGAGCGTTACACGAATGAACAACGCATTCTCATTGTGAAATTGTTTTACCAAAATGGTGAAAGTTTTGCGGCTACAGTTCGCAAATTGCGATCAATTTGGGGTCACAATAATACTCCAAAAGAGTCAACTGTAAAGAGATTAATGGATAAATTTGCCGAAACTGGGTCTGTTAGTGATGTAAAGACAACAACGCGCCATCGACCAGGTCGATCGACCGAAAATGTTGCAGCTGTACGTGATGATGTCGCTCAAACTCCATCCACCTCAATTCGACACCGAGCTCAGCAAATTGGTGTCTCCAAATCCACTTTGCAGCGAATTTTGACGAAAGATTTGCATCTTCATGCATACAGAGTTCAATTGACTCAGGAACTGAAGCCAGCTGAACGCAAGCGAAAGGAGTTCGTTAATTGGGTATTGGAGAGACAACATGAAAATGCTGATTTTGCCGATAAAATCATCTTCAGTGACGAGGCCCATTTTCATCTTGATGGCTTCGTCAATAGGCAGAATTGTCGCATTTGGGGTGAGGAAAATCCTCGAGTGATTCACGAGAAGCAAATGCATCCTCAACGTGTCACTGTGTGGTGTGGTTTTTGGGCTGGAGGAATCATTGGACCTTTTTTTTATGAAAATGAGGCAGGTCAAGCGCAAACAGTCAATGGTGTTCGGTATCGTGAAATGATAACCAGTTTTTTCTTGCCTAGAATTGAAGAAATGAATGTGGAGGGCATGTGGTTCCAACAAGACGGCGCCACATGTCATACAGCCAGAGAAACAATTCAATTGCTGCATCAGTCATTTCCCGGTCGTGTTATTTCGCGTTTTGGAGATCAGAATTGGCCGCCTAGATCGTGCAATTTAACACCATTAGATTTTTTTTTGGGGTTTTTTAAAGTCGATGGTTTACGCGAATAAGCCGACGACGACTCAAGCCTTAAAAGAGGAAATTGGACGCTGCATTAATGAAATACCGCAGCATTAATGCAAAACGGTCATTGAAAATTTCATTAAAAGATCGCGTGCATGCCAGCAAAGCCGCGGCGGCCATCTGCACGATATATTGTTCCATACATAACCTCATTCTGTCTACTTTACGATATAATAAAGTTTCACGATTTTTTTAAATATCTGTGTTTTATTTAAAATTTAAAAATTGCGTTCTTCTTGGGACACCCTTTACAAACAGTAAACTACCTAAAATTCCGAGTGATATCTTTGTAACGAATTTCTTTAGGTGGTTACAAATGAAAGAACCCTCAAACTTATAATCATTAGAATCATTCTATGAGAAATTTCGAATCCCTATAATTATGGTAGCAATTATATTTATAATTATGGTACCGATCATATAGTTGGTTATTATATATTTATAAGCCAATAACTGGATTGTGACAACTGTATCCGAATGAAGAGAGAATAATTTTATCGTTTTTCAACCACATTTTATCTCGGCATGTTTATGGAGTACTTTTGTTGTTCTTACCTTTTGTGCTGTTGCTCATATTTTTTTTTTTGTTCAGTATCATAAAAAATTGTTATAAAATAAATTATTATTTTGTAGTGCAATTACTACTATCATTTAAGTGACAGGTCCAAAATTAATTATATAATAATTGGTAACAGCAAAATCTAAGTAATTGCAGCCCATTATTAATA
The DNA here is from genome assembly GCA_949748255.1 of Eustalomyia histrio. NCBI lineage: Eukaryota > Metazoa > Arthropoda > Insecta > Diptera > Anthomyiidae > Eustalomyia > Eustalomyia histrio. The sequence continues at coordinate 70,129,453 of OX456525.1, forward strand.
TCTAAATTATGTTGAAGCAGCAGATTACTACACATAAGTCCGTGACTTTTTGAATGAAACACACACCCAGAAAACAGTATCAGTTGTGAATACCGAATTTGTTGCCAATCGAGTTCTTGCGGTTGCGGCAACTGTCTTCAAAATAAATTATATTTTTAGTTGGGAAACACAATACTAATGCCTAATTAAATATTTATATTCCCCATAAATATTTTTAGGTTCCACAAAATTTTATTTTAATAAAAATTTTATATCTTGCTTACTGCACCACAACTAATTTAAATTTTATTTGATATATTATTTGTTATTTAAATATTTTCATATTTTATTTTAATTAAAAAAATTTTTTATTTTATATGTTTCGGAGCACTTTAAGCAATTTTAATGACAAAATTTGAATATAAATAATTTGTTAGGAAAAAATTTATTATTTAAAATTCATGAATTTAATTGTATATTTGATCAGGATAACCGTATTTGTAGTTACCACTTTTGAATATCGACAATTTTTCCATAAATTTGATAGATTGTTCTAAATTTTTTGTAATTTCACCGTGCAAAATTACTAAACGAATTTTGTTTTTAAAGTTGATTGGAAATACTAATTATTGGACAATATGATTGTTTTTTTTAGCTCCCTTTCCCTATTTTTAATTCCCAATACAATATTTTTGCTATATAAATGGGTTCTAAATTACTTCAAACAAAATAAGAATCTTACAAATAAATGTTCATTGTTTTGATCGAATTCCAACCAATCTTTTCTCTTGTTGCAGGTTTTTGGATACAAAATTATTTTATTTTTCACACTGTCTTCTTCAAGCTCTAAACACTTTGTCCAACATATCTTAATTTTTTTTTTATCGCTTCCAAAAAATAAGATTTGTCGAGGTCATCAAAATAGGTCTGTTTGTGAGATTAGTGAAGATGGAGTCAAATCTCTTTCCGCAGAGCCATTTCTTTACTTTTGGAAACAAGAAATAATCACTTGGTGCTAAATCTGGAGAATAGGGCAAATGAGGGAGCACATTTTATCATAATTCAAGGATTTTTGCCATAAAAACTGCCATTTTCCATTTTCTTCTCAAACCTCAAATCAAATCTCGCCCTGGTCTGCTATCCTGTTAAAATTTTAACAGGAGTCAACTGACAGAGGCTTGTTGACAGTAGCAGTTTGACTTTCAGTTACGAGGCGTGTAATTTAAAATGTCACGAACGTATTGAGTCATCCTCGTAACTTCGTTTTTAAACTCATTATGTTTAATCAACATGGTCATTCAAAAAATGGTAGTTAGTTTTACAAACTACTTCTTTTATTTTTTATATTTGTAAATATTTTTTAAATTAAAATCTGAACAACTCAATGTATTAAAAATTCCAAACAGATGATCGCGGGTTTAAATCCTTGCTGCGCGAAATGATATGAGCCTAACAATGAAAACAAAACTTTTAAAATTACACTCACAATACATTTTCCTTTACCGACTGTAATTTATTTGAAAAGTAATATGTAGAGTTTGTTTTTAAACGAAGAATCAATTGAAATTCATAGAAATATATTTTTTAACTATTTAAATTAGGCATTCAAAAAACTAATTATAAAAAATACAGACTTTCAGTAGAAGTTGGTATTATCAGTTAAATGTAAAATTTTATATTTTCTGTTTTTATAAATAGATTTTTTTTTATCAAATTAATTTCTTTAAATACAAAATAAACATATATACATCTGTATTAGTTGTAAAAAAGTATGGTTATGTTAGGTTTTCATTCGAATGCTTTTTTAAACAACAGTTAACAAATGCATTATCCATCTTGCAGAAATTCAATTGGCTCCAAATTTGGTTGACAGTATGCATTTTTTCTGTATTTTTTTTACCAATTTCATTCTTAATTTTCTGACATATTTATAAGAAAAGAATAGCGACCGCTTGCCGGAATTTATACCGCTTTCCTATGATTAAGCCAACAAATACTTTTATATTACATATATTTTTTTATTATACATCCGTTTGTTTGAAGCAGAACATGTTTTCGAAACACCATCCAAAACTAGGTTTATAATATATTTTGTGGATAGATAGAAAAAAATAATTACAAACTTATTTTTTTTTAAATTAATAATTTTAAAAAAATATCATTTAATTTAAGGAATAATAAAAAAAAAGAATTTATTCTTCAACATTCTGCCCTAAAACTCCGTTGCTGGTTTATGTTTTGTTCAATCCTGTTTTTTTTTCTTGCATTTGTATTTTGACGAAGAAAAGATGAAACAAAAGGCTTGTTTAAGCTTCAATTTGTGCTATTTGCGTGATTACATGTGTCTATGGGTTTCATCCATAGATTCTCTAAATAGAAAAGATAGATCCCCAGTGGTAGTACAAGAAAAATTATGTGTATATGTTTGTTGATTTTTATTTCTTTGGTGTATGTATGTATTTAAGTTTTATTTTTTTTTTTATTTTCATTGTTAAATGTGTATTTAACAACCAGATTCGTGGTTTTAAACACAAGGATTAAAAGTGTTTTCATTTTTTTTCTGGGGGAGTATAGAATGAATGAATTAAAAAATCATTCATTTAATGACTCTGGTGTGTTGATCTCATTTATGTGTGTTTGTGTTTTAATGAAACAAACAGTTTGTGTTTATACAGAGTTAATGCGTTACAGTACATCCTTTTATTAGTTTGCTTCGTTAACATATGTAAAAAAAGGAATATTCAGTGGGTTTTTGAACAAATCGGTTTAAATTGTTAGGTTTTTGTGCATTTTGAAGAATATAAAAATACAGTATTCATTTATAGCAAAAAGAAACTATATTTATTGGAAACTATTTTCATTGGAAAAATAGTTTCTTCTTCGGAAATGGTTATTTTATTGGCCAAAAATTTTTATTGATAAATTGTCCTTATATGAAAAAGTTGTTAACTACAAAGTGTAGGACGTGAATTTGAATTTTTGTATATTTTTGGCCATTAAAAAAAACTTTGTAAAATTTTACCTATTTTTACAAAATCCACTCTCTTATCCATGTTAGTAGACGGTAAATTTAGTGGAATATCCAGGGACATGTTAGTGTATTGTTTAATTTCCAAAATGTGAAATACTCTGGCGTGGCCACATTCGAAAACATTAATTATTTTTTATTTTACCTATGTTGGGCGTAGGGTGCATCTGCAAAAAAGTTTTAAGTTACCCTATAAAGTAATTTACAAGTGCGTTCTCTTAATATATATTCAAAAATATAAAAAAAGTTGCACTTTCAAGGAACATATAAAATATTTTATTTAAAAAACACTAAGCTTTTGTTACAAAAAATAACGAAGTTAGAATTGAGCTAGTATTATCGAGGTAAAAAAAATGTATTAAAAATGTTTTTTGATGTGAAAACAATTTTAATATTAACAAGTAAAAAAGGGCTAAATTCGGCTGTGCCGAATCTTTGAATACCCTCCACCAATATCCTAAAAAGATGTTCTCTTCTGTTTTTGATACAAATAATATAAAAAACTTTTAAAGTAAAATTATGTAGGTGAAAAAATTTTTTGAGGTGAAAAACTTTTTTAGATGTGAAAAGAACTTTTTTGATGGAAAAAAAAATTTAGAGGTGAAAAAAAAATTTTAAGGTGAAAAAATTTTTTGTGATGAATAACAATTTTAGTGGTGGAAAAATGTTTGAGGTGAATACAAAATATTAACTGCTAAGCGACTGGTGAAAAAATATGAGAAAATATGTTATGTACCAGTCGCTACTATGAAAATGTACTAAATTTGTATAGGCAATTTAGAGGCACCTTTACATTTTCACTAGTTTTTTTAAACATGGGCTGCACAAAAAACACATTTTAAAGCATAGTTTTTGTCAAATACTCGATTTTGTTGCGGCTAATAAGAACTAGCTCTGCAGCTGAATATGCCTAATGGAGAGAATGCACTTTCTGATGCGCCACGTATTGATAAATAGTTGCAACGAATGTTCTTTCTTTAAAAAATTGAAATCTGTTTGTCTAATAGAGAGAATACAGCAAAGAAATTTATTTGTTAAAAAAGAACATGAATTGTAACTATTTGTCAATAGATGGCCCACCAGAAGGTGCATTCTCTCCATTAGGCATATTTTGCTGCAAAGCTAGTCCCCATTAGCCATATTGTGCTACAATATGCAGTAGAATATTATTGATTTTCTATCTTCTTCGTAACATAAATGAATATTTGCCAAAAACTATAAAAATATATGTTTTATGTGCATATTATAACTTAATTTTTTAAATCAATATTCATTTAGATGTTTAACAGCACAATATCGCACTTTATTCATCTGTATTATAAAAGAAAAAATTAACATAAATATTCATTTGTCAATCCCTCAATTCTCAAAAATACAAATGGAATTAAAAAAATACTATTTTCCTCTATGAAAATTTCTTTTTTGACATTAAAATGTGAAACAAATGCTTTTATTACGTCAAACATTTGAAAATTTGACTTTAAAATTATGTAATAAGTCTACTAGTAACATCTGAATGCATAATAATTTTTAAGTATGTAGTTAATTTAATATTTTTGGTACATAAATTGATTGAAAGCCTAATCCAAGGCTATATCGCCATGGGGTGCCACCTATTCAAAAGTAGCGGCACTAAACCAATTATGCATTTTGCTCTTTCTTTATATATAAATTTCTTTGGACCTAGCCATGGGGCCAAAGATATTTATACATAAAGATAGAGCTAAATGCATAATTGTTTAGTGTCTATAATTAGGAGTAGATGGAGCTTAAGTAAATAGATAACAATACCCTGCGCTATGCCTAATTGTCTTAGTAATGAGATATGAGATTTAATACATATTTAAAATTCTAGTACATTAAGCTGTCACTAGCAGACTTATTTCAAAATACTAAAGTCAATTTTTGAAATGTTCGACGTGATAAAAGCATTTGTTTCACATTTTCTGTAAAAAAAACAAAATTTCATTGATCAAAATGGTATTTTTTCGTTAAATTTGTATAATTTTGAAGTTTGAGGCATTGGAAAATCCATATTTATGTTAATTCTTTGTTTCAAAAAAATAAATACACATACGAAAAATTGCAATACTGTGCTCTTGCACATCTAAATGAATATTGATTTAGAAAATTAAAGTATAATATACACATAAAACATATATTTTGCATAGCTTTTGGCAAACATTCTTTTATGTTACGAACGAAATAGAAAATCAATAATACCCTGTTGTATATTGTAGGAGAATATGCCTAATAGGGAGATTTTTTTCAGATGCGCCACCTATTGGGAAATATTTTCAACTAATGTTCTTTCTTTAACAAATTAATGTCTTTGATTTATGTAACAGAACTTTTGTTATTTAGTTTTAGTAATGTTATTTACAGAGGTCTGCTCTGTTAGCGACTTTAACATTTTTACTTACTTAACAGAAAAAAAAAAAATAAAATAGATACAGAAAAATTGTTCCAATTTGTATGGAAAATTTAGAGGTATCTTCACATTTTCACTCATAACTTTTGAACCGCTTGACCGATTTTGCTCATTTTAAATACCAAACTGCTCGGGAGGATGTTTAATAATCTGGGTAAAAATAGGCAACCCCGCTTGCGTCTTCGCGTCGTGATCGCCATTTCAACAGACAGACAGACAGACAGACGGACATCGCTAAATCGACTTAAAATTGCATAAGGATCACGAATATATATACTTTATGGGGTCTTAAGCCTATATTTCGACATGTTACAAACGGAATGACAAACTGATATATACCCTCACCATATATGGTGGAGGGTATAATAAAAATTGAAGTAAAAAAAATTTTTTCGTGGTGAAAAAAAAAATTGTGAGGTGAAAAAATTTAGGGTAGAGGTCTGGTGAAAAATTATGTCAAAATGTTTGTTCACCACATTCTAACATGAAGTTGTAGTAAAACTTTAAAGGTGCCTTTACATTTTTATTCTGAATTTTTTCACCGCTGAACCGATTTTGCCCATTTACAAAGCGGAACTGCCCGGGAAGATAATAAACAATGAATATATGTATTATTTAGGACATTTGATCTATATTTGAATGTGTTTTAAACTGATATATTCCCTCTTAAACATGAGAAACGTATAAAAATTATCACTGCTAAATAGCTAAGGTAAAAAAAAAATCATGTTGGTATTTAGAAATACGTAGCGTTTACCCAAAAATAAAGAAATATCGAAAAATATATAATAATATTTTTGTAACAAAACGTATCTTAAGCTCAAAGAATAAATTAATAAAAAAAACAAGAATTAAGATTTTAACATTTCTTTGATGGTGAATGAAACTAACATAATATTTTATGTTATTCGCGGCGCTATGGTTCATAGTGGGTATTGCATTTAAAATAATATAATATTTTTCTTGATAGGGGCTTTTACACAGTAAATAAATTATACAATTTTATAATTTTTAAATAACAAAACAAATAAAAAGAAGCTAGATAATTCGAATTGGACATTATTACATATCTTACTATTTCTTTAGTTTCATTTGAACTAAATTATCATTTCATTATCTGTTGGTATTAGAGGCTTTTTAGCCTACGACATTTTTTCCCGTTTTCCGAATTTTTTATTGCAATAAGTTTTGAATAATATAACTTGCATTATACACCAAGAAGAAAATCTAGTTTACTATCAAAAAAGGCTAGGAACTGATTTAAATAATTGCGTGTTATTTTTTTTTTGTTATTTGCTACAGATATTTAACAAAGTAATTGGTTTTTAAATTCTAAAATTGTATATGAAATGACAGCTTTTAAACTGAACAGTTTGCTATTAAAAACATATTATAATGAAAATTTTTTAAAAAGAATTTTTGCTACAAAGGCCCTAATGAAAACAGATTTTGGGCCCAATTACCCAAAAAAATCCTACAAATATTTTACTAAAAATGGACAAAAATGATTTTTGGTTCATCATTACAGGTTAAATAAAACTAAAATTATACCAAGGACCAATTTAAAATAATATCCTAACCAATAATGAAACACCCGATTTATTACAATATTAAAAAATAGCAACAATATTTTTTCAATATTTCCCCGCAAAGAAATTTTCATTCCGAAAATTTTAAAATTAATTATTTTTTTTGTAATCTGAACGCCAAAGTCCAAAGATTGAACGCTATTACTTAAAGAATCCGGAAATTGTATTTTAGGGGACACACTAATAAACATGCATTTAAATAACCTTCAAGTATAAAGTAATGTTGTTGTGAAGTATAAAGTAATGTTTTAGCAAATAACTTCGTTTCTTTGGTATTGTACTAATACATTTTTAATAAGTCGATTACTATAATGTGGTTCATAAAGGGTATTGCATTTAAATAAAAATTTATCTTAAATAACAAATATTTCTGGAAAAAAGTATTAAAAATTTTATTTTTTGGCAGATATGTAGCTGTCATCACAGAACAGTTATATAACAAAAAGTGATTTTCAAGGGATTGGTTAATAGAGGGTATTGCATATAATCTCTGAATATACAAAAATCCACCTCCGAAATTCTTTTCCAAAGATACCACATTATCCCGTAGTTCCTTCAGGAGAAATATTGATGTATTTGAAATACCAAAAATTCTTTAACTTTTGACCCCACCCTTGAACCAACGATATGACATTTAGAAATGTAGGAATTTCTTACTCTACAACATCTACTAATTTTATCTTAATGTAATAAAATTTGGTTTGCCCTTCCCATTATTGTACGCCATTGAATTTTACGCTTGCACACAAAAATCTATTTCCTTTTTCTTAAGATCATTTCAAAAAAGGAAATAGTATTTGTGCCTTTGCAACTACTTTTTGTTGCGTTCTATACATACATGGCTTTCTTACTTGTAGTACTTCTTACTACTGCCTTGGTTAATCAAAATCTAAAGACTGATGTTGCAATGTGTGCATTTTTTAAGCAGCTGTTCAATGTTGCACGTTTGTGTTTTTACTACTCTAAGTCATTTTCTTTTAAATATTTCTTTTTCGGGTTTTTTTCTATTATTGTTGTTTAATTTTTAAAGTTTTTCCTCTTTTATTTTTCTCAATTTCTTGTGTTCCTCTAACAACTCGGCAATAACAAAAGAAATGTTTTTGTATTTTTTTCCAGTTTTTTCAACTAAGGTACAAAAAAAAAAATAAAATCGAAGTAACAAAACACTAAAAACGTCTCTAGTTCATGTCGTTTTTTTTTCGAAGCTTACCAATGCTTGTTCAACAATATTTTTGTACACTATCTAATGCTTATGTTGAAAGCTATTTTGAGTTTTAGATGATGTTTGTTACTTAAACTAGAACTAGAATTATAGCTTGAGTTAATTAACTAATGCAATTCTAAGATAACGATACAAGCTCGAGGAGAAGGTGTTAATAATCACATAAACACTTTAATTAGCCTGTTGTTATCCTATCAGTAAGCATTATAACTTGATAACATTACTATTACTCTCAGTGCTTCCACAATTTTAGCCATGTAGGTTAAAATATAGTCATACATAACTATCAGTTGTATTCGTACCATGATTTTTTGTATAAATATATTTTTTCAATGGCTTCTTTTCCATTTAGACAATGAAAGGCATAGAGTAGCTGGTAAGCTACTCGCACAGCAAATAGAGTGGCAAGAAAAACAGCCACGAAAAGTGCTTTTCAAAGTTCGAATTAAGAGGATTTCTCAGGACTTGATGCAATGATGCGAATCGCGTACGTAACTGAACTCACGTTACAGTAGTCATTCGAACGAAAAAATAAATAAAAAAAATTTAAAACAAAAAATTGCTAAATATGAGTCAAATCTTAAAGTTACAACTCTATGGTTAATATATTTTTACGTTAATGTAACTTAAAAAGATTTTGTTAAGAAATATACAACTTGAAAAAAAAAGAACTCATAACATTTATTTTTTTTTAAATGGCGAAAATTTTGAGAAAAAATTTACAGGTCTATTGGGGACTTAAACAATGGAAAAATTTTTTTGGAAACTACGACTTTTTGAATGAAATATAGGTTTTTGGATCAAAAATCATTTTATTTTTCAACATAGTCTCCTTGGAGCTCTATACACTTTGTCCAACGTTTCTCTATTTTTTTATTTTTAAATTAATTTGGCAAAGAAATATTCACAATTAAATAAATAAAAAAAAATTACTATTTGAAATTACATTTTTCAGTTAGATAATGATTTTACCCTTATAAATGAGCTTTTTCCATCTATTTATAGAAATACCCTTTGGCAACCATCTTCGATTTTCGAAGCACAAATTGACATAAGTTATTTGTGGGCTGGGTGGTTCATAAGGAGGCTGAAGATGACCTAGTCGCTCGGGTCGAAAGTGTGCATTCCTTTTGGCGCTGATCCTTACAATTTTTTCCATTTAATAAAAAATTAGTGTTTACTATTCGTTAGTTGATAAAATAAAAAATACATAATTTTAAATAATTTTTTACAATGTATGTAAGTATTAAAATTCCAGAAACAAATAAATTAAAAAAATAAATAGCAAACAGTAATTTTTAATAAATGTAAGAGAAGATGGACATAATTCTGAAGGTCTGAGCCAAAGGGAAGTTAGGAGAAGTATGAAATCAATGTTCATTTATTAATTGTAATTTTTATTTAAATCATTATTAGGAATTTAATGTATTAAAAATTTTATAAATATCTTTAATAAAAAACTTTTTGAAAACTGTATTAAAGATCTCAATCATTTTAAATGAGCCCGGTTAGCTTAATTTTTAGTTACATGTGTTACTCCGCTAGGTGCTAGAAAAGACTGAAAATGAGTAAAAATCTTATGTTCACACCAATTTTTGCTTGAGAATACGAAATTGATCTTAATTCGGTAAATAAAATGTTCAAATAAAAAAAACATTTGCCTTCATATATGGCCATATCTTATAAAACAAGAAAACATATAACCCACATATATGCTATCATATATTACCATAAATGAACATTTTCTTTGAATATATTTTCTCATATATGCTTATATATATATATATATATATATATATATATGCCCATTCATGAAAGCATATATGACGATAAATGAACACATATGAATCATTTCATATATTTGTTTTAAAATCTATTTTTAGATTTAGTATTTTCATCTGTACTGATAAGCACATCAATAACAATATATTTTAAAATTTTTCATATTTTGTAGGTCATCCCCATATAAATGTAGTTAGAAATGTAATATGAAAAGTTATTTTTAGTTATAATTATTTTTTTATTCCCAGGAAATATCGGTTGTGACCAATATAAAATTTGTGAGTGTACAGTTTTCGTAGAAATACGTGTGCTATAACATGTATTCTTGTTGCGTGGTTGGGTGTCGGAAGATTACTTTAAAGAAAATTATCCCAATAAACAGAAAAATTTCGATCATAACCTTCGTAGTGGAAATAGGGGTTATTTTATTAAACTACAAACAGTAAACTACTATTATGTAGCTTAATGTTTGTAGTTTATTTAAAACGTTTTAAGTCCAGTTTAAAAAAGAACATACATTTATTTTCCAAATAAATATTTATTTTAACTTTTTTATACATTTGTACCAAATGATTTACTGTCTTTAACCGATTTTTCTTCTGTTTAATATTTTTTTCATTTGTTTAAATTTAAAAAAAAATTTACCCACAAAACGGAAATTTGTGTTTTATTTTTTTCCGTTACATTTATTACAAATTTTAATTTTATTTGCTGTCAGTTTAAAAAAAATATAATAATAAAAAATAAATAAATAAAAAAATAAATAAATAAATAAATAATTAAAAATTCCAATTTTGTTTTTTATTTTAATTGTTTGTTTATATACAAAATTATTTCAGCTACAAGAACTATATAAATATACACATATAAGGCCACTAGATCAACATGTGTTTATAGCAGATAAAAAATAAAAAAAAAATAAAAATATAAAAAACCAAAAGAATTAACAAAAAAAATAATAATAATAATAATAATCAATTATTTTTACGGAACTGGTAGATACAATTTTAATATTTATTTTTAAATGATTAATATTTTTTTAATCATTTGAAATGAGCTTAACATCTTTTTTATCAAAACTTTATGGTAATTATTTTTCCCCAATATTTAGTCACTATATTAAGTATTTTCATCAGGCGGAATTTTTGTAAAATGAATAATATACAATAAAGAGCTTTGGCGCATTTAAGACAAAAAAAAAAATCAAAACATCGAAGAAACCCAAACAAAATTGCCAAAAACCAATTGATTTAAATGAAAAGTAAATATACCGGTTTTTAAATGAGATATCACTTCTTTTAAATGGTATTTTCTGTAATTTTAACTAACAAAGTATTTTAAGTGTCTTATGACCCTTTCTATTGGGTTTATATCCCAAATATTGTCACAGAAATTCGATTTGCCAGCGGAAACAGAAATCGCTATGTGCCAGCCATAAAGTATAAATCAATTCAGCCTGAAGACTCTTCAGCACTACACTCTAATTAATTTCCGTTGAAATTTACCCTACTTATAGTAAGAAACTGTGCTCCTACTATAAAATTGGTAAATATACTCTCAGTGTGTAAATGAAAAAGTAACGCATTTAATGCGTAAGGCAACTACACACAAAATGTGTAAATTTACATTGGAAAAGGTTCCGAAATTATGTGTAATTTAAGAGTTATCAGAATCTGAGGGCTTTCCTGTAGCAGAAAGCCTCTTGAATTTCAAAGTTTTTCTATAGAAAAAGTCTTTCAATTCATTGAGATTCTAACAATTTTTTTTTAAAAGCCTCAGTTTCTAAGTAAGGTGCATGTTCTAAGAAATTTTCTAATAGATAAAGATTCAATTTCTATACCTCTTTGTAAGAAGAAGTGATCAAGACCTGAAGCTTTTTCCTTTAAGAAAAATCCAATAAAAAAAATCTACAGATATCAAGCCCTCTATGTAGTAGAAATGATATCACTTAATAGATTTTGATTTGGCACCTATCCAATACCAATTAAACTTCATGATTCATGAGCGATGTATCATAATCATTGACTGGCACAAAATTCCGTAATCCTGGTGGAAGAAAGAATGAATAAAGTGAAAATCGAAATATATAAAATACCAAAAAAAATTTAAAGTTACCTCTGCAGACGTGATAATACAATTATTAGTCATTCAAGAGCATATATCTATAATTTGTGTAGTCTTCCTGTCTTAAATAACTCAAAAAATGAATACATTTATGATTATAATTTAAAAAAAAATTGGCACAACTTTGTTGCATCCACCTGAATTTTTGTTCATATACAATAACAAACACTTTCTTATTTGTTATTCAATTATTTAGTAATTCCACGTTTTAATAAGCATTTTTTAGAAAATAATTTATACTTATAAAATTTTGTTTTAAATTTTCCAATATCTTGAATTTTTTGAAATTTCAATAATAATGTTAGTAAATTTACAAAATTTGGGACTAAAATTTAAATTTATTAACAAAATAAAAAATGTACGCACAACATGTGTAATTATAAACACATAATGCTTATAATTACATTATATGTGTATTATTGTTTGTGAAAGTGTGTGTAAAATAGCTTTACGCATTTGGTGTTTATATTTACTCACTATGCTTTATATCAAACAGAAATTTACTCACTTTGTAGTAGTAAATTTACAGATATTTTTTTGAGTGTACACTCTAATAAATTTCTGTTAAAACTGTACTCCTACTATAAATGGGGTAAATTTACTCTGTTTGCGTAAACGAAAAAAAGTACACACATTATGCGTAAGTTGGTACACATATAAATGGTAATTTTACATTGAAAGTGCGTAAAAATTAAATTAAATTTTAAAAGTAACTCGAAAATTTACTAAAATTGTGCGTAAAACCCCTATTTGAAGAGTAAATATATGCATGAAATACCTAAATATGCATTTGTATATGCGTAATTATATGCGTGGTTTAAATTAAATTTTATTTTATATATGTATGTTTAAATAATAATGAATTATAAATAATAAACAATATATTTCGAATGGGTATTTGCTGTGATGATGGTCATCTTGAATTAAAATTCACAAATATTAAATTTATAAACTATTGAAAAATTAATTTTGTTTTTAGCTTTTTTTATTTTTTTTTTTAAAATTTTCTAATTTCCAAAAGTCAAAATATTTATTACCATTCTAAGTTAGTATATTTACAAAATTTGTGCGTGAAATTTTTATTAAAGAAGAGAATACTAGTTTTAGGCACAAAGGGTTTAATTTTAAACACATTATGTCTAAAAAAACTTTTTGTGTGTATTATTTTATATGAAAGTGTGCACAAAACATTTTTAGGCATTTTTTGTTTATAATTACCGAATTTTCGTAATACTTCATAAAATTTACCAATTTTATTGTAGTACATTTACAAACATTTTTTAGAGTGTAGCCAGCATGATCAACAATAGCAAATACCTTAAATTTCTAGAGACATTTTATGGCGAAAAAAACTTCTGGATAATTCTGGTACTTTCTAGGTCGTTATCATATACACAAATGAGCCTCCAGACATATGCCTTGAGATTAGATCGTTATTATGGCAATAACTTGGCAAATAAAAAAAATTGGCGATTAATTAAATAAATTGTGTCAAAGTGTAGTTGCAGTGTGTAATTGTGTAAATAAAGAGTCACTTTAAAAATTTCAACTGCTATTTATCATTAGTAATAAAATAAATAAATGATTTTAAAGGGTAAAATTGTAAATTATTTAAAATTTGTATCCTGAACGGATATGGATTTAAAATTCGACCCCTCTAAATTAAAGTTGTTTTTATTTTATAAAATATATTAAAACTTTGTTATGAATATAAAGTTTTTAATCGATTCTGTTTTATGAGATTAACATTTCTTTGAAGTAACGCCTCAGAAGCAAGCAATAGAAATGTCAAATTGTCAATGTTATTGAAAAGATGTCTGCATAAAACAAAGAACAATATTTTAAATATATTGATGAATATGCAAAAAAAAAGCCATCCATCATTGTAGCAACAACACTTTCTAAGTACACAGATACACTCACATATACACAGCAAGCTATATGTAACATTAAACCATTGAAACAAACACATACATATCTTTGTGCATAGACATATATATTAACAACATAGACTTTTATGGCTATGTGAACTGATGACAAAAATTGTATGTATATATTACAAACATATATGTCTATATGCATAGATTGACACCTACCAAATTATAATTTTTTTCTTAAATTTTATAGTTAATTTACACTGCAGAGTTAAACTAAAAAATGTGAATTAACTGCTACTGATTTTACTGAAATTTAGCAGTTAATTCACTTTTTACTATGCTCAATTTTCAGTCTAAACGCAGCAAAAGACAAGTTTTTGAAAGAGTTTTGTGTAATGAAGACATCGTTGGTGGGCCTATCTCAATTTTTAAAACCTTCTTAGCTTACAGATGTCAATTTATGATCAGGAATATATCCATCAAACCATCTTTTAGCATGCATGTAAACAATTGTGACACAGTCACATATATAAAGACAAACATACGTGTATGTCTACCATACACATGCAAATACACAAATAACCCAACAAACATGTGTTTAAAATTAGATACAAATGATTGAGTCATTCACATGTGGTGAAACAGGTACAAATAAATATACCCTATACATGATTTTTTTTGTATAGTGTTAGCCAAACAAAAATACCTATACCGCTTCAACCTTCAGCTATATTGTATTTAAACACTGACTGATACTTCAATAAAGCCAGCTGGGTTTTTGATTTTTCAATTTGGATTAAAGAAAGCTCATTAAATAATAATAAATATTTTTAAGGAAATTGTGCAAGAATTTGGCCTCATACGCCATTTGTCTTATGATTATTAATAAATTTTTACATGAAAAGTTGTTTTTTTTAATCTTTTTATAAGATCTCAGAATTATTGACCATTTTAGGAAATAATATAGTCCCTGGTGGTATTTTCAATGCATGTTATTAATAATAATAATTGTTATAAAGCTACACTGGTTTACAGCCATTTGGCGCACTGAATGCAAATATGCTTCTGAGAGAGCTCGTTACTTTATTAACGTAGATAAGATAAATTTTTAAAACGCTGTAATTGGAAATTCCTAAAAGTATGTTCAGCCAGTATTGCGGGGAATTGAAATTTTGAATGTTATGTCGTTAAAGTTATTTAAGAGATCTATTTAAATGTGTATAAAATATAAATATAAATTTATTAAAAAAGTTGTGCATGCTTGGACATGTTTGAACACATTTTCATAGGTCGCTTAAATACCCTTAATTTGGTACATAATTTGTCGGCTTTTACTTCTTATAACTATGCACAAAAATAGAATTTGTAAGAAAGGGCAGAAAAAAGGCAACATTTTTTGTCAGAAAAGAAAACGGTATTAGTTTTCTAGCCTAAGTCTTTTAGGCAGTACAATAATAAGAGATTTTCTCCCTTTTTCTCTCTATTCGAAAAAATGTAAAAAAATTTCATATCAACAGTAAAGTATCTCTAGCCAAAGGCTTTGGGCAGTCCGTCAATGGCAGGTTTTTCAACCTGTTGAAGACCAATTTTTTTATCAATATTCTGGCGAAATTGAATAAAACTACCTTATTGGCGACTATGTCAGTTATCCAGAGGTCATATGCTTTAAAATATCATGTTGGATATTACGATCAATAATAGGCAAAATATTTTCGATCAGATTAAGATCAGGAGATGTTTGGGCCAATCTAATGAGGCAATATTGTCGTTTTAGAATCAGGCCATCGAAAATTTGGCCTTATGACATGGGGCATTATCTTGCTGAAAATAGTTTTGTGCCGTTTCAGAGGCTAAAACTTGGTAGTAATATGACGGAACCTCTTCGGAAATTGAATCAATTTAGCTTCTAGCACTTAGCCGTCCTTCATAAAAGAATAATAAGTCAGTTCCATGTGCCGTGAAACACCCCCATACGCTGAAAGATCCACCACCATCCTGTATACTTGGTTTGAAGCAAAATGGTTGGTCGTTTTCCTCCTTTCTACGCCAGACATATGTTCGATTTTTCCGATTGATCAACTCGAAGAGGGACTCGTCACTAAAAACAACACGATTCTATTATCGTTGAGTCCAATTTAATTTTTTTTTGCACCAATCTAATCTCTTTTGACGTTGGCAGTTGTTACCGAATGGCCGACATTGTTTATTACAGCTTTTGAGGCCATAGTTGTAAAAACGGAGACGGGTCGTATTAGCGCTTATTGACGCTAATTGACGACTACTAGTGGAGCGATTTCGCTTACACATTTGTATTTAATGGCGATCTTCGGCAGGTGTTGTGCACTTTGAACGTCCTTTACCTGGCATATTTGTGACACATTTTCGTGAATTTCCAAGTCTCTTAGAAATTTCTGTATGAGATAGATTTTCTGAAAGTAACGTCTTTTTCGAAATCTTTTGTTCCAAAGTGACCCTTTTTCTACTCATATTTTCAAATATAATTATGACCAAAAAATTTTAAAAATCACGATCGCGATATAAGTAGAACTAAATGTAGTTTATTGTTTTAAGTATAACATAACTTAAAGTGCAGTTATAATGTTAGCAGAGATTTTCTTAAAGAGTGCGCTATAATTCTGACACATTAAATTATTATATCCCATTTTAAATTAGTTTCCACACTTTTACTTTTAATGCTTCAATTTCATTCTTGCTATATAAATTTTCAATACAGTCAAGTAAAGGGTGTCCCAAGAAGAACGCAATTTTTAAATTTTAAATAAAACACAGATATTTAAAAAAAAATCGTGAAACTTTATTTTATCGTTAAGTAGACAGAATGAGGTTATGTATGGAACAATATATCGTGCAGATGGCCGCCGCGGCTTTGCTGGCATGCACGCGATCTTTTAATGAAATTTTCAATGATCGTTTTGCATAAATGCTGCGGTATTTCATTAATGCAACGTTTAATTTCCTCTTTTAAGGCTTGAGTCGTCGTCGGCTTATTCGCGTAAACCATCGACTTCAAAAAACCCCAAAGAAAAAAATCTAATGGTGTTAAATCGCACGACCGGGAAATGACTGATGCAGCAATTGAATTGTTTCTCTGGCTGTATGACATGTGGCGCCGTCTTGTTGGAACCACATGCCCTCCACATTAATTTCTTCAATTCTAGGCGAGAAAAAACTGGTTATCATTTCACGATACCGAACACCATTGACTATTTGCGCTTGACCTGCCTCATTTTCATAAAAAAAGGTCCAATGATTCCTCCAGCCCAAAAACCACACCACACAGTGACACGTTGAGGATGCATTTGCTTCTCGTGAATCACTCGAGGATTTTCCTCACCCCAAATGCGACAATTCTGCCTATTGACGAAGCCATCAAGATGAAAATGGGCCTCGTCACTGAAGATGATTTTATCGGCAAAATCAGCATTTTCATGTTGTCTCTCCAATACCCAATTAACGAACTCCTTTCGCTTGCGTTCAGCTGGCTTCAGTTCCTGAGTCAATTGAACTCTGTATGCATGAAGATGCAAATCTTTCGTCAAAATTCGCTGCAAAGTGGATTTGGAGACACCAATTTGCTGAGCTCGGTGTCGAATTGAGGTGGATGGAGTTTGAGCGACATCATCACGTACAGCTGCAACATTTTCGGTCGATCGACCTGGTCGATGGCGCGTTGTTGTCTTTACATCACTAACAGACCCAGTTTCGGCAAATTTATCCATTAATCTCTTTACAGTTGACTCTTTTGGAGTATTATTGTGACCCCAAATTGATCGCAATTTGCGAACTGTAGCCGCAAAACTTTCACCATTTTGGTAAAACAATTTCACAATGAGAATGCGTTGTTCATTCGTGTAGCGCTCCAATTTTACTAACCTCGTACCTTCTACTAGCAAAAAATAACAATTGTTCAAATGTCAAACAATGACACTTCGAATGTTGCCAGATTTAAAAATTGCGTTCTTCTTGGGACACCCTTTATATAAATAAAATTGGTAAAAAATATTTACAACGTTAAGCTTTTATAAAAATCATGATAAACATTATATTTAAAAGTGCGGTATAATTTTGAGCAGTGCTTTATATGCAGAATTTTTAGCTCACTCTTTTCTTCATTTTTAAAAATAATACTCTCTTTCAATGTTTTATTTTAATTGTTTTTTAAATGCAGTTTTTAGAAAATTGTATTAATAGATAAAATATAACTTGTAGCGACTTTCAAAATTTCCGTATACTTCTAAACATGTCTAACTATTTTTAATTCTATTCAGTAACTCCTTGCTCATCGTCTGTCAATTAAAATATGTCCGTCTGTATTAATTATGTCTCCATTAATCCCTAACATAGTTCCTATATATCTGGGAACAAATATATTAAGTTAAAGGTTTATAGCCAAACCATTAATTGAGTTACTTTTTCCCTCCCTCTTTTTAACCATGTTCCTGGCGACAATTCTAAAAGGAGCCTTATAAATGAATCATTGCATACTCAAGAAAATATATATTTTTTAAATAGGCAGAGGCTTTTCCACATTTTAACCTACACCTAAAAACTCCTGTCTTAGATTGAGCCTAACAATTATGGGACTAATGAATTGAGTGGACTAATTAAAGATTTTATTAACATTATATTCATACATATGAATTGAAATTAAAATATTATTATTGCCAATTTTACCATTTTAAATTTCATTACCATTTGTAATGCACCAATGAAAAAAATATTAGCAAGAGATATGTTAAAAATGAAAAATATAAAAATTATGAAAAATAGTAATATTGTTGATTTGAACAACAGATGGCATAACTAGTACATATAGTGTGTGTCAATAATAACAAATATGGTATTTTTGAGGGTAAACATTACACGTAATTCAGTAGAATTTTGTGTCTATAAAAGATGTTTTGCGGGGAAGTCTGATAACCTTCTTTCATTTAAAGTAAACAGCTGCTGAAAGTTATCGATTGTTAGTAGAAGCTTACGGCCAACATGCACCAACTCAAAAAACTTGTGAACGATTGGTTAGCGCGATTCAAAAGTGGTGATTTCGACATAGAAGACAAGGAGAGGCCTGGCCAGCCGACAAAGTTTGAAGTTGAGGAACTACTCCACGAAGGTTATTGTGAAACGCAAGAACAACTTGAATTATCATTGGCAGTCACCCAAGAAGCCATTTCTCTACGTTTAATAGCAAGGAAATTGAGTCCCATATGAATTGAGGCCGAGAGATGTTAAAATGCGATTTTGCATGTTGGAAGTGCTACCTAAACACTAAAAAAATAAATCATTTTTGCAACGTATTGTTACTGGTGATGAAAAATGAATACATTACGATAAACCCAAGTGCAAAAAGCTTTATGTAAAACCCGGCCAACCAGCCAAATCAACGCCGAAGCCGAATATCCATGGTGGGATCAGAAAGGTGTTTTGTGTTATGAGCTGTTGAAATCGGGTCGGACGATCACAGGGGACCTGTAGCGAACACAATTGATTCGATTCGACCAGACACAAGGCCATAATCTTCCATCATTACAACGCTCGGCCACATGTTGCAAGAATGGTCAAAAACTATTTGGAAAACAGTAGATGGGAAGTTTGGGCTCACCCGCCTCATAGCTCATACCTTGCTTCTTCTGACTACCTTTTGTTTTGATCGATGCAGAACGGGTATCAGAAATTGGCTTGATTCATTCTTTACCTCAAAACCGGAGTAGTTCTTTTGGCGCGGAATCCATAGAAAGATGGGAAAAAATAGTGGCTTACGATGGACAATACTTTGAATAATGTATCAATTCATTTTGTTATTATAATAAATGCATTTTTGAAGCAAAAAAAAAATCGACATTATTAACTTGTATACCATATATAAAAGATACTTAACACAATAAATATAACTAAAATTCAATCACTGCATTCGATTTTGTACCCTATATAAGGTGTTTCAATTTTACTCGTTACCCGTTTCATTCCATTTCGTTCCCTTCAGCTTATGTTTCAATCCCACATGTCTGCTGCTTCATTAAATTTTGTTTACACTATCTACTTTTTCAATTATCGTTATATTATATACGACTCCACTCATTCTCTCTTCTATTTTAATTTGTTCCCCTTGATGAGTGTTTCAATTTTACACATTCCCTCACATTTCACTTCTGTCTTCTTGCCTACTTGTCTAGTTTTTAAATTTTACTGCTCCCCGTTCCATTCTATTTTGTTTCCATTCTCTTATGTTTTAATTCCACTTGTTCCTCTTCTCTAGTGTTTCGATTCCAATCGTCCGCCTTTCCATTTCGTTCCCCTTATACAGTGTTTCAATTCTACTTGTTTGGTTGCATTCTGATTCGTTCCCCTTGTCTTCTTTTCTAAGTTCCACTTTCTTTGTTCTTTTCTTTACTATTCCTTTTGTTTAACGTTTCCATTTCGTACCTTAAATCGAACTAAATATCAATCATTTTTTATTTTAATGTTTTTTAATTTTCAGCACAACGAGTACTACTGTACGTATGAGTACTATGGTTTAGTATTAATTAATACGTAGTACTCATACGTACTGTAGTAATCGTTACTATGTTAAGTGAAAAGTTCACATATTCATATTCAACAGAGTTCACCAATATTTCGGAATCTTTTGTTATATAGGGCTAGATTTTTTTAGATACAAAATAAAATATATATTCTCTTTTCTTTCAATCATTTAAAAATTTATAAAATATCCGTTTTGGAAATTTAGAAGAAAATTTTAATTATTTTGCAAACTAGTGTTGTTTACATACCTTTAATTTAATTTCACTGAATGTTTGTATTGTGTGTTTATTTGGTTTATAGTTATATACAATGTACATACTGTACATATAAATCAACTATAATCAAATTATTTACACTTGGATGGTGTTTATTGATAAATTATGCCACAAATAATATTTTGATAGCATCAATTATGGTTTTATTATATTCCAAAAGAAAACAAACAAAAAGAAAAACACAAGCGATATAACATCAAAATTATGATGAATATTGAGGGAGAGAAAAAGAAAGCAATGTGAATAGAAGTTTATCATCTTTTATAAGGTATACCAACCAATATCTGTATATTAATCTTATCCTATTCATATTTTGATAACATATGAACAATCCTGGGACATATAATACAGGAAATGGATATAAGTTACAGTAGCTAAAATAAGTATAAAAAATTCAAGATGCAAAAAATAATTTTTACATATATTTACAGGTTTTATACGATTTTTTGTAATAACATCATATTATTACTTACCACCTGCTGTGGTAACATGTCAAAAGCTATTTGTTGTTTGATGATAATAATAATATCTGTTTGTGGGTGTATAAACGATTTCGTGTTAAACATCTTTCTATGCATGTTTATGTATTGTTTTTAGTTGTCAAGCAATGATGTGAGTTCTTAATTATATCATGTTAAAAGTTAATGATTTAGGCAGTTACGTTTTTTTCTATAGATTAATATTAATTAATTTAAATTGAGATGGCCACATAATAGGCTATTTTATGTTAACTCAATTCATGTTTGGGGGATGAGGTGGACATTTTGATTTTTTTAAGGAAATTTTTCTTCTATTCAAGATTTTTTTTAAATGACCGATTTTTATAACATACAGACACTGATTTTCTTTGCAACCAAACGAAATAAGACAAAATTTACTTCAAAATCTTTATAGAGAAAATAAACCTAAAAAGAGTGCGATTTGATCTGCGGTGGACTGAAACGACCTATCCTGTGACTCATCCCATGACCGATGAAAACACGACCAGTCCCTAAAAACCTGCCCCGTGAATAGTAAAAATGGGACAGATTCTAAAGGCACGATCCTAAAACTATGCTTAAGAAAACGTCTTTGATGAATAAAAATGCCAGTTAAATTTTAAAAATAAAAATTTTGGTAGAAGAATTTGAAATAAGACGTTGTGGAAAAAAATGCAAATTTTATACTTTAACGGGGCCGCATTATAAAACCAAAGGGCCCAAAAGGCCGCACTTGCCTAATGTTTGTTCACTATTTTTTATTTTTTCAGTTTTATGTTAGATTTTTGCGCTCTTAAATTTTTATGTTTAAAGTATTTTTTTTTCTAATAACTTCTATTTATGATAATTTGAATTTATACTTTTTATATTGCATTTTTATTTAAATTTATCTTCTTTTCTAGATTTTTATAAATTTTCTTAATTTAAAAACAATCTTTAATTTCAATTTATATTTTGTTTCTAACTTTTTGTGTATAGTACCTGTTTCGTGACCGGTCACCCGAGCGTATATCTTTTAATTAGTACAGTGCTAAACAATTAAGTAAAATCTAACACTTAAGTAAACAATCGCTAAGACTTAAGTGAATTATGACATTAATTGTGATTGATACTGGCCCTTAATGATTTTTTTTCATATTTTTGTTTGATTTTCTTGTTTTCTTGTAATCATGCACAGATTATCAAAACTAAACAATTTTGTTAATAGGCAACTAATATGCATGGCGGACTCCAACTTCAGCGGTAGAGCTTTTGCCTTGAAACCAGAACGTTGTGTGTTCGAACCCTAATTACGCCCAAATGTTTTTTTTTATATTTTTAATAATTGAGTGAAAATATACCCTGAGTGAAAAAAGGGGTCAGTTGGGAAATGGAACCTGTTTCTTGATAGGTGAAAACTGGACCGGGTTCGATAATATATATCACGAGACAGGTGAAAAGAGGACCGGTTCCGGTAGGTACTACCACGTGACCTGTTTAAAAGTCATGACATGTCCTTTTGCGTTGGTTCTGTAATATGTCCTTTGGTGTTAGTTGTGTGACATGTTTCTTTAGACCAGTGCTGTAGCATGAAAAAGGGTGCAATTGACCCCTCCTAGGACAAGCCCATATTAAATTGACCGGTCCTCTTCATACAAAAATCCGGTCCCATCACCGATTTTTAGACAGATCCCGAGATAGGGGCTTTATTTATTTATTTATAATTCAACTATAATACAAAAGCCATAACGGCCAATAAACTGTATTACATAGCAATAATCCTGAGCAAAATCTTAAAAATAAAAATATCATTAATAACTATTAAAAATATACATAATTATTAAAAATACATAATTAACAAAAATATTCATCATAAAAATATTCAATGAAAGCGTTCTAAAGAAGTTCAAAAATATACAAATCTTCATTAACCTCTCATATTGGCTCCCCAGCCATAATATAAATAAAAGTATTAATAAAAATTAAGAGTTAAAGTTAAAAACAGTATTTACAGTATGTCAGCCGCATGACTGATTCTCATTCGTAAGACCTGTGACATATCACAAAGCGCGAATTTTCCCTTTTATGATACCCTCATGTTGAAGTAACTGGTCCCTTTGATTTAAAAACCTGCCCGAGAAGCAGTTCCTGTCCCAATAGACCAGTCACGTAATGTGTCCTGTGACAGGTATGTTTCTCACAGGATAGAAGCTCATCTATATCTGAATATTTACACCATATTAAATTTAAAGCTTAAATGAAATACATTGAAAATAAAGCTAGATTTGCAAAGATGAAGTACTTTAACCTGCAGAGTGAAGTGTACAAAAATAGAGATGGCATCATAAAAAACTTTTAAGTGTGAGGAAGAAAAGAACAACATCCACTCTGCAGAGTACGGTACCACATTATTGCGATTCTATGCTTAAACAAACTTCAAATTTGTTAAACAAACAAGCATAGTCTAAACATATGAGACACAGATGTCAAAAATGGTTTTAAAAATAGCATTTTTGTCATGAAGTAGTAATAGGTGTTTTAGAGAGACATTTTGCTTTTCACGGTTTTCACAATAGATTTGCAATTATCACCAAAGAGATAAACCAATAATAAAACCTAAATATAAAAACCCTGGGTACGAGTTGAATACGAGTATATAAGAAAAGCATAGAAAGTGTCTGGGTTTCTCAAAAGAAGATTTGTTAGTTATTAAGCGGGAAATATATTTTTTTTTTTGGTGTATAACTGTCTTTAAAAAACCGAGTATAATTGGATGTCGCTAAGACCTGCGTTATCGGCCCTAACGTTTAGAAAAGGGATTATAAGAGAAAAATATTAAAATGTATGGAAATGTATTTTTAGTCTGGTTTGATATTAAGATAATTGTTTTTTTTTCTAATGAAAAAACTGTCTATTTTCTTATTAAGTAATCATGGAGAATTCGCTGAAAACGTTATTTAGACACTAGCCGAATGAAATACATTCTCGAGTTAACTGCGTTTTCCATCAACATTCTTCCTGCCCTTGAAAGTGCCAATTGTCAATAACTCTATTTAACTCACAAATCAAAGAAAAATGATATTTATACTAACAAACTGTTGACTTTGTTGAGTTTAGACGAAACTTACTTAATAAAATCAACTGGATGTTAGCGTAAATAGCTTTTTTTTTTTATTTGTGTGTTAATAAGAGATATTTACAACTAGCACTTTCAAGGGTATGAAGAATGTTGATGTAGGTCGTACCGGACTACAAAATGCATTTCATTTGGCTAGCGTGTAAATAACTTTTTCAGTGTATTCTTCATTATTATTAAATAAAGTATTAAAAGATTTTTACATTAGAAAAAAAAAGGTTTCTATGATCTCGAACCAGACTAAAAATTCATTTTTATACATATAAGTATTAAAATGATCAACTATAAAAAGACAAATTCAGAAAAATTATATTTTGATATCTTAAATCGGATTTGAATTAAAAAGATTAAAAAATCGGAGCAACCGGTAAATTATCTAAAAAAAGTCAAGTTTTAACAATATCCTCCGGAAACTTAACTACTTAACTTAAGAAATTTGAGGATAAATTTTAAAATTCATCGAAACAATTAAATACAAAAACATTTTTGTTTTCTATTAGTTTCATGATTCTCAAATTTTTTGCTTTTCTAACTCATTTTCAATTAATGCTAATATCCCATCAAAATATTTATTAAGGTTTGGAAATATTTCAAGCATAATCAGGTAAAGGGTATTCTTTACTCTTTGCTTTACTTTGAAACCTAAATTAATACAATTCAAATAATGTGATATATGATTACTTATATGAAAGTTATGAAATAGTGAGCTGACGATAGTGATTTATGTCGCTATTTATTTAAAGGCTTCAAAATAATTTATTGCTATATTTTTTTAATTGTTTTTGTTATAGCGTCACCCACGTAGAAAAGTAGAACATTTTAAAATTTTGTGTTAAGTAATAACTATAATGAGGATTTAGTAGCTTAGATAAAAGAGACAAACAATTGTTTTTTTATTATTTTTATTCGATTTTTATAAATTTTTTCTTTTAGATATTATGTTTTTATGTTCTCATTTTATTTTTAGCCCCTAATTCTTTTTTTTTTTTTTAACATTTCATTTTATTATTAGTTTTGAGGTTTGGGTATTAATTAACTTAAATCAACACTTAAGATAACTTATATTTAGTGTAAGTAAACATTTATATTAAATTATGTAAAATATATTTTTTTGCCAAATTATCAATTTATAAGAATCGGACAAATAGCTCCGATGGAGTGCATCGCTTAAGTCTTCTTGAACCTGAGAGCTCGTTATAGGGAAGTTGTCTAATTTCATTGTTAGAATGAGTTGTAAGTTTAAATGTATGTTTTAAGCTGGAATTCCTTATGACTTCTTGGACTGTGCTGACGTTAAGATCACGATGTATATTTTCATTGGATATGTACCATTCGGCGTTTATAATAGTTCTCAGTATTTTTGATTGAACTCGTTGGATGATTTTTATATTAGAGTTGCTTGCAGTACCCCAGAGCTCTGCGGCATATTTCCAAATAGGAGCTATTATTGTTTTGTATATAAGCAATTTGTTTTGTAAGGATAAAGTTGAATCCTTTCCTAAGAGCCAGTAAAGTTGTCCAAATTTGTACTTTACTTCGTTTTTTTTACGGATGATATGATCCTTCCAGATTAATTTAGAGTCGATTATCATGCCAAGATATTTAGCTTTATTATCATTTTGAATCGGAGTGTTGTTTATCGTAATTGCTTGATGATCACTTATCTTCCTATTTGTGTAAGTCACTTGTACTGTTTTTTCACTATTTACTAAAATACCCCAGGTTTTAAACCAGTTTAGAGTATTGTCCAGCAATTGTTGAAGGTTTGATATGGCCAAAGTTATATCTTTATTTGATGACAAAAGGATAGTGTCGTCTGCAAATGTTGCAATCATATCTGTGTTTCTTGTTGGAGTAGGAATGTCTGCTGTGTACAGAAGGTATAGGATAGGGCCAAGAACACTACCTTGCGGAACTCCCGCTTCCATTTTAATTATGCTTGAGCATTCATCTTTTTATTTAACATAAAAGTGCCTGTCAGTTAAATAACTTTGTAGAATAAGGAAAAAGTCCATTGGTAGATTTTTTTCCAATTTATAAAGTAGGCCAGCATGCCACACACTGTCAAAAGCTTTCGCTACATCAAGATATGTGTCCACGCAAAAATTTTTCTTATCAATTTCAGATGAGATTTTGTTAGTTACTCTATGTATTTGTTGGATCGTAGAGTGCATGTGTCTAAAACCAAACTGATGCGCTGGTATAAGATTTCTTTCTATAAGTATTGGTTCTAGTCGATCAAAAATAAGTTTTTCGAATAATTTAGATAAAAGTGGTAATAGACTTATTGGCCTGTATGAAGTAGCCCTTGTGGCGTCCTTGTTGGGCTTTGAAATAGCGATTATTTCTGCAACTTTCCATACTTTAGGAAAATATTTCATTGCTATTATAACGTTAAAGATATTTCTTATGTAGATAAGTCCCTTCATTGGTAGTTCTTTTAATAGTTTGCCCGTTACTCTGTCATAGCCAGGGGATTTTTTAGCATCAATTCTTGTTTTAATAGTAGTTTTAACTTCATGTAGAGAAACGTTTTTGATGTGGCAGTTTGTGGATGAAATGATATTTGGCAGAGTAATATTTTGTTTGTTCATTTCATTAGAGAAAGTTCTGTAAAAATGATCAGCTAATACTTGAGCCTTTTCGTTATGATTTCTGGCCCACGTTAAGTCAGATTTTTGGATTGGCGGTTGATGAATAATAGCATTGTTAATTTTTCTTGTGGCTTTCCATAATGAGTAGTTTGTTGTCTTGGTTGAATCAAGGTTTTCAAGATAACTTTTCAGTTTATCCTGTTTGTACTTTTTCAAAAGATCCTTTAAGGATTGTTTTATCAAAGGCCCCTAATTCTAACCAGTAATTTAGGTTATATTTAGGTTATATTAAGCTTTAAACAAATTTTTTTTTTCAGATTTTTCGACTTGTTCGAAGATGGTGGAAAACAGAAATTAAGTAAAAAAAACCAAATTTAAAAAATAAAAAAATAAATAAATAAAAAAAATTAATTTTTAAAAAGGAGGTTCAAATACCTTTAAAATACGGCATTGGTCTTTAAAATCCATCCAAAAGGTTTTGCGAAACATTAGTTTAGAAGTTGTCATGTCGGAAGATTTTTTTTCACGATTTCGACGATTTTCAAATGCACATAACTTTTTCAAAAAAATTTAAATTTTTTTCTGAAAACACGTGTAAAATATTTTTTAGGGAAGAATACGTACTACAATTTTGCAAGACATCGGAGACATCAAAGTAAATTTTTAGCAAAATCGTACGGTCTGACATGGAATGACTCATATCTATATTAACTTTTTTATACTTTTTTATTTGTGTTAAATGATTTACTATCATTGACCGATATTTTTCAATTTCATTTATTTTTTTATTTGTTTGAAATAAAATAAAAATTTACCCACAAAACAGAACTCTGTGGTTTTTTTTTTGAGTCCATTACAGTTATTAAAAATTTAAATTTTGTTTGCTGTCTGTTTCAAAAGCTTCCAATTTGTTTTGTATTCGAATTGTGTTTTTTTTAAATACGAGTACAAAATTATTATAATTCAAACTACAAGAAACACGTATGATAAAACAAACACATTCACACAAAAAGTGTCTATAGACATACATACATTTTGAAGATTAAAAATCAAACCAAAAATACAAAAACGGAAATTTCAAATAAATGAATAAATAAGTTATTTTTTACAGAATCGGTAGGTAATATTTTAGCTTTTATTTTAACTAATTAATCGTTTGTTTCTTTCAGACGTGTCAGTTGCTTCAACAGCATTAAAAATAAATAACAAAAGCCATTTGACTTAAATGAAAAGTATGTAGACCGGTTTTTAAATGAAATATCTTTTCTTATAAATGACATTTTCTTTTATTTTAACTAACAAACAATTTAAAGTGTATAAATATAGGAAGACCATAACTTAAATAAAACTTTTTAATACATTTTTTCTTTAAACTAATTTCCCTACAAAAAATCTCCTACAACTATTATATTTATATGTATCAACATATTTTAGTTAAATATGCTCTTTTTAGCAACAACAATCATTGTTCTTTCACCACCAATCCAATAGTTTATTTAACTTTATTAAATATTTAACTAAATGTTGTTTGTTTTTATTATTGTTCCTGTTTGCTAAACGATTTAACAACAGGGAATGCTGGATATATAAATATATATATATTTTGGATATCCTTGATTATTCATTTAGTTACAATTTATCATGTGTATATTTGTTTAATCAGTGACTAATCAGTGCTTTATATGAACTGTTTATTTATTAAAATGGATACAAAGACAGAAAGAAACCCAGACAGACAGATATATTTGCTAGATAGACGGGCAAATAGATACTGTAATAGTGATAGACAGGCAGGCAGGCAAACATATAAAAACAGATATACAAAGAGAACATTTAACATGTTAATAAAAAAAAAAAACTAACAATAAAGACATCAAATAGATTATGAGAAATTAATTGTGTTAATCTTTTATAATCTCTTTTAATTGCATTTATTTACACAATAAAATATAAAAACATGTTTTGTTTGTGCAGTTAAATAGAATAATGTATATTTAATAATTAAGGGTTTATACAAATTGAAAAAAAAAAAATCAGGAATAGTTGAAGAAATATTAATAATATCTATTATTAATATGAAACAGACCTTAAAATGATTTCTTGTAACCATAAAATATAATTAATGATTTTTTAAGTAATTTTTGCTAAACAAATTTATGCATGTAAAACATATCATATATTTTGCTTTAGATGCTACAACAAATTTTTCAAGACTATTCTTAATGCTAATATGATTTAATATTCCAAATTTGCTATCAGATTTTTTTTCTTCAATCTGCTTATCCCTTCAGTAGACATAACATTAAATTAATGAAGAGACATTGTAATAAATTTTAAGTCACGTGTACATGATTCTAATGTTTATTGTTGATGTTGATTTTTACTTGTTCAGAAACGGAAAGAAGTAGAATACGTAAGAAATGGAGAAAATGTGCAAAAATAAACAAACAATTTTTTTAAATATTTACCAAAAAAAAAAAACTGGATTTATACATAGAACGAAAGAATATGTTAGACATTACCATACTAACGCTATAGTAAAGAATGTTTTTTTTGTTTTTTAAGACTCCACCAAAATAATAACCGAAATTTTACGTTGTATACATTAGTACTTTTTTATTTGACTGCTGAATACTAATATAATGAAAGAGTTTTTCTAAAGATCTGTGCTTTGGATAGGACAGTATAGGAATTCCTAGTTTGTTCTCACTATTTTGTACTACACTCTAAATTAAACTCTGTATCATATTTCGAATTTTAATGGAAGATACTGAATTGAAGGTCTTAATTTTTTTTTAATTCATGCTGTATAAATCGCTTCGTTCATTGCCTTAAGTGTATTCGTTATTGTATTTTTACAAGTAATTACAATAAACAACAATTTCAAACTTTTTTTTTTAAATTACGTGGTTCCGACGATTAATTCTTGTTAACCCTTCGTCAGGCACATATTTTGAGCCCTTAGTTCTGGCACATGGTGTCTGGCCAGACCCCTATACATTTACATGCATTTGTATGGAAATAAGGGCTGCTTGCCGTTAAATTTTTTACTAAGATAGGAAAATATTTGTTATATTTTGTGTTTCTATTTCTTTTTACTATGTTATTAGCTACCCGAGGAAGAAAAATAGACCTGAAAAATTCTTTGGAATAAAAAGGGCAACAATTTTTTTGTTCTATATATATTTCTCTTTATTATGGGTAAAGTAATAAACGTTTATGACAAAATAGAAAATTATTATGAAGAATACATTGATTTTTTTAGTCAGAATTTTGCGGAACATAAATAATCTACTTTTGAATGTTGCTGACAAACAGGATTTTTGCATTTGCAGCAAAAAAAGCGTGTCTTACGGCGTATTTTGTCACCTAGCTGCAGGCAAATTCTGCAATATTTTTTGGCAGCTAGTGTGTTTGGACCACTGCGTGAAGCCACATTACGGTTTGCTATATTGAGAGGTCTCCCAAAGTACGCTTCAAATGCTATACGAGTTGTTGGTTGAGTCACAATGTGCGGATTATTGATGCGATTTTCAACGTTGGCCAGTACCAATTGCTTTGAAAGTTTATATAAAAATATGCGTCTTCTTTCTTTTCTTGTGTTTTCATCATTTAGCTTACATATAATGTAACTTGCCAATGCCATCACATCAATCATGTTGCAGAAAAACGCGTATGTCCAGCGTCTGGTTGACCGTTTTGTTGTGTAATGAGTTAGCATTTGATCCATCGTATCGACTCCGGCTTTAGTTGAATTATAAAATAAAATTGCTTCCGGTTTCATGGCTACGCTTTCAACATATTTCGTGTAATGCACGGTTGAAATTAAATTGACTGCCTTATTTTTTTTGGGCACGTAGCTGCAAAGTGCAACAAGATTTTCATGAAAACCAAACACACTTGAAAGAATTGGTCGTCTGGTGCTCTTCATAACTTCCTTAGGAAGACATCTTTTGTTTGCTCGAATGGTGCCAACAAATGCCAGTCCCATAGCAGCCAGTCGTTTAGCGCCGTTCAATGAGGTGAAAAAATTATCAGAAATAATTGTTCTGCCGCTGTTTGCGTAACAATTTGCGAAATACATTAGAACGTTTTCACCTTGATTTATCTCCCGATTGTCTCCTTCCTTTCCAGTGTATAGTTTTCCTTTCAATGGAAATTTAGTCTTAGCATCGCATGCCCACCAAACTTTGATCCCATACCTTGCAGGTTTTGATGGGATATATTGGGTGAACTTTGTGCGCCCACGATACGGAAACAACTGCTCATCGATGGTGATATTTTCATAAGGTTCATAATAATTTTGCAGATTTTCATTGAGAAAATTCCAAAGGTCCCGGATAGGAGCTGCTTAATCTGTTTGCTGTCGGAATGCCCGCGTACGACTATTATCGACACGAATATATCTGGACAGAGTAATGAATCGTTTGTGCGACATAGCCGCACAGAATATGGGCAGCGAATCAGAACGCCACAATATACTGCAGTCTTGCATATTATTATGGCTGAGACCAGAAGCCAACAAAATCCCAATGAATGCATCTAGCTCAGAGCTTGTCAAATCAATCCATTTTCTTTGGGTAGACTCTGGATGTTCTTCATTCCATTTTCTAATTGATTCTCGCCCATGCCGATTTGTTTTACTAATGATGACGAACGTAATATTGGTTGAGAAAAATAGCTTGAATACCTCAACTGGATTGGTGAGCCTTGTTTTTGTTCCAGATCGAAAACGCATGATATTATGCTGGCGCAAACGAGATGCAGGGGGTTCAGTTTCGTCTTTACCATAAAAACAGTCTGAGTCGACTTCATTTGCTGCTTCAGCATCATTTCCACTTTCTTCTTCTTCATCTACGTCTTCATCACTATCATAAAGTTCGTTAGGTTCAATTTCCAAATCATTTTCTATGTCTGATGCATCATCTTCTGGCACATAATCAGCAGTGTCGTCACCATCGTTTTCAAAAACATCATAATTTTCATCAGCTTCTACCTGACTTTGAAAATCACGCACTAATGCCTCTGACAATTGGGGTTGCAAATTCGCGCTACGCAAGCGTGTATTATAAATAAATTCCAGTTCATCAGCCATAATATACTAACAACGCAACAAATCTACCTGCGTAAAATTATTCACAAGTTCAAAATTACCGCACAAAATCTAGATTACTTCTTCACTGTTCAACGTTCAATGAATAACTAACTCACAAACAAAATCAGAAGAAAGAAAGAAGCATAAAAGAATAAAGTAAATAAAAATTTCCAACTCGTGCCATGTGCTTTGCCTATGCGTTTATACAAAATGCATAGGGGTCTGGCCAGACACCATGTACCAAAGGTAAGGTGAAGATTTTTTATTTGGCTTTTTTGTCCTGTTCCAAGGACTTTTTTCAATTATTAATTTATACATCGAAAGCCAACAATATTTTGGGAGATTACCTGAAATTACAGCCATCTACCTAAAATAGAAGTATGCTAAATTGAAGCATGAAAATTAAATATGTCTGGCCAGAACCATGTGCCACTTCGAGGGTTAAGAAGACCAAACAAATATAAATAAAATATACATGTGTCGGCGTGTTGATAGATCACATCGGCATTAATTTTTAGAGGCGGTTAAAGTTTTCCAGATCTGGCCACAACGTCTTAACTTTATTTTGGGTCGTAGAATTAAGTGGCCAGCCCCGTTTTGAAGAGTCAAGATATTTAGATGTTAAGTTTGTAGTAACTGAAACAATTTTGATTATATATTAACGAAAGATTTTGAAAATTGTTTTCCAATGACTTAATTTATTTACTATTTATAACTATTTATTTTTAAATTAATCTAGAAGGTAAGAAGTTATAATTATTTGTAGTTAAAAAAATAATGATACCCCAATATTAATTCTATACAGGGATATGTTCGAGTTAAAGTACGCCAATATACGTAATGTTATTGTTACTGATTTTAATCCCTCTTATGCCGTTTTATTTGCTGAACAAAATTTTTATTTTTTTGTGTTGTAAACGAAAAAAAAAAAATAATATTAATAAATGGGTAATAAATATTCAAGATCAAGGTTAATTTTATAAAAGAAAATATTTATTTTTAATCCAATATTTCGCTATCACAATGAATATCTTCTTCAGGGATTTTTTCTTATTTCAATTTTTAAATATTTTAAAAATTAAAAAAAGAAAAATACAAAGTTTAGTGAAACAACAAAATTGTCAATTATGAAACATAATAAAAATTATACACAAGAAACAAAATATATTATTTTACTTTATTTTTTTATAAACTTATTTAATTTTCTATTTTATTTTTATAAATTAAATATGTGTGTATTTTGTATTTTGAGCTACATTATCTGTATCTATTTTAAAATTAATTCTTTGTTCTATTGGTATGTTTATAATTTGTAAGATTTCTAACATAAAGCGTCGTTTGTAGTTTGTTTCTGTATTTAAAACTGAATTAAACTCAATAAAATATTAATAAATAGTAAAAAGGTAAAATGTCAATAAATAAAGTCATTTTAAAATGGATTTTGATGTATTTTCCTTAAAACGGATTATACCACTGTGATCTACGGCAAAAAATTAATATGGGATGTCTCGGCGTTTTTCTGTGTCATTTTGAATGTTGAAATTTTACTTACAGTTTTATTAATTCTAAAACATTACTCCTAAGAAGTTATTTAGATACGGACAATTATTTTTTTTTAAATATTTATAATTAATTTGTATAAATTCAGTTCTTTTCTAAATTATGAATTTTTTAAATTATGCACCTATTAAGTTTCAGTGTTTAAGTATGAAAGAGAATAAGACAGAAAATCTCGAAATAACAAAATGGAGTTTTTAAATCAGGTTGGAGGGCTGGATCAAGGAGGATATATAATAAAGGATATAGAAATCGTCAAATACAACAAAAAAATAAAATAAAATGAGTAAAATTGGCTAGCAATATTGAAATTGCAAGTTCAATTTTCGGTTGCGGCAAAAAAAAATGGACTAATTTTTTCAGACATCCCGTTTTTTGTTTTTGCTTTCAGTTAATTAAGAAATTGTTGTGGGAGTACTTCCCTCCTATGATAACTTGTTGATTAAAGTGCCTTTTTATCTTCTTTTCATTGCTGTGAATTTGTATCCAATAAAATGTATGAATTTTGTTAAGATATTATTGGAGTACCACTAGGCGTATGAATAATATTATTGATATGTATAATATCATTCATACGCCTAGTAAAAGAGAAAATTTTTAACATTTTATTACCATATCTCCGGAATTTATTTTGGTGATTATCTTAAATTATACAATTTTTTGCAATATGGGATTTTTTAAAAAACTATAGTTATAAAATGTGCTAAGATTCCAAAACTAATTTCACGAACTGTGAAAAATAGTCGTATTTCATTCTTACCTAAGGAAATCATCAGGGGACTACATTTTTAGAATTTCTAGAAATATATCTCAAGTTAAATAAAGAGAATTTTTTATATTAAAGATTTTGATTAAAGTGGGAGTGTTTAGGTTGGGATAATTTCCTGGTCAGTCACTTATAAGATACTTTTTGGTATTTTTGTTAGGGTTGTGGTAAAAAGTGGGATTTAGAAGGAAAAAGTCTCTCCTTTAATAATCTTTCCAAACCACTTTAGCTAGAAATTTAAA
The DNA here is from genome assembly GCA_949748255.1 of Eustalomyia histrio. Classification (NCBI taxonomy): domain Eukaryota; kingdom Metazoa; phylum Arthropoda; class Insecta; order Diptera; family Anthomyiidae; genus Eustalomyia; species Eustalomyia histrio. The sequence continues at coordinate 70,164,151 of OX456525.1, forward strand.
ATTTCGAATTTTCGCCAGGATTATTGTATAGTTGGGTGTTGATAAGGGAAATAATCTCAAACTTAACGGCACGACCACACGGCTTCGGCTGGAAACATGGTGTATAAGTTAATTCACAAAGGAGGCAGTTTTTGGAAATTTTGCCAGAAACGTATTAAGAATGAGATTCCAAAGGACAAAAATTATAAAAATCCAAAAAAAACTTAACTGACATTATAAATACCTTCACGATCGAAATTGTGTCCATCTAAATAATTGTCATAATAGATAGAAATTTTGTGCAGATTTTTAGGGTGATAGTTAATACGCAAATCTGTATGGTAAAAAAATCCGTTATCCCTTTTATAACCTAGCTTGTTTGGCCATGGCTTTTAAGCACTTATAAATGTCAAGACAAAAAATGGGAAAAATGTGTTTGAAAGTGATGTGAAGAGAAAGGCTGGGGCAGTTAAAGTGTAGTAGGCGGTAAATCGTCCATTTTCCACTTGAGAGTGCCAAATTTGGTTAAATAGAATTTTTTATTTAACAAGTCAATAACATAATTTTTGACAAGCGAGATGCAAGAAAAGGGTTTATGCGGCCAATGTTTTGTAAAGTAACTATTATTTAATCCCCAAGAAGTACCGCCCAATCGCAATATTCTCTGCACTCTCGAAGGTCATGGAGATCATGATGAATAACCATATTTTGAATTTTCAATTTTGAGCGATCCACAGTATGACTTTTGTAGAAGCCGTGCTGCGGGAGACCTGTTAGCGTTCCTCTTAGAACATTGGAGTAGGTAGATATTTAAAAAGCGTTCGATCGTGTATGCCACGGCGCACTTATATTAAAACTAATTACTTTTTATGCTGGTAATGATTTCTCTCGATTTATTTCAAGTTTTCTCAGAGATCGCTCTATATGTGTTATAATAGACGGAATCTTATCCGACGAGTTTTGGCAAATTTCAGGGATATCACAAGGTTCCATTCTTTTTCCTTCTATTCTATTCTTTTCTTTCTTAAAACTTTCCCGGTCAAACTTTCAACCCTATCTACACTTTTGCTGATGACAGTAACATTTGTCATTCATTTACCTTTGATCGCTGGCCAAGTATTTTAGAGGTCGGGTTGAGGAGGCAAATTATGAATAATACACTTAATCGAAACCTCTCTTTAGTTTCGGAATGACCTCTCGTTAGTTCAGATGGTGGGTATTGATTGTAGGGGTATATAAATACTGACTATGTAATTTTATAAAAAAGTAAAGGTTTCATTATTATAAATAATTTTATTAAATCATTTTAATAACGTAGCAAAATTTACCTTAACAGTAGATGCTTCAAATGTAGCCATAGGTGGTGTTTTACAACAAGTTAATAATGGTACATCAGAACCATTAGCTTTTTTCACTAAAAAATTAACTTCTACTTAATCTAAATATAGTACGTTAGATCGTGAATTGTTAGCAATATATTTAAATATAAAACATTTTAAGTATTTGTTAGAAAGCAGGTCTTTTGTTGTGTATACAGATCATAAACCTTTGGTTTTTGCTTTGGAATCAAAACCGAAAAGAATTCCAAGACAGACTAGACACTTAGAATATATTTCACAATTTACAAGTGATATTCGGCATATAAAAGGTGAAACTAATGTTGTAGCTGTTACCTTATCTAGAGCTTTCGAGGTCGAAGCATACAAATACTCTGATCTTAATCTTAGAAATTTATTTGAGGAACAACAGAAAGATAAAGATCTTCTGGAACTTCTTGCTGATAAAAACAAAACATCTAAATCTAAAAATCTTAAAAATTCCAGTTTTAAATTAAGATATTTGGTGTGAATGTACATTAGATACACCTAGACCTTATGTGCCATTTAATTTGCGAAAAATTGTATTTAAAAAGTTACATAATATTTCACATCCAGGTATCAGAGCTACCCGCAAGTTAATAACAGAACGTTATTTTTGGCCAAGTATTAGCAAACAAATTAACATTTGTGCGAAAGAATGTCATAATTGTCAAAAATCTAAAAAAAAAACTAGACACACAAAATAACCAGTGATAAAAATTGAAATACCTAAAAGTAGATTAAAACATATCCATTTAGATATTGTTGGACCATTACCTATATCTCGGGAACATAGATACATATTAACAATTATTGACCGATATTCTCGTTGGCCAGAAGCTTACCCCAGATAGCATACCCAGAAGATATCACAACATCTAATATAATTGACACGTTGATAAGAAATTATATTTTGCGGTTCGGTGTTGCTTTAAACATAACAACTGACCAAGGTGGACAGTTTACCTCTAAAGTGTTCACAGAATTAACATAAATGTTAGGATATTTTAAAATAACAACTTCTCCATATCACCCTCAATCTAATGGCATGGTTGAACGATTTTATAGACAATTGAAGGCAACATTAATGGCTAAGGGTAAGTCAGCAAATTGGTACGACAAACTTCCAATTGCTTTATTAGGTATACGTTCGGTATTTAAAAAAGATCTTCAGGCTACTCCTGCAGAAATGGTTTATGGTCAAAGTTTACGGTTACCTGGAGAAATATTAACACAGGCTAAAGATTTTGATGCATCTGACATTTTATATAAGTTAAAAACCCATTTTAAAAACGTAAGATCTTATTTAAATCATCAAAATAATTAAAGTACAGGTATTCATGTACCAAATGACCTAAGAGACTGCAAATATGTATTTGTGCGTATAATTCATAAGAGATCTTTGCAACAACCATATGAAAGACCTTATAGAGTTATCGAGAAGCACAAGAAATATTTCAAAGTTGATATAAATAACAAAATAATAGTTGTACCTATCGATCGATTAAAACCAGCATTAACAGAAAACATTAACATTAATTCCAACATACATACCAATAATGATAAACAAACACCAAAGAGAGTATCTTTTAATTTACTGGAAATTAATTTTTTTTTAAGGGGTATATAAATACTGACTATGTAATTTTATAAAAAAGTCAAGGTTTCATTATTATAAATAATTTTATTAATCAGATAAATTTTTAAATAATATTCATTATAATTTTCATTTTGATAGATTGAGGTTGAAACAAAAAATATTGTAATTATCAAAAATAAATAATTGTTTTAATTTTGAATAAAATATAAAATATTGTGTGTAAATTAAAATATATTAATTAATGTTAATTCAACCACATTAAAATTGAAGAACCGAAATAAATATGTTAGAATAAACTCGTTTTCAAAGTGTCAAAAGAAGCATCTAAAAGAACCACCTAAACACTTTTACGTTTTTTTTTAAATGGTGGAAGAAGTACCACACAAAACATTACAGGGAAAATTCATTCATAAGTCAGACTACTCGTATGTGGAATAAACTTCCTGCAGAGGTCTTCTTTTACAACTATAATATAGAGAAATACGTCCAAAAACACTACTCCCTCCTTCCTCCTTCTCATAACCTATTTTTCTGACATCAACCCAATGCACTGCATTTATAGAGGCAACGCTTCAAATAAAACTGCATGTTCGTCAAATTCTAGTTATTTATGCCATTTGATATGAGGCCTGAGGAGGGGTTTGAGAGAACCTATTTTTCTTGACGTAACTACTATTTATGGTCCTCAATGGGATACGACACGTCCTTAAATTAATCATATTTTATTTAATTCTTCTTCTGATTATAGCAGAAATACAGTTAATCAGCTGTGCTTAAAATACAGGTGTTGACATTTGTCAATTTGTATTTGTTAATTTTTATTTGGAGCATCCAATGCACCAATAACGTATTGAAGTTATTAATATATAAAAAAGACACATTTTGACTTTGTTTTGCATTGTTAGTAAACAGAATAGCCACTAATGGGGAACTGAAAATCCTGACAAGCCAACGGCCTTTACATCGTCGTATTTTGGGAGGACTTTTTCCCGGCCGCGTTATGTCAAAAGGATGAGATTTCGATTGATCCCCTCGATCTCTTGACTACTTTCTTTGGGGGAACTTAAAGGGAAAGGTCTATAACAACAAGCCAGATACCAAAGAACAACATTATTGATATATGCCAAAATGTTATGAAAATAAGAGCACACATTTGCGCAGCGGTCAGAGGTGGCCATTTAGCCGATATTATGTTTCATAGATAATTGTTCACTAAAATACATATAAAATTAATCGAAAATACAGTTAAAAATAAGATTTTTCATTATATACAGCCCATTTTGTTGTTTATTTTATAATCAACAAAAGAAGTAAAAACAATCGAAAGTTGTTTTAAATAACCATCAATTTTTAACTAACAAAAAGTAGAAATAAACGATTTTTGTGGTTTGTTTTTCAAATTGAAAAATTTGTTTTTATTTGTATGTTATTTTACAAAAGACAACACACACACAGATGAATATATTTTTGTTTTCTATGTGTGTATCTATATTTGAATAATATCTTGTAATTTTTATTGAAATAATTTTGTATTTTTATATTATTTTGGTAAAAAAACAAGAATTATATGAATTTCTATTTTTATAAACTGAAAACATAAAATTTTACATTTAACTGAAAATATCAACTCCTACTGAATGTCTGTAAATTTTTATAGTTTGTTTTTTGAATGATTCATATAGTTAAAAAATATATTTCTATGAAATTCAATTGATTCTTTATTTTAAAACAAACTTTACGTATTACTTTTAAATAAACTACAGTTGGTAACGGAAAATATATTGTGAGTGTTATAAACCAAACATTCAGGCAATAAAATGTTATTAAAAAATATTGTACAGTTTAAGATTTATTAAAAAAAACATAAGCGTGGAACAAAAAAAAAAAAAAACATTTTGTAAAAACTTTAAATTGCAACTCACATTACTGTGCCGTTTTTGGTCTATCTCGTTAAGAGGTAAGTCTATGAATTCAACAAGTCTTAGGTTCGACTACTGAAGTTTATATAGCGCCAAAGACTTTATTGAAATAATTTAAATAAAGTCAATTTTAAACTACGTACATAAGAGCCACTGAAAAAGCCCCTGAATTTGTAAATGTAATTTTGTCTGTATTGGCATCTCTAATTTTCATACATTCTTACAATAACATTAGTTTTTCTGTTAGCCACGAAAATCTAAAGTATAAAATACATTTTAGCATCATATTTATTTTGTTGTTTGCTATTTTTTTTTTGCAGAAAACTGGCTGGAGTTAAATATTTCCAAACAAAATGCTTTCGCCTTTTGCACATTTCTGTATTCATTGTTTTATTTTTATGATCCTATAAAAAAATCTGTAAGCAAAAAATTAGATTTACTACTCCACTGTTATTCTAAAAGGAAGAGATATATAAGAAATATGGCAAAATTGCTGCATCGTTAACAGAAAAACAAAAAAAATCCAAAAAATTTTAAAATAAGAGAAACATTTTGTGTGTACATAGTATGAACAAAGCAAATATCAGGAAGTCTAACGGTTTTTGTTATATGATCAACAATACAACAAAAAAATAATAATACATATGTATTGTTTTATTTACAATCAAGTAATCGGTTAATATTTAAGTTCCAAAGTTTCTTAAAGGATAGACATTAAACTCGGTAATATGTTTAAAGTTTTATAGGCAATAATAGCAAATTTTTATTGCCGTTGTTTTGTAGTTATCAAGCCGAAGTTTTCCTTATCTTGAACTTGGTCTTAAAAGAATAAAGTTTTTTTCCATTTATAAAATAAATCGAAAAATAAAATTACTAATGCTACATTAGCTATAATTATTAATGCAACATTTATTATCTAAACTTTTGTTTAAAAACCGATTACTTAAAAAGTTATTGCCAACATTTTACATTATGCTATAAAGAATTTTTTGTTGTGTCTAATAAAAAAAAACCTGAAAAAAGCAAAGAGTATAAAAATGTCTATGAAACAACAGACAAAAACAAACTTTACAAACTATACAGGCTTAAAAAAATAAATCTAGATGAAAAAAAAATCCTGTATACATATACCTCCGTTTATACGTATGTAGTTTTGTATAAAACTGCGTAACTATTCAAGTGCACAATATGATGCACATGGAGATACATTTAACATTCAACCAAAACAAATATTTAAATGGACGGATAAAAATAAAATTCAGAAAAAAATAGCAAAAATATTTGTCTAAAGTAAACAAAAAAAAAGAATTCGAGTAGTAGACAGCCTAACTGCAATACAAACTAAAAAAAGTTTTGTAACTCACAAAAAAAAAAAACAAAGCCAAAAAAATGAATCTACAATATAATGGCGGTAACAACATTAACCGGAGACGCCACAACATGTTGCAGATAAATTCAAATTCGAATAAAGTTTTTTTTTTATTTTCATCTACGTATTTTTGTTTATATTTGTGTGGTATGTGTAGACGTATAAACATAATTTGATAAATTGTTTTTTCATTGGTGACGACACAGACAGACAGTTGGACAAAAAACTAAAAAATATAAAATGACTTTATGAATGTTGCAACAATGCGGATTTATTTGGATTGTTTTCAAATGCTGATAGATTTTTTTTTCTTTGGAAGTTTTAAGTTAGATGTTAAATATTTTTGTTTAATTACATGATTTTTTTTTAAACGACTGTAATAAAGTTTTGTTCTTTTTTTTTTATACCCTCCACCATAATTGGTGAAGGTATATATCAGTTTGTCATTACGTTTGTAACATGCCGAAACATAAGTCTAAGACCAGACAAAGTATATATATTCGTGATTCTTATGCGATCTTAAGTCGATTAGCGATGTTGAAATACTGTTGAAATTGCGAGCACGGCCTGAAGACACCAGCATAGGGGCTCATTATTATTTAAATTAATGGGCATCCTCCCGAGTAGCTTGGTATTGCAAATGAACATATGAAGGTACCTCTAAATTTTCTATTCAAATTGGTGAACATATTTTAGAAAAATTTCATAGTAGCGACTGGCGATTAAAATATTTTCTCTTGAAAAATTATTTATATTCACCTCAAAAAATATTTTTCACCACTAAAATTTTTTTCAATACAAAAAATTTTTTCACCTTAAGTACCCAGCAAAAAAAAATGGTAGTCATTCTGTGACTATAACTTCTTTCATTGCTTCCTAAACTTCAGTTGACATTCTTTTATGATTTTTTGGTGTTATTCTAAGGCACTTCCAAAAGAATTCATGTGTTCATATTCCAAATGCAGTGATCTGGATATAAACTCGATGCATATCTTAAAAAATCACTCTTCATTATATTATATGGTATAATTTTTTTGAACCTAAAGCATTTATTCAAATTGAGAAAATAGTTCTGATGAACTTTTTTAATTTTTTTTACTAAATAATTTTTTATATTTTAGTTCAAAATTTCATGAGAGTTAGAACTTTTGAAATTTTGCAGTTTTTATAAAAGTTTTGAAACATCAAGAAAAACAGATTTTTTCACCTTTAATTAAAACTAGCTGGCCTATCATTTGCATTTTTTCAGCTTTAAATGTTAAATGAAATTGAAAAAAAGCATTAAAAAAAATATTTATGACGACGCAATCTGTGCATTTTTGCATTGTGTATATTACATCATTTCCAGTTTCAATTCAGAATTTATCAAAATAATTTTAAAATTGTGTAAAAATTATTTCAAATTCCACAAAAATGTTTTAAAATTGTGCAAAAATTATTTAAAATTGTTCAAAAATATTTTAAAATTATCTAAAAATGTTTCCAAACTGTACAACCAGTTTTTAAATTATCCAAAAAAATTTTAAAATTTGTCTAAAAATTCATTAAAATTTTTGAAAAATGTTCCAAAAATGCTATTTCCATAATTCAGAATTATTTATTTGTTTTAATAAAGAGTATTTGTATATCAATGCAAACATTTCGCTTTTTTAAACATATTTTTCTGCATTCTTATGAATTAAATTTTCATCAAAGCTTAAATACCACAAAGTATATGAACATTTTCCACTCGTGCCTCAGAATATCTAATCATTGCATCGTCATTACTTCCTTATAGTAAAGTATGAGTAATGCTAGTAGCTCTATTTGAATACTTCCATCCTATGATACGCTAATATTAAATTCATCAATGAAACCATCAAAAAAGAAGTGATGCCTTTGCCATAGTAGTGATGCTTTTATTGCTTCTTTGGCAGCTTCGTTTTTGCCTGGTAATTTTTTTACTTCAAATTTTTTTTTTTAGCACAAAATTTGTTTTTCTATCCAACTAAGTTTCTTAATTCAATAAGTTTTTTAACCTCCATATTTTACATTATTTGTATCAAAAACAGTCGATAGCATTTTTTTAGGGACATTGGTGGAGGGTAATCAAAGATTCGGCACAGCCGAATTTAAGTCTTTTTTTTACTTATTTTTTACATAAATCATAGGATTCATGTGAAAGATATTTTCCTCAGAGATATTAAAGAAATGTCGTTTATTTTTTATTTGTAAGAAAAATATAAAATAATTTAAAATTATATTCTGTTTTTTACACTCACAATATATTTTCCGTTAAAGCCTGTAGTTTTTTTTTAAATAATACGTAGAGTTTGTTTTAAAATGAAGAATCAATTGAATTTCATAGAAATATATTTTTTAACTATTTCAATCAGTCATTCAAAAAAACAAAATATAACAAATTCAGTAGGAGTTGATATTTTCTGTTAAATGTAAAATTTTATGCTTTCTGTTTCTTAAAATAAAAATTCATATAATTCCTTTTTGTTTTTTTTTTACCAAAATTGTTTGTTTATATACAAAATTATTTCAATAAAAATTGCAAGCATTTTTTCAAATATAGATACACACATTATAAATAAAAATATTTATATACGTCTGCTGTATTTTGTAAAATTACATACAAAAAAAATTTCAATTTCTAAAACAAACCACGAAAGTAGTTTTTTCTATCTTTTTGACAGTAAAAATTTGATGGTTATGGTCAAGTTTTAAACACTGATTGAAATTAAACAACAAAATGGGCTGAATATAATGAAATATCAGTGGTTCTCTTTTTGATAGTAAATATTTTCGATAAATTTAATATGTATTTTAGATTATTTTTAACGAAATAACATTGTGGGTCTATATAAAAATTGTTATAATTTTTTATGGAAGTATAATGGAAATATTTTGCCAGTTCGAAATTAATAGTAATAACACTGTCCAACAAATTAAGACTTTTTGAATGGAACAGAATAGCGACCCCATAATTCTAAAAGAGTATGTTGAGTAGATCATTTTTGTAGAACAAACTTATGGTCCAGCAGGTCTGAGTTTTTTTTTTTTTAAGTGGGTCAAAGTTTTAATTTTTTGGTTGAAGGGAGCATTATACTATATGAAAAAAATGTTGTAAGTTAATGTCTGAGAGAATTCTTATGGTCAGAGTTGTATTGTGAAATTGTATGGGGATTATTTTTGTGGAAGATCTTAACCCTCTAACTGGTCTCTTTATGGGTCAATTTGACCCTTTTTTCGAGAAAATCAAAAAATATCCTTTAACAAAGGACATTTAAGAATTAAAATATTTTTTGGTTGAAGGGAGCATTATACTATATGAAAAAAAATGCTGTAAGTTAATGTCTGAGAGAATTCTTATGGTCAGAGTTGTATTGTGAAATTGTATGGGGATTATTTTTGTGGAAGATCTTAACCCTCTAACTGGTCTCTTTATGGGTCAATTTGACCCTTTTTTGAGAAAATCAAAAAATATCCTTTAACAAAAGGACATTTAAAAATTAAAATATTATTCGAAAATGTTTGCCGGAAAATTTCAGTGGGGGTCACCATAGACACCAATGTTGTTAATAAAGCTCTTTACGCTTAATTAGTAAAATTATGCACCAACATATACAAAACAGGTAAAAACGGCGTCAAGTTCGGCCGGGCCAAACACTGAGTTCTCGCGTCTAGTCAGCTGTGACTTACAAATCGGGTGTGATATTTATTAAAATTAATAATAAAAAATAAAAGAAAAAATTCAAGCATAATTGAGCTACTAAGCAGTACATATCGGGTGTGATTTTTACTAAAATTAATATAAAAAAAGAAAAATTAAAGCTTAAATAAGCATGGCGGATTCTGTTTGCAAATTAAGAGATTGATTTTGTTTTATTTGTGAATATTTTACGCACCAGCAAAGCAGAAGAAAGATATTCCCTACAATTGAAGAACCATATTTTCTTTTCTTTGGAATACGATTTTTATCTGAAGCTTGGATACCAAAAACCGTATGTACTACTTGCGAAAGTGGTCTTTTGACCTGGTACAAAGGCGGTACTAAGGCGCTGCCATTTTCTGCGCCTATTACATGGATTGAACTTGAAGATCACAAATCACATACATGCTATTTCTGCGTAAATTACAAATTTGGTAGAAGCCAAAGGCACTACGCGATAATGACATACGAAGCAACAAATAATGTCATTTTACCAGAAGTGCGCTGTGAAGGTGTTCCGGTGCTACAACCGCCTACACATACATTTTCGGCCAATATGACAGTCGCCAATACAGAAATTACAGCGGCGGTTGAAAACATATCAGATATAAGTTAATTGCCTCTTGATGGTTTAAGCATATGTCCTAATTTGATAGACCAAGCTTATTTTGAAGATCTTGTAAGAGATTTAGGACTAACAAAGAGAAAGCTGAAATATTATGTTCCAGATTGAAAAACAGGAATTTGATAAAAGCCGATGTAAAAGTTATATTTCCAAGAAAAAGACACGCCGATCTGGAAAGTTTTGAAGCAAAAAAATAAATATATTCTGTTCCAAAAATGTTGTTGGACAGTGTACAATTTTTACAAACTACAAAGAAGCGTATAATGACAAAAGTTCGTGAAAAATTAATAACAATTAATTTTTAAAGATCATATCGGCCAAGTGGGCGCCGCCAATGATGATGATCATTTGGGCCCTTTTAACCGCAATTTCCATTATTCTGGAGAGCACTTCGAGCGATAAGTCTTCGCGCTCTTATCGGATTTTCTCTTTGAGAGCTTTCAGTCTATGGCTTGGTAACATAGAGCTGTGACGTCAAAAAACCGCCAAGAAAAAATCTGGAATGGTGATCGTGCTGGTCAATTGCAATCGCCGAAACGAGACATTTCACGACCCAGAAGTTATTTCGAGTGGATGTAATGGCTATTCGTGAACGATAGGTGAATTTTATTTGCTTACGTATATCAATTCCGATGGAAATGAGTCTTGCTGCTGAAGATAAATATTGACAGAAAGTCGTCTATTGCAAAATATTTGCGAGTATTTCACGTTCTTTGAAGAGTATCATGTCTTTGTCGACGTATATTCTGTATCTCAAAAATATTAAAACAAAACTTACGGTTGCCGTCATAAGCAAAAATTATAGCATATTCCGATATACTGATAGTTTTAAGGCCATCTTGGTTTCGTGAACCTTTCCAAATGCAGTAAGATCTAATGAGCTTATTCTTTTGGAATACTTATCAATATATTTCCCCCCGATGATTATTTGGCGAAAACAAAATGTCCTAACAGATCATGGATTTACTTTAAAAACCATAATTTGGTGTTGAAAAGATATCTCAAAATTTCACGGATTTACCTCCCTGATGATAATTAAGCAATAACCCAGCAAAAATAAATGGAAGTGATTTTTAAGGAATAAATTTTTCATTGATTACAAAGTATCATTAAGTACTGATATTTCTCTTCCAAAGCAGTTCTTTTTCACAATTTCGAAGATGTGATTTTAACCCTAACCATACTTATTAACCATACTTAATAAAATACAAATTTGAGGCTCCACAAGTTCCTTCAGATGACCATTTTCTAAAGTTTTTTCCCATCCAAAGCACTCTTGATTCTTTTGGATTGACTCTGGAGCCACCCAAAGTCGAATAGTCCTTTCCCTCCTGATATGGGTACCCGTGTACCCTTATATAACTTTTTACATTTTGTATGAAAAAAGTAAAAATTATAGTATTTTTTTGTTTATTAGTTATTTAATTCAATAAATATTTTATATCAAAATTTGTACATGTATAAAAAATAAATAAAACTGTTTACTAATATTGTTGCATAAAAAAAAATTAACATCTATTTTTTTTGCTATGCGTATTGCACATTGGTCGTTTACAGCCATCGCATATTTTGCGTGTTTTTCGATCAGATTTTGGATCAGTAGTCACGCAAAGGTAGCAGCGACCCTTTATTGGCAACCCTCCAGTGTTATCTCGTTGGGTTGTATCTGATGGGACCGCAGCATCCTGGAAAACTTCTTAAGGGATGTTAAAAATCCTCGACGAGAGCTTCGTTTTATTTTTGCGCTTGGATCGAGGCTGGAGTATACACAAAATGCACCCAATGCAGTCACGTCAATCATTTTGAAAAACACTGCCAATGACCATCTATTGGTTTTGCGTTTGGTGGTATATTTAGACACCATCTGGTCCATAACATCTACTCCGCCTTTTGTTTTGTTATAGAAGTCATTAATCTCCTCTTTTCCATTAATAGCTGGCTCGCCTCGAGTATAATGCATTGTTGACAGAAGGAAAACACACTTCTTCTTCTTGGTCACAACAGACAAAAGTGTTTCGTTTTTGTTGAAACCATATCGGGGTGTACCTATATGGTTCGTTGGGTTTGGACGTAGTTCTTTTGGAATATAGGCTTTGTTTTGTCGAAGGGTGCCGACAAGACTGATTCCTCTAACTTGTATCCGATTGGCCAAAGAAAGTGAAGTGAAAAAATTTTCGGTTGTTACATTTATTCCAGATTGTTTGTAGAAATCCACCAGATCTAGAACGATGTTTTCTCCTACATTTACCTGTCGTTGACCACCAGGTGGCTTGCCTGTGTAAATGATTCCATTCAAAGGATAGCTATTGGCTGTGTTACACAACCAAAATATTTTTATTCCGTATTAAGCTGGCTTTGAGGGAATATATTGAGTGAAACTGGTTCTACCTCTAAATGGAAATAACTGTTCGACTACTGTCACATTTTCATCTGGAAAATAATTTAAACGTAGATTCTGCATCAACATATTCCAGATATCGGAGATAGGAGCTGCTTTGTCTGTTTGTTTGCGTGTCGCTCTTGTGAAAGCATTGTCAAAACGTATTACGCGTAGTATTTGCTGAAATCTTTCGAGACTTAACGATGCTTTGTATAAAGGATGACTGTAATTCCCCCATAGAATTAAAGGAGGATCATCGTTGTCACCATTTACACCCATGACCAGTAAAATTCCAATAAAAGCATCAAGTTCTTTCATTGAAATCAACCGAAACTGGCGAGGTTTCAATTTTAAAACTGCAATATCCGCTGCATTTTTCTGATTAAAATCCAGTGCTATTTCATTGCCTTTTTTGTTTCTCAGGATCTCATTTTTTATATTTTCTGACAAAAATTCATCAAATATTTCTTTTGCAGTCATCACTTTATTAAATTTGCGATGTGGTCCACCTATGTACATAAACAATAAAATATATTATAACATATGGTGTTTATAGAATAAAACCAACCTTTTTTTTGCGCATAACATTTTGGGATGGAGTTTTAGCATTTGGGATCTCTTGGGAATACCATTCAGTCTGATCACTTGCTATATATTTTGAAGCAGTATCTGAAACTTCGCCACGCAATTCTAATTCCTCGTTGTCTTCTTCCTCTGGAGTCTCAACCACACCATCCATTTCTATATCCGAGGCTTCATCTGCATCAGGAAACCATTCATGTTCGTCCTCTACTTCCGTTTCATATAAGATATCAATATCATCTGCAGTTAATCTAATACAAATGCGTAAAATAAATGAATGTAGTTCAAAATAAAAAAATATAAAGAAAACTTACGCGGAGATGTTAAGATATCCATTTCGCCATGGTAAACGATCTAAAGACTTCCATGATGATATATTTGCCCTTATCTTGGGGGCTTGCCCAGCAGCACTTGGTGTAACTTTAGATGATGGTCCCGCATCAGAAGATATTGGTTCAGACACATTCATTTCCATAACAAGTGCATTACGTTTACGCGACATCGAAAAAATTTATAAAACAAAAAAAGCAAAGAAACACAACCGTACGCAAAACACAAAAACGGAGAATGCAAAAATATAATCGAAACGATGCATACCCACAGTACAATTGTATATACAATACAAACAGGAGATTCCCCGTTTTAAAATGGATACCATAAATAATAACGGACAAATACCTTTGTCAGGAGTCTACGTGTGTAAATGTTGTTAGTATGGTTAGGGTTAAATAAAATAAACACATTTTAAATCTATGATATTTATTTATTTTAAAACAAACTATCAGGTTTAAGTTATTTTTATCAATTTTTAACTTATAATTTACCAGTTTTTAAATTCTTAAAACCGTTGTTATCAATACAAAAAGTAAAAAAAAAATATTATAGTAATAATTATAGTAATAATATCTAAGAAAGTAATTAAACAAATAAGCAGCAAATGTGTCTGGGACATTGTGAAAATGAGGCCAAGGCCATCAGTAATCTGGTAATCCTGTTAAAATTTAAATTCAAAAATTCATAATTTATTTGGGAACATACAAGATCTTTTTTTTTACAAAATTATAAGTACTGCTTTAGATGCAATGAAAAAGGATCATATTAGAAAACTTCCACCGTATGTAAAAATCACTGCTTCCGATCCAAATTTTTACAACACCGGAATTAAAATCACTGTTTTTTCTCTTCTTTAGCTATTTTTATTTGCTGGGAAATAATTAATGCCCTAAAATACAGAATACTTGGTAGAAAAAAAAAAATATATAGTGTTACCGATAAATGATAATTTGGTGATTAAAAAATTTTCTAAAGTGTCATATATTTATATTCCAGACGATAATTGGGCGTTAAAGAATATCTTAAAATTTTGCTGATTATCTTTTAGAAGTATTGTTTTCGTATTACTGAAAGGTATTGTTTGATACTAACGTTTTCTTCCATAAGAACTTCCGCATTAAGAATATGGCTATTGCTACAATAAAATTTTTCCTCTAGGCGATGAGTTTTTGAAATATTTTCGTATTGTTATATTTGTAAGGAATAGTTTTTAATTTTTTTTTGTACATAATTTTAGTAAAATCAGGTCACATTTTAAATTATTTTTTTTTCTTTCTAGTTTGAACCACAAAAATTATGTTAAAACTTTTTTATTAAGTAAAAAAAAAAACAAAAAGAAAACTTTCTTTGATATTAACAAAATCGAAAGAGGCATAATTGATAAATATGTGTATTCGATTACTTTTAAAATTTAGTTAAATACTATCTGTTTATTGTTTGCAAAAGCTCTTAAAGTCTATTAGTCAATTTACTCGGCAGAGTTAGTGAAGAAACCGAGTAACTGCGTGCACTATGTTTTCATATAAATTGTCTGATTTTTTCGAGATTTGTAGTTGTTTCTCTTATGTGTTATATGTGTATCAAAATTTTTCCTTCCAAACTAGATGCAAGTAATTTAAAATTTTTTAAATGTCAGACATATTATAAAAAAAAATATAAACAATTTGTAAGCATTCGTTTCATTACCTGTTTATAATATCGGGTCGATAAGTTAAAACAATTGTTCAATAATATTGTCTCCTCTATACAAATCGGTATGAATAACTACACAGAGTTTACTTCTTATTCCTTTTATATACACCACTACTCTCCCCTATTTTACAAAGATGAAAACACATTAATTAGTTGGAAGAGTTTCCTGAGTGTTGCTTTTTTTTAGAAACAGTATAATTTTTTTATATATGATGAATTTCATGTATTTCTACCTTTTCTATCAACGCTTTTCTAAAAGTTTATTTTTACAGCAACAACAGAATCCTCCCAACGCATACCTGCCCATATGAAAAAACTCTGATATGTGTTAGAGAATAAAAATCTATGATTTACCGGATTTATTACGTACCGTCTCTGATTTATTACGTGCCATCTCTGGTAAAGTAACAGTACAAGAAATTGGTACATTTTGCATTATTTTTACATTTCTTTTAATGAAATGGGGTTCTTTGGTTTTTGGTAAAAAATGACTGAATAAATCATACTAACTCGAAAAGTAGAACTCGAGTCCTAGGCGATAAACTAACTTTGAGGTAACGGACCGAGCTAAAAAGTCAATATTAACCTATTAAATTTTCAAGAAATTTCTCAGAAACCGTTGGTCCGATACAAATATACAGTTAAAAAAAACAGTTGGACACTAATATTAATAAGTTGTTATGTCCAACAGAATTGGAATCTGTTTTTGTTTTCACGTAATTGTTAACTAGACGCCTGAAAACACATTTTAAGATACAATTTTTCAAATTCATCCCACAAGTATGATCTACAGCATTAATAGTATCTAACGATCTCTAAAATCCCCAATCAAATTGTTTACAATTATAAATCTACGCCCAGAGAAAAGATTGGTTGCAGTTCAATCAAAACCATTAACATTTATTTGTTAGGATTTTATTTGGAATAACATATAATCCATTATTATGCCAAAAATTTTGTTTTGGGAATTAGAAGAGGAAAAGGAACCAAAAACAGATACTGTTATCAAATTATTGATGTTTCCAATCAACTTTACAAATAAAATTCCTTTAGAAATTTCATACAGTAGAAGCAACCATTTATTTAGTGAAAGTATTAGAAAATTAGTACAATCTATCAAATTTATTTAAAAATTGTCGATATTCAAAAGTGATAACTACACTCACAATATTATTTCGTTAAAAACAACTTAAAATACATATTAAATTAATCGAAAAATAGTTAAAAAATATATTTCCATGAATTTCAATTGATTCTTCATTTTAAAAACAAACTTTACGTACTACTTTTTGAATAAACTACAGTCGGTAACGGAAAATACATTATGAGTGTTCAAATATGGTTATCCTAATCAAATACCTCATTTTATTAGGGTTTCGGTTGAACCGAACGAATTGTGGATTGTATTGAATATAGAAGCCACTAACGATTGGTGTTTGTAAACGAATTTTTTGCTATATTTATTTTACTAAAAAATTATTTAAATTAAAAATTAGCCAATAAATTTTATTAGTGTTTGTAGGCTAGTAGTACTCCTAATTTTCGATTTAAAATTCTTGTAAAGGCAAAAATTAACTTTTTGTTTTTAATCAAAATAAAATATTCATATGTTTAAATAACAAATATATCAAAGAAAATAATATTGGTTTGTGGTGAAGTAAGTAAGAGTGTTAATTATGATTCTAAATGCCTAGGTTCGATTCCGGAAAAATCTAAAAATAAAATTTTTCTTAACATAAAATATTGTGGAATGTAATAATATGTATGTAATATATAAATATTAACTAGACAACTGAATATTGGCTTTCACAACTAAAAATATAATTTAATATATAGATAATTATCGTAAGCGCCAGAATTCCATTGACAACCAATTCGGTGGCCACAACTGATACCGTTTTCTGGGTGTACTTTACTAAAACTATTATATTTAATCATTAAAACTACATGCATAAATATGCCTAAATATACAAATTAAACTTTGCTTGGAGTAAACAATTCCAGTTTGAAACACAAATTTTTAAAAATAGTGTAAAAACAGCCTAGATTCACACTTACCGAAATTTTCACATAAAATAAATACCAAAAATATATTTATTGAACTCAAAATAGTTGTAAAACGTGATTAAGTCTAACGTTAAAAACAAATAATTTAATTTGTAGTTTTTGTTTAGTTTTTATATTTGATTTTTTTCCAAGTATCCAAGTCGTTTTTTGCCTCAAAAATTTTAGTGTTTGCAATAATAAACCAAAATTAGTCAATAAAATAAGCTTTTATTTACTATTCAACTTTTTTTTTGATTACTGTATGTGACGTATCAATTTGGAAACTCGAATATCTGACCTTACAGGCGGCAAATATTCCAAAGGCCGTGATATTGTTCAATATTTGTGATTACGGTTTTGGTGATTTTTTATGTATACTCCACATAATGTGGTATAACGACCTTGTGCTGATATTCCTTACTACCAAACAGATGATATTTAAGTATATTTATTGTGGAATTGAAACCTTCGTTTTTATCCTTAAAACATCTGATGAGGTACCTAAAATATATTTGGTTAAACTTTGATTTGGATTCCCTGTGTACTTATTCGGGTTTCACCTAAATCAAAGTGCAATTGTTAAGGGTATTCGCTTGTAAGCTATCGATTTTGCTTTATTTTCGGCTATTAGGTTAGCAACATTTTTTCTGTTAGTTTTTTGCAAATAACCGTTAAGAATTCTTACACAGGCTGAATGCAATAACCTATGAAATAAGTCTCAAAATAAAAGTTAGTAAAATTAGTTTTCAGACAATTTTTTGTATTTTCATGTTCATTAATAAAAAAGTACCAGAAGATCACTTGAAATGGACATTTTGGGTATTAAAATATTCTGCGAATATATTCTAATGAAAATTTCACCACATACATGGTGGCGCAAAAGTAATCCTCCTATCAGAAAATGCTATAAATTTTGCGATTGGCCCCTAATGTCAGTCCTGTTTTGACATTTGTGTAGTAAACACATGCGAAATACACGTTAATAAACAATGTTACGCTACACTGCTCCAGAACGCGGAATATTGGTGACTATTTATTTGAGCAATAATCGGTCGGTGACTTTGGCACAACGTGAATTTCGTCGCAGATTTCCTAGCCGTCCAACGCCTACTAGTGAAACACTGCGACGTTTAGCCGCTCGCCTCGAAGAGACGGCACAACACGAGATGCTGCCAGGCGTGGCAGACCCCGGAGTAGCCGTTCTGCAGAGAATATTGCTGCTGTAGCCGAAGATGTCATGGAAGCGCCGTCGACATCGACCAGACGACGTGCCACGCAAATGGGTATCAGTCGACGGTCTTTACAGCGAATTTTGGTACAAGATTTGAAGATGTTTCCGTACCAAGTCCAGATGGTGCATCAGCTGTTAGCTGCTGACCGCCAATCGCGCCTTAATCACCACCAAGAGGAAGATGATTTTTCATCAATAATAATCATGAGTGATGAGGCCCATTTCCATCTTAGCGGGTACGTAAATAAGCAAAATTTACGCTTCTGGGGCACTGAAAATCCGCGTGTAACCCACGAAGAGCCATTACACCCGCTCAAAGTCACTGTATGATGTGCTGTTTTCGCTGGAGGAGTCATCGGACCTTTTTTCTTCGAAGACGTCGCGGGCCAAACGGTTACTGTGAATGGTGTGCGCTACAGAGCAATGATCAACGAGTTATTTTTGCCACAACTTGATGAATTGGGATTGGAATACATGTGGTTCCAACAAGACGGTGCAACGCCACACACTGCACGTGCCACAACCGATATGCTGAAGGATGCATTTCCCGGGCGCCTAATCTCCCGTATTGGGGATTTGCACTGGCCAGCAAGATCGCCTGATTTGTCCGCTCCAGACTTCTTTTTGTGGGGCTTTTTAAAGTCGCGGGTTTATGTCAACAAGCCTCAGAACTCTTGCAGCTCTTAAAGACAATCTCCGTCAAGAATGTGAGGACCTATCGCCGGAAGTTTTGGCCAAAGTGATGGAAAATGCCATAAAAAGGGCTCAAATCACAATCAACTGTGGCGGCGGCCATTTACATGACATCATATTCTCGACTTGATGTAAAAAAAATTAAAAGAACAAATAAAAATAATCCACATGAAGAATCAAAGTTTTTCATTTTTTTTTTAAATTACAGCCAAAAAAACATCAGAAGGTTATTTTTGCGCCAACTTGTACAATGTTAAATACTGAAAAAGCAAATTCTATTAAAATTTTAAAATTTTTCTCCAAGTCAATGTCGAATTTAGTGGTCTTACAATAAATTGTTTTGTTTAATAGGACATTCATACAAAAGTTTTTGATTTTCAATTTCCAAACAAATTGAATACCTTCTGAACCCAAAAGAAAGATCTATTTTTTGTATAATCTTTTTTTAGTTTATGATATTTTTACAAATCAGCCCTCGTAATTTCGCAACCCGTAACTTGCTTTATTAGAAATTTTTTAAGATATAAATAAAATAATCTCCATAAAAAGAAGAACTATTTATATCAGTTTTAATAAATTCGATCTTAAGTAGTAGACCATTAAAGTACATGCAAACTATTTGCACAAAGAGGGCACTTATTTTGGGTTGCTTTAAATTAAAGGGTTGAGATTTTTTATAATATTTTAAGGTTTATCTTTATTTTTTAAAAATCGGCTGAAATTTTTAGAACACACGGAAAAATATTTTCTTTATACAAATATATATTCTATATAAAAAACCACCATAATCGACATATATTTACACATACCAAACTTGCACAGTGTTAAGTTTACCCAAAATTTCATTGCCCAAAATCTACAATACATATTTACTAAGGTTAAACTGACACACCAACACTGGCCTAATGGAAGTGAATGGGTTTATAATAGTGTGTGTTTGTATGTATGTGTGTATGTATGTATGTATTTTATGAATATTTTCCTTAAGTTTTGCTTTAAAACAAAAGAAAAAAATACTATAAATGCAAAAAAAAAGTTTCATTTCCAGCATCAGCATAATGGTAGACATTACTTGGCAAATATTTGCTCAAAACATAACTGCAAAAATAAAAACGAAGGAATAGCAAAAATGCAAAAAGTAAAAAAGGAAGCAAAATTAGTCAATACTTTAAGTTAAGAGATTCTTTCAACAATTTTGGTATGAGGAGGACTGGGTTGCTAAGTATGGTAGTGATAGTTTAAGTTTATTTATTTTTTTTTTTTAGTTGGTGTTTTTTGTTTTGTATAAAATGTTATGATGTTAAAATTTTCATTAAAGAGTCTAGCAGCAGAGGTGGATATCAAAGAATTTAGTGAGGTAACAAATTTACAAGTAATATTTGTTGGATATATACCAATGCGAATAGTTTAAATGTACTACATGGTGGAGCAAAAATTATCATCGGATTTTCTTTTGGTTTGACTGTTGTTTAAATAGGAAACCTTTTTAGTTTTTAACTGTTTTTGTTTACCCGCACTTTTTAATTTTGTTAAAAATTAGTTGTGGAAATTGGCTGCCCTCGGCATTGATGCAAATTTGGTATTTTTTTGTTACATTTTGCATAACTGTGTGCAGCATTTGTGGGAACACATTGTCATTTTAGGCTTCGAGGTTCGAGGCTTGTTCGCATATCCCAACGACTTCAAATATTGTAACATCCATTTTTTCCTATAAGTACACAACGCCCATTATATTTCAATATTTATAGGTACAATTTTTGGTTTTTCTACATGGGCAAATATTCACCATCACACTAAATTGTAATACTTGTTTTAATTCAATAAAAAAAATAAAATTTTTAGTAGGCTTTCCATTTATGTTTCATGAAATTTTTGAAAAATTACATTTCTTATGGCTTTCAAATTATTGTTATTTTAAAAGTGGATTATTTTCATATTGAGGAAATTTTATTTTTATTTTAATAGTAGACTTTGAGTAGAAGATTTTACTATATAAAGAGGAAAGAATTTGGGAAATTGTATAAGTTTAATTGTGATTTAAAGTGTGCTAAAAGTAAGAATATAAACAAAATAAAAATAAAAAATGTTAAAAAAGTAAAAACATTAAGTGGTTTTGTGTGAAAAAAGTGATTTGCTGTACTAATTGCAGAATAAAGGAAATATTTTTTGTTTGCATGTTATTGGTATAAGTTTTTTGGTATTGCCTACAACGAATTTTGTTGGTGAGTAGATTGTGAAAGTTTTTTTTTTTGCTGTTGAAAATTTTGAATGTTGTTGCTTAACTGGTTTGTTTTAATTTCAGTTGCGGTAAGAATTTTGGATTTTTTTTCTTTAAATCTTCACTTCACGTTTGTATATTTCTTTGGTGCGCGATTCATGGTCACCAATTTTGGAATTTGTTTTTGTAAATCAATTGGGTTTTTTGTAAAACACTTTATAATTTTTTTTTTGAAAATCAGTCCTTTTCAAGACTCATGGATTCAAATTTCGTCATGTCTTTTTAAAGACTATAATTTCAAATAAAAGCTAAAAACAAGAGTTCAAGTGGATGGTGTCTAGGAATATTTATTTTCGGATTTTTTTTATAATTTTTATTTATTTTTTTTTATAAATTAATTTGCTAAATTTTAAATAATATTCTAATTTTTAAATAATAATTTTTTTATTTATTCGTAGTATTTTTTTTTTTTTTGCTCTGCAATTTTTTTCAATGTAACCATCTCTAAGACCATAAAAAAAGAGATAAGATTCAGAAAACAAGGTATTTTTTTTTTTGTTTATGGAAGTCCAAAAAGAGAAAAAAATTGTTAACACCCATAGAATTTCGAACTCTGCAGATTCTCCAATGAGGTGAGCTCGTTTCATCGGCTGAATAAGAGGTGAGTGATTTTTGACATTTATTTTGTTTATGATAACAATTGTTTTAATTTGGACTCAATATTAAATTAAAAGCAATAATTTTTTTTTTTAATAATTCATATCAAGTTGATTGATAGAAGGAGATTTCCAAATTATTTTTTTTTGTGCTGTTCTTTTCCTACTTATATTTCTTACTCATATTTATGAAAAACAATATTCAGTTGTTTTATTTGTTGTTTATATTCCACATAAATATTATTACATTCCACAAAATTTTAATTTAAAAAAAAGAAAATATTTTCAAATTTTTCACATTCTGATTACTGCACAACAATTATTTTTAATTTTCTTTGACATATTTGCTGCTTAAATTTTTAAATATTTTATTTTCTAATCCCCACAACCATAAATTTGGTGTATTCTCAAGACCGCCGAGATAGAAAATCATCCACTTAATCTTTGTTCCAATTATCACCCATTTGTAAAGAGTATATTGATTCATTGTAATTCTATGAGGGCAGACCAATAAGTCCGTGACGTTTCAAACATGCCTCGTAGTTATATGAAATGCAACATTGCTCAAATGAAATACCACCTGTTACTAAACTACTGGCAATTTCCGTCCCGTGGCTTTTTTTCAAAATCGAAAAAACTGAATTTCGAGTTCTCATTAAACATTATTTTTTGCGAAAAAAAACCGTAAATCAAACCAAGGAAAAGCTTGATAAATACAATGGGGACTCTGCACCACAGATGTCAATGGTAAAAAGGTGGTCTACAGACTTTCGTTGTGCCCTTACAAGCACGGAAGATGCCGAACATTCTGGAAGCCCAGTTTAGGTCTCTACACCCAAAACAATTGATAAAATTCAAGATATGGTGTTGGCCGATCGGAGATTGTATGTGTGAAAGACATAGGCATCAGTGGTTTCAATATTGAACGGTCACCTGGGTATAAGAAAGCTTTCCGGAATCGTGTGGCAGCTTAGTTTCCATGGCAAAAATCCATAAAGTAGACTGTAGACTATGAATTGCCCCCTCATTCGCCTTATTTTCCGGATTTAGCCTCCAGTAACTATTTCCTATTTTCAAACCTAAAGAGATGACTCGGTGGAAAGCGACTTAGCTCCAACGATGAAATTATTGTTCCAACAAATGCCTATTTTATGGACCTCGAAAAATCCTATTTTTTGGAAGGTATACAAAAATTGGGGAAACGTTGTACTAAATGTATTGAGCTAAAAGGAGATTATGTTGAAAAATTATTTATTTTTTTTTGCAAAAAAAAAACTGTGTTTCATTCAAAAAGTCACTGACTTATTGACCCACCCTCGTATATAAATATCACACATAACTACTTTACGAATGTCAAAATCAAACTGCCATACGATAACATATGCAGCCTTGTCGAACAACATCGCGTATGAGTGATATTTGCTAATGTTGATTTTATTAAGTATACGCGACGTATAATTATGAGTGGATATGTTTTGTGGTTTTCTACTCAGTGATGCCATTCTAGAGAAATTTCCCTTTTTCTAAGGAATTTGTTTTCCCAAAATTTAATGTGTACGAAAAAAAGGAAATTTTTCTTTATTTTCGAGCAAATGTAGAGAAATTAAAATAAAATGACATTATTTTACAAAAAATATATCTAACCCGCAAGAGTGCCTCTAGGCACGCATTACAAAACACCAATTAACTCAAAAATTAATTAATTTTTTTTTTAATTTTACCAGTGACTTTAGTAACAGATCTGTTGACATTTCTCTCGAAGGTTCAAATGCATTCTGACATTTGGTTTTTGTTCTGTTAGCTGTTTTGTGAGAGAAGTTATAATTTTAGCACGTGAATTTTGTGTGTAATTTTTTTTCTAATCAAAGTTATACTAACTTTTAGTTTTTTTTTTGGTAAGATATTCTTGTTTCAGTTTATGCATTTGTAAATGTTAAAAAATTAAAAAAAAATGTGTGTTGAGAAAGCAAAAACTGAGGGGTGCCTCAGGGTACTCTTGCGGGTTGCGGCTAAATTTATCGCCGTATTATATTTCATTGCTATAGAAACAGACTATGAAGACAATTTCTATAGCGATGATGAAGAATATGACCCAAATTACTCGCCAGATGAAATTTGCCAGGAAGACGAAGGATATATTTCGCCATATATTAGTGAAATGCAAAACAGTACTTTGTTTTTCAGCGAGGCTCAATATACGATCTTCATTTATGCTGCTCAAATGCCAAAAATTGTTTTTATGAGTATCATCGTAGAAAGTTATATATATATTTTTATTATTTTTGTATCTTTTCCATTAGCTTTTCAATAAAACCGTATCATAATTAAAAATTTATATCTCATTGTTTTTTACACCTAAACCGGCAAGTGCCCTGAGGCACTCTTTACCTTTTTGCATCTGGCTCCCAAACTTAATTTGCAAATTACTTTCTGATGGCTTTTTTGAATTTATTGGGTCATCAACCTGAAACAAATGATTAAAAAACTTTTTTTAGCTTTTAAAAGTTTGCGGGTTAGAGGGTTAAAATGATGTAAAATTTCAATTATATAAACTTTGTATTTTATTTTTAAATATCAAACCACGGTTTATATTAAATAACTTATATTCAGAATGTAGAGAAAAAGTAAAGAAAGCCTATTTGGCAGTTATAATTTATGTGTCTTTTGTAAAACCAAAATAGAATTTGTAAAAAACTTTATACTAAAAATAAATATTTGAAAAAGGTTTTATTTTTTAGCAGAAGATTCTTCAGATATAAGATGAGATTAATGAGGTCTTTTTATATTTTTTTTAGCAACTTCTAAACTTATAACGCATTAGCTGTTAGTTGACCAATGAGTATTTTGATATTCAAATCCAATTTTTACAGGTTGGTTGAAAAGTTCCTGCGCTCGAAATATAAGAATACTCTCTTTGTTACGAAATATATTTTTTTATTCAATATAATCTCCTAGAAGCTCAATACACTTGTTCCAATAATCTTCCAATAATTTTA
Organism: Eustalomyia histrio; assembly: GCA_949748255.1. NCBI lineage: Eukaryota > Metazoa > Arthropoda > Insecta > Diptera > Anthomyiidae > Eustalomyia > Eustalomyia histrio. The sequence goes on from OX456525.1 coordinate 70,189,528, forward strand.
TCCCATCCTCATAAAGATTTTCCGGAAGCTCTGCAAAATAACCGTCTATGGCTGCTATTGCCTCTTCATTCGACGAAAAATGCTTTTCACGAATGAATTGTTTGAGATTTCTGAAGAGATAGTAGTCACTGGGAGCCAAATCTGGTGAATACGGTGGATGTTCAAGCAATTCGTACTTTAATTCTTTGAATTTAGCCATCGTCAAAACACTTTTGTGAGCAAGTGCATTGTCTTGATGAAAAATTATTTTTTTCTTCTTCAAACCAGGTCTTTTTTGACGAATTTTTTCATCCAGCTGATCCAAAAGGCTGCAATAATATTCAGAGTTGATTGTTTTACCTTTCTGAAGATAATCAATCAACAAAATTCCTTTTGCATCCCAAAAAACTGATGCCATAACCTTCTTTGCTTATCGTTGTGACTTCACCTGCTTTGGAGCTGAACAACCAGCTTCAGTCCACTGTAAACGTTCTTGTTTCAATTTAGGATCATGGTGGTAGATCCAAGACTCATCCATAGTTATTAAACGACGCAAGAAGTCGGTTTTATTGGGCTTAAAACGCTCCAAATTACGCTGAGAAATTTGTTTTCGATCCAGTTTTTGTTGAATTGTTAATGTGTGCGGCACTAACTTTCCAAACAGTTTTTTCATACGTAATTCTTCATGTAAAATATGGAGTACTCGTTCGTCTGAGATGCCTATGGTATTAGAAATTTCACGCTTAGTCTTCAATAACCATATTATGTACCTGCTCAATGATTTCTGCTGTGGTTGCAGTTTTTGGTCGTCCTTCGCGTGGATCGTCTTTAAGGCTGGTACGACCACGTTTAAATTCACCAGCCACCACGTTTAAATTCACCGGTGCGTTTTGAAGGTGAGGACTCCTTATACACTTCTAACAATTGTTCATAAATTTTCTTTGCTTTTAAACCCTTCAAAACAAAAAATCTAATGACTGCACGATATTCAATTTTTTCCATATTAAAAAAAATCAATGACACGTTAACTTCAAATGGCTTGTAAACAAAAAAAGAATAGACAGAATGACTTGGAACTTTGCATGTGTTCTCAGGACAGTTACACCAACTTGAGAAAAAAAAAAGTTTGGAGCTAGCAGTGCCATCTCTTGGTGAGCGCAGGAACTTTTTAACCAATCTGTATAAATCATAATTAGTTCATTTGGAATTGATATAAAATATTTACATGTTGCTTTTAGTTATATTCATTACATATATAGTATAGGGAAAAATATAGGGAAAACATCTTTAGGTTTAGGGGAAAAATGGAATTTTTATAATAAATATAAATAATTTATAGTGGGTTACATTAAAAAATTTTTCTTAAATGTAAAAGGGAAAAATATTTTGTTTCCCTTCTCTCCGACGCTTCTATTGTTGAAAAAAAAGCCTATGTGTTGTATTTTATTTTCTCCAAAAGTTATTGTTGTTGAAGAATAGTGAAATCAAGTAACATACTTACTTAAAAAAACGTATACACTTACACACAACTTTGCTTGAATGACTCACGTACATACCAAGCAAGTGGTAACAGACGTTTTTTCTTTTATGTAATGCTGTTCTTTGCTCCATACCCTTTAAAACATGACATGCAAATTAAGCGTAGGGAATTTTACTATTTTTTTTTCTGTTTACCATCTATCGGTAACTATAACTACTACTATGTAGTAATGGCTTTCCATAACGAGTGCCCCTACAGCAGCATCTCCTTTAACAAAGTCTACACCATATTTGACTAACTGAAAAAAAATAAATAAAAAAGTGTGCAAAATTTGCCATAGCTTACAATTGTTTGGCATTTGACATCTCTGCAGTAGTATGGCCAAGCAAGTCTAGTGTAAAAAAATGTCTTATGTTTTAACATGGCTCTTGGGATGCCTGTCAATTTGTACGGTAATTTTTATTATGTACCAAAAATGACTTATTATGAAATATAAAACATGAATAAGGAAGAAGAACATTATTTTCCTTTAAATTAATAATTAGAATTCGACAGTATTTAAGCAAAACTGGTTAAGTTGTGTTTTCAGGATCTATACTGAAAGGATTAATTATCGCTTCCATTTTTAAACGATGGTTATTTAGTTGGTAATACGCAGGAAGAAGGTATGGCCTGCCTGAATAACTCACTATTGACATAGCTTTTGACATTTTCTCCAGGAACGTAATAAAATTGGGCCTTGAAAAGAGGAAAGTCTTCCCTTAATAGCATGCCGAAACTCATATGGCTAGAAACTTAAAATTATTAATATTATTGCGATTTTAGCACTGGACTTATAATGGCACATTAGAATTAAATAACAAGAAATAAAGTTATAATTTAATAATAATCAATAAATTACATAAAAAAAAAAATAAAATCAGTAATATGGATAAGTATAAAAATATATAAACATTGATTGAATAATAAAAAAAAAAAATAAATAAAAGAGTTAGAATTTAATTATTTGTACAATTAGAATTATTGATTTTCAAAATAATTTATTATTATTATTTATATTAATCATATAATTACAAATTATATCTTTATAACCTAACCAAGCACTAGCAACAAAGGCCATCGGCTCGTTGTAGCGAAAACAGACCAGAGCCTCTGGTGGGAATCGAACCCACGACCCCCGCACTGATAAGCTAGAACGCTACCAACTAGCCTACCGGGGCGCTTTTTTGGACAAAATTGCGTTGCTTGTGTTTTAGATGTTATAAGAAAGTTGGTTCCAGAGACGGATGGCAAGAAGAAAAAATTCTCGTTCAGAAGTTAGATATCGATGCCAAATATGAATCAAAACTTTACCTCTATTAGACCTCCCAAAGATAAGTTTTTCGAATAGTTTGGTTGACCTGTATACACTATTTTCTGCAAGAACATGAGACTCCGGCACTTTAAAAGATTATCAAATGATACATTAAATATTTTTTTTAGAAAGCTGAGAAACTCTATCGTGCCTATTCAATCCGAAAACGTATCTTGCAATGTTGTACGCTTACCGGCAAATATTTCACAGCCATATAGTAAGGTGGCTATCAGATAAGTTTTTGCCAATAACATTTTAATCTTGATCGGCGTAAAATGTTGATTTATCCGAAGCGTTCTTAGCATAGCATACGTTTTTCCAGCTGCAATCTTGATTTGATCTGACCACGAAAGAGTTGTGTTTAATGTAATGCCTAGATTCTTAGCTGTACTTATAATATTAATTTTAGACGTCCCAGGAAGTACGGTTAAATGATTAAGGCATACATACGTCCTGCAGATAGGAATACATTTTGATTTCAAAGGGTTAAAGTGCAACCCATTTACTGTTGCCCAATCATGAACTCTCGCAAGCTCAGAATTTATCTTGCATAAGCAGTCATTAAGAGCAAAAAATTTGCAGCCTATAAAAAGTTGAACATCATCTGCATACATTTGTATATTCATGAACCTCAATGAGTATAACAGCGGCCCAAGAATTGATCCCAGAGGAACGCCCCTTGCAACCGGCAACCACGAAGAAAATTTTAAATCGTTAAAAACAGATTGGTATCTTCCACCTAAGTATGAAGAGATAAGTTTAATAGATGTTAACGAGAAGTTAAAAAATAATCGTAGCTTTAAGCAGAGTGTATCATGGTAAACAGTATCAAAGGCCTTTTTGAGTGGTCTAGTAATACTAAAAATGAAGCTTGATCGTCATCTGTTATAGTTCTTATTTCCTCTACGACATCTGAAAGAGCCGTTATGCAACTGCGATTCGGTCTAAACCCAGACTGATGACTTGTTAGTATACCTTTATCAAGAACATGGTGCAATATTTGTTTATATACCTTAAATGAAAACAAAAAAAAAACAAGTTAATTGGATTCGAAATAAAAATTAAATATGAATCTTATAGATAATTTTACCCGTTACATAATATATGTTTACTCTTATGTAGGCGATATCAAACCAAAAGAAATCTTAAACGATGTTAGGAAACCTTAAACTTGCGGCTTTTTGCACTTTAATTATATTTAAGATAATATGTTAGTTTTAGGGGTAAATCATTATTTTAAATATCAAATTAACTTGGGTAATATTAATTAATAAGATTAATTTATTATTAGGTAAAATTTTTAAAACCGCAGCATAAATGTTTAAGTTGACCGATTTTGCCCGTTTTACGGCAACTTTTAAGATTTTTCATCTCCGATTTTAATGAAATTCGCCAGAAATATTGTAAATGGGTAGTGTTTATAAAATTATTAACCGTTCGACTCCAAACCCTTTCGGTTTTCAAAATATGACGCCATGAAAATTGGCAAAAACGTTAAAATATCGAAAAAGTGTCCATACAAAGTCGCCCATGTTTTCTAAACTGTACAACTTAAAATTTTTCCATTGGTACCATTTTAAAGGTAAAACTATTGTCTTTAAAATTCCGTCCTATTTTTTTGTATTAAAAGGCTATAGGTAATTTTTTTATGTTTAATCTTCAAAGCCCCATTTCTCAAAATCAATTTTTTAAAAAATTTTGAAAAAATATGGAAATTTGTGGCAAAATTTTAAGGTGGAGACTCATTTGGTTCCTGAGTATAAAGGAAAACGTTGTCGTAAACAAATTTTCGTCGACGAGTTCCTACGCAGTATTTTTCTTCCGATCCATGCCTTATATCAGTGATGATCTCCCCTTCGTGAAGTTTAATGTTTTGTCTTTAAATATCTTCAATTCCGGTATACAGTAAACTGTTTCTTTCAAGTGCTAAAAATTTGAAAAGATCGACATTTTTCAAACCAACCTTAAATTTTAGAATGGTACGAGAAAAAAAAAATACTGATCCGTTAGTTGTTTCGTTTTAATTTTATAAAACGCCAATTTAAATTTTATTTAATAACTGTCTCAACTTTAGAATTCTACATAAATCTTATCCTACTAGACATTTTTGTTCTTATTTTTTCATCTACAACCATTTACAAGGTAAGTTCTGTTTTTATTAAATTCTTAAATATAACTATCTTAAATGACCACAATCAATTGGCTATCAACATTCTGTATTGCACACATGCATACAGCTAAAACATAAAGACAATAAAAGAAAAAATTAAAACACAAATAATACGTACACAGATACTAACTATGTAGACAACAATAAAGAATAACAAGATGAAGGCAACCTTTTTAAAATTCAGCCAATTTCATTCAGTATCACTATTGTTAGTGTAGTCGTCGTACAAGCACTTGACTTCATACACACAAAACGTTGAATTTGTACTGCAGCCATGCAGGCCAAGCCGGCCTTGTTACCAACGATGCATATTAATACATTTACAATTGGCATAGAGGCAAAAAAAAAAAAATTCAACAAAAAAACTTAAACTTCCAAACTGAAACTGCAATGTAATCATATTTCATGCTACACTGCTGCAGTAGTCACAGATTTTTGTATATTGTGTTTTTCTATATCGTACAACGAAATTGTACACAAAACTCGTTTACAAAACAAAACACAGAAAAAGGAAACAAAAGAAAAATTACTCCATTTCAGAGTTTATTCTAAAATTTCAGCATTAGCTAATCTTTCAAAAAATGCTAAATTTTTATTCTGAATCTCAATAATCGACTTTAATACCTTGAGGAGCATATATCTTTTCGCCTGAGAGATTTTGATTTTTATTTATTTTTCGTCATTTGCAATCGAATAGTAGTTATGCTAGAAACAAAATTCTCTGCATAGATCTGGTCAGATCTAATAAGATCTTGAAATTGGAGACAAATTGAAAATCTTATTAAAACTAGGAAAATCCGACGCACTATATAATCAGATCCAATTCAATTTGGACTAATTAACAGAAAAGTAACTAGCGGTACACCGCAATGTAGGGTGTTGTCTCTACTATTGTGGGTACTAGCGGTTAATTTTGTTCTCAGAAACTTAAACTCTAAGCGGAGGAAGGTATTTGCTTATGCTGATGATGTTGTGATACTGATAAATGAAAGTTTCTTTCAACAATCAGTGAGGACATGCGGCTCTGAGTGATCTTTCAAGCTAGGCCATGACGAATGGGTGGGGCGTTAATTCAATAAAGACGGAGTTAGTACTTTTCACCAGGAGATGTGCTTCAATTGGCATAACTGGCGCCATCGATAGCACACGATAGGCGGCGTTGGATATATTTCTAGATTTTCTAACGCTTGAAAGATATGTAAAAAGTGTGGTAGATAAGGACTTATTTAGGGTCTTTAGGTCTTCCCTGTTAAAATTTACGCGGATAGGTCACACTAAGATTTTGTACGAGGTAGGTCTAATTGGTCAGGACAGAATCCCCATTGGCATCTCGGACCATAGCGTAACGACTGTATACCTCGAAGTTACACCTCCCGATCTTGTTTCTAAGTAAGGACGAGTGGACTGGGTCGGGTGTGCAGTTTTCATGGATGCGTCAAAGATGGAATCTGGCACTGAGGACGGAGTTTACCTAATGGATGGTGACACTAAGGGATCTGAAAGACTCCCGGATTAGTGCAGTGTCTTCCAGGCAGGGAACCTAACAATCTGTAGAGCCACAGAGTTGTTTATCCGGGCACTGAACCATACAGGGTACTAAGATAGCGGATGAACTAGAGAGACAGGGTTCAGATCTGGACCATTTATAGTTATAGAAATTGTGCGGCAAAACCCCCGTTATGTTACTGCCCGTTATGATTCCGTGATTCTACTAATCAATCATGGAGCAACATGTCAGGTTACAGGGTGTCCAGGGCTATATGACCAAAGATTGATGCAAAAGCAATCAAAATACTAATTGGATTAGATAGGAAAAGTCTCAGGTCTAAAGTAATAACCGGTCACTGCTCTATTATAGCCTTCATTGATAAATGGGCACACAGGCCTTTTGTAGGTTGTGCGAGAATACTAAGAAGCTGGGGATAATAGAACACATTTTGTCTAACTTTCATAGGAAAAGATTCCACGATGACCTGGCTGATACTGCTAGATATGATCTGGTCAGTCTTTTGGGTTTTGTCAGGGGGAATAAGCTGACGATTCTCGGTAGCGGTCTTGGGGTCACCCCTGTACATAATTACTGTCTGCTTTTTAGGCCGGGTGCTCTCAATTTTTTCCAAATGGTATGACAATGTATCCTATGGGTCACCGAGAGGTAGTATTATTTTTTATCTCATCGTAAAACACAAACAAATTTAAATTTAAATATAAAAAATCATAACCCCGTGATGAGATCTTCTCCCAGATCTGTTCAAATCTAAAGAGCTCTGAAAAATTTGTAAATTTTGTGGCCACATATGAGCAAATCTGATCATGTCATCATATTTGGTGGCAGATCTGCCACCATGTCTACTATTAGATCTATCAAAATCGTAGCCATTTCGAAGAATTTTCAAAAATACCAAAACATCTTAGCCATTTTTGGCATTTTTAAAGCACCATTATGAAAAAGTATATAAAAGTTAAGGTGGATTTTAATTCCTTATTTCTTATTAAATTGAATGGACATACGTAGCATAATGTCAAGATCTGTCTAGATTTGATCAGATCTAATTAGATCAGAATTGTCCCCAATTTCGATATCAAATTACATCTTTTACACTTATATCTAATGAGATATTTTCTTTTTATACGAGCTCAATACTTTTTATATATTTGTTTTAATTTTAATAAATTCCAAGATTGTATACCACTTAATATGTTTAGAAACAGTGTAAAAAATAGAACATTTTACAAATGTATTTTTGGTTTTATTCCTGTTTTGTTTTTGTTTTTATTTTTTTTTTTTTGTTTTTTGAGATTTTAATAAAATCTTTGTGTAGGCGTGGTCAAACATGAAAGCTGTAATACACTGGTTTAAAATTGAATGCATAATAGTCATACTAAACACCGACAAACAAACGCATACATATACATTGGCTTAAAAGAACATAACAATTATTAGACTCATATTTTTTGCCTTCAATTTGGATCTTTATTTTTTCATCTTCCTTCATTTTCATATTTTGGAAGTATGCAAAAAAGTGGATGCCGGAAGTCTGGTGCATAACCAATGTTAAAGCAGGAATTATAGGAGAAACTGTATGCAATTGATTACCTTTTTCTGTACTTTAAATTCATTTATTTCTTAAATCCAACTGATCATACAAATAATTTTAGAAATTGCCTCAAAGAAATATAGAATCAGGTACTATCCAGACGTATAAAAATCAAGTGAATATTTCAAAATAAGTACAACTAAAATAATTCAATAATTCGTTGATTATGTGCTTCGAAGGCTTAAGTGTGTTCTATTTTCCCTATACTAAAGTGAGACATACTTTTAATGCTTACAAGCATTGGCATTATGTACAAGCATCTTAATGGAAGTGGAAGAGTTTTTGAAACTTAAGGTAATAGGAGTAGAAAATATTTTGAATCTAATTTTGGAATATTTTAAATTACTTTTATATTGCCCGGAAAATATTATTGAGAGCTTTATTTTGTAAAACACTTGCAAGGAAATTACCTCACCCTAAACAGATTGGTATTGATATTTTTAGTTGTTTTGTATAGAACCGGTCTAGACCGTAAACACCGGTCTTCCTGGTTAACCGAGCTATAGAATTTAAAATTTGAAAAATCGATAGCTTTTTTAAAATTGATAATAATGTATCTTTAGTTTACAAATGCCTGCATCTGTCGTATACTGCACATTTATGTATTGTATGTTATATGAAAGAGCAACGGTCTTTTTCGGTCCCATATACGACTTTTTTATACCGCTGCTCGCAATGGGTTAAAATTTTGTGGAAACAATATAGATGTAATTTGTACTTAAGATTGAACAAATTTGCTGAGCTTTTCATACCTTTATATGATAATGCCATGATCTTTTTCGATCTAATGTACGTCGTTTTAAAGACTTGGCTTACAATGGACTAAAACTTTGCAGAATTATTCTAGACGTAACTCTGACTTGAAACTGTAAACTTTTTTTTTTATCTTGTAGAACAAAAATATTCCGATATTGGCTCTTGAATTTAGAAAGTCCCTCACTTAATGTTACATTTATTTATGGGGAAATTCCACGGTCTTTTTCGGTCCCCTGTCCGCCGTTTTTATGATTTGGTTCACAATACAATAAAAATTTGCAGAAATAATCTAAACGTTATTCTGACTTGGAAATTAAAACTTTTTTTAAGCTGTTGCACAAAAATATTTCGATACTGGCTCTCGAATTGAAAAAGGCATTCATTTTTTATACATTTATAACAACAAAACACGGTTTGTTTCGGTCCCATATCCACCGATGTTATGACTAAGTTCAGAATGGACTCTAACTTTGCAGAAATAATCTTGCTCTTATTCTGATTTGGAGCTGTAAATTTTTTTTAAGTTGTGAAACAATAAATATTCCGATACTGGCTCTTAGATTTTGAAAATCATTTACCTGTTATACATTAATATGAAAAATGCCAATGTGTCTTTGCAAAATAAATCTGCATAATTTTGATATTAAATTTATATAAAATGTATGTAGAGTAGACATTTTTCAATTATTTAATTAAAAGAAAATAGTATCAAAAACGTACATTTGGAAAAAGTACTACAACACGGTTAACCGGTTAGACTGGTATACCCAGTCGTCAGGTCGACTGGTTTAGACCGGGTAGACAGGTCGACCGGTTTTGAAACATTTCTGACTGGGTAGACGGGTCGACCGTAAAACCGGGTAATTGGGGAAAGAAAACGGTATTTACATTCTAGTATTTACCCAAGGGATCTCAGTTCCTACCGCCCTAATGTGCCACCCTAATGTCAGAAAATTAAAACACGCAAAAAATTATTAAAATACTGCTAAGGAAGTATTTCGATAATTCCAACAGAACAGATTTTTTTTTATTTGTTTTTATGCTGAACGTAGGGATGGTCTTTTTAAGGTTTGGTCATATCTTCAGCCAATAGAGCAAAGCATTGATCTCCTCGAGACAAAAACGTCGATATTTTATATTTATCTTACCCATTTGATTAATATGTTATGTAATAGCAGTTTTTATTTATAATTTCTAACATTAAACACAACGAGCAAAAAACTACCCAAACATGTCTGAATTTCTTCTCCGTAGTTTACACCCTAGATCCAACAGGTGGACAATCACATATGCAAATTTCATAAAAATCAAAGTGCTTTGGTTGTGGTACTTTCCTCAAGAAAAAACAAGTAAAAAAGGGCTAAATTCGGCTGTGCCGAATCTTTGAATACTCTCCACCATAGGGGCTGAAGATGATATACGTATATACTAAATTTTGCATGAACTGTAATATGAATATGTTTTGTCAATTTATGCAACGAACTTTTGTTATTTAGTTTTAGTAATGTTATTTACAGAGGTCTGCTCTGTTAGCGACTTTAACATTGTTGCTTTTAACGTTAACTTTGTTATTAAGAGTAACACACATATAGCTCTAAGAATGTTTTTATTCTCATAGTATGTAAGACAGTAAATGTAATCGGACAAGAAGAAGACTTAATAACATTTTTACTTACTTAACAGAAAACAAAAATAAATACAGAAAAATTGTACAAATTTGTATGGAAAATTTAGAGGTACCTTCACATTTTCACTCATAACTTTTGAACCGCTTGAGCGATTTTGCTCATTTTAAATACCAAACTGGTCGGGAGGAGGTTCAATAATCTGGGTAAAAATAGGCACCCCCGCTTGCGTCTTCGCGTCGTGATCGCCATTTCAACAGACAGACAGACGGACAGACAGACGGACATCGCTAAATCGACTTAAAATTGCATAAGGATCACGAATATATATACTTTATGGGGTCTTAAACCTATATTTCGACATATTACAAACGGAATGACAAACTGATATATACCCTCACCATATATGGTGGAGGGTATAAAAAATAATAGAAAGTAAACTTTACATATGAGATTTAAAAAATAGCGGCCTTAGTTCAGCAACAACATTTGGAAAAGCTTTGCAACACAAAATGTTGTAGATTAGGGGGTATGAGAACTACCTTGAGAGTATTTATCGAGTTCTAATATTAAGTATTTGGAAATTTTTTTTCTTCGGAATGTGTCGTAGAAATATCGGTCATTCCCTGACTGTTTGGTCAAAATCTGACTTTGCTATTTATGGTTTTACGAAGAAAATCTATGAAGCCACTTAAACATTGTCTAAAAAAACGAAAAACACACGATTTCATTTGTAATTAAGTTTTTTTTGAAAAAACAATATTATCAAAAAGTGTTCAAGATTTAATCTTTCAATTTTTAGTTAGAACTATTAAACGTATCATCACATTGATATTCCACTAGCATTTGAAAATTGTGATATTTTTAATATCAGAAAAAATTAATATTATTATGCAGTTCATATTAAGAATGACTTTTTCTATAATTTAGTCACTCTCTATTATTTAAAAAAAGTGATTTTCATTAAAAACTGAAACTCTTATTTAACTGGTTTAGCAGTTTTTATATCCTACATTACAGCGTATAATGAGTTTATGCTGAAATGTCGAACTTCCAAAACTATCGGACTTAGACCCTCCTTAAAGTATAGCAATTTAATTAGAAGCATCCCTTCGTTCGTCTGTCCATCTGTACATGTAAACTAGGCTGAAATTCAGTACAAAAATCAATCCTTTTAAATTAAATAATTTAGACCTACTTCGCACTAAAAATTTATACTTTAATTAACCCAAAATGGTATTTTATGCAACACATACTAAAGTAATTTATAAAAAAAATGCAAACAAGAGGTGTTTAAACAGTGGCGAAAGGAGTTTGTTATAAATTAAGACAATTTGCCCGATACTGCCGATGTACTTCATTTTAGCGGTAGAGAGAGCCATGCCGAAGGTTCCTTGGATATAGTGGATAAAAAAACAGACAGCAAAAGAGGAAAAAATGCGCCTAAGAAACATTGAGCAGCATAAGCGGCGTGCCAAATATTTTTCATCCGTAACTACTTTCACAACATCTTATGAACCATTTCCAGAAATAATGGATTTATAAGAAAATTTGCTCATATAATAATAAGTATTGTACACATAGAAAACATATTCATCGGGACAACCGAATTTCCTGCCAACCACAACCAAATAATTCAATTGTTTCAACCAAATCATTCAATTGCCATTCCCTCTGAGTATATAAAGAATTCTCATAGAAAAGCGAAAGGTTTCAAACTCGTTAACTGTCCTCTGGGATGGCAAACCGTTGTTCGCCTTTGATGTATGCAAATCTCAAGATTTGCATACATCTTAACGTTGTGCCAAAAATGGACATCTCTTTAGGAAGCGAACAGGCACAGGCAGTTTGTAACGTTATTATTAATTAGAATTTTGAAGATAAATTGCAGATTTTCTGTTGTAATGCAACAGGTTTAAATACAGATCATAGAAAACTGGAAGAAATACTTAAAGGAATACAGAGCTAGACAGAGAAGATATCATGCCAAAGGTGTTTGGGCAGACCGTCAAGGGGTAGGAAATTAAGAAATCCCATGTTAGAGGACCTTAGCGCCGAAGGGAAACCTACATGCCGGGGGAGCTGGTAATTAAATTAATTAAATAAATAAGAAACGTTTCGTATTTTTAGTAATTTTTTAGTATACTTAATATTTTTGATTGCCGTTTCATTACAAATATCCCAGGAGTCCTTCCTTTGTTTAAAGGTTAAACACCTTTTAATAATCTCTTCAAATATATATTCTGAATGTTGGCACTTGCATTGTATGTACGATATTTACATTTCATTATGATGATTTTTAAGTTGAATATGTGCCCGTAATTGTAATTCAAATTGCTGCAAAACCAAATAACGACAAGAAAAAACAAATGTATATATAAAAGAAACTTACAAATAAATTAACAGACATCATACATCCATCCCCCACTATACATTTGTAGGTAGGTATGTAAATATCTGCGAGACAACAAAAATACCGGCTTTTTGAAAATAGTTTCAATTTTATTTATTTATTTCTGGTTTTATTTATTTTGTTAAGAAATTTTCTTTTGGCAGTCTTTAACAACATCATGCACCAATTTTGTTGTACAATTTTTGTGGCGATATATAAATGTTTTACAATGATGTTTTTTTTTCTATAAGTAAATGCTGTGATTGCAATTTTGTTATAAAAAACAAATATAACTAAAAATATTTACTGACAAGGAAACTACTGTAAGGAGAAACTTTAAGATTTCGATTGAGTAAAAAAAAAAAAAATATTTTAAAGATTAAAGGTGTTTTTTAGGGGCTGATAATTTTTATTTAAAATAAAACACAAACTAACGAACTTACCTAAAAAAAAATCAATTATAATTGAATTTAGATACTTAATAATCATCAATAAAATTCATTATCTTGTAAGTAAAAGTGTTAAAAATTTGTATGTTCTTTTAAGCAGGAAATGTTATAAATTTTTGTACTGCCCTAAATTTGAATTTCGGATAAGCTGTTAAAATTAAGTAATTTTTCATAATGCCTTTATGAAAAATTTTCAGTTTTGTTCAAGATTATCTGAGTAATCTAAGTTATTTTATCGTGATGGAAAAAATTAATTTTTGGTCGTGATAATTGCCGAATAAAAAATTGTTAGTTGGCCCTTCGGAATGCGCTTTAAAAAGGTTGGTAGGGATACACATGTGTACAAAATTATTTGTTAATACCAAATGCAAAATAAAAAGCTTTCAAATAAAAATTTAAAACAAATTATTTCGTAGGACTTTATGTGCTTTATTTTAAAAAAAATTCTCAAAATGTAAAAAAACACCCTTTATATCCAATTGTATACAAAAAGGGTTCGGAAAGATTTGCCAACCCTTTATGTAGCCATTATCTAATGAGATTGTGATAATAAAATTTATTAAATATTTCTACTGCCACATATAAAAAGTTTCATCGAAATCTGACTGTTTGCCCTAAAGTGGTTTCTTTGTGAGTCCATGAACGCATGTAACATAAATACAGACAGTTATATAGACATATAGACAGACCAAAAAATACATACACAGACTCGTTTATATATGAGTATTTATTATAAAGATGCATGTATACAATTCATTCATTTTTGCATGAATTTCTAGACACCCACAATTTTTCTATTTTATGCATCATGCAGTTATAGTTTACTGTGGATCGGGAAAAACACCGAAAGCTACACTCACCAAAAAAGCCAGTAATGGCAACTGAAAATTTTGTTGTTTTTACGGGAAATTTTGCTAATTTGAGCACAGCGGTTAGCAACATATGTCTGCTGACGTATAGTACAATGAAATTGGTAGAAAAAATTAGCTGCCGCTACTAAATTTTAGTAATCTTTTTGTAATGTGGAATTTAAAATCTGTTTCCTAATATCAGCAAAAAAAATTTACAATCGAGCATCAACATTTTTTTATTTTATTATTTTTTAATAAAATATTTTAGACAAAATTAAAAAAAAAAATTTAGAGGCTTAAAAATCTTAAAAATTTAAAACGAATTTATAATTTTGTTTTAATTTGGTCATTTCTTTTTACTTTTTAGGTCAAAGTTTAGTTGTTTTAAGGGCTGATTTTAGAACTAAGAAAACTTTTTAGTGCTATTTTAAGTTTATGTCCTATTTTCAGACATGAGTCGGTATATTCACTTCCGATCGCATTTTTACCATTTTAAGACAATGTAACATTTTAAGACAATTTATGTTTGTATGTGTAAGTTTTAATAAAGAAATAACATTTCCTTTTTAAAATTTGTAATTTTTTGGCTAATTTAGCAAATTGGTTTTCAAAAATTTTTAAAATTATTTCTGAAATTAGCAACAAAAATATGTAAATATTCTGTAAAAACTCTATAATTTGTAAAATGTAAATAGCAAAAAGATTTGCTAAATAATATTTTTTTTACTAAAAATCAGTACAAGAATGGTAAAGTGGGATTGAAACCCGTTAAAAAATTTTTCTACTAACTTTTTTTTCTGAGTGAATCTATTTGTAAACTAACCTGCAAAATGTAGGTTTCAAGTATTGTCTAGTGAAGGGTATCCATTACAGGTTGATTTACTTTGAAGCCTAAAGTAATATCTTCTTAATATTGTGATATATCACTACTTATTTTAAGGTAAAGAGATAATCACTTACCGATATTGATATACATCTCTAGTTATTTGTATACATCTCTAGTTATTTGATATACATCTTCAGTTATTTGTACATCTCTATTTAATGAGTTACTAATATAATGTTATGTAATTACTTATTAAGAAGTATACAAATAATGGGTTATTGGTATTGCTTTATATAACATTATACTTATAATGAGAAAACTCGATTCAATATAAATTCATAGTCTAAATTCATTGTACAGATTTCATAATTTAATGCTATCGATTTCTATTTAAACAATGTGGATGGGAAATTAAAAAAGATAATTTTTTTTAGTAGATAAAATATTTTGATTATTAAGAATTTTAGTTCACAAGTGGAATTTTCTTTTAAGCTTAAGCAGACGATAGTGTAATCATAAACTCTTCTTCCAATTATTTATTTCCATATTTTAACTTATTTGACAATATATACAAGGGAACAAAAACAATGCAAATAAGTAATTTAACTGAAGTTTGGATGAGCAACATTTAAAATGTTTTGCAAATTTTAACAACTATCTTAATCACTTTTATTATTGATTTTACATTTCTTCACGAAAAGTTTTCAGTGTTTTTCTTTTTATTTTTTTTACAGAATTTCTTAAAATATGTTTTATAGTAATGATTAAAATAAGTAGTTACTTCAGTCCTTATAAGTTACTACTTTTTTCTAGCACTACGAGTAACTAATTACATAAGTTCTTATAAGTATTCAGTTTAAAGTTATTAATAGCAAGGTCTTGTTTAATTATCCTAGGTAGCCAATGAAATATGTACTTATAAGCAACGACTTATTTTACTCATTACAAGTATATACATATGTAAGCCCCTATTGCTAACCAGTGATTTCCTTATTAAAATAATTACTTACTTCACTGCTTTCTTGGTAAGGACTTACTTATGCCTATACCCGTAAGCATTTACCTTCAATGACACCAGCATGTTAAAATAATGTATTATTTAATAAAAAGTTTAAGTTCTTCCATTTCCCATTTTTTAAAACCTTCCAGTTTTAAAGAGTTCGCAATGTGTGACACCGCGTTATACGAAGGACGCTTGTACAAACTTCATATGTGATATGATTATTTTTCTTTATGTGTGTGTGTGTGTGTTTGCAACTAACCAATGTTTTCAGTTTGTCGCTAGTAATATTGTTTATTTATTCACTTCCCAAATATTTTCTATTTTCAATGGTATTTTTGTTTTTTTCCCCCAATTTATTTATTATAGTTTTTAGTTGCTCGTTTCGGTTGTGGTCTCAGCAATAGTTTTGTGTTGTTTATATTTACTGAAAATATATTATAACTGCTGTAACCATTGTATAAACAACCAGTTGTAAAAACAACTAAACAATATTTGAAATTTTTGATGTGTTAAAATTTAACACTCTAAAAATGTGTATCAAATACATAGACCAACTTAAAATTAGTTCAATTTTAAATTATAAAATCATAACTACATTAAAAACGTATGTTCATAAATATGTAAGTGTGTGTGTGTATTTTCATGCTTATGCATTGGTTTATGTTGCATTTTATGTGATAGACATCATATATATATATATAGACTACATTATTGATGACAAACAAATGTGGTTTACTGGTCTAAAACAATTTTTTTTTGTATACATCATTTAAATTAAAATTTTGTTTACTAAATATTTTAAAATTGAATACTGTAGAAATAATGTTTTATCTAATTAAATTTTATTTTGGGATTTAAAAGTAATTATATGAAAATACTGCATTATGTTATAGAAAAATTTATAAATTAAGTTTTATGATATATTTTAATTAAAATTTTTGTTATTATTCTCATAATTTACATATAATAAGAAATAATAAATATTTTCAATAAAAAAATATAGAGACAAGGGATAAGAAACCATTCTGTTATTTAAGAGGATTTATAATCTAAATCTGAAGAAAAAAGTATTAAGTATTTAAACATTTTTTTTAATTGTTTATATAATTTATCAAAAAATAAAACAACAAACTTAATTATAACTATTTTAAGTAGAGAATATTAGAATTTCTTCAAAATATATTTTTAACATGAATTACAAAGCCCTTTCACTTGTAATACAGATGCATTTAATTCTAATACTTTCAAACTTTTTAAAGCAAAATATATCAAAATAAATAAAATTTTGCATTTCTCAGGTTCGGTATCATAGTAAAATAATACAAGACTCAAAACAGTTGTTAGTTTAAATTTACTGAAAATGTAATTTACAAAAAAGGAAAATTCCTCAAAAACCGTTCTCATAAATTTTCATTTTAATTAAAAGAAATTTTATTTTTAAATGTTAATACGAGGGCGGAGCTAAATCTCTTTCTGCCGAGCCATTTCTTTAGGTTTGAAAATAGGAAATAGTCACTGGGGGCTAAATCCGGATGAGGTACCAATTCGTAGCCCAACTCATGGAATTTTGCTAATCCTTTGTTTGAACTTGTCACACTATTACGTTTATGGTCAATTGAGAGCAAACGCGGCACTCATCTTGCAGACAGCTTTCTCAAATCCAACTGATCACTTAAAATCGAAACCACACTGCCATATGAAATGCCTATAGCATTAACAATTTCACGCACTTTTACTTTTCGATCGGCCAATACCATATCGTGGATTTTTTCAACATTTTCGGGTGTATTGACATCAATTGGTCGTCCAGAACATTCAGCGTCATCTGTACTTGTGCGACTACAACGAAAGGTAGTAAATCACTTTTATTACCATTGAAATCGATGGTGCAGAGTCCCCATAGTGTTTATCAAGCTTTTCCTTGGTTTGATTAACGTTTTTTTTTTTGCAAAAAATAATGTTTAATGACCACTCGAAATTCACTTTTTTCCATTTTTAAAAAATTTACGAGATTGTATGTTTTGAACAGCTGTTAAACGCAAAGTAAATGACGGAACTTACTTAAAATTTGACAGTAGTCTATTAACAGGTGGTACTTGATGGGAACAGTGCTGCATTTCATATAACTACACTCAGAAAAAAAAGTGAGTAGAAAAATTTGTAAACGGTTTTCAATCCCAATTTACTATTTTTGTACAGATTTTTAGTAAAAAAATTATTATTTAGCAAATCTTTTTGCTATTTACATATTACAAATTACAGAGTTTTTACAGAATATCTACAAATTTACGTTGCTAATTTCAGAAATCATTTTACAAATTTTTGAAAACCGATTTGCTAAAATTAGCAAAAAAAAATACTAATTTTAAAAAAGTCGATATTGATGGAAATGTTATTTCTAATAATTTAAACTTATACATACAAACTTAATTTGCCCTAAAATGTTACATAGGATTAAAAAAGGGATCGAAAGTAAAGATACCGACTCATGTCCAAAAATAGGACATCCACTTAAAATAGCACTAAAAAGTTTTTTATTTCTATTTATTTATTTATTTATTGAATAACTATATAATAATAAATTATTACATAATTTGAAAGGGTTGAGCACTAGCTTCTATGGCCATCAGCTCTTAGTTAAAAATGAAAATTAATATAAAGAAGATTATTACAAATATTAATATAATACAGTGTTGTTTTATAATCTTTGGTAATATTTACAAAATAAAATGATTTTAAATTAAGGTCATTATTTAAAGAAAATATTTATATTAAATTTTGCTATATATATTCAATTGCTTTAAAAAATTGATTAAATTATTAACGTTTTCTTTTGTAATGTCGAGAAGTATATTAGGCAGAGACAACAATTTAAATTTCACCTTAAAGTAAAAAAAAAAAAAATTGACTAAAATATTTTTCAAAACAGAAATAACCAAATGAAAACAAAATGATAAATTCGTTTATGTTTTAAGAATTTTTAAGATTTTTAAGCCTTTGATTTTTTTTTTTTTCATTTTGTATAAAACATCTTTTAAAAATATAATTAAAATTTTTGATGCTCGATAAAAAAAATAAATCTAAAACTTTGTACTAATATTAATATTAATAGTATTTAGTATTTTTTTTTGCTGATTTTAGCAAACGGATTTTAAATTTCACTTTACAAATAGTCTACTAAAATTTAGTAGCGGCTACTAATTTTTCTACTACACGTCAGCAGACATGTGTAGCTAAGATTAGCGAAAATACCGCTGGGCTCAAATTAGCAGAATTTCCCGTAATAACAGCAAAATTTTCAGTTGCCATTACAGACTTTTTTTGGTGAGTGTACGAGGGAAGTTCGAAAAGTCATGGACTCATTTATTCGCCCTCGTACATTAACCAATAATATCCACAAAATTATAAATAATTTTTCATTTATTTAAACTGTAAACAAACTAACCAACGTAACAAACTAACTAACGTAAAATCAAATGTCATTTCCTTTACTTACTTATTTATTCATTTATTTATTTATTTATTTATTTATTTATTTATTTATTTATTTATTTATTTATTTACAGTGGTCTTCCGATTTAACGAACAATTGATTGTCAGCCCTGTTCGTTAAATCGAAGCATTCGTTATATCCAGTACTACACAAAAAATATTTATTCATGCAATAACAAATTAAAAGGACAATTAATATCATATTTTATTACTAAAAAATTAAGATATTAATAAAAAAGTAATTATTAAAAAATAACTTGTTATTGACGTTTGTTTTTGCGATTTTTTTTAAACTTTTTTCAATTGCTTCCTCAGAAAGCTCTCGTAAAATTAATGTCTTAGAATGCTTTGAAAAAAATTGAAACTTTTTATAATACCCCATTCAAGCTGAACCCCAAAACACATATTTTTGTTTATTTTTAAGTTTTAAACTTTTAAATTCCATACAAATTTTAAATCGAAAACTTTAAAATAACGAAATTATATATTTTGGGGTTCAGTATGAATGGGATATTACACAAATTTAAAAAAATAATCAAAAGGTAAGATGGCAATACATAATTCATTGTAAACGAAATCAAATACAGGGAGTTCTATATGTTCCAGGCCGATATGTTTGTTGAATAAATCTTTTTTTTTTTTTTAATAATATTTTATTACATGAAAGTTCGGCTTATAACAATTATGTATGAAATATAATATCGGCCGCATCTAGCCGCTGCGCAAATGTGTGGTCTTTTTATTAGGTTTTGTATAACATTTCGTCGCTCACAATGATTTGTCACAAAAACTGGGGATTTTTATATTTTTTAAGAACTTTAACACGTTGTTGGTGCGTTAGATGCACCAACAAAACTGTCAAATACAAACTGACAAATGTCAACCAAACAGAAATGGCGGTTAAAAATATCGACCAAGACTACAACTGTTTGACTACTTCATCTATTTGTAGAAATTCAGAAATCCAGGTTTTGATTTTATTTTACATATGAATGTATTTAAATAAGTTTAACGTATTTTTTATATGTATTTTTATATTTGTTCGTTAAACCGAATACTAAACTGTATTTTAATTCGTTATACACAGTACCTAATGTAAAAATTTTGTCTTTTCGTTAAATTGCGAATTCGTTAAATCGAGAGTTCGTTAAATCGGGAATCCACTGTATTTGTTTTAACTGTCAACTAATTAACTACAAAATCCGTAAAGTCACAGATATTTCCCTTATTTCGTTTTTTAACTGTCAACTAATTAACTACAAAATCCGTAAAAATAAATAATATTTACTTTTTTAAATGTCACCTACAAAGTCTGTTAAAATAAACGATTTTTCATTAATTTCATTTATTTCAACTATAAAAATCATTTTTTAACAAATCATTTTAACTGAAAATATAAGCTGTTGCACAAAATCCGTATTTATATGTAATTTATTCTTTAAAAGAGGTTAAAAAAAATTGTTCTTTGTAAAGCGTGTTTTTGTTAGGTTGAGAACTTTGAAGACTTACGAAATAATTTATTTTAAATGATTATTTGATAGCTTATAAATTGGAATTAAAGTATCAAAAAAGTGTTTTGGACAGAGGTGTAGCGCAACCAATTTTTTTAAAGAGCTTTCCGTAGGACCAATTTTCAATTTTTAATTCAACTAATGATTTTTCTGATAGTCTTGAACAAAAATAAAATACATTGGTAAAAATTGCTTCCATTTGAAAGTTTATTAAATTGAAACAAAAAAAAAAAAATAACTTCATAAAATTGCTTCCATTTGAAAGTTTATTATGAATAGTATTTCAAATGTAGGGCGGTAGAAAAATTTAGCGATTACATTCTAAAAAATATTAACATTTTCACCACTTTTGCTTATAAATTGTTTCATAAAAAATAATGAATTTTAATAATGAGGCTTAAGTACCCGTTTTAAAATAATTAATTACCATTAAATATACTTTCAATTGAAAAATATTTTTTTTTAATTTTATAAGTTTGTGTTTTATTTTAAATAAAAGTTTTCAACCTCTAAAAAAATACCCCTCATTTTATGAAAAAAAAAAACAACAAATGTCTGATTTAAATAAAAATATATTCCTGTTTTGAAGAAATAGAAAATAATATTGTAGCAGCTTCTAAGTTACTGATTCAAATAAAACCAATGACTAGTTTTGTGGCTTAAATTAATTTTTTTAAATATCTGAAACCTAGGCGAATCCTTGCTCCGATTTTTTCAAAATTTCATATATATTCATACAAAGTAGTGTAACAAATTTCACCGACCTGCTATAACTTCTTCTGCTGGCGTCCATTTAGTACATGGGATAAAAGCTCTGTGTTTTGCCCCTGTACTTTAGAACTTAATGTTTATCACATAAAAATAAAACTTAAAAAATAGTTTAAAGTAATTACTTTTCAACAGAGGTGTTTTTTTAAAGGCTTATAACTTTTATTTAAAAAAAGCATAGACCTACGAAATTAAAAAAAAACATTTTTTCCAATCAATTGCATATTTAATGGCAATTAATTATTTAAATACTCAGGTCTCATTATTCGTTCTCTTATATGAAACAATTAATGAACAAAAGTGGTGAAAATATTTATATTTTCTTCACTGTAAATGGCGTAATTTACAAGCAGACTAAAATTAAAAGAACTCAATATTTCATTTTATTATTGAAATCCATTTATTCATATGACAAAATGTTCCATTTTATTAAGATTTAATTTATTTTCATTTTGTTAACAAAAAAATGTTTAATAGAAAAAATAAATTATTCCCAAATAGTTAAAAATTCTTTAAATTTATTTTGGAAAAATGTTTCATACAGCAAAAATATTTTCTTATAACTTGAATTTTGTCATATTTCTACATGTAGATATTTACATAAATAATTTGTTTAAATACACTCTACTGACACAGTAACATCCTGACATGTGACAATAACAGTACAAGTGTCTAGTGCTAGAAGGATATTTGAGCACATTTTTATCATCAAAACATTTCGTATGTACATCCACTTACTACATACTCCATGGATGACTTAAGCTAGCTAGCTGACTGACTGACTGACTGGATGTCTGCTGGGTGACTTGCTTGCTATAGCATTTGTAGAGTTTTACTGCTACTTCTGGTTTATGCAGGCACACATCATACTGCTTGGTGCTATGGGTTATGTTTCATGGCAAGTGAGCATTTATTCACATGCATGCATACATGTGTGTATGCGTATGTGAGTGTATGTGTAGAAAATATGAATTTCTGTGTGATTGAAAATGTATGTATGTTGCATTTAGTGGCATTATAATCCACTTTTATCAAAATTTTCTACACAAATAATGCCACTACGAAACATGTTGTTGATATGATGTTATATTAAAAAGATGCGACAAGTGTATTTTAGTGAAAATTCTACACACACACACACTCACGCAGCCAACGTTAAGAATGAATGACAATTATAAAACATAACAACAACAATATTTTAAATTGAAATAAGCCGAAATAAAAATCGAAATATGTAAATGAACACACATGATCATAAAATACATAACCATACATATTTTAATATATATGACCATATATCTTTGGAAGCGAAATTTGAGGGTATACTGTTATATATTTTTATATACGATAATATATCTTCATATATTATTCACGTATGAACATATATGATAATATATGACTATGCACAACCACATACTCTAAGATTTCGTATCTGAAGATACATTTTTTTTGTTTTATGTATCAACACTCAGGGGTTGCCCCCCATGAATGCAGTGCATTGTGTTGATATCAAAAAAATAGGTTATGTGGAGGATGAAAGAGGGAGTAGTGTTTTTTGGACATAAATTTCCCTATATTATAGTTGTCAGACTTTTGCGAGGAGTTTGTTTCACATACGACTTGTCCGACTTTTGAACGAATTTTCCCTGTAATGTGTTATGGGGTTCACTGGAAAGTCCACCACAAAGGGATGGGCTCTACTGGACAAGCGATTATTCCGGACGAAAACCCGGGCCCAAGGAGTAAGTTCACTTATCTATGCAGAGCATATCCCAGGATATTATCGATAGTACAGTGCCATTGATAAGCGCCGAAGCCCTTCTTTGGACACGGTCCAAAAGTTCCAAAATAGACCTTGAAGCACCTGACCATATAGGGGAATTATACTCTAATTTTGGCCGGATATAGGTGGTATAGATAGTAAGAAGATTGGATGGGGGGAAGTACTTCTTGCACTGTTTTAAAAAACCTAAACACTTAAATGCTTCTTTCGGCACTTCAAAAATGTGTTTATGCCAACGGCTATCACACTGGAATCTTATGCCCAGAACATCAAGAATTTCCGATTCATCAACATCGATACTTTCTAATTTAACAGATGACGCTGTAGGCTCCACAACCCTATTAGTCATCGCCCTATTCTTACGACCCCACTCTGAAACTAACGAGAGGTCCCGAATAAGTGTAGCATTCATGATTTGCCTCCAGACCCCGTCCTCTAAGAGGCTTGACCTGCGATCGAAAAAAAAATGAATGACAAATATTACTGTCATGAGAAAAAGAGTAGATAGGGTTAAAGGTTAAACCAAGAAAGTCATTAAGAAAGACAAGAAAGAGAGAAGGAGAAAGAACGAAACCTTGCGGTACCCCTGAATTTAGCTGAAACTCATCGGATGAAATCCCATCTATTACAACATGTATAGAGCGATCTCTGAGATAGTTCAAATAAATTGAGAGAAATCATTACCGACACTAAAAGTAATTACTTTCAATAAAAGTGAGCCGTGCCACACACGGTCGAACGCTTTGGAAATATCGTAAGCAATTTTCTTGTTCTCACCGAACCGGTTAATGGCTTCTACGAAAGCCAAACTGTCGATCGCTCAAAAGTCAATTTGTTTCCAGATAATTCACAAGATGGTAATTTAGCATGCTCTCCATGACTTTCGAGAGCGCAGAACATATTGAGATTGGGCGGTAATTTGCAGGGTTATTAGCCGCACCCTTCTTGGAGATTGGCTGAATACTGGCAACCTTCCAGCATGAGGAGAAGGTACCCGCATGTTTAGAGAAGGTGCACAGTTTCGCCAATGGACATACAAGGACTTATGTAATCATGCATACCCATTTATGATAATATACCGGCCCATGTATATTCATGTATGTTCATATATATTTTACATGACAAATTTGTACGATGTTTTAGAAGTAGGTTTAAAAGTGATAATGTCTTAAAAGGCTATTATTATTAATTTTGAGTTATTCATAAATTCACAATTAAAGAAAGTCTTTAGACACAGTATTTCCAAATAAAAATTCACTTAAAGGATCTAATGTAAATCGGCCCAAATTTTGGTTATTTGCATTTTGTCAATCAAACATAAATATTCAGGTCTCAATTTTACAATTGTGTCAAAAATTTGATCTTTAATTATTTTTTGCATTAGTATCTACAATTTTAATTATATATATGCAAATATCACCCAAACGTTTATATAAATAATTAAATTTCCAAATTTAATATTATAACCACATATTCAACAAGCGGAAGTAGGCTAAACAGACGTTGCAAGTTGAAACACAATTTGGTATATTAAATAAAAAAAATCATTCACAAACATGCTGAGTTTTTATTTAATAATCGTTTTAAACATACAGTAAACTCATAAAAACATTAACAGGTTAACATTGTTATTTTTATACCGACTGCTCTAAAATTTCAAACAATGTATTCTGCAAATTTTTGGATTTTTATTGCGATGCAAAGAGACTTTTACTATAAATGCAATTATAAAATTAATTTTTTTATTATATTCCCCCCTAGAGAAATAACTTGTGTGGCTTAAAAAAGCTTAAGTTTACCTTTTCGCTTAGTATTTAACATCTGAAAAAATTAGTTCACGTTATTAAGAGTTCACTGTAGTATATTAAATATAATATTTAACCCGAAAAAGATTAAATAAACAACAAAATATTCTTATAACAAACTAAGGCGTATGAGTAATAAAAAATTCATACATTAAATTCAACAACACTCATACGCCTCGTATACAAACAATTTAAGTAACCAAATTTTTATTAAAATATTAAATCTGAAATATTAAATGGGAAATAAAATAGATAATTTTTTTTTACAAAATCTACACTCTATTGTCCATTTATTTCCTTGTTAGGTTAATTATTTGCTATTTGAAAAGGACAACAAGAAAAGAGCATCTAAAGAAAGAATGAAAACAAAAACATACTCGTTTTTTTTGTCTTTCAAATACATTTTATTTTTAACTCTTGCTGCTCTAATGCCTTCTTTACACAGTTTTAGTTTTTTTAGGTCATAACTAATTGTTTGACCTTTTTTTTTTGGATCTGCTATGGTGCGGATATGAGGATGTTGTTTTTGTCATTACTGTTTTTGCTGGTAAAAATGACGCAAAATGAGTATAAACAAAACAAAAGCATAAACATAATAGTAAAACATCTTGTGCTGACAAAAAAAAAAAAAAAAACACACACACACATATATAACACGTTCCATAAATGACTACAATTACAGTTGCATTGATGTCATTTAAACAACAGCACCAATAGCATCACAAACACTCTCTGCAATAACATCTCGAACACTCTGGGAGATGGTAAGTGTTTGGCCAAGAATATCTATACAAATACTTTTGTTTTTATTTTAGCTTTTGCACGCTTACATGCATTTGACACGTTCACTTTGGCATTTTCAATAGTTTCATCAAATTCAGGGTATTGTTAAATATGCAGTTTTTGTAAGTTGGTTTTTTTTCATTCAGGAAAGACCATAATTGAATTTTTATGTTTATATTTAAAAGTTTTAGATAAACTATTTATTTTTTAACAAAATTTTAGTCTATTTCAAACAATTGTTTTTTTTTAGATTTTTATGTTATTCGAAGAAGGGGGTTAACCCTTTCATTACTCCATGTATACATTTAAAAAATATGTTTAATACACCAGCTAATGGAATATCATTACTTTTGGACTACATTTTGTATTGTTTTTCTTTTAATAAAAATAAACACTCAGAACATTTTTCCTATACTCACCAAAAAAAGTCTGTAATGGCAACTGAATATTTTGCTGTTATTACGGGAAATTTTGCTAATTTGAGCAAAGCTGTATTTTTGCTAATCTTAGCAACACATGTCTGCTGATGTGTAGTACAATGAAATTTGTAGAAATGTGTAATTTTAGTAAACTTTTTGTAAAGTGAAATTTAAAATCTGTTTGCTAAAATCAGCAAAAAAATGACTAAATATTATTAATATTAGTACAAAATTTCTAATTTATTTTTTTATCGAGCATCAAAATTTTTTATTTTATTTATTTTTTTCAAAAACTATTTTAGATAAAATTAAAAAAAAAAACAAAGGCTTAACAATTGTAAAAACAATATAGTAATTTCTGTTTTGAAAAATATTTTAGTACATTTTTTTTTACCTTTAAGGTCAAATTTTAATTGTTTTTAGGGCTGATTTTTAGAACTAAAAAAACTTTTTAGAGCTATTTTAAGTGGATGTCCTATTTTTAGACATGAGTCGGTATATTCACTTCCGATCCCTTTTTGTAATCTCTGTAACATTTGAAAGCAATTTAAGTTTGTAGGTGTAAGTTTGAATTAGAAATAACATTTCCTTCAATATCCACTTTTTTAAAATTAGTAAATTTTTTGTTCTAATTTTAGCAAATCGGTTTTCAAAAATTTGTAAAATGATTTCTGAAATTAGCAACAAAAATTTGTAAATATTCTGTAATTTGTAATATGTAAATAGCAATAAGATTTGCTAAATAATAATTTTTTTACTAAAAATCAGTACAAAAATAGTGAAGTGGGATTGAAAAACGTTTACAAATTTTTATACTAACTTTTTATTCTGAGTGTACTAATTAATGTGTTGCTTCGTTTGAAGAGGGATAGAGGAGAGATGAAAGCTGGATTGGAAGAAAGTTCTTTAAATATGGCAACACAGTTATTTCGTGAGATGATAAATCTGTGAACAGTAGTTTTTCTTTTTAAATTCTATTTATTTAGGAAGTAATTTTTACGCGATAATACATTTGGTCCTATAGAATTTTTTCTGGTAAAATTTTAATCTTAAATGTACTTTGGGGCCCAAAAAAGTCAACGATATAAAGGGTCATCATTTTTATATACTAAAGTTTTTGATTTCTTGAAAAAGGTACATATCACAGATATTTAGGGATATATGGGTGTCAAAACAGCACACTAAAGGGAAATCCTATACAGTGAGCTTCAAAAGAAACTGTACACGTTAGTCTTTTTTAATTTTAACTTTATTTTACTATTTTTTATCATTTAATTTAATATTTTATGATTTTTCAAATATATAGGATGCACCATTTTAATGGCAGTATGGTAATATTTAGTAAATTTGACATTTGTCAATCGATTGGCGTGTAAGAACACATGTTTTTAAATGCTTGTACAATTTTTACCAGGTATGGCTTTACATTAAAAGCACCGGGATGAAATAGTAATATTATACATTGAAAATGGTCGTTCAGTTATGTTAACTGGTGGCCAAGCACGAGTTAACCCGTGGGCAAGCAGCACCATTCGACAACACTATACGTCATTTAGTGTCCAATTTTGTTGAATACGGCACAGTGGAAGATCATCCACATGCCGGTCCTCCTCGCCCAAAACGTTTCAATGGACTGTTTAAAGCGATGAGTTAGAGTATTGCTGAGGACCCAAATGAGTTATGTAAATTAAAACAACAGAAAATAAAAATTGGTCTACTAACTTTTCATTTAAATCAAAAAGTTTTTGATATTTATTTTTAAATGTTGTTTAAAAAACAATTCTGTAAAAAATAACTAATTATTCATTTATTTCCAATTATGTCCATTTTATTTTTGTTTATTTTTTAATCTACAAAATGTTTACTCACACTGTCTAAAGAAACATTTTGTGTAAATGACCATATGTGTGTGTGTTTATAAAGTTATTGCAATAAAATAAAAAATGGAATTGTGTAAATATTTTTTTTGAACAGACAGCAAACAAAATTTAAATTTTTAATAACTGTAACTTAGCCACAAATATCCGTTTTGTTATAAATTTTTTTAAATTTTTTTATTTAAAACAAATGAAAGAAATAAATAAATGAAACTGAAAAAAAATTGGTAAATAGCAGTAAATCATTTTGGACAAATGTATAAAAAAAGTTAAAATAAATATTTCTTTCAAAATTAAATGTGTGTTCCTTTACTGAACTGAAACTTTACTTCTAACTGAACTGAAACTTTTTTTATTTAACAACAAACATTAAACTAAATAATATTCTAAGTGTGTCTTGATTTTTCAAAGCAAATTTTGATGACTTACACTCTGTGGCGACGTTAACAAGCAAAATTCCCGCGGTTGGGGAACCGAGAATTCACACGACAGCCAGGACATTCTAGTGAATGCAAAAAGTGACTGTTTGGGCCGTAATTTTTCTTCAGAGAAAGCGAAACTGTTGATGGGAAACGGTATTGGTGGATCTGCCCAAAAGCACGGATTTACCCGAAAATACAGGACGGTTACTGGTTTCAACAAGATGGTGCACCATGCCTCTCTGCAAAGCAAGCAATGCAGTTTTAGCAAAAAAAAAAAAACCCTGGACGTATGATAACAAAAGAGAAAATATTGATTGACCTTGGTTATTTGAAAAGCAAAATGATACGCCAACAAGACAGTGACTATTGATAAGATCAATGCAAACATTTGCGCCAAAATCGCAAAAAAATCACATTTTGCCGTGACCAATAGAAGTAGCCATTTGATTGATGTTGTATTAAAATGATGTTGTATACAAGAAAAAAAATCAGCGCCAGAAGATATTGTACAGCAAGAATAACAAAAGAATTTTGTATTTTGTTTGCTTTCCATATGTTCTGTCTATGGCTTGCATCTGGGCATTGATTCCACTTGGTTTCTGGTTACATCGGCAGAGATTTTTTGCTATTCCATTATCACGCAGTTGAGAGATTCGTTACTGATAATTGTTCCTTACCGGTTCAAATGCTCCCACAATGGCGTTGATGAGTGAACCGGCTGTTTAAAGGTGCAGTAAAGTAAACAATCCTTTTCTGTTTTGAAGGTGTATTTGGGATAATTGTCTTGTTAAAAGACCCTAATATTATTTCCTAAAGATGATAAACAATGGAATAGCGCAATATTGAAAATAAATAATAATATTTTTATTTATAAAAAAACCAACCTTAAGCTAAAAAATATTAAGAAGTTAAAATTAAAAAAAAAAGATTAAATAAAAATTAAAAATAATTGGTTTTTCTTACCAACAGTTCCAAATTTGGTCTTTTCGCTAAAGACCAACTTGTTTAAGAATGTACAGCTTTTATTTTGAAACTTCTTAGCAAAATCTCGACATCACTGTTTATTGACTTACGATACATAAAGTTTTCTTTTGGGAACCAATATTCCGCAATAGGTTTTTCTTCTTTGTAATATTTTATAACAACTTCACGAACATCCAGGGAGCTTTATTTACACATTTTAAAAATAAAGTTGGTTATCCAAAAATCTTCCAATTGGAATAAATCGTGAGAGCATAAAATCAATTAATAATAATTTTAATTAGTTCAAATTATCTAGAATGTGACAATAAAATTAATCTGTAAAAATAACGGTACATTTTTTTACCGTTCAAAATTTTTATTGTAAGCGATACACAGGTTGTAATTTTGCTACTGAATGAAAATTCTCATTTATCATCCCTAGTGCAGGAACTTAATGATTTTTCTTTAAAATTTGATATGCTATTTCAAAGATCCGATCTTTAGACTGTCCAAATACTTCTTAAATTTAATAGATACACTTAAAAAAGTTTGTAAGTTAAAATTTCTAAAAATATAATTTAAAAGAAATAATATTTCGTTTAAAAACCGGTCTACTAAATTAAAATTTAAATTAAATGTCATTTGTTATTTATTTTTAAATGTTGATTAATCAACTGACACATCCGTAAGAAACAAATGATATAATCAGTTAAAATAAATGTCAAAATTTTACCTACCAATCCTTAAAAAACAAATGTTTTTTTCATTTATTTGAAATTATTTCCGTTTTTGTATTGTTTATTTTTTTTTTTAATATGCTCGTACAATACAAAATGTATGTATGCATATGAAGCTTTAAACACTTTTTGTGTGAATGTGTTTGTGTATGTATGTGTTTTTATGAATTTCTTCTAATTTGTATTGAAAAATTTTGTATACCAGTACATTCATAATTACTGACACACTGTTAGTCGCCCCCACTGTAAGAAATCCACTGAACATACTCTCGTTACGTTGACAGTTTTTTGACAACTAGCATTTAAACTTCATTTTTGTGTAAAAAGTTTTTGTCGTGCATGAATTTAAATTATGGAATGGGGAGATATTAAAAACCGTATTGTCGTAATTGGCCTAAAAAAATGTGGAGTGGAAACTGGAGACATTTATCGAACATTGCAGCCGCTCGGGGTTATTCGTAGTTTTGTTTATCGTGCTGTGAAACTGTTTGGCGATACTGGTGGAGTAGCAGACCGTCCGAGATCTGGCCGTCCGCGCTCTGTGCGAACTCCCAGAGCCGTTAAAGCTGTACAGAATCGAATTTATCGAAATCCACTCCGAAATCAGCAAATAATGTCGCGGGAGATAAATATATCGAAGGTATCCATTTCTCGCATCATTAAATATGACTTGGGGCTTCGGGCTTACAAAAGACACACGGGGCATCTACTTACGGCGGCGTTAAAACAGAAACGGAAGCAAAAACCAAAAGCATTGATTCGCCAGTACGCCAAAAATCGCCACAGAAAAATTATGTTTACTGACGAGAAAATTTTTACTGTGGAGGAGTCGTTCAATAAACAAAATGATAGAGTCTATACTCAGTCATCTCTGCAAGTAAATGAATTGGTTCCTACACTCACAATATATTTTCCATTACCGACTGTAGTTTATTTAAAAAGTAATACGTAAAGTTTGTTTTAAAAAGAAGAATCAATTGAAATTCATAGAAATATATTTTTTAACAATTTTATCAGTCATTCAAAAAACAAACTATAAAAATTTACAGACATTCAGTAGGAGTTTATATTTTCTGTTAAATGTAAAATTTTATGTTTTCTGTTTTTAAAAATTCAAATTGATATAATTCTTATTTGTTTTTTTACCAAAATAGTTTGTATATATACAAAATTATTTCAATAAAAATTACAAGAAATTATTCAAATATAGATACACACAAGAAAATAAAAAAATATATACGTCTGTGTGTGTTGTGTTTTGTAAAATTTCATACAAATAAAAAAAATTTTCAATTTAAAAAACAAACCCAAAAATCGTTTTTTTCTACTTTTTTTCAGTTAAAAATTTATGGTTATTTTAAACAACTTTCTATTGTTTTTACTACTTTTGTCGATTATTAAACAATGATTGAAAATGAACAACAAAATGGGCTGAATATAATGAAAAATCAGTAGTCCTCTTTTTGATTGTATTTTCGATTAATTTAATATGTATTTTAGATTATTTTTATTATTATTGTGAAGCCATTAAATAGCACATTGTTCAAAAACGAGCCGTGGACCTTTCAACAGGACTCTGTCCCATCCCATAAGGCAAAAACCACTCAATACTGGTTAAAAAACAATTTACCAAACTTTATTTCTATGGATGATTGGCCATCGGGTAGTCCAGACCTGAATCCTTTAGACTATAAATTGTGGTCCGTTTAGAAGGCATGGTCTGCACTACTCACCACGAAAATTTGGAATCGCTTAAGCGTGCACTTCTCCGCGCGGTGGATAATTTCCCCATGGAGGTCGTGCGTACGACAATAGACGACTGGCCGGTCAGACTTCGGACGTTTTGGAAGGCAAATGGCGGCCATTTTGAATAATTTTTTTTTGTTATATTCTTCAATATTTAGAAAACCAAAATAAAAAGAAAAAATTAAAAAACCTCTTTTTGTTTGTTTTTTATCAAGAAAAAACCGTGTGTCAGAATAATTGAAAGTACTAGGTATATACAACCAATTTAAATAAAAAAACAAATTGAAATTTAATGAATATTTTTTTTTTTTGAAATATACAGCAAACAAAATTGAAGTTTGTAATAACTGGACACAAACAAACCACAAGTTTCCGTTTTGTAGGTAAATTTTTATTAAATTTCAAAAAAATAAAAAAAATAAATGAAACTGAAAAAAACGGTAAATGGCAGTAAATTATTTCAAATAAATGTATAAAAAAGTTAATATAGATATTTCTTTGAAAAATAAATGTATGTTCCTTTATTTTTAAATGAAACGGAAAACTTTTTTATTTAACTACAAACATTTAACTACATAATATTCTGAGTGTACCTCTCTCCAGTCTGAAATATATAGCACTTTTAAAATTGAGTCATTTTATTTAAAATTAGTTTATGGTATTATACTGGTTACTAATTTCAAGACTAAAGAAAGCTATTTTTAGATATAACTAAAAAGCTTGTTAAAAGTGAATTATTAGCGGTTAAGTAAAGAGCCAAATATGTAAAATTACATGTGGAATTCTGACTTCGTTGCGAAGGTTTTTATAATGATAATATTTCAATTGATTAATTGATTTCGGTTTTAATATTTAACAATTTAATTAGTGAATTTAAAAAAG
Source organism: Eustalomyia histrio (assembly GCA_949748255.1). Lineage (NCBI taxonomy): Eukaryota > Metazoa > Arthropoda > Insecta > Diptera > Anthomyiidae > Eustalomyia > Eustalomyia histrio. The sequence continues at coordinate 70,222,699 of OX456525.1, forward strand.
CATGAAATTAAATAGTGATTATTTCATTTTCTACTTTCTAAAGTAAATTCTAAATTTTTTAACTTTTTTAATTTTTATAAATTTCTTATTCAAAACTCTATTGATGCGGTCAAATTTCCAGCTGGACAGTTAATATAGAAAATCTGGTTGACAAGTGCAATTAAAAAATTTCTAACAGTTTTTCTTAATATAGGTTGGACCTGTTCTAAAAGAAAAACAATCATCAACAGCATAACATTATGGAAAGAATAAACCGGTATGTATTTTTTTTGTTGCTTCAAAAAATTAACATGCATATATGCTAAGCAGCAGTAGCTGTTTTGGTATTATTATTAGCAGCTGTTTTAGATATTCCTTACTCTACATATTTTTTGTTTAGTTTTTCTTCTTCATTTTCAACCATACTGCATAATTAATTTGCCTTACTAATACAGCTGCAGTTTAACTCATATAACAAAAACAAAAGTCTAAGCTCATTCCTGATAGTTGTACTTGCATGGATTTTAAGACAAATGACGTAATATGATAGTGGAATATTCTAAATGCCAGGATAAAGTAATAAGTTGGCGACAATGGGATACACAATTCATTACTTGGTAATGCAATGTAATGAATTTCCGATAGCTTGTTAAATAATACATTACAATTTAACATAAAATAATGACTCTAAAACTGACAAAGTTAAAAAGTGATAAGCCTGAAAGTTAAAAATTAAATTACAAAAAGAAAAAGGAAGTTTTAAAAAATTTATTAAACCAATCCTTTTTTTTCAGTCCCTATCTGCAAAAAGTTAACCCATTATATTTAATTTTTTTGTAAGCATATTGGTAAGTATACATACAATCCTTTCAGAGAAAACATATTCAGTTTAACAACTTAATTCCTTACCAACTGAAGGGTTTGATTAGAGCCACCGATATAATTGTTTGTCGAAAAATTCAGTTAATGCAACAGATTTTTTGTTGAAACCAAATACTTCGATTGTAGTAGGAAAACACTAAATTATTCTGCAATTATAATTTTCAATTATAATTTTTGCTGCAATTATAATTTTCAGTTGGCAAGAAATTCACGATGAGTCTGTTTTCTCTGTGTAAAATTTATTAATGAAGTATGGTGCGATGTAGTGCGAATGCCCCTATGGCTACACATTACTTACATTATTTGGTAATGTTTAGTTTTGCTGGGATGTTTAGTTAGCTATTCTATATGTCTGTCTTTCCCTGTGTCTACATATTGTATATATAAACAAACAATGCAAATGTATTAAAAAAAGAACTAGCCAAACTACTAGTACCTATTTATGAAGTTACTGAGTAGAGTAGTTGTTGCAAAAGTTAAAAGAAAAGGGGCAGTAGGGTCCAACTTAAATATTTAACCGTTTTGTTATGTTTCTTTGTTTTATCTCTCATCCAGTTTTGTAAATGCATTTGCATACTCAAACATATTTAAAATTTACACAAGCACATACCATACACATATTCCTAATTTTTTTATGCACATTTTGATGGTAGTAGTAGTTGTGTGTGTGTATGTGTGAGTGTATGTGTTGTAGCGTTTGTATGAATATGTCTTTGTTTGTTTGTTATGAATTTAAGTTTGTCCAACAATGTGTTTGTGGCTTTTAACCGCAAACTATTTTTATACATTATGTGCTCATGCCATACATCTGAATATGTAGAATTTTAACTACCCTTATGTAACCCTTGGCATACTATATACTTTGACATGCACACACACACACCCAAACACACATACCCATATAAGAAGATAAGCTTTGTTTAGTTTCAACATTTATGTGTTGACATTAACGCGAGTTTATGCGTGTCAAGTATACTTAATTTAGTAAATTATATGTACTGTAGTGTTTTGTTCTCTTCTGATGTGATGAAATGTGGTAACTTGTTGTGTTGTTGTATTAGTTAGTATATATACTTGTCTTATAATAATTATAATACTATAATTCCTAATACAAATCAATATTGTTTAAATAAAGTGGTTATTTAATATTAACCACGAATTGAGCAATTTATTGAAATTAATATGAATATCACACTTAAAATAATTCACTAGAAGTTTGATGAAATAAAATTTGTAATTAAATTTTATGATATAAACCAGTAACACTATGACACAGTCGTATTCCTTGAAATACATAATTTTCATATAACTTTGACACGCTAAGCACAAATTGCTATTGCGCTGTTAGTTTCCGAGATATTTCGAATTTTATATATGTATTCATTGAACTCCTTCTCAATACTTGAAATTATTAAAAACTTTTTATCGTTTTGAATTCATTTGAGTATTCATATAGCCATTTCATGTTCAAGAATGTTTATTCTGCGATCATTTAAAAAATTCTCTTTTTTTTTTGTTTAATCTTTATTACCTTTATTAGCATTAACGGATTTCGTTGCTTAATAATCTATATCTCTATATTAAAGGAATAACAATAATAAGGATATAAAGGAATAACATTGCTGGCTAAATGACTGACTCACTCACTGATTCATCATCGCCCAGCCCATACTGTTCAAGAGAGAAACTCGAAATTTTTTGAAAACTTCCATAGGAAGGCACAAAAAGGGTAAAATCCTCCCCATCCCCTAGACGGCCTATCCACACTTCGTGGACCAAAAATCTGAAATTTTAAACATGAGTGTAGGCTATTTCATTGATAAAGTACTTTTTGAAATTATATCCACCAACGTGATAAAAAAGGTTCAATAATGAAAAGCCTCCCCAAATCACTTAGATTTGAAATTTATGCTAATTCTATGGATCATAAGATTATTTACAGTTAAGTTAATTTTTAAAAGTTTTACCAGCAAAGTGGAAAATGTTGTTTTAAGACGGGAAAATTTCTCCCATAACAGCCTTCCAAAACGTCTTTGGCTAGAAATATAAAATGTGTGTTCCATGGATCATGGACATAAGGCACTTTCTGAAAATTTCACCAGAAACTTGGTAAAATGGGGTGCAAAATAAGAAAAGCCTATCTCTTAACGTCCTGCTCCAACCACTTGGACTAGATTTTAATTATGTGTAACTAATGAACTAATTGGATCTTTTTAGAATTTCTCCAGGAACTTGGTAAAAACGAGGGTTCAAAAAGGAGAAAATCTCCCCCTAAATAATCTCCCCAAAGCGCTTTAGCAAGAAACTAGTAGGAATATAGAACATGCGTTCCATAGAGTTCGGGCTTATTAACTAAAAAGATTCTTCTTGAATTTTTTCCAGGAACGAAATTAAAAGTGAATTTAAAAGGGGAAAAGTCCGCCCGTCGATAAAGGGCTGACCATTCCGAGTTGGCTAGAAACTTAAAATTTATAGAACAAGTCAAATTTAAGCACTTATATTCGGAAACGAAGTGGAATGAGAATTGCAACACTAGATTAAGGGACCGAAATAGACTGCAATGGGGAGTGAGTACACTCTAATTAATTTCTATTGAAATTTGCCCAACTTATAGTAGGAAACTGTACTCCTTCTATAAGTTGGGTAAATTTACTCTGTATGCGTAAATGAAAAAAAAAAATACACACATTATGCGTAAGTTTATAAACACAAAATAGGTAAAATTACATAAAAAGTGCGTAAAAATTCAATGAAATTTTAAAATTAAAGAGTAAATTCACCAAATTTGTGCGTAAAGAAACACGATTTTCCTGTAAATGTAGATAAAAACGCGGAAAAATCCTACAAAAATACGCACATTTTCTACCATGATATTGAAAATTATAAAGCAAAAAAATTTTTGTTTTGTAATAAAAAACAATAAATTTATTATTTAGTAATTCCCAATAAAAACCATAATTTTATTGTTTGTTAACTCACAGCAAGAATAAAAACAATAAATTTATTGTTTAGGAATTCCAAATAATTGATAAATTTAAAAAACTAATGAATCTTTTTTTTAGGTTTGAAAATTTTATCGATTTATTTTCAATTTCAAAATGTCATATTTTTGTATTACTATAAGTTAGTATATTTACAATCAATATGCGTAAAATTTTCATTTAACAAAACAATACTAATTTTAGGCATAATGTGTTTAATTGTAAACAAATATTGTCTAAAAATACTACGTGTGTGTATTATTGTATATGAAAGTGTGTACAAAATAGTTTTACGCACTTGGTGTTTATATTTACCGAATTTTCGTAATATTACATAAAACTTTGCCCATTTATAGTAGTAATTTTACAAGCATTTTTTAGAGTGTAGAATTGAAGCACCATATAAAGAAACGAAAAAGAATGGAAAACAAAACAAGTGGAATTGAAACACTAGACAAGAAAACGAAATGGAGTGGAATAGGTAAATAGTGGAATGGCAACACTAAACGCAGAAAACGAAATGGAATGGATCAAACCTTGATTTAATTGGTATTTATCAATTTTAATATTTTTTTATTTCAACGATTATGTTTTTTTTTATATTTTCCGAAAACGTATTTGTCAATAAAAGTTCCAATATCAAATGGTTATGTTCTATTTTAGGGTAATTAAAGTTCTCCCCCCCACATAACGCTATTTTTTGGCTTTATTCTAATAAGTTGTAAATAACACCCCTAAAAAGGAGGAAAAAGGAAAAAATTTTCTGCAAAAATGTTGGCCATAAAATTCTGCTGCATATGGTAGAACACACCAAAGCACAAAACTTAATACAAACACAAAAAAAATGCTTATTAAATAAACAAGTTCATTTATTTTCAATTCACTTTCCTCTTTGATCTTGGAAATTCGCAATATGTCCAACACTAATGTGTTATAAGAGACATAATGCTCTTGCGTGCTTCAATAGGAAGAAATATCTGATGAAGATGTTCACCATGTTCAAGCTCCCTTAAATCAGGGCCAACAAAAATACATGTTCGATTGAAGACAAACAAACGCAAAAGGGATTCCAAAAACTCGAAAACTTACTAATTTCTATCTTAAGCTTTTACAAAGTTCTAAACCACAACAAGTATTATATGTAAAGGTAGGCAAAATTTTTTCTGTTGGTACCAGAAAAATTATTCCTTGTATTCATTAAGGATATGCTTGCCGCAAACACAGCAAACGTAGTCAAGTTTTACCAAACATAGCACTAGAATTAATATGAATTCAATGGTAATGAAATTATCAATAAATTAGTCCTCTCAATTCTTCACTCCCATGTTCGGGTACTAAGACGAAATCTTGAATATTATTTCGGGGGAAGTAAAAAGTCTCTGCATTATTTCCCTACTTGAACCCCTGGGGCTAAAAATAAACTACGCCTTTCAAAACGCGGGAGCTGCTGCTCCGGTCTAGACATCAACTTAGACGGGGTTTTTAAGAATTTTTACGGGGAGGACCTAATATGGGAATATACATCCCATTAACATCCTTCACGAATCCTTTCTTCTCGAATTCAAAAATTAGGATAATTCAAAGGGAAGGTACATTTTGAAATATCCATAAAGAACATACACTCACAATTTTATTTCGTTAAAAATAATCTTAAATACATATTAAATTAATCGAAAATACAATAATTAAGAGCATAACTGATTTTTTATTATATTCAACATATTTTGTTGTTTATTTTCAATCATTGTTTAATCATTGTTTAAGCAAATGAAAGTCGTTTGAAATAACTATCAATTTTTAACTGACAAAAAGTAGAAAAACACGATGTCTTTGTTTTGTTTTTCAAATTGATTTTTTTTATTTGTATGTAATTTTTCAAAATACAACACACACAGATGTATATATTTTTATTTTCTGTGTGTATCTATATTTGAATAATATCTTGTAATTTTTATTGAAATAATTTTGCATATAAAAAAACTATTTTGGTAAAAAAAAACAAAAAGGAATTATATGAAATTATATTTTTAGAAAAAGAAAACATAAAATTTTATATTTAACAGAAAATATCAACTCCTGCTGAATGTCTGTAAATTTTTATAATTTATTTTTTAAATGACTGCTTTAAATAGTTAAAAAATATATTACTAGGAATTTAAATTGATTCTTCGTGTAAAAATCAACTCTACGTATTACTTTTTAAATAAACTACACTCGGTAACGGAAATTTTATTGTGAGTGTACTTTTTGAAATATCCAAAAAGACCGTAGCCTAAATTAATCACCCAAACCCAACCGCTGGCGCCAGTAATATGAAATTTGGCATATAGGTACCTTCTACAGCGTAGACTTCTACTGAGACTGAATTTTTGGAAACTTTTGCTGTTAAGAAGTGAGAATGATAATAATTTCCCCCATTTGTATTTTAGCATTGGCTATAAATCTGATTTTTATTACGTATATGTGCTTTGCCTGCTGTGTGGGCTTAATCTCTAATAAGTTCCTATTAGGAATTTACAATACAAATTGGATTAAAGGCGTTTTTCGAAATGCTTAACTATCTGTCCAAATAATACTAAAGAAAAAATTTGGTTTTTCAACAAAATTCACTAACTTGTGGTCGCCATTGAAACAGCATATAACAAAATTTTGTTGTATACATCCGCGAGAAATTTTTGTATAAAAAATTTCCTTTTTAGTTAATAAGATTCATATTAAATATTCAGTTGCATAATTAAATTTCTTTTAAAAATTTCTAATAATAATTTCGTTTTTTCATTTTATATATGCTTTTAAGCCATAATTTGAAATCTCAACACTTTTACTTGTTTTTACATTTCTCTTCATATGACTGTGTTGACTTAATGATTACAAAAAATCAACTCATGCTCTCTCATAAACAAACCGAACATACAAATTTCGTTTTGCAAAAATGTCAAATACCACCATTTCCAGCAGCTGCTTTTAATTTAATTATGCAAATTAACAGTTATAGCTGTAAAAGACAAACAAACAATTGGGGTAAGGGCAAGTACAATATATAAATGAAAATTACAAAAAATAGTGGAACAAACAAGAATGAAAAAAATTTAAAGTTTGTATTCATAAAACATTTAATTTAATTTAATTTGCCAAGCAAATATTTTAAAATAGTTATGTATCACGTTGAAAAAGATTTATTTATTTATTTATTTATTGTTAAATATTATATCAATGTTTACAATAATGTTAATATGCTTAATAACGAGTTTAGTCACATTAGACTTTTCAACTTAGATATTTAAATATGAATGAAGTATAATTAATTTCCTAAAAATATTTTTACAAATAAAGGAAAATTTTCAAAAACCTTTAAACAAACAAAAAAAAAAAAAAAAATTTTAATAAAAGCGGGAAAGTGAATAGTTAAAAGTAAACTTGTCAAGGACATAAATTATTAATATGTTGATAAGAGGAATTCGCACATCTTATAAAAAAGTTCTCAGTAATAATATTTAATTTATCCTTAACTAGTTTGATATTAGAGAGTGAGTGGAGACGACATGTTGAATAGTGAAATGGTAGATTATAGAACATTTTGAGAAGCTTGTTTTGGCAAACTTGTAGTCTTTTTAAGTGGCAGTCAGAGGCGTCGTGCCAAGCGGGAGCTGCATAGAATAACATTGCATGAAATACTACTTTTAATATCAGAATTTTATTCTCAATACTGAGATCGGACTTTCGATTTATAAATGGGTATAGAATTCTAGTAGTTATATTTATTTTATTAACAATATAACTGACGTGATCACTAAAAAGCAATTTCTTGTCGAGTATAACGCCTAAGTATTTTACGCTCGTCTCCCAAGGGACATCAATTCCATTAACTTTTATATTATATTGGGGTAAAAAGCAGTTTTTTCTTTTCCTCGTGAAGAAAATTGATTGTGTTTTAGTAGGGTTGACTAATATTTTCCACTTTTCAAAGTATTTAATTACTGAGTCCATGGATCTTTGAAGGTTACTCAAGATGTCGTTAGACAAAATATCTGAGCTCAGGATCGCCGTATCATCTGCGAAGATGGAAGACTCGCACCCTGATAGCAAGGGGAAGTCTGATGTGAAAATGTTGTAAAGAATAGGTGAAAGACATGAGCCCTGGGGGCATCCAGCGGATATACTATATACCTCGGAAAATTGTTTATCAATGTGAACTCTAAAAGTTCGATCCGACAGATAACTTCTAATTATTCTAATCGTATGTGTGTCCAACCCAATGTGGATTAATTTATGTACAAGAGCATCGTGCCAGACTGAATCAAAAGCCGATTTTATATCCAATAACACCATGGCCGTAGATTTACCTTGATTAAAATTATCCTTAATGATTTTTTTAATTCTAACTAACGGTTGTGTAGTATTGTGTTCCGTACGGAAACCGTATTGTTGGTAAGGAAGAATGTTTTTATCTTCGATATAGTTAACTATTTTCTCCTTTATAACTTTCTCAAGTATTTTGCTCATAGAGTTTAAAAGGCTTATTGGTCTATATGAATTAGGACTAGAGTGGTTCTTGCCAGGTTTGGGAATGGCAATTATTTTAGATTTCTTCCAAACTAGTGGGAAATGACATAGATTAAGACAAGCGTTTAAAATACGAGTAAGTATTTCTAAGCCTTTTGTGGGAAGAGCTTTAAGACACTTATTGGAAACACCATCTAAACCAGGACTTTTTTTATTTTTTAAATTCTTAATAATATTTTTGGTTGTTGTGATATTCAGATTGGAATTATTTTGCATAGCACAGCTGTGATTATCTAAAACTCCTAAGGAGTTGGAAACAGACTGTACCGTAGCACAATCGCTCAAGTTCGTAGAAATAGAGTGGTTCAAAAAGAAATTTTGAGCTAATATTTCACATTTTTCAGCAATTGTTGTATACAAATTGCCATTGAGTTTGAGACTAGGAATGCATTTTGTTTTCCTCCGGATAATTTTAGAAACGTTCCAAAACTTTGGAGAGGATTTAGGAAGACCTTTCAAAAAATCATTCCAATTTGAGTTTCTAAATTTAGAAATATTATCATGAATAACATTGTTCAAAAAAGTTGCCTGAGATTTATATAAGGGAATTCTGTATCTTATCCAGTTTCGCCTGGAATAGTTTCTTAAAGATATTAGGTATAAAATGTGTCTAGGTAAACGCTTGATAAAATAGTTTGGCATATTTTTCTTTGGAATGCTTGAATCAATAGCATTTTGCAAGATTGAAGTAAACTCCACGATTGAATGCTCAATATCGTTGACATTGTTAAGCGGCATGTTCAAAAGAAGACTTGCATTATCATTAATATATTTCCTAAACACATTCCATTTCGCTTTTCTATAATCATATCTCAAGTTATCTGTAGACAAGTGTGCAGAACTTAATGTTGTACAAACAGGCAAATGGTCTGAACCCAACCTGTTGAGAGTAAGTGCCGCCGATAGTTTTTCGGGGACGTTTGTAATAAAATAATCTAAAACAGATGGATTTGCACTACTACTTGCTGGAATTAATGTAGGTTCTGGGGGATAGACAATACTAAATGTGTTAGTAGTTATTAAATCGTGAAGTATGTTACCCCAGCAGTTAGCTCGTAGGCAACCCCAGTTTTGGCTTCGGCAATTAAAATCACCTCCTAAAATATACTTATCCCTAATTCTCGCAAATTTTCTGAGATCAGATTTGAACTGTTCTTTTTTAACACCTAATGGATCCGAGGAACCACCAGGAAAATAACAACTATATATATTTATATTTGTACCATCGTTAAGATAAATACGAACACCTAAATTTTCTATTAACTCAGCATTAATATCCGGTAAAAGATCATGCCTAATAGTTTTACGAACTACTATTGCTACTCCTCCACCCCGGCCACATTCCCGATCCTTACGGTAGCAGAAATATTCCGGGTGGTTCATTATAATTTTACTATTCAACCATGTTTCACTAATTAAACATATATCAATATTTTCCCTTATTAAAAAATCAAAAAATTCATAAAGTTTGTTACGTATTCCTCTAGAATTCCATATTAATATTTTTATGTTAGCATTCATGGTAGAAATTTGAACGCTAATTCGGTTATAACATTGAATTGGTCACTTTTAGATTTACAATTTTTTAGATTCACTATTAATTCTAAAGTTAAAGTTTTAAGTTCTTCTAAAGAAAAGAGATCATTTGAAAAATTATTTGATGATGCACGAACGACATTAGCAAACGTGTTGTTAGTTATAGGAACAATATTACCAATATTAGTCTTACGGTTATAAACCATACGAGAAGTGGTTTGATGATTTGGCTTAGAATAACGATCCTTCATGCGTATAAACGAAGATCTGCTGGGACAAATGTTATCAGTTGATTTGTGGTCACCATTGCAGTTGGCACATTTTACTCTTGTCGAAGTACATGATGAGGTTGCATGTGAACCAGCACACTTAGCACAGAATGTTTTAATGTTACAATTGTTAGATCCGTGGCCAAACATTTGACAATTGTAACATTGAGTTATCTTATTAGGTGGTTTAGTTTGATAGTTCCATTTGACACGAATATAATTAATATTATTATAGTTATTTCTTAATTCTATCAGACTTGTTGAACCCTTTTTGAGATATACTATATATAAAATAACTTCGCGATTATTTTCTGTTTTTCGGTATACTAATTTTACATCTAAACATTGTAAACCAATTTTTGTTAGCTCCAACTTCAACTTAGTAGGATCAGTTTTATCAAGCCCTGATAAGACAACTTTATATGGTCTGTTGTTTTTAGAGGTATAAGAAAAATATTCAATATTATGTGCTTTTAAATATTTTACTATAGTATCGTAGTCAAATTGGTATTCGCAGAACAGTTTATGTCCGATTGATATTTTTCTGATAGAATATTTAATAATATGAGATTCTTTACAATACTTGTGAATGTCATCTGTTGTAGTTTTCAATATAGTTATTGATGGTATTTGAACTTTTGGATGCACAGTAGTGGAGGCACCCATATTTTCTTCCTCTTGTTTCTCATCATCATTTAATGTTTGTAGCGGATGGTAATAATTGCTATTAGCATTACCTCGTTTAGAAGTGCTGGCAACATCATCATCAGCTGGTCTTTTCCTATTCGAACCCATGTTCGAATGGGAGAGTTTTATATTGAAACTCACAATGTGTTGTGAAGTGTCTCTCCGGAACAATGCAAAACAAAACACAAAAGAATTTGTAACACAATTTAGATTTAAACTACACTTGTACACTGTTGTTGTTTGACAACAGTAAAATTTACGGTATTGAATAAATTACAATGCTTAATTTTGTCTTCTATCGTCAAGGAATCAAGAGAGACTGCACGTTGAAAAAGATAAATTAATAAAAATTAAATTGCTCACACATTCTTATAAAGTTCAGTATAACTACATTTACACAAAAATAAATTAAAATATATCATGGCATTTATATATGAAACACAACAAATGCACACTAGGCTGGTTCAAGAATATATGAAATTTAACCATTTTCTTTTTATTACTAATTTATTTTTGAGCTTAAGGTTTGTTTTTTTATATAAAAATATTGTTCGGGAAATAATTAATATGACAAAATAAAATGAAAGTTTTTTTAAAAAATTTTAACAAAAATGTTTGACAAATAAATGTTTCAACATATATACGTACCAGTAAGCAAAAAATTCTTTGAACAAAAAACAATAAACAAATAATAAAAATAAATAAATTAATAATTAACAATTTAAAAATCCAAATCTATTAATATACGAGTAATATTTGTTAAAAATTAATATAATATATACTATTTCTTATGTACTATATACACGCAAAAAAAAACATGGTTGGGAGAATCATATTCGAAGAGCATCATATATTTTTGGGTTTATGATTATGCCAAACATAGTCGTACTATATTATAGTTATCATATTATGATAACAAAATATCCATAATTTTACCATAATACTGACCCTACAGTTATATTATTATATTATACCATATTATGATTCTAAATAAACATATTATGATGTTGAATTTATCATAATATGATTGCATGTAATCATAGTATGCTCAAAATGTTATTACATTATGGTCCCCATAACTATATTATGATTTCTGGTTTATCATAATATAATCCATATAAAATCTTTATATAGAATCTTTTTGACAATGAATTGATTATTGTAAATAATATTACATGTATGAGGAATTTTCGAAAGAAACCCTCAAAAAAAATCTTCCAAAGTTAAAAAAAAAATAAACTGGATCTTAATAGGTCAATTGATGAAATGTTTTAATGCCACATTTTCTACCCACACGCAAAGAAAAAACATGGTTGGGAGAATCATATTCGAAGAGCATCATATATTTTTGGGTTTATGATTGTGCCAAACATAGTCGTACTATATTATAGTTATCATATTATGATAATAAAATATCCATACTTTTACTACAATATGGACCCTACAGTTATATTATGATCCAAAAATTACCATATTATGATTGTAAATAATATTACATGTATAAGGAATTTTCGAAAAAAAACCCTCAAAAAAATCTTCTGAAGTTTAAAAAAAATAAACTGGACCTTAAAAAGTCAATTGATGAAATGGTCTAATGCCACATGAAAGGTATTTTCTACCCATCTGATATTTGTCCAGTTTTAGTAAACAATATATGATTTTTTTAAGACATTTTGGTTTTTATGAAAACAAGACAATACTCATATTAGGAATGTAAATGTCAAAGTCATGTTTTATTTGATGTATAATTATTCATTGATTGTTGCCAGTATTTTATGGTTGCATTAAGAGGTGCCAATCATAAAATAGTAAAATATTTACTATAACAATGATGGTAGCGTCCATGTTGATGATTAGACAACCAATAATATTGGTGTGACAACCATACCCGATTGCAGCAAGCACAATATAGTAGCAGTGATCATGTTGCAACCATGTTTTTTCTCTGCGTGCATCTGATATTTTTCCAGTCTTAGAAAACAATATATGATTGTTTTTTTAAGACATTTTGTTTTTATTAAAAAAAACAATACCCGTATTATGACTGTAAATGTCAAAGTCATGTTTTATTTTATGTATAATTATTTTTTGATTGTTGCCAGCATTTTATGGTTGCATAATTATAATATTTTTTTCATAATCAGAATATTTGTTACCACAGTATGGTTACAGCCAATCATGTTATAAAATAGAAGGTGGCAATCATAAAATAGTGAAATATTTACTATAATAATGATGGTAGTGACCATGTTGATGGTTAGACAACCAATAATATGGTTGTGACAACCATACCCGATTGCAGCAAGCACAATATAGTAGCAGTGATCATGTTGCAACTATGTTTTTTCTCTGCGTGTATTATTATGAAAGGCAAATTTAATTTTAAATAAGAATGTGTAAAGCTTTCAGACCGGAAAGCAATGTTTTTTATAGAAGCTGCTACTCAGGCATTTGTTAAGCCTGTAACCAGCATGGCGATAATGCGAACTACAATACAGCGCACAAGAAACAACTTTCGCAAAAATAAGAAGCGGATAAAAAACATTTATTCTACAAGTCCAGGTATATTGAACTGGGATAGTAAACTGCTTTCGGACATTGCAAAAAAAAAACAAAATATCGATAGGGTTGTCATACTCATCAGGGCCGGCAGAGTGGAGAAACTAATAGCACTCCCGAAGAAAAACAAAGGACTTGCCAACACGCTCATTGGATGGCAAATGTATGGATTTAAATTGCTTAAAAATATATATGTTTCAAAATCATTTCGACCTCAAAAAAATGGAAAAAAAAGTTTATATATAAGTCGCTATTGGCATAAAGCTCCAGTAGCCACAAAAGCTCCCATTAATGATGTTGGAAATATTTCCAAATCAAAAAGTTCCTGCAGCAGGAGTAAGAGTGTTTCACCGTATTTTTCTGAATACTTTACTGGGATTTCCTTTTTTGGTCGCACATCTCCAGCTAGCACCAAAAATTAAGGCCTTAAAAAGGCTTGATAGTAAGGGGTTCGATTATAACAAACCTGTTGAATATTTTGTTACCAATCGAACCACTCTAATGCACACTACGACGGATAAGTGCTAGACGGGGATTTATCTACCGACCGCTACCTTTTCTCCTGCATGGTCTTAATCACAGCGAATTTTTGAAAGTATTTTTTGTTGGCATAAAAAAGGGGCTCGATCTTTTTTCAATCGCTCATGTTGCCCACTGCAGCCGATCTTTCTCTATCACGGAATGATTGGTCGTTGAGCCGCGATGAGGGATTCTAATCGCAGCCTTATACTCCGATACTTGGGGAACTAAGCAGCTCAATTTTATCTTTGAATAGGACGGTACTCACAATGTTAAGATATGAGTCTGAGTTGATGTCAGCATCCATACATGCCAATTTCCTAGAAGTGACGTATTTTGTATTTTGGCATATGTTGACGGATTTCAATTTGATTTTCCGTACTCTCCATATCTACAACTTCTCCAAATCATCATTATATGAAAACCGCCAACCCGCAGGAAAATACGCGCGGACCAGGACGCCGACGAATATGGGAAAACAGACGCGCCTGGATTTTGCACAGAGAAAACACCGAATAATTCGGTTGCTGCAATCAAACTATTTAGTTGGCGATAAATTCTGATATAACAGTTGAGCAGCCCTAAGTCGCGCACCATGAGACGCGCGGACCGTAACAAAACCACGTTTACCCTCCACCTATGGTCACATCCAACCTCAGAAGCGAGGACAATATTACATTGTGACACTATGATCAAAGCCGTGATCTTAACCATGTATCATCCTGTTCTTATTCCCAGCCGGCACACAGTGGAAGGATTTTCATCTGCCAACCTTCTTTACTCCGAGCAGGGCTTAAATAAATCCATATAGATTTTTAAGACACTTTTGGAATTTGGTGGAGTTCTCGAAATTTGTCCCAAGGTATACCTTATGTAGGGTATACCCAACTTTAACCCTTTAACTAGTTTATCATTATTTTACAAATTTAAAATCATAATTACAATTTGTTTAATATTCAAAAATACGTCGCGTGACAGAAAAAATCCTAATGCGTGCCACCACGTTTATAATAGTTTTGCTTATTGTAATGCACACACGCAGAGAAAAAACATGGTTGTAATATGATCACTACTACTATATTGTGCTTGCTGCAATCGGGTATGGTTGTCACAACCAAGTTAGTGGTTTTCTAACCATCAACATGATCGCTACCATCATTATTAGTAAATATTTTACTATTTTATGCTTGGCACCTTCTATTTTTTATCATGATTGCCTGTAACCATACTGTGGTATCAAAAATTCTGACTATGAAAAAAATATGATATTTATGCAACGATAAAATGTTGGCAACAATCAATAAGTAATTATACAATCAAAAAAAGAAAAGTTCTTAAAGTCTGTGATTTTTTCCCTAACATTTTTTCTTCAAAAAGTCCTTAATATTAATTTTTTTTATAGAAAAAACATTTCTAAAGGAAATATTCTTAAATTTAAAAACCTTTTTTCATAGTTTCTAAGGACTTTTCATTTAAGATTATCTAGGAATCATAATATAGGTATGAGGGGTCATAATATGATAACGTTTTGAGCATACTATGATTACGTGCGATCATATTATGATAAATTCAATAAAACATGTTTATTTAGGAAAATAATATGGTAATTTTTGAATCACAATATAACTGTAGGGACCATATTATGGTAAAAATATGGTTATTTTATTATCATAATATGATAACCATAATATAGTACGATTATGGTTGGTACAACCATAAACACAAAAATGTATCATGCTCTTCGAATATGATTGACCCAACCATGGATTTTCTTTGCGTGCAGTATCTTAGAAAAATTCCTGACCTCATTCTTTTAATTTAACATTGTTTTATTATATAGTTTGTTTTTATTTTATTAAAAAAATATTTCTTTTTTTTTTTGTATCTACATTGGATTAAATCTTTATTTAAATAAACATTAAATTCTGTGGTGACCAGAGGCAAATTGAAGTTTTGCGGTTGTCATTGTAGTCATTAATATACAAAAAAACACGCTTGATTGAGTTTCCTGTGGCGGTGTTAATGGCAATTTATACTGTGCCACCTTTTATTGTTCTACAAATGAACTTTACACATAGACAAATACATGCACACAGAAATACAGACATAGCATCAGCAATAGAAGCTGTAACGGAAATCAAAGCATTACTCTATAATGCCAGTTACCATGTTTTGTTTTTCTTTCTCTAAATGTCAATAATTGTTAAGGATTTTTAAGGTTGTATGTACCTACAATACAGTCCCGTGACTGTGTAAAATACTTACATCAGATACTTAAGCACTCATTTACACTTATTCGTTTAGAGAGAAGGTATCCCTATATATATTTTTTTTTAAAATTTAAATTTTAAAATTACTCTAAAAATTTTTTTAAAATATCTAAAATTTGACAACCGATTTTCAATCAAATGGTAGCCTTAATTATAAAGTTGAAATTCCACGAAAAAGTTGCTAACTGAATAATCTTTAAGCGACATCTTAGAGTTATCGTGGTCGATGAGGTTTATGTTTTGCAAATTATATTGTTTCCATCACTTTCATCTGCAACTTTCTGATAACAAGTTTTAATTGAAGAAAAATACATAATTAGTTTTTAAAGTCGCTGACTTATGTATTTATGTTTTGCATTAAATCCATGTCTACATCTTGTTTAACCTTCATTGTTAACTGATTTCTTCTGCTAAGAGTTATTTTTCTATTTTTCTGTTTTATCACTTACGATAACTGTTTTGCATCGAGTGTTGTTAAATGTTTAGATTTTATGTCGCATTTGATACCTGTTAGCATGCTTTTTTCATCTTCTTCTTCTTTACTTTATTTTCAGATTGTTTTTAATTTCCCAGTTAGTTCTTTTTCTTTTTTTTTAAAGGTTAAAAGAAGGGTGGATTTTAATGTAAATCAAGTATAAAATAAACTTCTGCACTGTTATTTGTCTACATATATTTTTTTTTTAAATATACACTTTGATGTTGTATTGGTGTCGTGAGGGTGTGTAAGGGTATTTATAATGATTTTCCACTTTTTGCTTTCACATTTTGATTAAATTAAAAGTTTCCCGTTGCGTTTTTTCTTCTATTATTTCTAACACGTTAAGAAAGTTTACCTGTGTCCTGTTTTGGTTACAAGTCGTTCATCATTTATAACTGATGTTGTATAAAAGTGTGATAGTGGGAGTATTTGAGTGCCGTCTAAACAGTATTAACTTGAGCTGATTTAATTTTATCCTTTTATCACTTTCATTATTATAAAATACTTTCACTTGGTTTGTTTTTAATCTTAATGTTGGTATTTAATGCTGTTGCAGCACTGGTGTTGCTATAAACTACCACCTCTACTTTTTTTCTTTTTTTTAGCTGCATTGTTTTGATTACAGTTTTTTCCCTGTTATGTTTTGGTGTTGGTTTATTTTCTTTTCAAATTATTTTAGTTTTGCTTAATTTTTAAGGGACTTTAATTATCGAATATTACTACTTTTGTTTTACAAGGATGGGTCAACAATCCGTGACTTTTTGAATGAAAAACAGGTTTTTGGATAAACTTTATCGAAAGTTTCTTAAATTTGTTTATCCCTTTTAAAACAATTTGTCGAGGTCATTAAAATAGGTTTGTTTGTAAGATGATTTCATCGTTGGTGTCAAATCTGAGCTATTTTTTCAGATTTGTAAACCACAAATTATCACTCGGAGTAAATCCGCAATAATTTATATTAATTAAAATAAAACAATTGAATTTTTTTATTTCGATTTCTAAAAGTTTATCTTTATTAATTATACTAACTCTTTGTTGATTCCACTTTATATAGGAGTAATGTTAATAAATCACATAGGCCTCCAACCGGCGCTAAGAGGAGGGGAAGGAAGGGTCTTTGACGGCCTGCTCAAACCCCTTTGGACTAAAAACCTGAAGTTTGAAATATGTGGCTAACTCTCTAATAATACAATATTTTTAAAAATTGCTAAGAACCAAAAAATTTTTCTATTAGAAAAAGTCCATAGAATATAAGAATTTTTTGTGAAGTATTTTTCTTTAAAAAAGTACATATAATCAAAGAAGTTTTCTTGAAAAATATTTTTAAATTTAAAGAACTTTTTTATAGTTTCAAATTATAATATAACTGGCGGTTCCATATTATGCTAAAATTTTGGTTATGTTTTTATTTTAATATGATGACTATATTATTGTACGACTATGGTTGGCACAATTATAATCCGAATAATTCGAATATCATTGCCCCAATCATGTTTTTTCTCTACGTAGATATACCGGAATTAAAACCTGCATGCCAAATTTCAAAGGGGCTTAAAATGGGTGATTAAGGGCTCAAGTTTTCTTTTTTATCCCAATATCCCACGTTTTTATTGGAAATTCAAAAAGTATCACTTCAGTTATTTAGCTCAAACATCAGGGAGCACATATTTTTAATTTATAGCCGAAGTTTTTTGGCAGGACGTCAAGGCGAAGCTTTTTACTTTTCTGCCAATTTACTTCAAAAATTCGTAAAGTTTCTTCCCAACGGTTTGTCCTGGAAATTCCATTAGGGACATCCATAACGGTTAATTTGGTAAAGACCTTAATTTGTCCATTAAAATCAAATTTTTCAAAACTAACGTCGTCAGTGAATTAGTTATGCCGTCAGTGAATGAAAGCAGTTTGGACAGACCGTTAAAGAAAGCACTTTCCAACATACAAATCTCAAAATTGATCGCTTTCCTGGCTTAAAATGCAAAGCGAACATTCCAAGAAACATATTTTTTTAAATCTTAAATTTCAAGCCAATTAGGGTTATGAAGGGCATTAAGGAGAATACTTTTTCGCTTTTCGGCCCATTCGGTAGAAACTTCAAAACTCCCATCTTGTTGGTTATGTATTTTACTATTTATAGCTTAAAAATAAGTTTTGAATTCAGTTACAAATAAAAGAACATACATCTCTTTTTTAAAGAAATATTTTTATTTAACATTTTTATACTTTTTCCGATTTTTTCAGTTTCATTTATATATTGTCATATTGTTAAAATTAAAAAAAAAATTACCTACAATACCGAAATTTATGCTTTATTTGCTTTCGTTACAGTTATTACAAATTTTAATTTTGTTTGTTTAAATTGGGTTTCAAATAAATATTCAATTTTGTTTTTCCAATTTTATTTTTTTTTTCAAATTGTTTGTTTTTATACAAAATTATTATAGGGTGTGTGAGTCTTCATTTTGTAGAATAAAAAATACACGAAACTGCAACAATTTCAAATAAATGAATATTAATTTATTTTTACGGAATTGGGAGGTACAATTTTGATGAGACCTTTTATCATTTTTTTGATCATCGTTTTTCATCCTCTAACAAGTATTTAGAAAAATGCCATATTTTCACATAAAAAAATCGCCGAAGAACATATATTTTAAATTTCTGCATTCTTGGGAAGACTATTTCCATTTTCGAGTCTTGGAATTTTTCTTTTAGAAAAAGTTCAATATTTTTCCACTAGAAAAATTCCTAGAACCTTAGTATTTTTTTTTATTCAAAGAAAAGTCTTCGAATCCAATTTTTTTTAAGAATATATAAATTTTTATCTAGGAAACAGTTCGCGGAGTCTGAGAATTTTAATTTTAGAAAAAGTCCGTAGAATTTAAAATCGTTTATATCAGTGGGTTCTACAGATTTTTTCTTTTAAAAAAATTATTTCATTAATGCTCAGAGTTCTTTTTTCTCAAGAATGTCGTTATTTTAAAATAAATGAATTAAACATATTTAAAAAAATTATTATTGTTTTCATATAGTTCCAAATTATTATATTTTTTCATAGTCAGAATTTTTTTAATCAATGTTATAAAATAGAAAGTGGCAATCATGAAGTATTAAAATGTTTGCTATCATAATGATAGTAGCAACCACATTGCCGGTTTGAACCTATTTTTAAACCAATAACTTGGTTGTCTCACCATACCCGAATGCAGCAAGCATAATAGATAGGGAGTTTTTTATGTTCCAGGCACATAAAAAACACTCTGTAATATCAGCGATCATTTTGCAACCATCCACAAGGACGTTAGTTTTGAAAATCAACTTAGACATTAACTGAAACCGGTCTTTTTTTTGAGATTTGTGTGGAAAAATTTTTCTCCATTAATGTCCTGATCACAAATCTTTGGTTGTAAATCCGAGATTCAAAATATGAGTTTCCTGATCAGTTAAATAGTATTAAAAATGGGGTGATCAAATCGGAAATCTGAATATGTAATCGAATTCTAAAATGTAAACTTCGTATAGCTATACAAGCTAAGACTCGGAGGAAACTTTTGGGATTTTTTATTATAATAATAATTCTCTATATGTAAAGCTCCTTAATAATTTTATCAATAAAGCAGTTTTATATCTATGGGATTTTGAACTATTAAATTTGTAAATCCTGCTGTTTTGGTCAAACAAATTTACCGCATTTTACGAGGGAAATGTTTATTGAATACAAAAATTATATTAAACTTAAGACTTATAAAAAACAGTTATAATTAAAAAATATATTAACTGTGCCTTTTTTCATTTATTTGATCAATGGCTTGCAATCATATAAGCCAACAGCTCAAAAAAAGGCAACTTTGTGAATTATTATAATTTATTTTTATTATTATGCCGTCGAAAACAATATAGTACATATTGAAGATAAATCTGTAGATTTAAAATCACTTGTATGATAAGATTTTCGTTTATATTTTTCCATTATATACAAGTCAGTTACATTGTCATTTATGAAAAGAATATTAAATATTTACAAAACTTAACATATCACAACAAAAAAGTAACAGCAACAAAATAAAAGCAGCTAGTAAAAACGAATACAAAGGATATATAGGCTAATGTGATTGTATTTAATACACATATGTATGTACTTATTGTACTTTGTCGTAGTATGCATTTATTATACTCAATTTGTAATTTCCATCAATTTTCTTTCAATATATTTATATAAATAAAAAACTATGTATGTGTACGAAATTTTTATCTTTTGCAACATATTTTTCGATGTATGTGAAAAAATATCAACAAACAGCAGGATAGTTGTAAAGGGTGGTTAAATTTTAAGGGCCAATGTTGATTTTGAATAAAACACAAATTATTTAGGAAATTATAGTCATTTCTTTTCATTGTGATAATATGGTATGGTTCAATTATGTATGGAACATAATATCGGCCAAATGGCCGCCGCGACCTCGGTGGCACACGTCCATCCGATGGTCCAAATTTTAGATGACGCTGAAATATAATAAAGGTTCTATGCCGTTAATGTGCCGAATCATCTCATCCTTTAGCCCTTGAAATGAAGCTGACTTATCGACGTACACCTTATCTTTCAAATAACCCTAAAGAAAGAAGTCCAACGGTGTCAAATCACATGATCTTGGCGGCCAATTAACATCGCCACCACGTGAGACAACACGGCAATTGAATTTGTCGCGCAAAAGAGCCATTGTTTCGCTAGCTGTGTGGCAAGTGGCACACAGCCTGTTGAAACCACATATGGTCCAGGACCGTATCCTCAATTCCTGGCTCCAATAAGTTCGTTATCATCTCGCTATAGCGAACACCATTCACGGTAAATGCTTGGCCGACCTCATGACACACTATCGCGAACAACAGCAATGTTTTCCGCAGAACGAACTGGGCGAGCATGCACAGGTGTTTTTACAGCCGGTTTGAACACATTTGGTTGATTATGCTGACCAATAATAATCACGAAGTGCACGAAATACATTTTGATTTGAACGCCCATTTTCATAGTAAGCCTGAATAACTTTAACGCGTTGCTCGATTGTGTATCTTTCCATGGTTCAGATTGAGTTCGTCTGAAATTGAGAAATGCAAAATGAAATGCAAAAAAAAACTTGACTTTTAAGTGTGGTTCACATTCAACATTGGCCCTTAAAATTTAACCACCCTTTATATACTAAAATATATATATGTATTATTTTTAATTTCGATCGCATACCAGGGGGTATTTCGGCAATCAGGATGGATGAATATAAACAGTTAAACAAATTTTTTTGACTCGTCCACAGTGAGATCCATGGGAGAAATAATGAGAATATATTTTTATACCTTAAAAGAAAAAGTAAAAAACAAAATTCTTTAATTCAAATCAACATTTTCAAAAAAAAAAAAATATATATATTCTGGAACATTTCTGGTACTTGTCTTTAAATGTCTTCCTTGGAGTTATTCCCATTAATTTATTAATTTCCCACAGCACCTTTTTGTCTCTAGTTGTTACTGTAAGTTTCTACTATGTATTGCATTTGTTAATGCTTGTCAGTAACGTGCATATATCACATATTGTAAATTATAAACTGGAGCAAAAAAAATCCTTTAACTGTTGCAACTATCAGCATTTGCACGGATGTTTCCAAATTGCCATTTTGTATAAAATAGTAGCAGACAATTAATAAGCAACAGCAACAACAAATTCTAGTAAAAAAAGGATGTTAAACAAAAAAAAATATAAGATTATGAAAAAATTATAATGTTAAACTGTTGATGTAGTTTCTATCAGTTGAAAATATATTATGTTAATATTGTAGTTGTTATTATAGACATGTGTAAGTATGTAGTTGTTTGTGTGTAGTTGTTTGTATGTGCAAAGAAAAATAAAGAGTAAATTTATTTTCAAACATTGTCGAATGAAATTACAAATATTTTGCAGCTTACCAGACTCTTTACTATTATAGTATATATCTCAAATTCCCAGCAAAATATTTCATTGTTTAACAAGTGGTTATATAGGGTCCGTAAAATAACTTTTTTTTTTTTTTTTTGAAAATGCTATAAAAAAAACTACTGAATATTTTCTCAAATTTCTTTTTTTATTTGAAAGTACAATCCTTCTGGTTAATAATGGAAAATATTTTCATTCAAATGGCTGCCTCGGCTGGCCGTTACAGTCAATGGCGATCGTTATAGGGCCATGTTAAAAGAATTTTTGTTCACAAAAATTGAAGAGGAGGATATTGGCAACAATTTGGTTTCAACAGGACGGCACTCGACGTTTTGCGCCCTGTTTTTGAAGATGGCATTATCAGCCGCAGAGCTGATGTCTTTTGGCCACCTCGGAGCTGCGATTTGACACCGTTGGACTATTATTTGTGGGGTGCCGTCAAAGATAAGTGTTACGCCGACAAGGTAGAGACAATTGATTCTTTAAAGGACAATATTCGTGAAGCCATTGGTGAAATACACACGCAAAGAAAAAACATGGTTGGGTCAATCATATTCGAAGAGCATCATATATTTTTGGGTTTATGGTTGTACCAACCATAATCATACTATATTATGGTTACCATATTATGATAATAAAATAACCATATTTTTACCATATTATGGCCCCTACAGTTATATTATGATTCAAAAATTACCTATTATGGTCCTAAATAAACATGTTATATTGAATTTATCATAATATGATCGCACGTAATCATAGTGTGCTTAAAATATTATCATATTATGGCCCCTCATAACTATATTATGATTCCTGGATAATCTTAAAGGAAAAGTTCTTAGAAACTATGAAGAAGCTTTTTAAATTTAAGAATATTTCCTTTAGAAATGTTTTTTCTAAAAAAAATTAATATTAAGGACTTTTTGAAGAAAAATTGTTAGGGAAAAAATCACAGACTTTAAGAACTTTTCTTCCTTTGATTGTATAATTATTAATTGATTGTTGCCAACATTTTATAGTTGTATAATTATCATATTATTTTCATAGTCAGAATTTTTGTTACCACAGTATGGTTACAGCCAATCATGATATAAAATAGAAGGTGCCAACCATAAAATAGTAAAATATTTACTAAATAATGATGATAGCGACCATGTTGATGGTTAGAAAACCAATAACTTGGTTATGACAACCATACCCGATTGCAGCAAGCACAATATAGTAGCAGTGATCATATTACAACCATGTTTTTTCTCTGCGTGCAGCTGCACACAATCGATAATGTGCTTAAAAATTGGACCGACCGTGTAGGCAGCCGAGGCAGCCATTTGAATGAAATTTTTCCATTATTAACCGGAAGAATTGTACTTTCAAATAAAAAAAGAAATTTGAGAAAATATTCAGTAGTTTTCTTTTATAGCATTTTCAAAAAAAAAAAGTTATTTGGCGGACCCTATATAATAAAATAAATGTATTTTATATAATTTTTTTAAAAAGCTAGTAATTTGAATACCTTTATATTTCGACCAATTAAATTTATTAAGTACTTTTAGATTATTTTGTGTTGTAAACTTCTCTCCGCTTTAAAAAAATTCTAAAAGTTATCTTTTATATAACCTTTTTCTTTGAATAGCTAAATTATTTTGTTCAGCTTAAGGTTTTTTTTATAAAAAATATTATTTATTTTTCAATATTTTGCTACTCCATTGTGTAGCATTTTCAGGATATAAAAATAAATATAATTATTATAAAACATCAACGACTCGGCTTGGTACAATATTTTAAAAATTCTCTACCATATTTGCATGACCGGAAAATCTATTTGTCATACTTGAGATTATTTCATCTAAATATTGAATGAATAAGGCTGATCTGTAATAATCCTTTGGATCATTTATTTGTAAATTTGAACTGGTTTTTTGTTATATTTTAGATCTCTAGTCTACAGCTTTACGATTTCAGTAGTTTCCATATAAATAATAACAAACTTCTCCTCAGATATTTATTTCTCTTCATTTACATAACCGAGCCATTAGGGCCTTTTGTGGTTAAGTAAAGCTACTATCTAAATACCAAACTTCTAGATAAATTCTAGAATTTCTGCTAATCGAATTAAACATATCAATTACTAAATTGATATGTTCATATGCCTTTTTTAAATTTAATGACTAATTATTAACTAATTAGTAATAAATAAGTAATTTTAATTAAAAATTTTTTTTATTTTAAAATCAGCATTTTCATTTCAAAAATGATAATTGTAAATCAAAGAGTTACTGTGAAATTCAAAAAATATTATTTCAAATTAAAAAATATCACTTTAAATTCAAAAATATCAATTAAAATTAGCCTCGTTATTGTTTTTGGCGTACTTTGAGCAAACACGGCAGCTATTTCGGAAATAGCTCTCTGATGGAAAGAAAAATGAAGCCGACACGTTCCTAAGCTATCTTTAAGGTATAAGCTATCACGTGCATTTTTATGCTCTGCTTAAACAATTTTGTGAAATTTTTTCATGTTTTTCGGTATCACCACCTCTTTTGTTTGTACGAACACGTTTTAAGTCCGCATACCACTTTTCTGCCATTTATCTTGATAAAGCAGAGTCCGATTAACACTTTTCAGACTGGTATCAGCTGAAAGTTGGTGGTTTCAAAAAATCATTTGATCTTTCAGCCGATGTGTTAGTTTTAGCAGCTCTAAGTTAGAAAATTAATACCTCATATTTAAACTAATCTGACTTTTTAAGCAATTTTACAGTATACTCACCAAAAAAAGTCTGTAATGACAACTGAAAATTTTGCTGTTATTACGGGAAATTCTGCTAATTTAAGCCCAGCGGTATTTTTTGCTAATCTTAGCAACGCATGTCTGCTGACGTGCAGTACAATGAAATTAGTAGAAAAATTAGTAGCCGCTACTAAATTTTAGTAGATCTTTTGTAAAGTGGAATTTAAAATCTGTTTGCTAAAATCAGCAAAAAAAAATTACTAAATATTATTAATATTAGTAAAAAGCTTTGAATTTATTTTTCTTATCGAGCATCAAAAATTTTGATTATATTTTTTAAAAAACCAATTAATCATTTTTTTTTTAATTTGGTAATTTCTGTTTTGAAAAATATTTTGGTCAATTTTTTTTTTTACTTTTAAGGTTAAATTTTAATTGTTTTTAGGGCGGATTTTTAGAACTAAAAAACCTTTTTAGTGCTATTTTTAGTGGATGTCCTCTTTTTAGACATGAGTCGGTATCTTCACTTCCGATCCTTTTTTTAATATATGTAACATTTTAGGGAAATTTAAGTTTGTAGGTGTAAGTTTTAATTAGAAATAACATTTCCTTTAATATACACTTTTTTAAAATTGGTAATATTTTTGCTAATTTTAGCAAATCGGTTTTCAAAAATTTGTAAAATGATTTCTGAAATTAGCAGCAAAAATTTGTAAATATTCTGTAAAAATTCTGTAATTTTCAAAATATAAATAGCAAAAAGATTTGCTAAATAATAATTTTTTACTAAAAATCAGTACAAAAATAGTAGAGTGCGATTGAAAACCGTTTACAAATTTTTCTACTAACTTTTTTTCTGAGTGTAAAAACATCAAAATTACTCACGAATACCCCGGGAAAAGTAGACTTAATTTTGGATCCTAGACTTCAGTGTCGAACCCTATTTTGAAAAGTCAGGCCAGGCCATCTTAACAAGATATTTCGATTTTAAATTTGTATTGAATTTTTTGATTATATTTTAACGAAAAGACTTTGAAAATTGTTTTCCAATGACATAATTCATTATTTTTCACTTATTTACTATTTATTACTATTATTTTTGAATTAATCTTGAAGGTAAGAAGTTACAGTTATGTTTAGTTCAAAAAATAATGATACCCCAATATTATTTCTACACTGGAACTGTTTCATTTGAGTAGAAACAAAATTTTGATAGTTTTTTTATTGCAAGCGAAAAACATATTAACAAATAGTAAATAAGTAAAAAATCAATAAATAAGGTTATTGCAAAAGAGTTTTCAAAGTCTTTTCAGTAAAATTGAATCAAACAATTGTTTGAGTCAATACAAACTTAAAATCTCAATATCTTGTTAAAATGACCTGACTCTTCCAGACGGGAATCGCTACTGAATTCTACGACCTATAATTTACTAGGTAAGGGCTAGACAGGAATATGCGTATTCAAAAATTTTGTAGACTAAATAATTTGGAAATTTTTCTTAAGTGGACTTAAGTGCTTTTGTCAAAATTCTACAGATATTTATTATTTCATTTCGCATATTATGAAATTGCAATCATTGACCAGATACTGACAGTAACAGTTCTGTCAAACTTTGAAATTTAGCAAAAACAACATAATATTTTTAAGAATTTCCTAATGAATAGTCTTTGAAGGCAGCTCTTGATTATTTATAAAATTTTCTATTTTCTCATAAATAAGAACCCGTCCTTATCAAAAAAATATCTACACTATGTTTATCTGTTTTAGGCTTAAGGGTTTCCTTCCACTGAAGATGTGTGACCACACTTTCTTTCAAAAGAGTTCTCAGATTCCTCCCAAAAGCCCCAAGATTATTTTTCTTAAAGAAGTCTGATATTGCTTTGAATTTTCCTGAACAAACACTTTATACCACCATCGTAAGAGACTTAATTTGATATTTCAAAAAAAAAAAAACCAGCACTATGTTACTATTGATGAAAGAAATACATTTAGTTTTCATTAAAGTATAAATCGATTAATCGCCAATTTTTTTTCCATTTTTCGGATAATGTCCTAACCGGCTATCCGGCAGGGTTGAATAATTGAAAACACTAGCTTTAATACAATATAATATTTGAAAATATATTTTTTTGTTTGTTTTTAATTTGTTTAAAAAATCCGAAGTTTTTCTTGTGAGCAGGGTTTATGTTGTCTAATTTGGTCCGATTTGTCATCATTAATATTTTGGACCAAGTGTCATCAAATACTGCCCGGCTATCCACTGAGCTGGACCAAACATTTTTCTCATACAAATCGCTGTAAACATAATTTTAATTCATGTATTGATGCGTCCCAATTTAAAACAACATTCTGTATAGCAGATTGTAAACCACCTTTTATAATCAAGGCCCGGTATCCACTATTGCTACATTTTTACATTTTTAATACACTAAGAAATTTGAGAAATGTTAGATGTGCATTAAAGTAAGTACACAAAGTTGTTCCAAAAAAGGAATATTTCGGCTACCGGGCTTTGCTGTACTAGGTTTTAATTTATGTCTTACACCCAGTTATTTTTCAGCGAACTAGGACAGGTTGATTAGACACCGGTACTAGAGCCAGGTTAAGAATTGGTTCAGGGTCAGTAAATCCATACATTTTCACTCGAAGGGATTAGTTATAAAACCTGATGTATGGAACTAGTGGTAAAATAACCTGTTCCAAAAATTGTTTCAGAGATAACCAGTTCCAAAAAAAGTTTACTGGGATGTGTCGATTTTTAGCAGGCTTCTTTTAAAACACACGTGTTATCAATTTTGTTATTTATTTCATATTGTGTGAATAGCACAACAGCAAAAAAATTGGAGATTTTTTTTTGCAACACACTACTACAAACGTGTTTTTTTTATAACACATTGGAAATTTTTAACATCCATAGTATACAAAAAAATATATATTGCACTCGTACATATTAAAGATAATTTATAATTTGTTCGTTAAATATGATTACAACATGTCAATAATGTATTTGTATATACGAATGCATCAGATGGATATTTTTTGCAACTCAGATTGAAATCAGGTGTGGATCATTAAAATTAAAATACATGGGCGACAAAAAAAAAATAGTTTTCCAATTTGTTTAAAAGTTTGGTAAAAAAAAATTTAAGTCAGAAAACAAATTTCAATCTGAAAATAAACTTTATATAAACTGGCACAGTATTAATGCCATTCTATGATGGGGGCATGTCACTTTAAGAAAACTTTGTTAGATGAGGAGAAAACTGACACCCCGTGACATATCGTAGGTGAAATCTGAAGTCTATTTAAAGCACTGCATTTTCCTAGGAATGTTCTATATTATTCTATATTATATCGGTTTGGCCAAACCGAATTTATGTCAGTTTATTAACGACGTCAGTTTATTAACGACTTCGTGCCTTTAAATTTGTGAAATTTAAATTAGTTATTTAAGCTGGAACCCGTACAAAACTTTATTTATGTTTGTATATGTATTGTATTTATTCGGAACACTGTCTTTGTATATAAATCGATTCTGATTTCTTTTAACCATATACACTAAAAAAAATGCGTTAGAAGAAAAGTTAGTAAAAGTGGTTGTTTATCAAAAATACTAGTTTTCATAATTTTTTTTGAAATGATGCTTTCAATAGTCTTTAGTTATATTTTTTTTTTAACAATAAACTAACTTTGAACTAATTTTTTTGGCTAACAAAATTGTGCTGATCAACACATTGGATGTCATAGCTT
Source organism: Eustalomyia histrio (assembly GCA_949748255.1). Classification (NCBI taxonomy): domain Eukaryota; kingdom Metazoa; phylum Arthropoda; class Insecta; order Diptera; family Anthomyiidae; genus Eustalomyia; species Eustalomyia histrio. The sequence continues at coordinate 70,251,859 of OX456525.1, forward strand.
GTCTAAATGTAATACAAACAAAAATAATACTGAAAAAAAAACAACTCTTTCAAGACATAAAAAATACACTCGTGGAAGATTGTTGTATATACAGGTTGGTTAAAAAGTTCCTACGCTCACCAAGAGATGGCACTACTAGCTCCAAACTTTTTTTTATCTCAAGTTAGTATAACTGTCCTGAGAACACATGCAAAGTTGCAAGTCATTCTGTCAATTCTTTCTTTGTTTACAAGCCATTTAAAGTTAACATGTCATTGATTTTTTTAATATGGAAAAAATTGAATATGGTGCAGTCATTAGATTAATTTTGAAGGGTTTAAAAGCAAAGGAAATTTATGAACAATTGTTAGAAGTGTATGAGGAGTCCTCACCTTCGTACCAGCCGTGAAGACGGTCCACGCGAAGGACGACAAAAACTGCAACCACAGCAGAAATCATTGAGCAGGTACATAATATGGTTAGTGAAGATCCAAGTTTGACTAAGCGTAAAATTACTTATGTCATAGGCATCTCAGACGAACGAGTACTCCATATTTTCTCCATATTTTACATGAAGAATTACGTATGAAAAAACTGTTTGGAAAGTTAGTGCCGCACACATTAACAATTCAACAAAAACTGGACCGAAAACAAATTTCTCAGCGTAATTTGGAGCGTTTTAAGCCGAATAAAACCGACTTCTTGCGTCGTTTTATAACTATAGATGAGACTTGGATCTACCACCATGATCCTAAATTAAAACAAGAACGTTTACAGTGGACTGAAGCTGGTTGTTCAGCTCCAAAGCAGGTGAAGTCACAACGATCAGCAAAGAAGGTTATGGCATCAGTTTTTTGGAATGCCAAAGGAATTTTGTTGATTGATTATCTTCAGAAAAGTAAAACAATCAACTCTGAATATTATTGCAGTCTTTTGGATCAGCTGGATGAAAAAATTCGTGAGAAAAGACCTGGTTTAAAGAAAAAAAAAAATCATTTTTCATCAAGACAATGCACCTGCTCACAAAAGTGTTTTGACGATGGCTAATTTCAAAGAATTAAAGTACGAATTGCGTGAACATCCACCGTATTCACCAGATTTGGCTCCCAGTGACTACTATCTCTTCAGAAATCTCAAACAATTCCTTCGTGGAAAGCATTTTTCGTCGAATGAAGAGGCCAAAGCAGCCGTAGACGGTTATTTTGCAGAGCTTCCGGAAAACCATTATAAGGATGGTAAAATTATTGGAAAGATCATTGGAAAAAGTGTATTAAGCTTCTAAAAGATTATATTGAATAAAAAAATATATTTCGTAACAAAAACAACATTCTTTCATTTCGAGCGCAGGAACTTTTCAACCAACCGTATGTATCTATCTTTCAGGACAAAGGGACGCCAAAAATTTGTATATCCAGAAAATGTGGATATAGAAAAAAAAATATTGTTTGAGCTCAGGTTTGTTAAAGTGATTGCTTGTGATTTAAATTATAGACAAAATAAAATATTAAAAGATAAAATATGAACAATGGCTAGGTCTAAATTTTCAGCACATAAAAATACAATGTGCCAGAGGATGTAACAAAGAATCTTTAAAAATAAGTTTATGCTGATGAAGAAGTTTGAATAAAGCAAACGAAACGTTGAGCGATAATATGAAATAAATATTTATTTACAAATTAGAAGCAATTATTGACCAGAATAGCCCGTGAGGTAACACCTTATAAATCTAAGTTAACCCATTAACGCCGAGGTGATCAGAATTTTTATTAACTTTTCAATGTGTTTATTTATTTGTTATCGGACCAAAGCAAAATTTTTGAGTTTTCATTAATATTCACCAATAAATTTTATTGGTTTTAGCAAGGATTTTTGTTTATTTGTTGGGTGTATAACTGAAAAATTCGGAACTCACAACAGATGGCGTATCTTTTACACATGGTTTGTGTCTTAAGTACATTGTATGATATTTAGGATTGTAAATACATACATGTTATTTATTCTCATTGAAAGAAAAGTTTTTTTTTACTTCTAAAATGTCGAATTTTGTTCCAACTAAGTATCATTTGCGGAAAGTTTTGCTTTAATATTTTAATTTTAAAAACGTGCAGCTAAAGTACATCGATAGCAACCGAAACTGAGCCTGAAAATATTCCATCAATTTCAATATGCGACAGATAATTTGTGCGGTTCAGAAGTAGTGATTTTGACAGGGAAGACAAAGACCGCCCAGGTTAGCCAAAAAAGTTCGAAGATGATAAATTGGAGACATAACTCGAAGAAAAATATTATCAAATCCAAGAAGAACTTGCAAAATCTGTGGGAGTTGCTAAAGCAGCAATTTGAAAACGTTTACAAGCAGCAGGATTTATCAAAGAAAAAAAATGGATACCATACGAGTTGAAGACGAGATATGTTGATTTTTAATGTCCGAAATGCAGCTTGAACGTCATAAAAAAACATTTTTGAATTGTATATTTACTTATGAATTTACTTATGAAATTACGATAATCCGACCACAAGAAATCGATATTCCGACCGCAATAAATCGTATGTGAATCTCGGCCACCCAGCCAAATCCTAGTATCCATAGCACCAAGGTAATGCTCTGTATTTAGTGGGGCCCGAAGAGTCCAATCTATTACGAACTGCTCAAATCAGGCCACACGATCACAGGAGACCTGTACCAAATACAATTGATTCGTTGGAGGAGAGCATTGACCGAAAAACGGACGGAATATGCGGCCAGACATGAAATCGTAATATTCGATTATGACAACGTTCGGACACGCAAGACCTAATCTCGGCAAGACCGGTTAAAAACCAATTTGAAAATAATTGTAAGAAAGTTTTGCCTCACCCGCCTTATAGTGCAGACCTTGGTCCGTCCGACTACTCTTTGGAATACGCCTCACTTCAGAACAGGGTATCCGGATCGGGATTGATTCGTTCTTGCCCTCAAAAAATGGGAAAACGTCATAGCTAATGATGGTGAAAACCTTGAACAAATTTATATTGTACTAATGTTTCACAATAAACGGCTATCCTGAAAACACACCCATTCGACTAATTGTTAGCACAAATATTGTTGGTATTTGTGCTAGAAGCCAACTCGCTGATATTCATTCATACGATTTTTTAAAATTTTTCCAGACTCAGCAACATTTTTACTGACTTTTTAAACTTTTTTTAAAGTGTATATAAATAAAATTATACTATTCTATATGTTTATTTTGCTTATACTTTAAAGCCAAATTAATTTTTTCATTAAATCACTACACACACATACACACACATATTTATACACATAAAATCTCATACATACATTTTCATTATACTATTAAATCGAATTTTCGTATATTCATTTAATTTTTCATGATAATAATACAAGCCAGGGAGTATGTTTAAGTGTTAAACATGTTTTTGGGCTGTTGTATTTTTTGTTTAAATTTACACAAACATATACATGCTTGCATGCATGCTTTACAAACACCACATAACAACAAATAACTCCCGTAAGTATGCAACACAAAATATATTTATATAAACTGGTATATTAAATTTTCTTGTTCACTTTCCATGTGCCACTATAATATAGAACATATGTCACATTATGGGCCCTATTCAAATAGTTTATTTCATAAGTTAATTCTACAATTTTGTATCAAAAGATAATTTCACAAATTTCTGAAAGCTAACAAGTAGTTTTGTATTTTTTTGTATCACAATTTATACAGTACGTTGCACCAGTTTTTGTAAAAAAATTGTATTTTGTTTCAGATACCACAAGATATATAACTGTATGTTGTACCACTTTTTTTTATCGAGTATTTAACATTTTTTCCTCAAAAAAAAAAAAAAAAAAGGAAACCTAACCCATTGTGCATTCTTTATATAAATGTTGATATTGTTCAATGCATTAATGATGTTGCTATAAAAGCTTTTTTACGTATCAATGTTGTATCGCTTGTTCAATGTATGTATTTTTGTATTTAAAACTTTCAATATTTATCAACGCACATGCACCCGTATATACTTATTTGTCTGTTAGGGGACCAGCGATTTGTAAAGGCGATTTATTTTTTTCTTTTGCGTATAGGTATAGTCTAGAGGAACTTAGTGATATTTCGTGGAAGAAGGATATACTGAAAATTTAATTCTAATCGCATTGGATATCGCTGACATATGGGTCAGCGAGGTCAAAGGTCAAGGTATATTGGAATATTTAAAAATGTATAAGAATTATTTCTTTAAAAGCTTTAATTTCATTGATGTGTTGTGTAAATTGACAAATTTATTATTTCAAGGAATATCTAAATAAGGAACAGTAGAATTATGTTTGATCATTGATGAAGAGCAAAATTTTGTATTTCGTTGTATATATTCGGTGCAAATTTTTAGAAAATTTTTTCACCTTCTTGTCACCTGCTGCACAAATATATAAAAACATAAGTACTTGCCAAAAAAAATGGTTATTCGTATAAGGAGTTAAAAATAAGAGGTTGCAAATCTGCAAATAATTAGACTTTTAATAATTTTTTTTTTTAAGTATTTTGGACTCAATACAATTCTGATTTGGAAAAGGTTTTATTTATTTATGATTGATATAATCATCCAAAATTTAGAAGCCCTACATTAAAAATAGTTTAAAATTTTTTACGAAATTTTTAAAATATCTTTGAATCCAATAGATGGATTTGCAATTACCCTCTGTGACAAGTCACAGGACTGGTCTAAAAAACTATGTCACACTACTAACCCCAAAGAGAATATCACAAAACCAACGCAAAAGAACATGTAATGACTTTTAAAGCGATCACGTAGTAGGTCTTTAGGAACCGGTTATCTCTTCACCTATCTCGTTATATGTATTTTTAGAATCGGTCCAGTTTTCAACTGTCACGGAAAATGTCCCTATTCCCAACTGACTCCTTTTATCCCGTAGGGAACCGTTGGGGTTAGAAATATTAAAATTTGCATATAGGTGCCTCCTCCAAAGTAAACATTTACTAAGACGGGATTTTTAGAAATTTCTATGGGTTGGGGAAAAATAACCCCATTAGTTTCTTTCCTAAAATCCTTCGGCTAGAATTCGAAAATTTAAAATGTGTGTTTCCTGGTTTAGTGTAATCTTATGACAATCTTCCCGTGAATTGTTGCCCACTTAATTTAATATAGAATATTTGTACTGAAACTTTCACTTGTTTAAGAATAGAAAAGGGGTGGGGAACAGAGTTGATATTTTTTATGGGAGCATTTCTGATATACAGAAAATTCGAACTTATATGTAACTAATTGGATAGAACTCTCCAAGATATACATTTTTATGACCCCCCTTGTGAGATATTCAATATAAAGATAAAATACATTTTGGGAAAAGTCGCCTGAAAACTGAAAAACCACGAATTTCGAGAAAATACCCGACACCCCTCACTGAAATCTAATAGCGAATACAATACGTACATTTTGTGACTGTTCTCAAAATTATTCCCACTCAGGAACCCCTAAGTTTGTTAGTTTGTTCAATGTGTTTTTAGTCATAGGATACAAATCAAAAGTTATTACACTCAGAAAAAAAAGTTAGTAGAAAAATTTGTAAACGGTTTTCAATCCCACTTTACTAATTTTGTACTGATTTTTAGTAAAAAAATTATTATTTAGCAAATCTGTTTGCTATTTACATTTTACAAATTACAGAATTTTTACAGAATATCTACAAATTTTTGTTGCTAATTTCAGAAATCATTTTACAAATTTTTGAAAACCGATTTGCTAAAATTAGCAAAAAAAAAATTACTAAATTTAAAAAAGTCGATATTGAAGAAAATGTTATTTCTAATAATTTAAACTTATACATACAAACTTAAATTGCCCTAAAATTTTACATAGGATTAAAAAAGGGATCGGAAGTGAAGATACCGACTCATGTCTAAAAAGAGGACATCAACTTAAAATAGCACTAAAAAGGGGTTTTTAGAATTAGCCCTAAAAACAATTAAATTTAACAATTAAAAATATTTTTCAAAACAGAAATTACCAAATTAAAACAAAATGATAAATTCATTTATGTTTTAACAATTTTTAAGATTTTTAAGCCTTTGATTTTTTTTTAATTTTGTATAAAACATCTTTTAAAACATATAATCAAAATTTGTACTAATATTAATGGTATTTAGTAATTTTTTTTGCTGATTTTGCAAACAGATTTTAAATTCCACTTTACAAAAAGTCTACTAAAATTTAGTAGCGGCTACTAATTTTTCTACTAATTTCATTGTACTACACGTCAGCAGACATGTGTTGCTAAGATTAGCAAAAAAATACCGCTGGGCTCAAATTAGCAGAATATCCCGTAATAACAACAAAATTTTCAGTTGCCATTACAGACTTTTTTTGGTGAGTGTATATATGTTTTGAATAGCCAGAGATAAAGCTTTCAAATACCTTTCATTTCATACTTTAACTCTACATTCTTTTTATCTCTACGTCCTTGTTTCCGCTTTAACAAATCAAAATTTTATTTAAAGCTGAGTGAACCGTTCCGTATTATTTTAAAGTACATAATATATTTTTTATGAATTCTTTTATATTAAGTCTAAAATTTTAATGCGCTTGGCTTTTGATCTAGTTGGTCGCATATTTTGGAATGCTTGATTTGATTTAATTTTCCATAATTTTATTTAAAGACGAAATACAATTAAATTCCGCCTGGAAATCCTTAAAATTGGAAATAGTATAAAATACTGCCACCCTAATGCATATGTACTTGCATTCACCTAGTTCTGATTGCCTACATTATTTTATCCGTGTAAGTTTTTCGGTATGCGTTAATTAATGATAATTTTTTTGTGTGTATTTTTGCAGTTTTGCATTAAATTTTTGCTTTTGCTTTTTACATTTCAATTTCTGTATGATGCCAGTGGGCTTTTGTGCTTCTTTCAACTTTATCCCGTATAATGGGAACGCAACATTATTTTTAAAGCTAAAAGTTAATTTGGTATTGTCACTTTTCCTTGTTGTCTACTGATGATAATACATACATACCACACATCCGTGAATGCATTTGTATTTTTATGTACATTCCATTTCATTCTTTCGTAACCATTAACCAAACTTGTGCATACTCTTAAGGGGATTAACTCTCGCTGTTTTTGCCAGTTATAACAATTAAACTACATGCTCACGTTCATAGCAGTGTAGTAGTTACGTTGTCAACATATGCCTGTTTATACGCACTCGCTTCATGTATTTATTTTTTTTTATATATTGTTAATATCTTTTGTTTTATGGAAAAAATCCCTAAAAAAACAACTTCTGTCTTTAAATAGGTCATGCTTTTATTATATTGTTTTATCCTTCTGATGACATGTGCAGTTATTTTTTTTTTGTATATGTTTAATGCAGTATGTAACTTTACATCTGGTATTCCGGAGTGTATGATGATGTGGAAGTTTTCCACAGGAATTTTCACTGTTTGATTAATTATAATGTTGTGTTTATATGAACGAAATATCTAAGGATTTAAAATCTCGTATGAATTAAATTAAAAATAATTTTTAATTACATCTAAAGATCTTTTGAATTCAATATAAATAAATCACAAATGAGGGCATATTCGGTATCAGGAGAAATAAATTTAAATACAGTTTTTGTAAAGCAAATTAAAATAGATAAAAAAAGAATATATTTAAATCTCTTCATCACTTGTCTATATATATATTTTTGATTTCAAAATGGACGTAGAGTGAGAAGCAGTTAAGAGCCTTAACTTATTATAGTCCTTTTTTTAGATGTACCTATATTTCAAGTATGGCCTGTTAAAGATGAAAATCTCCAAAGAAAAACTTCATCGGCATTGTAATTACATAGATCGCATCTCGGATCAAGTCACGATAACAAAGTTCATGTAAAGGCGTTAAAATGTGAAAGAAACTTTATAAACATTGCTTTTTAATACTAGTATTTGAAAACTAAAAGAAAATTCGAGCATGTCGATTATGTGATAACCAACACGAAGTAAATTTTAGGTAAAATTTCGGAAACTGGTTGTGTGTAAATACTATTTAAATCTAAGTTAGAAAGGATCTTTCTATAGAAGTAGATCTAAATAATCTTATGTTTCAAAATTCTTAATATTTGCGATCTGTAGTTTAATTATAAGATTTCCATGTATAAACGGACGAACGGACAGATGGACTTCGGAAAATCGCCTCAAAAATAAATTACGATTCGATTAGTTTTCCGTTCCTTTTAAAAATAAAGGAAAATACATCTATTTTTTAAAGAAATATCTATATTAACTCTTTTATACATTTATTCGAAATAATTAACTATCATTTATAATCTTTTTTCATATATTTTTTTCATTTGTTTGAAATTATATCATTTGTTTCTTACGGATTTGTCAGTTGCTTAATCAACATTTAAAAATAAATAACAAATTGCATTTAATTTAAATGAAAATTAAGTAGACCGGTTTTTTAATGAAATATCATTTCTTTAAAATGATATTTTCAGTTATTTTAACTTACAAACTTTTTTAAGTGTATACTTGCACACAGAAAAGTAAACTGTTAACCGAATTGAAAAGTGTATATTGGTTGCGACAACCAACAAGTTTCCTTAGCAAAAGTAAATTCAAACGTGACTGCTGAATATTTTGGCTGTTTCAACCAAAATTCAGTTACGTTATTCGAATTCCGTTGTTAAAGCCAATATTCTGTTGTACCATCTGATTTCAGTTGTAGAAACCGAACTTCAGTTCGAAATTAACCAAATTGTTTTCTGTATGTGGCTGTTTTCGTAGGCATCAAGTAGAATTAAAAAGCGACTCCAATTTTATTAACCTCCTGGTGGTGTGATCACCTGTAGAAAGCTGATATCCGCAGAACAATATCCAGCTCAAACAGATCGTCCAATATATGATCGCCCAAAATTATATGTCGAAAACCCTATAGTGCCGGGAAAACACAGAATAAATAACATCTTCTCTCTTTCTCACCCGATATCCCACTGTTACGGTATTATACATGGTGCATACACCCAAATCTGTTTGCCGACCAGTCAACATTGCCGTCAGTCTCGAAAGATCTCTTCTATTGATAACAGTATGCCGCATATCGTAGTTTGATCATGGGAGGTTAATATTGCACGCCAATTTTCCCTCGCCTTTCGGAGGTAGTACTCGAAGATCGCACCCGTGGCAATATTTACGGCAGACCTGCCTTGGCTAACTCGTTTGCCGTGAATATCCCTGTGACAGTGGATCTATACCAGCGTAAATTGACACTGACAACTTAGCCTATACAACAGTTATTTACACTGATCGACAAGAATTAAAAATGTAATATACGAGTTCAGGGACATAAACAGCCACCGGGCTATCGGCAAAAGTAGTCATAGTTCCACGAGCTCCAACCGCACACAAGAGTTTACAAGCTTCCTTTTTAGCCAGAATCTTCGCCTGAAAGATACTAGCATGATTAGATGATCTGAAGGAGCCTTATGTTTCTCAAACACCAGAGATGACCCCAGAGCCGTCAGTCCTAAATGGCGGTCCAAATAAAATTAAAGTATATTTTTAAAAATGAACTAAACTTAATTTGTGATTGTGTCTACAATAAAATATACCCAAAGAATTAAGTTTTATTAGAGATAACATATATTTCCATTATTTATGAAACACGATTTCATTTAAGTGGCTACCGCGGCTGTCTTTGCAATAGCTCATCTGGTCAGTCCAAAACTTTTTTGACAATTTCCGATTCTACCTCGTGAATGGTTCGGATGATATTAGCCTTAAGGTTGTGGATCGTTTCTGGATTATTCGCATAGCATCACAACAAGAAAAGTTCTTAAAGGTCAAATCGCAACTCCGAGGCGTCCAAAAAAGATCGATTGAGCTAAGTGACATAGTGCGCTATTCTACTGAAACTACAGATAATCGAAGTTCATATCTTCTATATCAAGCCATAAAAAGTCCGTAATCATGACTCAGCATCGTCCACCGTTAAATGGCGTTTCCAGCTGCATTTTCAAAAAAATGAGATAATCCAAAATCCACACCAAACGAGCGATTTTTCCAATACCCAAATGCGGAAATTTTGTTTGTTGACTAGCCGCCGAGTAAATAAAGCATCTGGTAAGAAAACATGAAATTTCGGTCAAACTCGATCACCGATTGGTGCTTCTGTATGACACTGAGAAGCCGTTACGGAGTGGATGGTCATTTGCCTTCAATTTCCGAGTCAATTGGACCATGTAAGAAAATAATCCGAGGTCAAAAATTCTCAGGTCGATGTCTTTCGATTCAGTTGCACAGTTTCGGCCACAGCAGCTAAATACATTCTCTTCGGTATGTACAGTATGAATATTTTTCACTTGCAAGCCAGTCACAAGAACTTTTTGCACAAACTTGCGTACAGCAAGCGGAGTAGTTGCTTCACAGCACATACTTTAGAAGCAGATTTTTCAATATTTCTGAAAGTTGTTCAACCGTAAAGGGACTTATTTTTTGCTGAACGATTGTCTATATTTAGAACAGAAAAAATCTAACGATGTCAAAAAACATATGATTTTAAAAAATACTTGTATATCACCATCCTGTACACTTATATAAAATCCATCTGTTGCATCACTCCTGTACCTTTCTTTGTGGAACAAAAACTGACTCAAAAAGGTTTATCGATCTCAATCCTAGAATTTGATTAATCAGGCTGTGACTGCGAAGGCAGCTGGTATAGAAGTCTAGCATATCCAAAGGTTCTAACCTTTCAAGAAACTGCAGCATCAACTCGTGCTGTACTACTACCTGAAGCCCATATTAATCAATAAGGAATTATTATGTCGGTATTTTTAGTAGTTGTAAGCATCATCACAAACACACACTACCCTGATCACATAATGATGTTGGATGTAATTACCGGGAAGGTGCACTTATATCTTCAATAATATTATATTACAACCTAAATTTCGACAAGATATCTACTGTTTTGTGTCTCTTGAACCATGTAACATTATCATAATTCAGATATGCCTCTTTAATGGTCCATATTTTAATAAAACTTTAACACAACTTGTCTTTCGGTCAGTAGGAATTTATTTACCAAATTCTATCTAAAATGCTTCGTGTTTACCACCCATAGTTTGACTGCAATATTGACATAAACATACGAATGGACTGATATCATTAAATTGTCCCAGTGATTTTAAATCGACTAGCAAACTATAATGTTGGTGTAAGTCTGATATTTTTGATAGTTACAAATACTAGCAAAAACTCACTATACCATGACCACTGTGTTGTGTAGAAAAATGTTGGCATAGAGTATAAATATTATTTTGTACACAAATGCAATTTGCGTGGTTTTAAACAAACTAAAAACATCATCTCTGAAAAATATTTAAACAAATTTTTTTTGTGCAGTCCCCTGCATAAACATTCACATATTTCTACTTCATATTTTTGTTCAATCAAATTTTAACAATTTTTCAAATAATTGAAAACCAATCATTTTGAAGTGTCAAATAAATGAAAACACCAGATGAAGACAAACAAATAAAAACACTGAATATTTTATTTCAATAAATATTTTCTAAATATGCACACAATTTTTATTATCAATTTAAAAATGTTTAAAGAAATAATTTGCCATTCAATTAAAAAAAAAATACACTTGAAATAATATGTAAGTAAAAAATAAAACGAATTGAATAATTTAAATGTTTTGTTAAACGCTGATTAAAAAATATATTCAAGTTATCTTTAATTAACACAATACTACAGTATTTTAAGTTATATGGAATTATAATTTAAAATTATTTATATTATATATTTATATTAAATTTTTTCAATTGACACCACAGATAAATTTATTATTTTGAGTGTAATCATACCAAACTGCTCAGTAACTTGACAAAAATTTTCCCCATATTTTCTAGTTCAAATATTTTAAGCATAAATTTAAAATATATTTTTATTTTATTTTTTGGTTTTCTATTGAAAAACCATCAATTTACTTTTGTATTCGTTTTTTGCATAACTTAGCCTTGAATATTTATAAGATGTTAAACTAACGCAGACAAGATAGAAACTATAAATTTATGTCTTCCACTTATATTTCGTTAGCAGCATGTAGTTGTTGTTGTTGTTGGTGAATTGAAATTGTAAAAGAGCAAAATTAATTAAATCAATAAAATATAATAAAATTTATGGAAAACCATAAATTGTTAAAGTTGTCCAAAAAACATGTGCCATATTAAAATGTATTTTTTTAATTAAGAAACAAATATAATATCGGAAGACAAAAGTGTGTAAAATATTTCAACCGGTAATGCTTGTACAGGACAGAAAATATTTTGTTGGCACAGAAGTAATTTTTGATATCTCCTTCTTTACCCTCTAATCGTTTTAAGTTATTTTGCAATAAAACTTATACAATAAGTTCTTCTGCAGAAATTTTTCTCGCCGTTTGCTTATGGTGGTATGGACCAATATAGGCTTAGAACGAATCTCGAAAGCTTATGTTTTAAATATATTCCTCTTGCTTATATACAATATAAATACAAACTCAAAATTCCATTTTTTGCGCTTTAAGGGAGGCTGCTATAATGAATTCCGTTTTTTGAAAAATGTTAAATTAAGCAAAAAAGCATTCTTGATTTTGAGTTTCATAAAATAACTATAGTCGTTCTTAAGCTACAACGATATCCTTTAAAAGTATCCTGCTAGAATCGTGTATGACTTTGAAGCAAGAAAATAACTAATTTTAAAAGCCAAAGCTTTAATCTTACTTTGTGTACATTACACTGTACAACATAAAAAAATAACAAGGTTCCGACAACGGATTCTGGTAGTAGGGACCAACAAAAAAATATACGAGGGTGGATCAATAAGTACGAGACTTTTCGAACTTCCTTCGTAGTTATATAAAATGCAACACTGTCAAATTGTGAGCAAGTTCCGTCATTTACTTTGCGTTTAACAGCTGTTCAAAACATACAACCTCGTGATTTTTTTTTTAAATGGAAAATGTGAATTTCGAATGATCATTAAACATCATTGTTTGCAAAAAAAAAAAAAAAACAATGGAGACTCTGCATCATCGATTTCAATGGTAAAAAAGTGGTTTACTGACTTTCGTTGTGGCTTTACAAGCACGGAAGATGCCGAACGTTTTGGACGCCCACACTCAGAAAAAAAGTTAGTAGAAAAATTTGTAAACGGTTTTCAATCCCACTCTACTACTTTTGTACTGATTTTTAGTAAAAAATTATTATTTAGCAAATCTTTTTGCTATTTACATTTTACAAATTGCAGAATTTTTACAAATTTTTGTTGCTAATTTCAGAAATCATTTTACAAATTTTTGAAAACCGATTTGCTAAAATTAGCAAAAAATTTTCCTAATTTTAAAAAAGTGGTTATTGAAGGAAATGTTATTTCTAATTAAAACTTACACCTACAAACTTAAATTGCCTCAAAATGTTACACAGATTAAATAAAGGGATCGGAAGTGAATATATCAACTTATGTCTGAAAAGAGGTCATTCACTTAATAGCACTAAAAAGGTTTTTTAGTTCTAAAAATCTTTAAAAATAAAAAAAAAATTGACTAAATTATTTTTTAAAACAGAAATTACCAAATTAAAACAAAATGATTAATTCGTTTTTTAAAAAATATAATCAAAATTTTTAATGCTCGATAAGAAAAATAAATTCAAAGCTTTTTACTAATATTAATAATATTTAGTACTTTTTTGCTGATTTTAGCAAACAGATTTTAAATTCCACTTTACAAAAAGTCTACTAAAATTTAGTAGCGGCTACTAATTTTTCTACTAATTTCATTGTACTACACGTCAGCAGACATATGTTGCTAAGATAAGCAAAAAATACCGCTGGGCTCAAATTAGCAGAATTTCCCGTAATAACAGCAAAATTTTCAGTTGCCATTACAGACTTTTTTTGGTGAGTGCAGTTGAGGTTTCTACACCCAAAACAATTAAAAAAATTCACGATATATTGTTGGCCGATCGGAGATTGAATGTGCGATAGATTGTGGAAGACATAGGAATCTCACTTGGCTCAGTATTTTCAATTTTGAACGATCACTTGGCTATGAGAAAGCTTTCCGCAAGATGGCTGTCGCGTTTTCTCACAATCGACCACCAACGGAATCGTGTGACAGCTTAGTTTCCATGGAACAAATCCATGCAGTATACTACGAATTGCCTCCTCATTTCCTTTATTCTCCGGATTTATCCCCCAATGACTATTTCCTATTTCCAAACCTAAAGAAATGGCTCGGGGGAAAGAAATTTAGCTCCAATGATTAAATTATTGATCAAACAAATGCCTATTATATGTACCTGGACAAATTCTGCTGGTAAACGCAATGTAAACGGAACTTGCTCAAAATTTGACAGTAGTCTATTAACAGGTGGTACTTGATGGGAGCAGGGTTGGATTTTATATAACTACGAGGAAAGTTCGAAAAGTCACGGACTTATTGATCCGCCCTCGTAAGTTTGTCGGCATTTTTATAGATTACGTCAGAATTTTTTTTGGTGGGGGGTTTAACGTTTTCGCTCTTTTGCACATTCTTATGGTGAATACAAAAACTATACGTAAAATATTATAAATAAATGCTTTCTTAAATACCCAAATTTGCTCTCATCTTTTTATTACTAGAGATTATATCTTGATAGTTCTTTTGTATGGTGACTTATAAAGAAAATTTACGTTATACATTTTTTATACAAACTAACTCTCTAAAATCTATTGCATCTTTAAAAATTGCTGTTTCTGCTAACCTTTTTGAAAATCTTCTTGATCCTAACTTCTGGCCTGAAAATACTCTGGTTCGAGAATATATTTATAAGGAAAGACCACGATCTAACAATATTGGCGTTCTTCCACAACGTGAAAGGAGCAACGCAAAAAACTAAATAGTGCTACTGTTAACACATTGTCTTTAGTTTACCAAAATGTTCGTGGTGTAAGGACAAAACTGTCGAATTTGTATTTAGAAAGCTTTAATATTAATCATCAAGTCATTGTATTTTCTAAAACATGGCTTAATGATACTTATTTTAATACCGAAATTCTTTGCAACAAATATAATATTTTTCGTCGAGATCGTGGTACTTTTGGTGGCGGTGTTCTTATTGTTGTCTCCAGTTGTTTGCCTGCTGAACATTTAATTACTCAATCATCTGTTGATATTGAATTTATATCTGTCATCATTAAACTAAAACATAAAAGGGTAGTTGTAACATGTTCCTATATTCCTCCATCATCCCCGCAGTCTTTATATATTTAACATGCCGAAGCTATTAGATCTGTTTCGAGTTCGGTTAAGAGAAATGATTCTCTTATAATTATGGGAGATTTTAACATGCCATCAATATCCTGGAATTTTTTGGATGATGATAAATATTATGTCCAAACCAATATACACGAGAATTGGAAAGATCTTATATGACATGAGTCTTTTTCAAATAAACGGCATACTGAATGATTATTCTAGAATTCTGGATTTAGTATTTGTAAACGATAGAGAAGATTGTTATATAAACCGGACAACACCGATTACAAGACCGGCATCACCCTGCTTTTGAATTAATTATATCTATCCCATCAGAACATTTATTAGTATCATCAAACACTACTGTAAAATCCTTTTGTTTTAAGCAAGCTAACTACTATGGGTTAAACGAACTTATTACAAATACAAGTTGGAGTAATATTTTATCATTTTCTTCTGATTCATACGTTGCTATGTCTCATATATTTGATGTTTTTACAATAAAATGTTTTCTTTTATGGATTCCTGTATTCCTAAAAAGATAATTAAGCCGTTATCTGGACCGCCATGGAATAATAAGGTACTGTCCCGTGCTAAAAATAAAAAGAGTAAATATTACCATAAATTTAAACGATCTGGATCTTCTGTAGATCATCTAAGATATTCTGTGAGCCGTGCTGAATATACGAGATTAAATAAAGTTTGTTACACACGTTATTTAAATAAAATTAAAATCAATTTAAAACACAATCCAAGGTCCTTCTATAAATTCATTAACTCAAAGAAAAAGACATCTGGTTATCCTGCTACGATGACATTTCAACAAACACAATCTAGTGATGATGCATCTATAAGTAACATGTTTGCTGAGTTTTTTTCTACCACCTACTCAAATGCAACTTATGATAATTCAATCGCGTACCCGTTTGCTTTAGTCGAAAATCAATCGATATCCTTAACGCTATTTGATACGTACACAGTTTCAAATTAAATAAAACGACTTAAATTTTCATTTGATTTTGGTCCTGATAAAGTTCCTAGTTGCATCTTAATTAACTGCGCTGAAGCCTTAGCCATCTCTCTGACACTTATGTTTAATATATCAATTAAATATGGGTTTTTTCCAAAAATTTGGAAAGAATCTTATATTGTGCCACTGTTTAAATCAGGCAACAAATCAGAAATTGAAAATTACAGGGGTATTGCAAAGCTGAGCATAATACCCAAGCTTTTTGAAAAACTGGTTACTGAACATTTACGTTATCAAGTTTCGAATCTAATATCTCCTTATCAACATGGATTTCCAAAACATTGTTCTACAACTTCAAATCTTCTTCAACTTACGACCATCATAAAGGTCATAAACTTGATTTGGTCGACAGTTTCCTGGATCTAGGTATTTTGCTTGACCCTAAGCTAAATTTTATTGTACACACTACAAGTGCAATAAACAAGGCTAGGGGTACACTTGGTTATATAAAACGCTGGTCAAAAGTGTTTAATGATTCGTACATTGCGAAAACATTGTACATGTCTCTAGTGCGCCCGATTCTGGAATATGGTTCGGTAATATGGGATCCAATTTACCAAACGCATTCTGATGCAATTGAATCCGTGCAAAAGCAGTTCCTGTTGTTTTGTCTTCGAAGATTACAGTTTAGCGCGTATAATTTGCCTTCATACACCGCTCGACTTGCTCTTATTAAGCTTTCTACTTTAAAAAGCCGTAGAACTATGCTGAATGTGTCATTTATTTTGAATATAATTAATGGTGATATCTACTCTGGATTTTTGATTAATGAAATTTCATTTAACATTCCCCAACGTGCATCCCGTAATTTTATACCATTGTCGGTAGATTTTTTTAGAGCTAATTATGCTGATGCTGACCCTCTCAGGAGAATGTGTAATACATTTAATCAATTATATAGATTTATAGATTTTTCACTTAATCCTAGAGTAATAAAAAAACGCAATTATAATTTTTTTAAACTCTTAGTTAAGTTATTTTAATAATAATATTTTTAAAATGTCTGTAAGGAATAAAATTCCATAGATAAATAATAATAAATAAAATAAAATAAAAAAATGCGGGTTTGTGGGATAGTTTAGCGCCAACCCTGAATAAGTAGGAAATTAGCCATTAAATGCGTTTTAAGATTGGTTTGAGTTGAATTTTGAAATTTCTTTTCAGAGGCTACTTATAGTATGACAGATATTTTTGTGGAACATTTTTACTCGTTATATTCCCATTTTAAGTGTTATTCAGGGGAAATAAAACAAGATACAACAAAGACTCATATATTGAAGAGTTAGAGGATTAAAATGTTCCACAAAAATGTTCCTCTTATTGTTTTACAGCAATCAGTTGAACCCTTTTTTACCCAAAATATAAGGTTCGAATGGTCTCTAATGCCTATTCATCATATGAAGCTTCAAAAAATCTCTACCAAAATTCGTTGTCAGAACTTTGTTATTTTGGAAAAAGCTGGGGTTTGTTTCACAGTGTTTTAATTAATTTATAGTAAATTAAAATGTTTTTTTAAGATTGATGAAAATTATGTTTGAAAATGTAAATTTGTTAAAATTTTACGAAATTATTTTTTAAATACTTGTTTCTAAGAAAATTAAGTAAATTTTGTTTGCTCCCGGAATAGCTTAGTTTCTAATTATAAGAAACTCGTTTGAAGAATTTGTGGTTAATTAAAAACGGTTTAGCCGTTAAAAGGTTAACAATCTGACAAAACTGAATTGGCTTCAAATTTGTGTTTTGGTATCAAAATGGATGTGATCAAAATGGGCTTAATAAGGGAAAAAGTGCAGTCTTTACCACACAGCCCAAGCCACTGGTGCAAGGAGGCTTAAGGTGGCGGGAGAAAAATTTTCTCTTGAACATAATATCCAAACGTTTTCGGCTATAAATCTAAAATTTGTGTTACCTAGTGTATGGGCTAAGTTCAACTTCCAACTTATTATCCAGCTAGTATGGAATACAGTGGTGTGTTCTCCGGTAATAGTTTTTATTTTCCAATTTATTTTTATAATTTTTTCCATCCAATTTTCTAACTCCAGAAATTTTAATAGTCAGTTGGATGAACAAAAACTTAGTAATATTTCTTTGATTTAACTGAGGAAGATGTTATTGCAAATATTCTGGGTTTAAATGATAATGCTTATTGTATTTTTGCTGAATCAGTTCCATTTTTGTTTTTTAAACGTTGTGTTCAGTCCTTAGTTGGACCTATTCATACTCTTTTTAGAGTTTGTTTAGATCAGGATTAATTTTTAGAATTTTGGAATGCTTTTATTATATTTAATTCCGCTGAAAAAACCCGCATTACTTGTTAAACTATAAGTAAAATTAGAACTTTTGAAATGACACAGAAAATTGCCGAGACACCCCAACTAAATTTTAGGCCATAAAACACAGTGGTATACTCATTATGCTCCTCAAGAGATATTGCAGTATTGAAATTACTTTATTTAATGATTTTTTTTAATTATTTACTATTTACTAATTGTTTTGCAATAAAATATGAAAATCAAAATTTTCTTCAGTTATTAAAATCTGTTACAATAATATTACGTATACGCACTGGTGTATTTTAACTCGAACTAAACATATCCCAGTGTAAAATTAATATTGGGGTATCATTATTTTTGGAACTACAAATAATTACAAGTCCTTACTTTCTATAGATTAATTTAAAAATAAAAGTAATAAATAGTAAATAAGTGAAAAAAAAACAATAAATTAAGTCATTGGAAAACAATTTTCAAAGTCTTTTCGTTAAAAAATATACAAAAAGTTGTTTCAGTCAATACAAATTTAAAATCTAAATATCCTGACTCTTTAAAACGGGGTTCTCCACAAAATTATTCGGCCCAAAATCCCACAGTTTTCGTGTGTCATTTTGACGTACTTGCTGTGTTATAGACCAATTGTAAAACAATATACTTTAGCTAAGATTTTTGTTAAATTTTATGAGAATTTAAATCACTTTATTTCCGTTTTTGAACACGAGTTCTTACCTCAATGGCAGAGGGCTGTAATTGGATGTTATTTATGCTGATTTTTCCCAAGCCTCCGATTCGGTTGATCATTTTAAACTTCAATTATTGGAAATTAAATTGTTAATGTAAATTTTTATGTTTCTAAAATTCTTCTTAACCAATAGGATATTAAGAGTTAAATTGGTTTTCACAACAACATATGCATTTTTGGGCATTCCACAGGGAAATCATTTAGGGCCTTTGTTATTTTTCATTTTTATTAACGATTCGTTTGATTGTTTAAAATTTTGTAAACTATCGATGTTTGCAGATGATTTAAAACTATATGTCAGTAATTCGAACATATCACATTCTATTTGTTCTTTTACCAAACTGGATTTTAAAATTAGAAAGTGTTGTTCCATTTTATATACTCGTTGGCATAATTTAGTTATCTATACACTTACAATATTATTTCGTTAGAAATAATCTAAAATACACATTAAATTAACCGAAAATACAATCAAAAAGAGGACTACTGATTTTTCATTATATTCAGCCCATTTTGTTGTTCATTTTCAATCATTGTTTAATAATCGACAAATGTAGTAAAAGTAATGGAATTTCGTTTAAAATAATTATTTAATTTTAATTAAGAAAACGTAGGAAAAAAAACAATTTTTGTGGTTTGCTTTTTAAATTGATTTTTTTATTTGTATGTAATTTTAAAAAACAACACACACAGATGTATATATTTTTATTTTCTATGTGTGTATCTATATTTGAATAATTTTTTGTAATTTTTTTTTTTTTTAAATAATTTTGTATACAAGCAAACCATTTGGAAAAAAACGAAAAGGTATTATATGACTTTCTATTTTTACAAACGGAAAAAATAAAATTTTACAATTAACAAAAAATAACAACTCCTACTGAATGTCTGTAAATTTTTATAGTTTGTGTTTTGAATGACTGATTCAAATAGTTAAAAATACATTTCTGTGAATGACTCTGTTGACTGTAAAGAACCGCAAACGTATAAATTATTATATGTTTTTTTTTTTTTGTAACAAACCTTTTGGAATATTGCTCGCTGATTTGAACCCCCTATGGTGTTGATGATTCTAAAAGAATTTAAAGATTTTGAAAGCATTTTACGAAATGGATTATGAAGAGATTATATTGGCCGGCTTACCGGTATATGATACTAGGCTACTAGATTGGTTTACAATCTTTATGATATCGTAGATCTTTATATTTTCAATAATGTTTATATTTAATATTTTATCTGATGAGATTAAATCTAAAGAGTTACCGAATTTAATAGAATTGTATAAAAATTCTGAGGAGTTATTGAACTTGATAGAATTGTATAATTGTCGGCCCGAACCACGTCATGTGCGATACTTTTTTGAAGATTTTCATTTAACTAACTTTGGTAGTAACGAACGAATTGCTAGATGTTTAAGGTTTTTTTAACCATTGGATTTTAATGTTGATGTTCAAACTATTAACGTTACGTTGGGTTAAAGCTATTTACAATTTTATAAAATATTAATTTAAAAATGTATATGTAAATAAATAAATAAATAAATAAATAAATAAATAAATAAATATATAAATAAATAAATAAATAAATAAATAAATAAATAAATAAAAAATAAATAAATAAATAAATAAATTAATAAATAAATAAATAAATAAATAAATAAATAAATAAATAAATGAAAAAAAATAAATAAATAAATAAATAAATAAATAAATAAATAAATAAATAAATAAATAAATAATTAAATAAACAAATAAAAAATAAATAAATAAATAAATAAATAAATAAATAAATAAATAAATAAATAAATAAATAAATAAATAAGTAAATAAATAAATAAATAAATAAATAAATAAATAAATAAATAAATAAATAAGTAAATAAATTAATAAATAAATAAATAAATAAATAAATAAATAAATAAATAAATAAATAAATAAATAATATAACGCGTTAAATATTGGGTTAACAGGTAAAACAGGGTGTCCCTATTTCCAAATTATTTCAACTAAATTTGGCGGCTCCTATTTACTTCTCTTAAATTTTTAGGAGAGAAAAAATCTACAAAATCCGAAAAATTGCTCAAAATAAAAAAAATTTATTAGGGCCTATTTTATATTGAACACTATGTGCCCAATAAACATTGAAAAGTTAAAAATTTATGCGTTTTAAATATTGCTTGTTTTGTCCTTTATTTTAAGTGTTTTTTAAAGTCAAAATCAAGTTCATACAAATAAAAATATTTTGTTTTATGTTTTTCATTTTTTTTGTCAATATTTTAATATAAAATTGAAACATTAGCTCAAAATAACAATTTTCCAGTGAAGATTATTATAAAATCTGAACTTCTTCCATGGATTTTCACGAAAAGGTAAGCCAAATTTACTAAAAGCTAAGCTTCATCCTCACATTCTTTTTTTTTCTTGTTTCAGAAAGGTTCTGCAAATCTCTACGCTTCTAGATGAAAAATGATTAGTGAAGAAAACATCAAAAATCAAGATTAAATATACGAAACCAATGTTATAAATATATATTTATATATGAAAAAATATGTGATTGTTATAATAAATTGTATCAAAACCAATCATTACCGTGTTTTTATGGCTTTGCTGAGACTTGAAGTTAGGGATTAAAAATAAGTATTATTATTTTGTTTGAACTTGAATTGAACTATGATTCAAGGCTTGGATTAAAGTATATTCTCACTATAATGTTCGACTTGAATTCCACTATCCGTTTTGCTGGAATATGCTATTGAATTAAAGTATAAATCAAGGCTTAAAATTGGAAAATATGACTTGAATTACACTTGATTTTAGCTTTGTTTCCAGTAAAAATATTTTTATACTACATTTTATTTCAAATTAAATCCAATCGAGGCTAAATCCAGCTGTTAAGCCATCCTGATGAATATTTAACTGAAATTCAGCAGTAAGGTTTATTTATTTTTTTTAAACATACAAATTATATCTTAAATCCCTAACCGAGCACTAGCAACGAAGGCTTTCGGTTCGTTGTAGCGAAAACAGACCAGAGTCTCTGGTGGGAATCGAACCCACGACCCCCGCACTGATAAGCTAGCACGCTACCAACTAGCCTACCGGGCGCTATTTTGTACAAAAATATTACTAAATAAGATATGTTGTTTAAAAATATATTACTTAAGTAAAAATTCATAGTACTCAACATTCAATAGTAGTCGATTAAAATTTAGATAGATAAGTATAAAAAATCACTAACCACTTTTATACCAATTCCACAAAAATAGTTAGAACTTCCTTTTTTTTGTGAAGAAAAGCAACGCTCTGAAAACTCTTCCTAATAAATAATGTGTTGATTTTTTTGGAAAGGGAATAGAGAAAAGATAAAAGGAGGTGAAAAATGGAGGGCTTCAAATATGGCAACACCGCAATTGCGCTAGATGATAATTCTTATAACAGTTGTTGGCCGCATTGTTGAAGCTTTTTAGTTCATAACCCTGTTATGTTATTTTGCTTCGATAGGGTTAAGTGCTAACACCAAAGGAGGACGTTGCAATATGTATGAGAGACAAAAGCCCATATATATTATTTTTTTTAGTTGATGTTGCCGTCGCTTGGGATCAAACCCGCATCCTTCTTTATAACATTCCAACACGCTAGCCATTACATCACAACGGCAACACTTAGTTAGAAATAGTTAAAACTAGTACAAAAACTAAAAGCGAGCATACCTATAGCAAGTTTATTTGGATCATATTCTTGCAAGCAGCACAAATTCTTGGTAGTGTCCTTATTTTTATTTTAAGGTCAGGGCACAAAATGTAAAGAAAATTTAATTGAAATGATTTAAAAAGTGAATTTAAGCGTATATCGGGAAGATAGTTTATATGAGGGCTATACAGTATACAAAAATACTTTTGTATGCTTCTTTCTATAACTGAAAACAAATTGCTATATTCGAAGCAGAACAATTGTCCAAAAGCCTGTTGAGAATTCATAGTGCATAACCAGCCGTTGAGGACAAATTTAATTCTGTTTTAGTTCCTTACTACAGTAATACAAACTTTCTTCAATTTGTAAATATTTATTCTTTTGTTTTTAGCAACAAACCGATTACATATTGTATTTTGTCTTCTAAACATGCACAGAACAACATTTATTTATAAAATATTTTTGCTTTGTTGTCTGCCCAATTGCTGATGACATTGGCAAAACAATAATAAAAAAAGAAATATTAGTGATGTTGAAAAAGGTATTGTTTTCAATTTTTCAAAAATCGTTTGAATTGTTTTTGCTACAAAAAGAAGATTTTTTTTAATATTAGGAACTCAAAAATTGTTGGTATTAC
This sequence comes from Eustalomyia histrio, assembly GCA_949748255.1. NCBI lineage: Eukaryota > Metazoa > Arthropoda > Insecta > Diptera > Anthomyiidae > Eustalomyia > Eustalomyia histrio. The sequence goes on from OX456525.1 coordinate 70,275,514, forward strand.
TATGAAACTTATTTGAAAACCATTTAGTATTTTCTATTTGCTAAACGTACTTTTAAACATTGTTGTTTTGTTTACTTACAAGGGAACACCCCCGCCCCCCACACACACGATTACACTTAATTTGTATAAAACTCTTATATGTAATAGAAAATCAAAATCCAAAATTGGCCTGATATTTCTTGGCATATAGCTAATATAATCGTCCTTAAATAAAGTTTGATTGCGAAAACTGGCTTTGGTAAAAGTTTCTTAAAATCTGGGAAACCACAAATTTGGCATATACCCTTACACTCAGAATATTATGTAGTTTACTGTTTCTAGTTAAATAAAAAAAGTTTTCAATTCAGTTAAAAATAAAGAAGCATTAATTTATTTTTCCAAGAAATATTTTTACTATATTATTCTTTAAAATCGAGTTCAAGATCCTTTTTATAAAAAATAATAATAATGTTTATTTATTATTTCTTTCTTTCCAATATTTCGTCACCATATTGGGTGACTTCTTCAGGGAAATTATATAATTTTTTTCAACAATAAAAACATATATAAGTATAAAATTTTTAAAAAAGGCGGGAAATTATAAAAATACTGTTTGACAATATGAAAAATATAAATATCACACGAAACAAAAAAATGGAATGTTATCGAAGAACATACTAAAATTGAGAAGAATCTTTTTCTACGTATTTTGAAATTCTGTATAATGGACAATAGATATTTCAAATACAATAATAGAATATATATACAACCAAAAGGACTTCCAATGGGATCTCCAGCTTCTCCAATTATAGCTGATTTTGTAATGGAGAAATTATTAGATTCTTGCATTGAAAAATTGGATCTAAAACCAAAAATCATAACAAAATATGTTGATGACTTATTTAGTATTATTTCAGAGAATTCAGTTGATAATATTTTATCAACATTTAATTCGTTTCATGATAATATAAAATTTACGATTGAAATGAATATGATTCTAAAATTCCTTATTTAGACACATTAGTAAAGAGAAGAGGTGATAGATTATTAATAGATTGGTATCAAAAACCCACAGCTTCTGGACGAATTATAAACTATTATTCGAAACACCCAAGAAGAATCATAATTAATACAGCAAAGAATCTAATTGAGAGGGTATTGAATATTAGCGACTTAGAATTTCACGGAAAAAATATAGAAAAGATTAAAAATATTTTAAACAATAATAATTACCCAATTCAACTAACATGTAATTTAATAAGGCAATATAAGAACAGAAATAATTTTAACACAAGAAACGTTATTGAACCTTAAATTTATAAATCTCTAACTTATGTTCCTCTTATATCTGAAAGATTAGAAAGATCAAAAATTTATGATAATAGGAAATATATAGTAGCACATAAAACATATAACACATTAAGTAGACTATTTAGCAACACAAAAGACAGAATAGATAAATCGGAAATGTCAAATTTAGTTTATAAAATTCCGTGTAATGGTAATAATAGTGAAAACTGTAATAAGGTATACATAGGTACAACAAAAAATAAACTTAAAACCAGAATTGCAGGACATAAATCAGATCAAAAATACAAGAACACCATTCCTACACAAAAAACAGCATTATCATTACACTGCAATAACTCTAATCATTATCCTGATTTTGATAATACGACAATTTTGAACATAGAAAATAATTACAGACGTAGATATATGTTAGAAATGTTACAGATAATGAAAATACCATCTACACAACGCATTAACTATAAAACAGATATAGCGAATATAGCCCAAAATTATAGACATTTAGTGAATAAGAACTGAGCTAATTATTTTAATTTTAAATAATATATGAAATTCAAAATATTTTTTTTTTCTGTGTTATATTTTCATTTTAAATATTTATAAAAACATTTTTGTTTCCTTATCTTTTTTAAACTTAAAATATTTTTGTTTCGTGTGATATTTATATTTTTCATATTGTCAAACAGTATTTTTATAATTTCCCGTCTTTTTTAAAAATTTTATATATATATATATATATGTTTTTATTGTTGAAAAAAATTATATAATTTCCCTGAAGAAGTCACCCAATGTGGTGACGAAATATTGGAAAGAAAGAAATAATAAATAATCATTATTATTATTTTTTATAAAAAGGATCTTGAACTCGATTTTAAAGAATAATATAGTATAATATTGAAGATCGAATAAAGGAAAATAAATATAGAGGAAATATTTTTACATTAACTTTTTTATACATTTGTTCAAAAGGATTTACTGACATTAAGGTACCGATTTTTTCAGTTTCATTTATTTTTTTTTATTCGGAATTGGTTTTCTTTACAGTTATTAAAAATTTACATTTTATTTTTTGTCAGTTTAAAAAAAAATATATATTAAAAAAATTCCAATATTTATTTTTATTTTAATTGTTTGTTTGCCTACAAAATTATTTCAATTTGTACTACGTGTTTATGTACACACATACAAAAGGCCACTTCAAAAACATGTGTTTATAGACTGTGCGAGTCTACATTACAAAAAACCGAAACAATTTTAAATAAATAAATAATCAATTATTTTTACGGATTTGGTTGATAAAATTCTAAAATTTATTTTTAACTTATTAATAATGTGTTGTTTTACTGATGTGTCAGTTGTTAAAACAACATTTGAAAATAAATAAAAAACACCATTTGATTTAAATGAAAGTAAGTAGACCGGTTTTTAAATGAAAAAGCAATATATTTTCCAATCCCTAATATATAGTTCAAGAAAAAATACACATAAATGCGGATTTCCTGTTATAGTGAATAATTTAATTTCAAATGATTTGTTAAAATTTTTTTTTATTTTTCTTTTAGTTCTGATAGTTAAAAGAACAAAAGAAAAGAAAAGTCGTTTATTTTTACAGATTTTTTAGTTAATTTTTAGGGCATTTAAAAAAACGAAATATATAGTTAGTTTTTAGGGCATTTAAAAAAAAGATATATCATTTTTTTACGGATTTCCTAGTTAATAAGTTAACAGTTAAAATAAATTAATAACGGAAAAATTACTACTATGATTTTATGGATAATTATCTGACAGTTATAGACAGGACTTATTTACAGTTAAAATAAATGAAAACTAATTTATTATTTACGGATATTGAAACTTAATTTATTAACATTTTAAAATAAATGAGAAGTTCTTTTGATTTAAATGAAAAGTTATTTGATCGGTTTTTAAATAATTTTTGATTTATTTTATATTACATTTACAGTTAATAATAGAAACTTTACAGTTTAAAATAAAAATACTACAAATCTGAAGATTTAATAATCTCTAAAATCTTTTTCCATTGTTACTACTTTTTTATACAGTTGCTTTGCAAGAAATGCTTAAATAATTTAAAATTTTGTTACAATTTTGATACCACAAGTATCAGAGATAGTTCTGTGCCTTAGATTTCTAGTCTCTGTCACATATCTGCAAATAAGCGTGTAAGCGTTGGGGGTAGTCCCTAGTTTGTTTTACAAATTCAAATGTTATGTATATTTCCTATGTTTGGGTTTGAGCAATTTGTTGTTTATTTAAATATATGCATGAATGAATGAATACATAATATGGAAAATAAATTTATTGAAATATATAACTTTATATTTCATCATCGACAGATGGTGTTCAATGTAATATTGAAAGGATGTAAAGTATTATACAGAGGTAATAGTTTAATATTTCTGAAGATTTTTTTTATCGAATTGGCGACAAAATTCCAAAAAAAAAAAATCTCGTTTACACCTATATTGCATTCTAAAGGCTACCAATATACCGATAAAACTTATATTGAATTATTGGTTGCAAAATTCAAAAATTCCAGTAAATTTTTGAAGGGATGTGTATTTTTAAAATCATGATTATATTCAACCTATTATTTTGTTTCAGTAATGCTGTGTGTGAAGAATATTTGTTCATCATATACCAGAAAGTACTTCCCCTGATAATGAAAAATGTAATTTCACATAGTCATTTTCCTTAGAGTGTGTGATATAAATGCCTGTTCAAAACCATGAGTTATTTGTGTTGGGTGGTTCAGAAGGAGGCTGAAGATGACCTGGTCGCTCGGGTCGAAAGTGTGCACTCCTTCTAGCGCTGACCCTTAAATTTTTTCCATTTAATAAAATAAATTAGTGTTTACTATTCGTTAGTAACATTAAAAAATTATGATTTTGAGCCTGATAGAATTAGAAATATATAAATAAATAAATAATTAATTAATAACACTCTAAATACCTCAGGATGACACAGAAAAACGCCGAGACACACCGAGAATTAATTTTGGGTCGTAGAACACAGTGGTATACTCTGTCAAAACAAAGAGATATTGCATTTTTAAGTTTGTACTGTCTCACAAGCTTTTTTTATACTTTGCATAGTTTCAAAGAATTTTCGAAACCTTTTCCATACATACACTCACAAAATTATTTCGTTTTTAACAACTTAAAATACCTATTAAATTTATCGGTAATACAGTCATAAAGAGGACTACTGATTTTTCATTATATTCAACCTATTATTTTGTTTATTTTCAATCATTGTTTGATAACCAACAAAAGTAGTAAAAACAAGGGAAAGTCGTTTAAAATAACCATCAATTTTTTACTGACAAAAAGTTAGAAAAAACTACTTTTGTGATTTGTTTTTCAAATTGAAAATTTTTTTTATTTGTATGTAATTATAAAACACAACATAACACACACTGATGTATATATATTTATTGGCTTTATGTGTATGTATATTTGCATAATTTCTTGTAATTTTTATTGAAATAATTTTGTATATATACATTCTATTTTGGTAAAAAAAAAACAAAAAAGAATTATATGAGTTTTAATTTTTAGAAACAAAAAACATAAAATTTTACATTTAACAGAAAATACCAACTCCTACTGAATGACTGTAAATTTTTATAGTTTGCTTTTTGAATGACTGATTCAAATAGTTAAAAAATATATTTCTATGAATTTCAATTGATTCTTCATTTAAAAACAAACTTTACGTATCACTTTTTAAATAAACTACAGTCGGTAACAGAAAATATATTGTGAGTGTAGCTATGTTTGAAAAAGGGTTCGAAAACACTTTTGAAATAACATTATTTATTGTTTATTTGGCGATACAATGATAGCCGTCTATTTTCGGGTGGATACAATTCAATTATTTTCAGTTTGTGTCTTCATTTAGTTTAAACAAATAGAAACCACAGCGTATACGTAATTTTTTAGTTTAATATTATGTATACGCAATGTCTTACATATTTCATATGTTTAGAAAAATGGGTAAAATTCTTGATTATAATATTAAAAAAGTGGAAAATAGTATTAGAAAAATAATAAATAAGTAAAAACAAAAACAATAGCAATTGCAAAAGTGTTTGCGAAGTATTTTCATTAAAATATAATCAAAAAATCACCTCAGTCCATTCAAACTTAAAATATAAATATCTTTTTTGAATGACATAACTTTTCAAAACGTGGTATATCACAGGGCCCAAAATTAAGTTTACGTGTCTCGGGGTTTTTCGTGTGTCTTTTAAAAAGCTGAAATTTTACTTACAGTGTAATTAACTAATATGTATGTTGGCATAGGTATTCATATATAGATTGTTATTTAATTACATTTCAAAATTCGTATTCGTCACAGGCAACAGCGAATATAAACTTTTTTTTTTTTAAATCGGTAGTCATGATTTCTCAAAAAGTTTTGAACCCATTTTGTTAACATTTCTTTAAAATAATATTATCGTCAAGTACTAGACCGATGGACTGTTTTTGTCACAATTTATTTAATGGGGCAATACGTGTTCCCAACTGCGCCAAAAGTTCTAATTGTATTTTTTTAGCTTTCCTTCATTCAATCACGAGCTTTACTCATCTACCAACAGGATAACAAACTACGTCGAGAGAAATTTTGCATGATCAACGGCTGAAATTGCAAAATTTAAAAACAAAATTTCACAAAGTACTTATTTCAAAATGTATCTTGGATATGGGCAAGTCCCAGAAACAGTCCACCAACCAAAAATTTTTTAAATAAATCAAACTTCATTTTTTTAATGGAACATTAGACTAAATATATTGTATTGTAAAACTAAAAATAAAATGTATTTGGATGATCATTAATACAAAAATTATAACCAAATCCTACCCTACCTCAGACCCTTTAATGTTATGCAAAAAATTTACATTTTTAGGTGTTCATACACTCACAATATTATTTCGTTAAAAATAATCTAAAATACATATTAAATTAATCGAAAATACAATAAAAAAGAGGACTGCTGATTTTTCATTATATTCAGCCCATTTTGTTGTTTATTTTCAATCATTGTTTAATAATCGACATAAGTATTAAAAGCAAACGAAAGTAGTTTAAAATAACCATAAATTTTTAACTGACAAAAAGTAGAAAAAAAAAACGATTTTTGTGGTTTGTTTTCCAAATGGAAATTTTTTTATTTGTATGTAATTTTACAAAACACAACACACACAGACGTATATATTTTTTTATTTTCTTGTGTGTATCTATATTTGAATAATTTCTTGCAAATTTTATTGAAATAATTTTGAATATAAACTAAATATTTTGGTGAAAAAACAATAAGGAATTATATGCATTTATATTTTTAAAAACAGAAAACATAAAATTTTAAATTTAACAGAAAATATCAACTTCTACTGAATTTCTGAAAATTTTTATAGTTTGTTTCTTGAATGACTGATTCAAATAGTTAAAAAATATATTTCTATGAATTTCAATTGATTCTTCGTTTAAAAACAAACTTTAGGTATTACTTTTTAAATAAACTACATTCGGTTACGGAAAATATATTGTGAGTGTATCATTATCCGATCATTATCATAGTCCGATCGAAGGCCATATTTTTATTCATTCAGTTTTCTTCAATTTCAGTAACATTTTTTTTGTACTTTTTTGGAAAGAGTGAAATGTTAAGTTCATGTGTTGTAGCTTGCGTCACGGAAAATAAGGATTATTTTATGTTGTGAGTAGAATAGATTTTTTTTGCAAGTCGTCTATATATTTAAAACAATTTTATATACTGCTTTAAGTAAATACAATAATTAAAATCCTACAATTAAAAAAATAGCATATTAATTTCTGTAGCTTGCCTCATGATTTGAGTTTTCTTAAAAATTTCATTAAAAATAGTGTTTCAAATTATTCAACCCTGCCGGTTAACCGGTAGGGCATTATTCGAAAAATTACGATAATTGATTAATCATTTATTCGGGTCACTACTCAATAAAAAATATTGTATTATTTTTGAAAAATTTTCAAAAGTTTGTCGGAATTCTCGCTGCCTCTTTAATTATCTGGTTTGGGCTTTTAAATAAATGAGGTTTTCTATTAAAAAGCTTAGAAATCCTCGGAGTCTCTAAAACTTTTGAATATGCATATTCCGGTCAGGTCCTTACCTAGTAAATTGTAAGGATTTCTTGTTTGGGTTCTCCTTAATTTTTTCTACTTTTTTAAAATTTTTGGACAAATTAGCTTTTTTGTATTTTCGAATTAATAACAATTTTTATATGTTGTTTTACGCGCTGAGGCCAAAATAATACTAGTTGTACAAGAAATGTAAATATAAATAAATAAATAAATAAATAAATAAATAAATATATAAATAAATAATTAAATAAATAAATAAATAAATAAATAAATAAATAAATAAATAAATAAATAAATAAATAAATAAATAAATAAATAAATAAATAAATAAATAAATAAATAAATAAATAAATAAATAAATAAATAATTAAATAAATAAAAAACACTAACGCCATAGAGCTTTTCAGAAAAATACTTATCCACGTGTTTGATTTATTGGAACAAAACATGCATTTTAAAAGTTTTTGTTTAATATCTGCCTATTCTGAAGGCCATGGATTTTATAAATTATTATGAGGATGAAATAAAATAGAATTTTTATTTCTTAGAATCTGTTCCCAGATTTTATAAGACGATTATCCTTTATCGTGCACTTTCGGAATTAAATTTCTACCATATTAAATGAAAATTGTATATTGTTCTTAAAAATTTGTTAAACTACAGTAACTTTCAATCTTTTAGTTCATCAGTTTGGTAAGTAGTAGGCAAATTTTCTGTTTTTAAGAACGACGTGTTGAACAACTTATTGCACTATACAATCTATTTTTTGTCAGTTTTAACACAGATGATTTTTTTTGAAATTATTCCAAAAGTAACTAGAAATTCCTAAAAGCACTTCTGGTGATAGTTCTAGTTAGTTACATTGTATCTTATCATTTGAGTTTAGGCAAACGGGTTCTGGTTCTATGGACTTTGTTCTAAATAATATTTGTAGAAAAAATTTGGTTGGCAATCAATTTCAAAATAATTTTATTGGCAGAATTCCTAAAGAGTTTAACTTAATTTTCTGTTATGACATCGTCTTGAAATATAGGAAAATATAATTAAAATGATTTAGAGTTTTTTTTAAGGAATTAGAACAAAAATTAAAAATGGTCTATTAAATTTCCTAGGCTACACAGCATTTAAATATTTGTATTAAGAAATGTCATTAAAAAATTAAATAAATTTTTTGGTTAAAAAAAATTCAATTGTGTTTATTTATATACTACTAGAAAAAATGTCACGTGCGTCACATAGTGTGCGCCATAAAGGGTTCAAGGCTTTTGCCGAAAAACCATACAAATTTTTGGCTGCAAATAAGTTACTTTAGAGATCCCTTATATTCATCTTTCTGTTAGGTATTAGATGTTGTTTGCTTTCTAATGCAAAATTGGATAAAACTTACTAAAATATACTTCAACTTTCAAAGTTACTAAAAAATTAAGTTTTGTGCCTTTTGAAAGTACACTTAAATCCCATTAAATAAAATGTTTAAGGCTGAAGATTGTGACGACTCATAACCAATTGGCCTTATCTTTCTTGAGACTTCGCTACCCATTGAACCGACCGTGCTCAGGGAAATGGGGTGAGAAGTTCTTGTCTCTTTTAGGCAAGTTTCGGAGTCGACAACCATAAAATTTAGGTAGCTTTAATAAGAATGACTACCCAAGATAACGAAAAAAAACTAATAAAAGTAAAGAAAAAGATGATGAAGTTAGTTTGGAAGAATATGAAGGTGTTGTCCTCTTCAAGCCGAAACCCACCAACCTTGCCAAATTGTTTAGGTATCCCATTTTCCAATTATTATTTTGTTACCTAAATGTTTCGTGGGATTGAAACAAATCTAGTATTCTATTATAGAGCAATTCCATATGAAAGCGATCACCTTTTGGACGACCCCTCTCCGATTTTAAAATAAATAGTCTCAATCGATTGCCCAGCAAAAAATAATGTACCTACATTTTTTTTTTTTTTTATAGTGACTGGTTTAGTGGCGGTGTACACCACTGTCATGTGACAAAATTGAAGAATTCTTCATAAGGGACCTCATTGAAAGTTGTTTTAAAAAAAAAACTACTAAAGCGAACGCAACGAGTGATAGCTCGTTGGAAAGGTATTGAATCAGTTATCTGATTGACTGTATTTTCCTGTTTATACTTTATTAACAGGTTAAATAAATTAAACTTGGTTTAAAGTCATTTATAACGAAGTAATAATTTAATAAGTATAATTATTTAAACTCACCATTTAACGATCCCACGACGACTGCAGGCCTGTAGTTCTGGGTTTTCAGAGTTTTGATCAATTTTAATTTATAATAAATAACTTTAAGTTAAAAGTATTTTAGAATAAGTGTTTTAATATATTAAGTGGATGGAAGGAATATTAAAAAAAACTCTATGTGTGTGTAAGTTGTATATGTTGAAAATGTTAATGTGTTGAAAGTATGTAACTGATTAAGATAAAGCCGATATTTAGAATTCGTTAATATAAATTTGTACATGGATTGAATTGGGTTTGCTAATGTTCCCTTAAAGTAGGTTGCCCCTCTCTATAGATGACTCATTGACCTACAATTCAACGGGATCCAAAGCTTTTGGTTTTCTATAATGCTTAAACAAAACATTGCGACTATCCGATACAATTTTAATACTTGATTCTGGGAACAAAATCAAATTTCCTCAACTATATGGCAATTCTGAGATTTATTTATCCTCCTAGTTGCAACTTATGGCCGAACGCAAATGTCTGTTATGATGACATTGATGCCGCAATTATTACACGAATATTCTATTATTTCACAAAATAAAATTAATTGCAATTCTTTAAACAATCAACTGTAATTATTTTCTTCGTATTTTACCAACGTTTGATTTTTTAAAATTTTATTTTTTTTTCTTTTCCTTCCCCAAATTTCAAATTATTTCCTTTTCCAATTCAAAATAAAATTTCTAACTTTTAATTTTTACATTCTTTAAAATTTTTGAAATATATCTCCTAGATGAATTTTTAAAGCCTTCATCTCCTAGATGAATTTTTCAAATTTAAAATATCCCAAAAGTACAAGTAGAATTTTATTAACATAGTAAAGTTTGAAATTATAGCACGACCTCACAAGGTATCTCTTTTGAAAGACCAAGAAATTTCTACATTTTAATCCAAAAATGCGTACGAGTGTAGTGTTCGTCATGCAGGATTTTCCCATAATCTTAATTGTTTGTATAAAATATAACATTTAATATATTAAAAAGAAAATCAGTAAAAATAAGAATAAAGCCTTCGCAATCCACTTAACCCCTTAATATTTATTTTAGTATTATTGTGTATAAATATATATATATTTTGCAATAAATAATTTCAAGCAATTATATTAAGGTGTCAGCTAGAATTAAATCCTTCAAAATATCAAGAAAACAAAAATACCTCACTTTAATTTCAGAACAAGTTTTTTTTTTTTTTTTTCAAAGTTACAAGTAAATCAATAAAAGATATTATTTTAATAAATATATTACTTTTTTAAAGTAGACAACCATCAAAGCATTGTGTGCCGGCAACCCAAAATATCCTCTGTCGAATTTTTTAAATTTTTATTCTCAATAATTTACTAATACAATCTTTATGTTTCTTTGCATTAAAAGAAAACAGTATATAAAAAAGAATATGATTATATGATCTAAAATCCTATTATTACTATTCATTATTTTTTTAATAAAAAACTATATTTTTATAGTAAATTTTTAAATTTTCGACTTTATTGTAACAAAGAAAGATAGTTGTAAAATTTATTTTAGTCCATCTATAAGAAAATTTTATGGAAAAGAAAATACACTTTGTTGGTTCGATTAAAATTGAGATCTTCATCGTGTATGCATTGCATAATCTTTTCGAATAATTTAGTGGGATACAAATTTATTTAGAGTTTAAGATACTTACGAAGTGATTAAAGATATTGCATTAAATAGGCTGCATGCCTAAGCTTTTACATCGTCCCAAGGTAATTTTTATTAAAAACATTTTATTATTTATTTAAATTACAATTAATTTTTTAAAATTTTTGTTATTGGAACTGGTTTTGAATATCAAAAATCAAAACTCGATTTAAAAAAATTACTTGGTTTTTTTAATTCAAAACCCGGTTTTTTCAATTAAGTCGAATTTTTTAAAAAACAAAAGGAAAATCAAATTTAACAAATCAAAATATTTGGTATTACCTGCAATAAAGATTAACGTATGATTAATATTATTGTATGTAATATAACACTCATACGCTGTGTATGATCCATCGTTATTTTATTATCATGTTTAGAAGGCTCACGTCTCATACTATTTTTAGATTTATTAAGATAAAAAAATAAAATAAAATCATAGCTTTGACCCTAATTTTTAATTACCCTAAAAAGTTTAAATAAGTTTATTTTGTACAAAAATACTACAATATATTTTCCTTTTTTTTTTATTAAATCTTAAAACAAGACAAAAAAATATATGTATATAATAAAGTTAAAGGCTTACCACTCGTAATGAAGACAAATCCTGCATCACATTAAACTACTACTCCTCATGCCCATTTGCTCATATTTGTTGTTTGCTACAAAAACGTGCAAAAGATTTTTGTTAAAACAAGTAAAAATCATTTTTAAAATGATACATTATACCGTTACTTTATGTATCATGCAATATTTAGAAGTTAATTTGTTATAGCCAACACAATATAATATTTTAAAAAGAACAAAATAATGATACTTCCTGTTTTTGTTTTAGGGCAAAAGAAAACAAAAGCTACTAAAAACATAAGATCTAATAGTAGCTAGAACTTGTCAAAGAAGAGAATATTGATGCTAACTAAGGATGCCAAGGAAAAGTAATATTCATTCTTCTGGCATTTTTAAGAGCTGAAAGATTAACAAATTTTAGAAAATTTAATACCAAAATCCTATTTTGTTTCCTCGAAAATTTTGTATAATTTGTAATCATAGTGTTACAACAAAAAAAAAGTATGTTGCTTCGTTAAGACAACATAGCGGTTGTATTGTTGAAACTTCTTTTTAGTTATTTTGTTTGTTTGCTTGTTTTATTTGGGCAAATATTGTGTAATTTTCTTCTTTTTTTGTTTCATTTAGTAAGTTTTGCAGCTGCAGGTATCTATTTCACTACATTATGTAGAATTTTATATATATAAAAAAAACTCTTTTCAAAGGTATTTATTATTTTGCTACTTTATTCTCCTGCCACCGCTGACAACAACTGCAAAAATAAAGCAAACTTTTTATGAACCTTGCAACAAAACAAAAAAAAAAAAAAAGAAACTAAACAATTTTGATGTGCGGTCAAGATAAGTATCACACGAACAATGTTTATGTCACTTAAAATATTTTCAATGTATGCCTCATTTTTAAGTGAATGTGTGTGTATGTATGTATCTATGCAGCATCTTTTTGTGTGTGTATATATGTATTTGTGTTTGTTTCTATGCACATGAACTTTTAACCTCACGGGCACAGTACATGAAAGTTAAATAAAGTTTTAAGTTTTTAATTTTGTTTTTTTTTGTTATTTTTTGTGGTAAAAATTATTTTAACAAAGTGAAATTCTTTTACACAAAAATTTAAGAAATATATTAACCCTCTAAGGGCCAATATCAGCATTTTTTAATATTGCAATATATTTGTAAGTAAATTAAAACCAAAAAAACTGTTAACAAATAGAGTAAAACTAACATTTGTTATATATTTGGTCTTCAAATTATGGTTACGTAATTTTGTTTGTTAGGTAATCAACATAACCACGTGTTTGATAGCTAAGAAGCACAATATATGTTTTACCGTAATGTAGGTTGTTTATATACACTCACAATATTATTTCGTTAAAAATAATCTAAAATACATATTAAATTAATCGATAATACAATCAAAAAGAGGACTACTGATTTTTCATTATATTCAGCCCATTTTGTTGTTCATTTTCAATCATTGTTTAATAATCGATAAAAGTAGTAAAAACAATAGAAAGTTGTTTAAAATAACCATAAATTTTTAACTGAAAAAAAGTAGAAAAAAACGATTTTTGGGTTTGTTTTTTAAATTGAAATTTTTTTTTATTTGAATAAAATTTTACAAAACACAACACACACAGACGTATATATTTTTTTATTTTCTTGTGTGTATCTATATTTGAATAATTTCTTGTAATTTTTATTGAAATAATTTTGTATATATACAAACTATTTTGGTAAAAAAACAAATAAGAATTATATCAATTTGAATTTTTAAAAACAGAAAACATAAAATTTTACATTTAACAGAAAATATCAACTCCTACTGAATGTCTGTAAATTTTTATGGTTTGTTTTTCGAATGACTGATTCAAATAGTTAAAAAATATATTTCTATGAATTTCAATTGATTCTTCTTTTAAAAACAAACTTTACGTATTACTTTTTAAATAAACTACAGTCGGTAACGGAAAATATATTGTGAGTGTAGCTTTTCTAAAGCTACGAGATCCGTAGCAATCTTTCGAAGGATTGAAATGCATGTATCATCCTAGCTTTTTCTTTGTTTTTGGTAATATACAAACAAAAAATATAGATGTATATATTAATAATAGAAAACTGAAAAATGACTTAAATTACAGTATAATTAAAAAAGTTTTTTTATAAATACAATAATTTTGGTATTAAAATTTTAGTAACATTATCAGGAAATCAATTTAGTCACGAGTTTGATTTCAAAAAAAAGAAGGGAAAAAATATACGTTTTAATATTTTTTTTTATTTTAGCTCTGCCTTCTTTGAAAGGGATCTTTTCTAGGTTCGATATATGTATACCCAGCAAAAAAAAATGGTAGTAATTCTGTGACTATAACTTCTTTCATTGCTTCCTAAACTTCAGTTGACATTCTTTTATGATTGTTTGGTCTTATTCTAAGGCACTTCAAAAGAATTTATGTGTTCATATTTCAAATGCAGGGATCTGGATATAAACCCGATGCATATCTTAAAAACTCACTCTTCATTACTTCTAAAGCATAAGTTATAGTATATCGTGTATTTATTTTGAATCTAAAGCATTTATTCAAATTGAGAAAATAGTTCTGATGCAATTTTTTAATTTTTTATTTAAATCATTTTTTATATTTTAGTTTAAAATTTCATGAGGGTTAGAATTTATGTAGTTTTGCGATTTTAAAAAAAGTTTTGAAAAATCAAGAAAAACTGATTTTTTTTACCTTTATTTGAAACTAGCTGGTCTGTCATTAGCATTTTTTCAGCCTAAATATTTATGACGACGCAATCTGTGCATTTTTATTTTATGTTTATTATTTAACACTACATCATTTCCAGTTTTAATTCAAAATCTACCTAAATAATTTTAAAATTGTGCAAAAATTATTTAAAATTGTTCAAAAATATTTTAAAATTGTCTAAAAATATTTTTAAAATTGAACAACCAGATTTTAATTATCTAAAAATATTTTAAAATTTGTCTAAAAATTCATTAAAATTTTTGAAAAATGTTTCAAAAATGCTTTTTCACTAACGCAGAATTATTTATTTGTTTTAATACAGAGTATTTGTATATCAATGCATACATTTCGCTTATTTAAACTTATTTTTCTGCATTCTTATGAATTGAATTTTCATCAAAGCTTAAATACTACAAAGTATATGAACATTTTCCACTCATGCATCAGAATACCTAATCATTGTATTATCTTTGCTTCCTTAGAGTAAAGTATAAGTAATGTAAATAGCTACATTTCAATACTTCCATCCTATGACACGCTTATGTGAAATTCATCGATGAAACCATTAGAAAAGAAGTGATGCCTTTGCCATAGTAGTGATGCTTTTATTGCTTCTTTGGCAGCTTCATTTTTGCTGGGTATGTATCAGCCTAGCTAAAAAAAGTTCATTTGCACCCAGTTTTTGTATCTGATGCGAGAACTTTTCACATCGAGAAATATATGGTCACCCTACTTTATACAGAGTGACTTAATAGAATGTAAAATATATTGCAATTTTTCTGCATATTTATTAGGGCTTTTACTTTTAAAACTGTGGACACATTTACTTTTGTAAAACAGCTTATAAGACAGAGAAATGCCGTAAGTACGGCGCATTATTATCTGCTTTAGATTAATATACATTTAAGTGTGACCCACCCTATAGAACAAGATTGTGTTTTATATGTTTTTTTTTGTGAAAACTTAATCGATGCGAGAAATTCAGGTATAAGGTGCTCCTTTGACCAAAAAATTAAACTTTTTGTTTACAACTCCGCCAAAAAATTTTATTTAAATTTTATACATCTTCTAACAGAAAAAAATCGGATTTTAATTTCTAATAAACCATTCATGTCTTATCCTGACATGAATGATACAACTTTTTGCGAGAGGTCGTGGGATATAAGGTGTCAAAATTTCACAAAGTACTTGTAAAATATTTAACCGCCTTTTTTATCCAAAAAGTAACAGCTCATACCGTTAAGGTGTCCCCTTTTGCAAATCGCGTTAATATTATATTTATTATATATTCTATGAGCCATCCTATAATTATTGAGATAAATATTATAATTTTTTTTTTTATGTTGTCAATAATTATAGAATGGCTCATAGAACATATTAATCATAAGATAGATTATTTAGTAAAATAAAAAATTGGACAGAGAAATTATATCAAAATAATATTATTTACAAGATACCTTGCAAGGGTAAATATAATAAAATATGTAGTAAAGTATATATAGGTACCACGAAAAATAAATTAAAAACTATATTAGCAGTACATAGATCTGATCAAAAATACAAAAATACATCTTCTCAAAAAACTGCATTATCATTACATTGTGCCAATTATAATCATGCAACAGATTTTGAAAATACAACAGTTTAAAATACAGAATCAAACTACAAATGCCGTTTCATATTAGAAATGTATGAAATTATTAACATACCAATAGAACAAATAATTAATTTTAAACAGCAACAGACAATGTAGCTCAAAATTACCGACATTTAATTCATAAGATTAAGATAGGAAAGTAAATAAGTTTATAAAAATGTAAGAGAATTATTTTTGTTGCCTGTGTATAATTTGTATTATTTTTCATGAATTTAAATTTTTTTTTTTAATTAATAAAACTAAAAATCTCTAAAGAAGCTATCCATTGAGATAGCAAAATATTGGATAAAAAATAAATATTTTTATAAAATTGACCTTGGTCTTGAATATTTATTACGTAGAACTTATATTAAAATGGTCGAAGGAATTAACGCATTTAAACTGAAACGGGTTTTCAAAGTGCCTATTTTTGCTGGTACCACTTCATGGTACGTTTTTGCTGTTATAAAAAATTAAAAAATGTTATGTTATTAAATGGAGAAGTATACTGCTATGACTGAAAATTTCACATATTTTATTCCTTATTTAACCCATATCGTCCCAGTGTTCGATTACATGAACACTCGTTTTTAAAATTTTTATCTTTTTTTAATTAAGACGATATGAGTTAAATTTCAGCGGTCACGTATTTTTCCTATTTTGGTTATTCGTGCTATTTGAGATTTTAACATGTTTTTCGCAAAACCTTTTTTTACTACTCTTTGGAACAACTTGACAACCCCATGTTAAAACATAAGACATATATATATTTTTAGTGCATGCTTTATAGAGAATTTCAATCATTCAAAATCGGAGTATTTGGGTTAGGGTACTGTTCTTGTAAGTGAATTTTTAAGCTAACAAAGAAATCTGAATGTCAATGGATAAATTATTTTTACCACGCTCCCGAAAAAAATACCCCAAAAAAATCATTATCGCTAACGTTTAGATTTATATCCAAAGCCCTTTATGCAAGCCAAAAAGCAAGAGTTTTCTCTTTAAACTGACAGTTTTGTCATGATTGTGCTTCAAAAAGCAATAAAATTTTTTTCCGTCAACGTACAATTTTCTTGGATTTTTCGAGGGGGTTTATATTTTTGACTGGAGATAAAACAATATTTAAACAATTAGTATTATTTCAAATGGCACTGCGCACCGCGACCATAACGGGTATTTTGTGCTGCCCAGAACCACCCTAAAAGTTCAAGCTATTGATGAAGCCAAGAACCTTCCCCGTTGAAGTGTTCCAAATATCGGAAGGTGGCAAGAAACGGTCACACAAAAGCCTGATTCTCCTGACACAAAGCCCAAAACAATCACAAAGGAGATGCTCTGACGTCACCGATTGACCCTTCTTGTGCCTATGGTACTTAACGTCACAATGCCCAGTAAAGTATTCAGTCAGGTTCCTTAGGACCCTTCGACCAAGGGCTAATAGTCGACCAGAGCCACCACTGGGCATAGATATAAATCTCTTGGTCTGTCGTTGCCCACGAGATGTTTGCCAATAATCGTAAAATTTTGACTCTCTCCACATCCTGAGCTTCTCGCTAATATAGCCCATACATGGGCATCCCGCAAAAAGGTTCAGGGCCTATGAAGGGCCGACAGACACCATAATTGGCCAGACAATCCTCCCTCTCGTTGCCCTCATGTCCCTAATGACCCGAAATCCATCCCAGGGTAAGGGAGTTGCTCCTATAGAGAAAATCAGAAAAAAACAATTTTTTTTTTTAAATATAATTTTTTTTTGTGTCATCCATTTTTAGCAAACTAATTAAAATGTTTCTTTTTTTATACAAAACTATGTATAAAGATTGTTGCTACAATTATGTTGTATATTTTCTATCTAATTTGGTATAAGTTTCTTTATAATGAAAACCACAAAAAGTCTTTCGAATCCCTGTAAGAAAATCTTTTAGAATCCCAGGGCTTTTCTGCATGAAAAATCTTTTGAATTTATTAAGTTCTCTCTAGCATGTCTTTAGAACCTGAGTGGTTTTCTTTAGGAAAATGTATTTACAATCTCCTTTATAATATCCCGTGTAAAAAGATCAGATCCATCAAGATTTTATTAGATCTAATTGTATCTATCTAATTAGATCTCAAAATTAGAAACAAATCTCAGATCTAGTAAGATCTGATCAAATCTAGGCAGATCTGTTGCAGGATATGTAATCCCCTCCAATTCAAAGAAGACAATAAGAAGCATTTGCAGTTGTATATACAATTTTATTTTGGCGCCTTTAAAAATGACTAAACTGGCAACGGTCTAGTACTAGATCTTGTAACCGATATAAACAGTTTTGATTCCAAAAATGATCCAGCTAATGATCTGATAATATCTCACTAATTTAATAATCAACAAATTTCTAGATCTGGCCATAAAGCGTTGTAAATTTGGCATATTCTAATGAATATGATCAGCATATCTAATTATTTTCAATCATATCTAATTATATCTAAACATATATAATCAGGCATATATCCATATCTTCCATAAAATTAAATATTTTCTACACTGATAATAATTGCTGCATAAAAATACGAAAATATGTCAAACTAACAAAAATTTTCGTAAAATAAACAAAAATTAGTTTATGTTAGAAAAGATTTTGTTGCTTTAACATTAATTTAGTATTTTTATACTTGGATTAATATAAGTGTATACATTTAAGGGATTATTTACAAATTGTTATACAGTTAACGAATATAAAAATTTTTGATATTTCAGGAAAAATTGTATATATTTGGGAAACCTTTAAGCAATTGGTAAATACAACCTTAAAATTTTCATAAACAATTACAATTCATTATGCCTTTACATGCATGCAAAAAAATACAACTACATATCCCTGCGCCCCACACATACATAAGTACAAAAAGATTCAATATATCATGTATTTTAAGCCTGTGGTAGCATTTGATGTAACTGGTTTTGTACGAACAACATTTAGAACATATTCAAAACTTGTACAGAAAAAATATTAATATTAGCCTACGAAATAGAAATGTTTGTATTCGTAACAAGCAACCCTTTTCTATTTAACAAACATTGAATAAAAAAACGAAGGGATCCATTTAGGGGTATTTAAATATTTTTGGTATGATATCAGTGCCCATTGGCTATGTAAACTATAAACCAGAAGTTTGAGAGATTTATCAACAAAAAATAAAAAGTTTAAAATTTTATGAACTTTCTTTAACCAACAGAAATGAAAATAACTTTTCTTTCACACATAGCAATTAAAACTCAGATATATAAATTCAAAATACTTTGTAAGCCCAGTGTTTATTCATTACTTTGCAGTTGTTGTTTTTACAAAATCGATTTTGATGCGTTTCTGCCTTTGTATTGACATTTTTTTTTGTTTTATTTATCCTATTATGCCGTTAGGCCATTATGGTATGCTCCATTATGTGTCCTCTTTGTTTGTTGCTTTAACCCTTAAAAATATATACACATGCCAGTACAATATCGTATATGCTTTTATTTATTTGTTTCTTTTTTGATATCTTTATTACACTATATTTTTCTTGTTGTTCTTGGCTGTTGGTATATTTTGTTATTGTTTTTTTTTGTTAACCAATATCAGGAATTTCTTTGTGAAAAAATAACATTTTCTTTTCACACGCCATAACATTTTTTGAAAGTATTTCTTTTAATATTATTTTATATTTGCTCCAATATATTGCAAATGTAGTGATTTTATTTTAGTTTTTTCTTCTTTAACAAATTGTTAAAAAATTTTGCTGTGTGGCTTGTTTTTTTTTTGTTCACTTATTGTAGGAAATTGTTGTTATCTTGGGATAAAAATTGTTGACGATTTACATTTTTGCTAGATGCTGCTAATTACACTATACTACATACTTTTACTCTTGTAAAATGAAATGATGTACTAGGTCTGGTTGTGAAGATCACAAAAAAATGTCTCAAACTTTACATATATTTTGAATATTTTTAACTACGAATTCTAGCGTTTAAAAAAATGTTGGGTCATTTTCACTTCAAGTACAAAAATAACTAAATCTGTGTTTTTCTATTTATATTACAAATCTTTTCTTTATTATGCAGATATTTTAATGAAACTGTGTTGTTTAACGTTTTAAATTATAGTGTCATTTTTACACCAAACTGCAGAATTATATGCTTTCTATACAGCAACGACCGAACTTCTGGAAAGGAATCTTGTGAGAACAAAGATAAACTTAATGTCAGGCAGCCAGGCTGTAATAAGGGCCCTGAAAAATCCCATCTATCACCATAGATCGGTGCTAGAATGCCATAAAGCCTTCAACCAACTGGCGACCAATAATAAGGTAATACTTCTTTGGGTACCAGGTCACAGTGGGCATGAAGGCAATGAAAAAGCTGATGAACAAGCGAGACTAAGTGCGGAACTGCCATTTATAGGCCCGTGTCCTCAATTTGGTTTCACGAAAAAGGACATCACTAATATGATATCGTATGTGATCAAAACATTTAAAGAAATACTTGTCATACAATGAAAAGAGAAGCAGAGAAGCCCTTCAGATGAACAGATCAAATCTATGACTCCTATGCGGAGCACTTACAGGACACTATCCATGTAATTACATCCTGGCTAGATGTACTGCATTTGCATACCTTTTCTTTAATTTCCTAACGTGGTGGTGTTTAGCATATTATTTTGGTTACGGGATTACATTTTTGGTTGTTTAATTTTTTAAAATTTTTACTAATTTTTATAAATTTTGATTTTTTGTTTTCGTAGAAAAGCTTTCCCAAGACCATTTTTTTTCCAACACGCTTTATAGCAGTGTTGTGACATAAGCGCTGCGAAGGGTTGGCCAGCAGTTATTATTCTTTTAGCTTTCCACTATTATATGTCCCATTAGCTTTGAGGGCATAGCGCTCGTCTGACAAACTTACAACCTGAGTACGAATCGCGGATGCGCAAAAAACATTATATATATATTTTTTTTTTTTTAATTTTATTTTGAAACTTCTATCTTTAAAGCAACTTATTTTTCTTTATGCCATGGTTCTTAAACAATGTAAATGTGATAGTAGCTGCTTTATTTTCTTATTATATTTCTTTTTACTTTTATATGGGGATGTCGTGCACAAGAATGAGTTATGCTTACGCACCGGGACAAGAAAAATCAAAAAATGTTTGGTTAATTATATGCTTACCAGCATTGACCAAAATATTGGGTTTACAAAGAGGTTTTCAAAAACTAAAATTTTGTAAAAAATAATTGTTTTGTTCAATTATTTTTTTAAATGTGCTACTTTTCGGGACTGAAGTTTGCCGGTCGACAACACTACCATTCGAGCTTGTGTTTCAATATACAATATATGAAAAATATGTGGTTATATATTTTTATCCTTCCCAGTTTTGAAAAAGTTTCGAGTCTAAAAAATAGATTTTCAATAATATTTACAAAAAATTCTAGAACACAACGCATTGTTTTTTTTTGTTTTGGAATGCCGAAATGAGAAATAGGGCATCATTACTGCATGTCCAAAAAAAAAAAAATTAATAACTGGGTAGATAGATATCAAGAACGTTTGTTCCATTATACTAGAGGTTTCACTCAGAAAAAAAAATAGTAGAAAAATTTGTAAACGGTTTTCAATCCCACTGTACTATTTTTGCACTGATTTTTAATAAAAAAATTATAATTTAAAATTTTTTTTTGCTATTTACATTTTAAAAATTATAGAACTTTTACAGAATATTCACAAATTTTTGTTGCTAACTGAAAAGTCATTTCACAAGTATTTGTAACCCGATTTGCTAAAAAAAAAAAATACTAGCTTTAAGAAAGTGGATATTAAGAGAAATGTTATTTCAAATCATTAAGACTTAAACATACAAACTTAAATTGCCCTAAAATATAACATAGGTTAAAAAAAGAGATCGGAAGTGAAGAAACTTTTCACAGCCGACTCATGTACAAAAATAGGATATCTATATTTTTTTAACCCTTAAGTTTTTTTTTTTAGTTTTGTTTAAAATATTATTTAAAAGAAAAAATTAAAACATGTTGTTCGATAAAAAATATATAAATTTGTATATTCAAATTATTAAGGCAATTTCAAAATAAATTAGCAGCTTTAAAGTTTAACAAGTGTATCTAAAAATTATTGAGTTACTTTGTGCATTTTAATAATTTTTTTATAAAAAATTTCATGTCCACCTTTACTTTTTAAAATTTTTGTTTTATTTACTTTTAAATAAATTGAGTTCTTCTTAATGAAACTTTTTTAAGTTAAACTTTAATAGATTTCACAAATTGCCAGAAAACACAATAATGCAACATTTGCTGTAGTGAAGAGTTGCCATTGATGGTAACTGATTTATATTTTAAAGCTGGCATATGGGAATTTCTGTTTCTACGAGTAAATGGAAATTGATGAATAGAATTATATCAGTGGTCATAAGTTGACACATAATAACTGGCAATTGAAATGATTATAATGTTCTGTGCATGCTGTAAAGGATTTTAAAATCGGTTTAATTCATATAAAAATTTTATAATGATCTTCAGACAATTTATAGCACTTATCCAATTTTCCCTAAAACAGATTAACTGTGAATGCCTAATTTTTATCCAACTGCAGCAAATAAATTATTTGGTTGTGACAATTAAATGTTTTCCTGACTAGATTAAAATATAAAAGCGGTTTTCACTCTTGGTGGTATATTTGCAACTCTTTTATATTTGCAATGATTTTATACTACAAAGCGTGAACGCATTTTTCGTGTATGAACTTCCTGCATAAACACAGCTAATATAAATTAATGAATCAACTGATTTTTGTTTTATTTTTTATCAATTTGAAAATTTAAAATATTAGAAAGAATTTGAAGTTAACAAAAATGCCCATAATTACAGAGAGAGATAAAATTATAAATTTTTTAATGCAAAATGCAATTGACCGAACAGAATTTGCAAAGATTCTGGATTTGAAGGTACGGTATTACTTGGAATAATAAAAACTAATGAATTTCACAATCGGTTCATCTTTTATTACTTATTTTTAACGCTTTCATTTAGAGTTGGGTTTTTAATTATTTTGATCCATTATTTAACTTTTATTAGTGACCACAAAATGAAAAATAAAAATAGCTGTTTTAGTCTTGTAAATGTACCAAATGTGTTTTACTATACCTTTAATATTTCAACCGAAATTTTGTTGTATTTACTGAATATCTGTGGTCACTAACCATAGAGCATATAGCACTGATATAAACCTTCTACCTCGGTACTAATTTTACAAACAGTAAAAACAAAACATTTCCCCCCAAAAAAAAAAAAAAAATACGTAAAATTATAAATCACAGTCGTTATTGTAAAATTTGTATTTTTGAAATTATGTTTTTTATAAAAAAATATTATATACACAGAGAAAATGGATTCACTCTGCAAACCGAATTTCTTGCGAATTGCTTACTTGGAGCTACCATCTTATTTGTTTGTGGCGACCGAAATTCGGTTAATGCTATAGAATTTCTGTTGAAATTATATATTTCAATTGAATCAGGAAAACATTTGGTTGCGAGATCCGAATAATTCGATTGCTGCAACCAAACTATTCAGTTGGCAAGAAATTCGATTGTAAAAATGAATCTGTTTTCTGTGTAGATGTAAAAGTAATAAAAAAGAATTAATTGTATTAATTATATACCAGAGAATGATTATATAACCCATTAATTGGCAATATTTTTCTACATGATAAGCTACACCCAGAAAACGCTATCAGTTGTGGCCACCGAATTTGTTGCCAATCGAATTTTGGCGACCAAGACAACTTTCTTCATATTAAATTATATTTTTAATTGTGAAAGCCAATATTCAGTTATCTAATTTAATATTTATATTCCATATAAATATTTTTACGTTTGATAAAATTTTATTTTAAAAAAATATTTATTTTAAGATTTTTCCGGTATGAATCTGAACATAGTTCACACCTTTGCTTACTGCACACTTATAAATTTGAACTAAATTTAAATAATTTTTTAGGAAAATAAATATAGCAGAAAATTCTTTTATAAATACCAATCATTAGTGGCTTCTATAATCAATCAGGCTTCTATAATCAATCAATCCACAATTCGGTTGGTTCAACAGAAATCCTAATTTAGTGATATATTTGCTTAGGATACCCTTATTTGTAGTTACCACTTTCGAATATCAACAATTTATTAATAAATTTGATAGGTGGTACTAATTTTCCAGAATATTCACTAAATAAATGGTTGCTTCTGATGTACACAATTTCAAAACGAATTTTATTCCTAAGGTTGATTGGAAATACCAATATTTGGATAATGGTATTATATTTTCATTTTTTTTTAATTCCCAATGCTACATTTTTGCTATAATAATGGATTATAGTGTATCCCAAATAAAATAAAATTCTTACAAATAAATGTTAATGGTTTTGATCTAATTGCAACCAATCTTTTCTCTGGGTGTATGATTTTCAGTGGAGTATTTTATAGTACAAGTTCTATATTATATGTGGTTGTGCAATAGCTTAAATACAAAATTTCTCTTTTACAAGAATTTCAGTTGAGAATTAGTTCTTAACAAATATGTTAACATTTTTAATATTAAGCAAAATACATGCTACTAACAAGAATTTAATTTTGTTAATAAATTGTCGAATATAAATTTTTAAAACACCCACATCCACAAAATCCATTAACCTGGAATATTAAAACGCGAACAGGTTGCATAAATAATCCCTAAAACTTTATGAAAATGAAAACAATTATGAAATTTAAACTGACTATTACCAACAACGCTACTTAGCGTAAGTTTATCGTAATTATAACCTACACCATTATGTGAACAGTGTGCAAAAAGTTTGCGCTGATATTTGTAATTAAAAAAAAATAATGAATCATTATACTATACCAATCGGGTGAGAATCACTTCTTGACTCGTTTAATTCATGTGCGTTCCTTTCTCTGTCCATGTAAATTTTGTAGTTAAACTACAGGTCGTAAATAAGCTTCTCTTGGTCAAAGCAAATTGAGTAGAATCTGTTCATATACAGACGTACCGCCTATAGGAAGGTCCAATATGAATTGAGCTAAATAGTATTAATACCATTTTTCACACAAAACCTTAGATATCTGATAGTTACTTGGGTTGCGAAAATTATGTTGAACCATAAATCATGCATTTAATTATATAACAATTGGTCCATAATTTGACCTATTCCCAATATAAAATCACCTTCCCTGTATTTTCTTAAAATAACTTTATCAGCAATATTATTCTTACTTTTCAGTATATTTATTGTACGGTTAATTTTTCTTATAATGGGGATAAGGGCTCTTCCAGCATTTGGTACGCTTCCCGGAATATGACCCAAGACATTATGCGGTGTAGGTGTATCTCATGGCCGGGCTTGCACGAATAATATATTTTTTGTTTTCACTGCACAAATGTATTAAAGTGTTTTCAATTTGGATCACACGTAACGTGACCAATTGCTTTCGTTTAAAAGCGGGATTTGGTCAAAGGGTTTGGTGATAAAATTACAAAAATTAAGTTTTTGATAAAAATCCTATTTTCACAATTTATTTTTGCAGAACTCATTTTAAAAGTATGGAGGGGCAATCTAGAACAAATAAATACTTTTTTGGTTACTCTGATCTTAAACTTGAGAAGAATTTTCTATAAAGTTCTCAAATTACAAACATATCTTCTATATAAAAATCTTTATAATTCTAAAGAGCTTTTTTTCTAAAGAAAAATATTCTCAGCTTATAATGTTGAGGAGGAAATGGCCTTTAAAATAGCTGGATAATAACGTTATCAGCGAAATGGTTGGTCAGGTTTACCAAAAAATATTTCACATATATAGTTTATTTAACCAAAAAACACCAACACAAAATCAACTGCCTACAATGGATACAATAACCATTGGCAACATATTGCAACATCAGCAATGCCATCACCACTATCGCCATCATCGCTGTTGCCACCACCAAAAAAATTGAAATATGTATACACTATTAATGTGGACATATGTTGCGTGTTGCATAAAAGAAATATAATATACTACTCAATGGATGGTATATGCATACAAACATCAGCAATATTAGTTTAAGTAGCTGTAGCAATAACAACAGCAGTGCATTTAGTGAGAATGTACAGAATTTGAAAAATTCAAATACAACAGAAAAAAAAACAATAATTATACCAAAAACTAAACTTTAATTATAAACAACTACATATAGGAAAAATATATTTTGAAATTTCGTGGAGACAACATTTAATCAAATAGAAACTGGTTTGAAATAAAATTAAGTTTCAAACAATCATTGGTAAATTTTTCTTGAGAGAAGGTGAAACTGTCAATGGTATATCTTAGCTCCGCGAAAAAGATTCGAACGGTTATTGCTTTCATCAAGATGATGCACCAAGTCCAACTGTAAATCAAAAAATGCAGTTTGTGCAACAAAAATTCCCTGTAAATGTGATGTCGAAAAATGACTGGCCATTGATCTCCAAATCTGACCACTTCAGACTTCTTTTTGTGGGGTTATTTGAAAAGCGACGTGTACGCAAACAAGCCTCGGATCATTGAAAAGCTCAGGGCAAACATTACAGAGTAAAAACTGCCAAATAGAATTAAGTAGATTTTCTCTATGAAACGTTTTTAGGCTAAGGGGTATCCAGCAGAAAGAAGAAAAGATTTTTCCGAAGAGATTCCTTATTATGTTCATGTGGTAAATGTTTTTAATTTTATTAAGAAGGAAAATACATAAAATCAAGATGAAAACTTGTTATTCACAATTTTTTCCACTCTATTTCCGTTATTTTCGTCCCCAAAAAACCATCTATAGAAAAAATCTTCTTTACTCTATTAGGGTTTCTTCTGAATAGTATAAAAAAGGGATTTCCTATTGATTTCATTAGGCTACGTAATTGATTTTTTTTCAAAAAGGATTCCCTTATTGATTTTATTATTTTCCTATATGATCATGTGTAAATCGTCTTCTTAATTTTTTTAATAAGGATATCTTCTTTGTACATGTGTCGCCGCTCATAACTATACTTCTTAGTTCTTTGAACTTGACATATTAATATTAAAGTTTTAGTTGAAAGTGAGCAAGAGGGAAGTGAAGAGTGCTATTTTTCTACTTAAATAAAATTAACATAAAATTTAACTAAAATAAAATAATCTAATTATAAAAAGTGCATCTGAGTTAATATGTGAGTAAATAAGTGTGTATGTACAATTTACGTAATATAAATCATTATTTTTCTAAAAAACTATCCACGAAGGTATTTTTGTGTAAAAATTTATAATAATAATGTAAAATTGTATAATTATTAAATTTAAAAAATAGTAATTACTATTTTAATTACTGAAAGAGTTTTATATTTGTTGGCTTATTTATGAAGTTTATATGTATTATTTCAATTCCATGCAAATAATAGCGGACTAACGTGTCGCATTCTTTTCACCTTTGGATTATATCAACTTCTGTATTAACGAAAATTTAAATTGAAGATACTGAAAATTTATTTAATAAATTGAACCAAAAATATACTTAGGAGCTTATAAAGTTCAAAGCAGGCTTTAGGGAATAGAGGAGGAATATTGTACGTACAAAATAATTTGCATGAAAAAATATATTTTCATTTTAATATTGTTTCAGAATTAACCATTCATATACGAAAGTTGAAAAAAAATTCTGGCAGACTTAGTTGTTCACAGTCTACGCACTGACAGATATCAGAAGAAAATTCCATATATGGCACTAGCCTTATAAACCTTCTTACGAGTTAGACGTACCGCCTATCTATTTTTACTTACTGAACAATGAATTTAAAGTTATTCGAGTAAAACCTACTGACCTTTTATTATTATATCAAATGTATTCCTTTGTAAATATATAAAAAAAAAATTAATAAAATTATCAGTTCAAATCAAAATGTATTATTTTTTAAAAAA
This sequence comes from Eustalomyia histrio, assembly GCA_949748255.1. Lineage (NCBI taxonomy): Eukaryota > Metazoa > Arthropoda > Insecta > Diptera > Anthomyiidae > Eustalomyia > Eustalomyia histrio. Next base: position 70,303,785 of record OX456525.1, read on the forward strand.
AAAATCATTAAGATAGTCTTATGAAATCAGAAAACTTTTTTGAAAAAATCAAAAAGAATACCCAATCAAAAGCCTAAGTTACCTTCTTGATTTTTTCAAAAAGGTTTTCCTTATTAAAATTATAAGATTTCCTTCTTGAAAAAAACCATAGATATCTTATTAATTTTGTTCTACTTTATTAGGTATTTATTATGTACTGTTCTGTATTCATGCCCTGCATTTTATGGCAATAATTTTTTTATGTTCAGAATTATCTAAAAAACCATCCAGAAGAAATTATTTTATGTAATCATGATGGAAAAAATGTTTGACTATCACAATTAGCTGTAATTTAATATTTTAGCTTGCTTAAACTCATTGGTGTACCTTGATTTTTTTCTCTCTTTGGCAATTTTTGTGCCCCTTTACAATTTACAAGGTTTACACTTTTTGCTCTTGTCAATTTATAAGGATATTATTAATTTTTATTCAATTTCGATTTTAATTTATTCTATTTGACGTCTTTGCCTATCAGATAAATATTTTTTTTATTGAATTTTCTCCGCCAGATTTTATTTGGACGTTAGTGGGTTAAAAGAAGTGGTTGCTGGGCAAATATGTCCAAAATTCCAGTTGAAATAGGATCTACTGCATATATTTTGGTGTCAAAATACATTTGTTTAATTATATAAGTATAACCGCTTACTTGGTAATGAAATATTATGCTGGCTGAGTAAACAAATTTTTGCAAATTACATAAAGATATTAATTTGAACTGTAGTTGTTTAATCACTAAATTATTTTAAAAAGAAATATTAAATAGTTTTTTGACACACCATTTTGAAGTAGTATATCTGGTTTGTATACCCACAAAATCATTAAACAAATTTTGTTTTTAATTTCATTTTATGTTACCCGTAATACGCTTAACTTTTATTTTCCTAAAATTGTTGTTGTATATAATAATGCAAACAATTTTAGCATATCGTTAGATTAATATGCAAAAGGCATTAAATTCTATTTTGTATTATTAACAGGATGCACAATAAACTGTTTTAAATTATATATTTTAAATATTAATTTAAAATGATTTATTTTAAATATTTGTTTAAAGTGTTAATACAGGTTTCTTTATATGTATTTGTGTGGTAACTTTTGGAAGTTTGTAATTTCGATTCCCAGCGAAGACATTAATTTATTAGAAGTATAATATGTACACTCTGAATATTATGTTGTTTACAGTTTGTAGTTTAATAAAAAAATTTACGTTCTATATATTTTTCAAAGAAATATTTATTTTAACTTTTTTATAAATTTGTTCAAAATTATTTACTGTCATTTATCGAATTTTTTCAGTTTCACATATTTTTTTCATTTGGTTGAAATTAAAAAAAAAATTACCCGCATAACGGATATTTCTAATTTATTTATTTCTGTTACAGCAAATTTTTAATTTTCTGTTTCAAAAAAAAAAAAAAAAAAAAATTAAAAAAATCTAATTTTTTTTTTTTTTATTTAAATAATTTTTTATATACAAAATTATTTCAATTCAAATTACAAGAACGAATACTTCAAAAACACACGCACACACATATTTTCAGCATATAAAATGTGTATATAAACTGTGTCAGTAGATATTTTGTAGATGAAAACAAACAAAAATACCAAATAAAGAAAACAGTTTCAAATAAATGAATAAATTGTTTATGGAATTTATAGATAAATTTTTAACATTTATTTTTAACTGATTAATATTTTGTATCGTACTGGTTGATATATCAATTGTTTAAAAACATTTAAAAATAAATAATAAAAACAATTTGATTTAAGTGAAAAGTAAGTAGACTGATTTTTAAATTCAATATCTTTTTTTTTTTAATGGTATTTTCTGTTATTTTATCTTACGAACTTTTTTAAGTGTATGAGTTTGATATCCTCTCAAAAACATCGCCCTAATTCGGTATTTCCATAGCACTTACAGTGTTACAGTGTTACCTTCATTTTCTAAGCTCTCTCATTTTTCCTCTATCCTCTTTCGTAAAAAGTAGTTAGTTTACTTATTAATAAGAAGAATTTTATGAGTAAACAAAAATTAAAGTCGGGCATGTCGACTAAAAAACTCCAACAAAAGTTATAATTTGGATCCAAGAAGTGATTAAAATTCCAGGAAAGGATCATTCTATTATTTTATACAAAATAAAGGGAAAAAATCTAAATAAAATTACCTAAGTGCTCTTAAGCAAATATGGGCACGTTGGTTTAAGTCCAGGTCCCATTTAGATCCGAAATTTAATTAGTATATTTAATCGATTAATTCTACTCAAATAATTGTTCGAATAAGTTAAAATTCATAAATTTTAAATATCGAATAATTCGAATTATTTAATACAATTAAATGATAAACAAGTCATTTTTACATTCCAAATAAAAAACAACAGTTTAAATTTTTATATTGTAGCAACTCTTTAAAAACTTAACTTCACTTAACATGATGACGCCACCAGATATCTGCTGGGTTTATTCGAAGGTTATTGTCTTTGCTATTGTCTAACTAGGTAGCAGGCGTTAAAGGGTTGCCAGGCTGAATTGATTTGCACTTTAGGGCTGCCATATACACGCAGAGAAAAAACACGGTTGGGACAATCATATTCGAATCATATATTTTTGGGTTTAAGATTGGGCCAACCATAGTCGTACTATAATATGGTTATCATATTATGACAATAAAATAACCATAATTTTACCATAATATTGTCCCTACAGTTGTATTATGATTCAAACATTACCATATTATGATTCTAAGTAAAAGTCCATAGAATCTAAAAATGTTTTTATCAAATAAATTTATAAATATCTAATATTTTGTGTAAGAAAAATCTTTTCGTATAAAAAAAATCTTAAGTTCTACAGACTTTTACTTTTGCAAAAATATTTTATTAATATTATAAGAACTTTTACAAGAATTTCTTATTGTTTTTATTGAAACGAATTAAAAAATGTAAAATCTTTATATAGGAATCTTTTTGACAATGAATTGATTAGTGTAAATAATATTATATGTATAAGAAATTTTCGAAAAAAACCTTTAAAAAAATCAATTGTTAAAAAACAATAAACTGGATCTTAATGGGTCAATTGATAATTTTTTAATGCCACACAAAACCCATCTGACATTTATCCAGTTTTATTTAACAATATATGATTACATTTTTAAGACATTTTGTAATAAAAACAAACTGACTAAACTGAACAAATTTTGATTTTTATAAAAACAAGAAAATATTATGACCGTAAATGTCAAATAATCATATATTTTTCATAGTCAAAATTTTTGTTACCACAGTATGGTTACAGCCAATCATGTTATAAAATAGAAGGTGTCAATCATAAAAAAGTAAAATATTTACTATAATCATGATCGTAGTGACCATGTTGATGGTTAAAAACCCAATAAGATGGTTGTGACAATCATACCCGATTGCAGCAAGCTTAATATAGTAGCAGTGATCATGTTGCAACCATGAATTTCTTTCCGTGTACGGATTTATGTTTCGGCGGATAAATCAAAATGGATGAATCGAATTTCAGTAACTATATATTTTTTAAGGGTTCATATAAACTTAAACATTAATATCACTTTGAAAATCCCACCAAGCGCGCCACCTTTCATGTAAATCTAATTCGAATGCGCTGAATTTAGTGGTGCCAATCATGCTTCAGGGGTCATTCAAATGCAAACTTCAGCAAAAATCTATTTTCAATAAAATTTATATATACGAAAGAATCAAAGATTAACTTTTCTCATTTAACTTATTGCTAACTTATTTTTTAATAAGCAAAGTTTTTTCTTAACTTTAGTTTTGAAAGTTAGATTTATGTGGAAAGACTTTGCGTTAACGTTTAACACAGGTTATTTTTATATAACTGAGGGTTGTGGCGGATAATTTAGCATAGTAAACTATAACCTTTTTCGGTAACAATATACAGTTTGGCATTAATCACAAAAGGCCATTCATTTGAAATACGGATGTTTTCGGTCGTAATTAGAAAATTTAGTAATTCGGATTATATTTTAACTAGTAGGTTAATTGGGGGTGATGATTAAAATGTGATATAAGAAAATAGTTGGGAGATGATTTGTATTTTCTTTCACATAATGTCAAAATTTTTTTTTGTGGTACTCAGTCTTAGCTTAAGTTAATATTTTTTTTTTCAGTGTACTAAATGGTTCTCTGAATGTTTCGGAGTTTAGTATGGCATTCATTTAGGGCCAAATTGTTTTTCTAAATTGGCTATATATTCGGAGGTTATAAGATATATGTGGTACATCATTGGAAAGCTTAGGATAAACTCTATTTCAAGCACTGCGGCTTGGGTTATTTAACATAGGAAAAAAATAAGAAAATGTAAATTAAATAAAACCCCTACCACATGATGGATTTTTTTTTATTAGCATTTTGGGTTTATCTTTTCTCATTATAATTGAGAATTTTTTTTCAATGAAGAGATACAGACGATCAACCAGGGTTGGCGCCTCCGCTAAATTTACTTGTGTTCAACACTTGGATTCAACCCAGTAATTCAATGAGTTATTTACACAATTTTATAGTTTTCTATCAAAGAAGGTAGCAAAAAGTATACATTTTATTAACTAAATAATATTATAAGGAAAAGGCATGTATTTACATAAGCCTTCCCTGTTTTGGTTCACCGTCCAAAAGGCATTTTTTTTTTGTTGCATATTTGGTTATACCATCACTGGTGAAGGGCTGTGTTTATTAGTTGGTACAGCTGGTTCTCTGTAAAGATAATTAGATAATTAATTTGCTTACTGTCAATTTTTTTCAAGCTTCGATACGTTTCTCGAAATCACGTCACTTCCTTTTCTTGGCAGACGTTGAAGAAACCACACCGACTTTTTTTTTATCCCTAAGTGAAAATACCAATTTTAATAACCTTGCTAAGAGGTAATATATATAAAAGTTACAATCGCGTCAATTAAAGGCGGTTCACCCAAAAGAAAGGTAAATATTTTTTCAAAATTATAAATTAAGTGAATATTATACAATTGAATTATTCCAACAAGTTAGGAATTTGTTTTTCCGAAACCTCGTGGGTTAACCATTGAAACTAACCTACATATCGTGGGATTGAATGCATACACGTATTCTAAGAGGAAATAATCCAAGGCTTAAAACATTATCACCCTTTTGGGGCACCAAAATTGTATTGGGTTGTACGCCATTGGGCCTAACACCGATCCAATTTATATGGGATGACAATTAATTCAGCCCTAATCGCCGGCGTACCTCCCCAGAGATCCACATTACTTATTTCTATCAAGGTAAGCATTTTACTGACCGTGAAATGTGCCTCCAGAAGACAAAATTTTTCAAAAAACTTAAAACCATCACCACTCCTGATGGACCAACCGTAAATACTACTCCTATTTCATTATCGCCCTCCTTGTCTAATAATGACACCGCCCCGATTGTAAATCATAATCTCAGACCAACATCTGTCCTTAAACGACCCAATACACCGGAACTTTCGACAAAATCTCTTCCGAAGGTACACCAAGAAAGGGTTCCGTATCTGAAATTGCCCTATCATAAAAGATGGGAAATATACCTTGAAAAGCGTAATGCGATATTTAACGTATCCACTATTTCTAAATATCCGAGGAAGGAACCAAAACGTTCCACGGTGCGCCTTCGTAACTATTGGAGAAGACGAAAATATTTTGGGGGATTTGTCATTTCCAGTATCGTGAGTAACCCCAGGGATATGCGCTATTACGCCAAAGTTTCCTTTTTGCAATTTAATGAATTTGGTATGTTGGACAGCGGTGCCAATATAAGTTGTATAGGTTCAGATTTTGCCTTGTTGGATTTTTCTTCTGTTCCTAATTTTGTGAAATGCAAGTCCTTCGTTAAAACTGCGGATGGTAACCCACAGAAAGTTATCGGTTGGATTGACGTCGATGTCACTTTTAAAGATAATACAAAAGCTATGAGATTTTTTATCATTCCATCTATATCACAAAGATTGATTTTGGGTATTGACTTCTGGAGGTCTTTTAAGTTATTTCCAGAAGTAATTGGCTCCGTAGACATTTACAATTTAGATCAAATGTCCAATAATCCGCTCGAGTTGTCCGCTATTCAAAATAAGTCCGATGTTAAATCCGAGTTTGAAAAACAATCTGATAGATCAGATGAACCTTTATATTCATTAACACAAAGCCAACGGAATCAGTTAGATACTGTTATTGCTCTCTTTCCAAACTTCGAGGAACAGGGGTTGGGAAGAACCCGCTTGATTAAACATTCGATTGATGTAGGAAGCACTACCCCGATCAAGCAACGGTTCTATCCGGTGTCTCCAGCGGTTGAGAAATTGATGTTTGGTGAAATTGACCGAATGTTAGCATTGGGTGTGATCGAACCATCCACATCACCATGGAGCTCACCTATGAGATTGGTTGTAAAACCAAACAAAATTCGTTTGTGTCTAGACGCTAGGAAAGTGAATCTGGCAACGAAGAAAGATGCATATCCACTTCCTAGCATTGAGGGTATATTCGCTAGACTCCCAAAAGCCAATATAATTACGAAGCTCGATCTGAAAGATGCCTACTGGCAAATAGCTTTAGATGATGCATCCAAGCCGCTCACAGCGTTTACAGTTCCTGGAAGACCACTCTACCAGTTTGTAGTGATGCCGTTTGGACTGTGTAATGCTCCTCAAACAATGTGCAGGCTTATGGATGAAATCATTCCCCCAGATCTTCGGCATTGCGTGTTCGGCTATCTGGATGATTTGGTCATTGTTTCAGAAGACTTTCCAAACCATTTGGAAGTGTTAATTCGTATTTCCTCTCAGTTTCGAAAAGCCAATCTCACACTGAATGTCTCAAAGAGTAAATTTTGTGTCACTAGGGTGAACTATTTGGGATACATTATTGGTGATGGCGGTATTACTACGGATCCGGAAAAGATAAGTGCGATTCAAAATTGGCCGGTACCCAAAAATTTGAAACAAGTTCGAGGTTTCTTGGGACTGGCAGGGTGGTATCGGCGGTTTATTGAAAATTTTTCCACTGAAGCATATCCCATATCAGAAGTACTTTCTTCCAAGAAAAAATTTATTTGGACCCCAGAAGCCCAAGCTGCCTTCGACAGAATTAAAGGTCTCTTAACTACCGCTCCAGTGTTGACCAATCCGGACTTTCAAAAGAAATTTTTTCTTCATTGCGACGCAAGTGATTATGGTATAGGAGCAGTTCTGGTGCAATTGGATGGCGAAGGCCAAGAAAAACCCATTGCATACATGAGTCGAAAATTAAATTCAGCTCAGCGTAATTACAGTGTCACAGAAAGGGAGTGTTTGGCAGCTCTAGAGGCCATAAAACGTTTTAGGTGTTATCTAGAGATGCAAGAATTCGAAGTAATAACAGACCACTCGAGTTTAGTGTGGCTGATGCGTCAACCAGATCTCAGTGGAAGGTTAGCGAGGTGGGTGTTTAAACTTCAAGCCTACAAATTTACAATAAGTCACCGCAAGGGTAAAGACAACGTGGTTCCTGATGCCTTATCCAGGATTCCTGAGGAGGATGGAATATGTGGGTTGGAAATACTAGAACCCGAAGTTGATTTGAACTCTAAACATTTTGAGGACGCTGATTATCAGGAGCTTGGAATGAGAATTAAGGAAAACGAAGATAAGTATCCGGATGTAAAAATTGTAGATAAATATATTTATATCCGAACAGAGCATTATTCTGGTGAGGAACAACAAGAACAACAAGCCTGGAAGCTGTGGATACCCAGCAACCTAAGAACCGTAGTCATTTCAAGGGCACATGACGCTCCTGTTGCTGCCCATGGGGGTATATGCAAAACCTTAGAGCTCATCCGAAGAAACTTGTTCTGGCCCGGGATGGTACGTGATGTGAGAAAGTATGTAAATGATTGTGCCATTTGTAAAACCACGAAGTCCCCTAACTTTATAATGAAACCCCCTATGCGAAATCAGGCTAACTCTATTCGTCCAATGCAACGATTGTACATTGACCTGCTGGGTCCATATCCCAGAAGTAAAGCGGGTTCTATTGGCCTTCTAATAGTACTAGACCACCTTACAAAATTCCATTGGCTCTGTCCTCTGCGAAAATTTACATCCAAATTGATTCAAGAGTTTTTAGAGAAGCAGCTGTTTCATACCTTTGGAGTCCCAGAGGTAATAGTGAGTGACAATGGTAGTCAATTTCGAGCGAATGACTTCAATGCGTTCCTGACCAGATATGGCATAACTCATACATATACAGCGGTCTACTCGCCGCAATCCAATGCCTCCGAACGGGTCAATCGATCGTTAATTGCTGGGATTCGTGCTTACTTGAAACAAGATCAACGACTTTGGGATGAAAATTTAACCGCCATTAGCTGCGCTCTTAGGAACTCCAAGCATCAGTCGATAAATAGTTCACCCTATCACGCTCTTTTTGGTTTCAATATGATAACCCATGGTTCTTCCTATTCTCTTTTGCGAAATTTACATCTGCTAGATGAGCCAATGGCCAAACTTTCTAGGGAAGATACACTCCAAACACTTCGACATGACTTGCGCAAGTACATTAAAGAGGCCTATGAGAAAAATCAAAAGCAGTACAATCTTCGAGTCAGAATACCAACTTTTCATGTAGGTCAAGAAATTTTCCGGCGCAATTTTGCACAAAGCAGTGCAGAAAAGAATTTTAATGCTAAGCTTTCACCCGTTTTTATCAAAGCTCGTATACGAGAAAAACTAGGAAATCACTATTATATCCTTGAGGATTTAACAGGTAAATTAACTGGTACATTCCATGCGAAGGATATTCGAGCATAACAACATTTCTATGTCCGTCGGACCTTTGAGGAAAATAGTAACCGATTTCGAAAATATTAGGGTTTCGTGCATAATTGGTAAAGAAATGCACTCACAATATATTTTCCGTGACCGTTTCAAGTTTACTTAGGGAGTAATACATAAAGGTTGTTATAACTGAACAATCATTAAAATCAATAGAAAAATATTTTTTGGTTGATTTTTTGAATCAGCTATTCAAAAACCCAAAATTGTCAGTAAATGTTAAATTTTATGTTTTTTTGGTTCAAAAAAAAAAAAAAAAAAAAAAAAAAAAAAAAAAAAAAAAAAAAAAGATAGTAATTCAAATAATTTCTCTCCCCTTTTTATTCCCAAACGCGGTGTTCTAATAATAAAGATTGTGTCTTGCAATCACCAAATTTAAAAAACACACTCCAAATGTTTTTTTTTTTTCAACGTTTCTCGTAAATAATGAAGATTATTGTAAACGAACTTCGATTGTTTGACTTTTGCCGGGGATTAAACAATGATTGAATATAAGTAACAAATCGGGTTTCATATACTGAAAAATTATAGAATGTTTTCATGAAATAATATTGTGAGTGTAAGAATGGTTTATTAAACCAGTTTTTTTATCAATCATCAATTCCATTTGATATTGATATGAGGAATGGTTCTCTTGATTCCATACGTGGCAACCCTGACATGACAAATTTAATGAATTGTTTATGGTATATATGGTCAGGCCCCTCAGGAAGCTTATGCTTTTACATGGTTTTGGTTTACATGTTTTTGGTTTTTGGATTTTTTGGCTCTCGAAGGAAGAGGTTTTTTTTAAGTAACCATTTTGTAAATTGGGTGATTTATAAGTGAGTAATGGGGCAAAATACCCTTCGGGAATAATGATGGAAAAGTTTTTAGAATTTTGTTTAGAGACTGAGTACATTGGTTAATTTTATAGTTAGATAAACACGACTAAAGTAAAAAAAAAAAAAAAAAAAAAAAAAAAACCCAAAACTGGTCGGTTTTCTTTTAAACCTGGGTTAACCGGGTTTTCGGTTTTGAATACTCTAAACATGACCGTATAACACAGTTTTTTCTCGAATATCCGCGGATATTTTCCAACTAATTCTGTAATTCATGAAGTCAGAATTATTTGGTTTTGTGGCGGATAATTTAGCATAGTAAACTATAACCTTTTTCGGTAACAATATACAGTTTGGCATTAATCACAAAAGGCCATTCATTTGAAATACGGATGTTTTCGGTCGTAATTAGAAAATTTAGTAATTCGGATTATATTTTAACTAGTAGGTTAATTGGGGGTGATGATTAAAATGTGATATAAGAAAATAGTTGGGAGATGATTTGTATTTTCTTTCACATAATGTCAAAATTTTTTTTTGTGGTACTCAGTCTTAGCTTAAGTTAATATTTTTTTTTTCAGTGTACTAAATGGTTCTCTGAATGTTTCGGAGTTTAGTATGGCATTCATTTAGGGCCAAATTGTTTTTCTAAATTGGCTATATATTCGGAGGTTATAAGATATATGTGGTACATCATTGGAAAGCTTAGGATAAACTCTATTTCAAGCACTGCGGCTTGGGTTATTTAACATAGGAAAAAAATAAGAAAATGTAAATTAAATAAAACCCCTACCACATGATGGATTTTTTTTTATTAGCATTTTGGGTTTATCTTTTCTCATTATAATTGAGAATTTTTTTTCAATGAAGAGATACAGACGATCAACCAGGGTTGGCGCCTCCGCTAAATTTACTTGTGTTCAACACTTGGATTCAACCCAGTAATTCAATGAGTTATTTACACAATTTTATAGTTTTCTATCAAAGAAGGTAGCAAAAAGTATACATTTTATTAACTAAATAATATTATAAGGAAAAGGCATGTATTTACATAAGCCTTCCCTGTTTTGGTTCACCGTCCAAAAGGCATTTTTTTTTTGTTGCATATTTGGTTATACCATCACTGGTGAAGGGCTGTGTTTATTAGTTGGTACAGCTGGTTCTCTGTAAAGATAATTAGATAATTAATTTGCTTACTGTCAATTTTTTTCAAGCTTCGATACGTTTCTCGAAATCACGTCACTTCCTTTTCTTGGCAGACGTTGAAGAAACCACACCGACTTTTTTTTTATCCCTAAGTGAAAATACCAATTTTAATAACCTTGCTAAGAGGTAATATATATAAAAGTTACAATCGCGTCAATTAAAGGCGGTTCACCCAAAAGAAAGGTAAATATTTTTTCAAAATTATAAATTAAGTGAATATTATACAATTGAATTATTCCAACAAGTTAGGAATTTGTTTTTCCGAAACCTCGTGGGTTAACCATTGAAACTAACCTACATATCGTGGGATTGAATGCATACACGTATTCTAAGAGGAAATAATCCAAGGCTTAAAACATTATCACCCTTTTGGGGCACCAAAATTGTATTGGGTTGTACGCCATTGGGCCTAACACCGATCCAATTTATATGGGATGACAATTAATTCAGCCCTAATCGCCGGCGTACCTCCCCAGAGATCCACATTACTTATTTCTATCAAGGTAAGCTCGTTACAATAATTGGCGCCCAATGTGGGGCAAGATGAACAGCTTGTTCTTTTGCTCATTTTCTTTGTTTTTAGAGTAGAATAGTAGATTTCATTAATATGCGTGAAGTTAAAGGATTTTTTTTGTTCAGGACACTTTCCGTAGAATAGATTGTTGAACTATTTTGGATCTTTAGTTACTTGAGGATAACCGGTTCGAGTACGCTAACTAAGTAGATTCACAATGCATTTCACGGTCAGGAAAATGGTCTGGAGATTCCTTTATATTTATATGCAGTAAGGGGTAAGGTTGTAAATTCGTTTTTATTTTTTGGATTTTTTGGCTCTCGAAGGAAGAGGTTTTTTTTAAGTAACCATTTTGTAAATTGGGTGATTTATAAGTGAGTAATGGGGCAAAATACCCTTCGGGAATAATGATGGAAAAGTTTTTAGAATTTTGTTTAGAGACTGAGTACATTGGTTAATTTTATAGTTAGATAAACACGACTAAAGTAAAAAAAAAAAAAAAAAAAAAAAAAAAACCCAAAACTGGTCGGTTTTCTTTTAAACCTGGGTTAACCGGGTTTTCGGTTTTGAATACTCTAAACATGACCGTATAACACAGTTTTTTCTCGAATATCCGCGGATATTTTCCAACTAATTCTGTAATTCATGAAGTCAGAATTATTTAGTTTTGTGGCGGATAATTTAGCATAATAAACTATAACCTTTTTCGGTAACAATATACAGTTTGGCATTAATCACAAAAGGCCATTCATTTGAAATACGGATGTTTTCGGTCGTAATTAGAAAATTTAGTAATTCGGATTATATTTTAACTAGTAGGTTAATTGGGGTTATGATTAAAATTTGATATAAGAAAATAGTTGGGAGATGATTTGTATTTTCTTTCACATAATGTCATAATTTTTTTTGTGGTACTCAGTCTTAGCTTAAGTTAATTTTTTTTTTTTCAGTGTACTAAATGGTTCTCTGAATGTTTCGGAGTTTAGTATGGCATTCATTTAGGGCCAAATTGTTTTTCTAAATTGGCTATATATTCGGAGGTTATAAGATATATGTGGTACATCATTGGAAAGCTTAGGATAAACTCTATTTCAAGCACTGCGGCTTGGGTTATTTAACATAGAGAAAAAATAAGCAAATGTAAATTAAATAAAACCCCTACCACATGATGGATTTTTTTTTATTAGCATTTTGGGTTTATCTTTTCTCTTTATAATTGAGAATTTTTTTTCAATGAAGAGATACAGACGATCAACCAGGGTTGGCGCCTCCGCTAAATTTACTTGTGTTCAACACTTGGATTCAACCCAGTAATTCAATGAGTTATTTACACAATTTTATAGTTTTTATCAAAGAAGGTAGCAAAAAGTATACATTTTATTAACTAAATAATATTATAAGGAAAAGGCATGTATTTACATAAGCCTTCCCTGTTTTGGTTCACCGTCCAAAAGGCATTTTTTTTTTGTTGCATATTTGGTTATACCATCACTGGTGAAGGGCTGTGTTTATTAGCTGGTACAGCTGGTTCTCTGTAAAGATAATTAGATAATTAATTTGCTTACTGTCAATTTTTTACAAGCTTCGATACGTTTCTCGAAATCACGTCACTTCCTTTTCTTGGCAGACGTTGAAGAAACCACACCGACTTTTTTTTTATCCCTAAGGAATAATACAAATTTTAATAACCTTGCTAAGAGGTAATATATATAAAAGTTACAATCGCGTCAATTAAAGGCGGTTCACCCAAAAGAAAGGTAAATATTTTTTCAAAATTATAAATTAAGTGAATATTATACAATTGAATTATTCCAACAAGTTAGGAATTTGTTTTTCCGAAACCTCGTGGGTTAACCATTGAAACTAACCTACATATCGTGGGATTGAATGCATACACGTATTCTAAGAGGAAATAATCCAAGGCTTAAAACATTATCACCCTTTTGGGGCACCAAAATTGTATTGGGTTGTACGCCATTGGGCCTAACACCGATCCAATTTATATGGGATGACAATTAATTCAGCCCCTAATCGCCGGCGTACCTCCCCAGAGATCCACCTTACTTATTTCTATCAAGGTAAGCACAAGGGAATTTAAGACAAAAAAATTAATGAATACCTTCCCTGTTAGAAATCGAGATAATATATCAATCAATGAACATGGGTGAACCATCTGTGTTCATGTATAATTGATTGGTAACAGGATTCATTTTGGATTAACGTTTCATTTGAGGCAAAATAACTTATATCTATTTTCCTTTAACAGAATACCAAGAGCAATCATTTCGAAAAGGCCTTCCTTGCCTTGGTCATTTGCCTAGAGTCCAACACTATCCGATCCACCTAATAGTAATCATCAAGTTGACTTGCTTAACGAAATATTGCAACAAAAAGAAAAAAAAAAAAAATATTATTTAAATTCTAATATAAATTAAATTTAAATAATTTCATACGTGATAAAGATATATATAGATAATTTGCGGTAAATAGGAAAGAAAAGATTACGCATTAAAAGTTCATCAAATTTGATCATAATCATAACATTATCAATAGCATTCACAGAAAAAAAAAAAAATGATTGCATTCTTTTAAAATTCTCCATTAATCTTAACCAAATGCAAGAACTTTTTATATACAGCATCTGCGATTAAGAGATACAACAGAACATCAACAGGTTCGATCTTCGAAAAAGGCCTTCTTCGTCATCAAACATGTTGGTAAGTGATTTATATCTCAAACCTATTTTCTAACAATTTTGTTCTTGCATCATACATTTTCTGATTAAAACCAAAAGCAACAACAATTTTTTTATAATTTTTCATTAAATTGTCTCTTTAATAATAACTCTTGATCAGTAACTCTTTACGTGAATACCACTATTTTTGCACATTCTCTTTATCTCCAGGTTGGCAATCGAAACGACTATCGGCAGCGTTATTGATTTTTTTATTTTTTTTGCAGTAACGGTATATTATACCTATCGGTTTTGGGTATAACAGATACCGAAACATCACGTACTCTTTAAAAATTATAGATTTTTGAATGGCGAATTTTAATTTAGATTTGCAAAAAATGAATGAAGTTTGCCAGAATTTGTCTATCAAGACTCTCATTACAGGGTAGAAAAATTTCATTTGATTTATTAAAAAATTTCATACTTAATTACGTTTAATGAAACGCTAGTTTCATCAAAATTATGAAGCTTTTCTTTAAATTAAAAACATTTTTCACTTATTAGTGAAAAACCAAAAAAAAAAATATATATACTTCATTAGTTTACTTGCGAATCCCATAAAAATTCGTCCAATTAAAATCGCAGTCTTGCCACCTCAGTTCGAAAAGGTTTTGAAGCCGGAATTAAAAAGGTATCGGTTGCCAACCTTGCTTTAACATATTCGGTAAAATTAGCTACGCTACAGACTTGATGAAAAAAATATATAAAAAAATATTGATTTTGCTTTTTGTTTTGATTATAACCAAAAATAAATAAAATAGAAATCAAAATATATAATTACACTACAGTCTCGGTAATCTCGGTTTTTGTGTATAAAGTAAAAATAGCTCGTATTTGATAAAGTCCGGCACAGTGGTTAGGAAGCTATTTTTTTATATTATTATTATTGTAAAGATATTGTTGATATTAAAAAGAATTACAATTAAGACAGTTTATTCAAATTTTATAAAATAAGGTTAGTGAATTATTAACAGTGTACATTACGGTGCATCGATTTGTAAATATTTATAAGTTCAGAATTAGTTTTTTTTTAATGTTTAAATCTAATGGGTTGAATAAATTAATATTTAAATTATGAATTGCTAAGGTTTAAAGATCGTGTTTTTCTAAGATGATGATGTAAGAGGAACTAAAGGAGAGTTTTTAACATTTTTTTTTTTTGGGGTTCTAGACTTTTATACAATATTACGGCCCTAGAACCATAGGTAAGGGTGGGTTTTGAGCCGATTTACTCCCGAGGTCATCTGGGAGAGATTGATAGGCAAATTCAATAAATACCATTTCTTCTTCTTTTAATTACATCCTTTTAGTGACTAAAATAGGGGCATTTTTTTTTTTTTGAGTTTTTAGTCACCTTGGCCCGTTATAGTTGTTTTTTATTAAAAAAATTCGGGAGTCTATAATAATATTATTGTATTGTCAAAATGATTATAACAGAGAAAGGACCCGAACCCCACAACCCGACTGATTAGCTAGCTCTTCAATGGCTCCCATAGTCCTACCCTCGATTATAATTTTACAAAACTTTGTTTCTATGATTATAGACCAAAGTTTCACAAAAATAATATTTTAGAATTTTAAAATTTATTTAATACACGACGTGTTCGTTACAGGGTCAATTCTCGTTCTGTGATAATGTGAAGTGAAAAAAAACTTTTCATTTTCGTTTTCATAAGCACTTTTCACTCGAACTTTTCACAAATGCATAAATTGCGATTCTCATATGTATTATGAAAAAAATGTTTCATTCGCACTGTACCCATGAAACTTTTGTAACTGTGTTATCCAAAATTTAAAGCAAATGTCAAAACAGAGAAAAACGTAAACAAAAGTGAATTAAGTTCGTAAAATTTATTTTGAATAATTATATAAAAATATCTGGATTAATTGTATTATTGGATATTACTCAAAGAATTCCGGATGAACAAAGGTAAGACAATGATGTTACAAACATTTCATTGCAGTAAATAATTTAATAATTTATAGGAATTTTTTGAGAGTGCTGAGACGCATATTTCCTGCTGACCACAATCCATTAGAGATGACAACCGACAAGTACTTCATTATTTATATCGGCTTACTTCAAGTGAACTATATTTGGCGCGCGTATGAAGTCTAATATTGCTTAAAGAAAAAAAATTTCATAAAGAATATAAATAAACTATAAATAAATATGCCATACTTTTGCCATTTTTCACTGTCCTTTTGGGTCCCACTAAAACTGTTAAGGCTCGCCACCAATTTGTTACACTTTTCGTCTCTAAATTTGGCACCATCTGCAGTTACAAATTTGTAAATATGGGATTAATAATAGTGTGATTATGGTTATTAAGCTACTTACTTATCGTTTGCAATGTCCACATGCTTTTCTTAATAATTAATTAAATACTCCTTTTGGCTTTCGCTGGCACGCTTTCCTCTTACAATCTTCTCCATGTTTATTTCACTTATAAATAGTCTGTGTAAACAATTTTTTCATATGAAAATATTTTGACAGTTGTTTGCACTGTTACACAAAACAAGAATCGCCAGTGCTGTGCAATCGTGAAAAAAATCTTGTTTCGTTCCACTTTTTTTTTCATATGAAAACGTTTTGATATTTCTTTACATTTTTTCACAGAACGCGAATCAAAAGTACTATGAAAACGTGAAAAAACTTTTCATTTCACCGTTTCACAGAACGAGAATTGACCCTCTGATCGGCCCTATATATATTACGGCCCTATATATTCTCTCCGATTTGGATAAAATTATTGTATATAATAGATAAAAGAGAAAAATAAAACTGCTTACAAAACACGACCTTAATTAATATAGTTTTAATATTAAAGAATTTTTAATGTGTTTTGCTAAACTTATTATTGTTTTTTAAAAAAATGTTTAAAAATTAAAAAAAAAATTTAAAAAAAATTATTACGATTATTACGATTATTTCGTTTTTTTTCGATAAACCATTTTTTGATTAAATTTTACTGAAAACTCTTTTACAATGACTTTATTTATTGATTTCTTTTAATTATTTGCTATTTATTAATATTTTTTCGTTTGCAATAAAAACAATCACAAGTCATAAAAATCTGTTACACTAATATTACGTATACGCATTGGTGTACTTTAACTCGAATTAAACATATACCAGTGTATGTAAAACTAATATTGATTTATCATTAGTTTTTGAACTACAAATAATTATAACCCCTTACCTTCTATATTAATTTAAACATAATATTAATAAATAGTAAATAAGTAAAAAAAAAAAGAATAAATTACGTCATTGGAAAAAAATTTTCAAAGTCCTTTCCGTTAACTTAAAATCTTAATATCGTAAGCTTGAAATCTTAATATCTCGTTCAAATGACCTGAAAACGGGGTTCGCCACTTAATTCTATAACCCAAAATTAAGTTTACGTATCCCAGGGTTTTCGTGTGTCATTTTGACGTACTTACTGTGTAATTATTTGAACAATTAATGGGTTAAAATAAAAAATCGTTAAGTTAAATACACGACCTAGTCTTAATACCATTTAAGCCCAATTTAAATAGAACATTTATATAGAAATAAGGTCTGAATATAGCATTATTCTAACCAATTGCAATAGGTTAGAATGGTGCCATATTGTATTAAATCAATTCAAACTTATGTACCAAATTTCATCCAATTATATTTGTTTTATCTTGCGGTATTACAATTTACGTTTTTTTTACAATATGAACTTGGCACCTTTTCACACTAAACTAACGATATTTAAATATAATCTTTCATCTACTGTTTTATAGAATTTTGGGTAAATACCAACACGAACAGATTTTAAACTAACAAAAACACTTGAAACTTTATTAATTTTAATTAAAAAAGCTAAAGAACCCAAAATCATTATAAAATTCTTTGCTCACCACACGTACCAGAAAAAAAAAAATACAAACAACAATTTATAAGAGAAATTAAAAAAAGTAAATTTTTTATAGCGCATTATAATACTTAAAACTTGCAACTAATGCCGGCAGTTGTCCAGAATATCCGATAATAAATGTTAGGGGTATTAAAAGAGATACATATGAGGTAGTCTTCATCAAACGGTGTCAACTTTCTCTTAAAAATTAGTGTAGTTTTAAATTATCGGTTTTAATTTTTGAAATAATTTTTGAAATAATTAGATAGTATTTACTTTTCAATGCCAAGTGGTGGATACAATAAAGCGGGTTAGTAAATAAGCATCTAAATTTAAATTTTTAGAATTCAAAATGGAAGCACCAAAATAGCGTTCTTTGTGTTTTTTAAATACATTCTTCATTTTGAACAGCGAACTTCAAATTCTTATTAACCGGGCTGGAGTACACATGTGTGAAAAGTTTTAAAGTTAATTTGACTACTTTTAAAAAATTGTTTCATCATATTAAATTTAAAAAAACTAGGTATCGAAAAACAAATACATTTAAATAATTTTTAAAATGAAGAGCGATAATTTTAACCTACAACAATTTTGGAGAAAAAGGAGGCAATATTAACAATGAGTACCTTCATATATTTTTTGATCAAAAAAGTTTCATTTAAACATGATTGTTGATGTCGATATTAGTACTGCTGGTGTTTCGGTATTAAAAAAAAACACAACTGATATTATAAAAATTCTAAATTTTTAATAATGCAGATCAAATTGAGTTTACATTCCATAGTATATATTTTACTATACAAAAACGACAACAAAGAATTTCAATCTTCTTAAATAGAATATTTCATTCGAGGTACATCTTCTGTTGATGAGCTTTTTTATATTAAAATTTATCACAATACTTCATTTGCAAACACAAAATTGACAACAAAACAATTTTGGTTAGTAGTAAATATGTATGTACAGGTGGTTGAAAAGTTCCTGCGCTCGAAATGAAAGAATACTGTTTTTGTTACAAATATATTTTTTTTATTCAATATCATCTCCTAGAAGCTCAATACACTTGTTCCAATGATCTTCCAATAATTTTATCCCATCCTTATAATGGTTTTCCGGAAGCTCAGCAAAAAAACCGTCTACGGCTGCTATGGCCTTTTCATTCGATGAAAAATGCTTTTCACGAAGGAATTGTTTGAGATTTATGAAGAGATAGTAGTCACTGGGAGCCAAATCTGGTGAATACGGTGGATGTTCAAGCAATTCGTACTTTAATTCTTTGAATTTAGCCATTGTCAAAACACTTTTGTGAGCAGGTGCATTGTCTTGATAAAAAATTATTTTTTTCTTCTTTTAACCAGGTCTTTTCTCACGAATTTTTTCATCCAGCTGATTCAAAAGGCTGCAATAATATTCAGAGTTGATTGTTGTACCTTTCTGAAGATAAACAATCAACAAAATTCCTTTTGCATCCCAAAAATCTAATGCCATAACCTACTTTGCGGATCGTTGTGAATTCACCTGCTTTGGAGCTGAACAACCATCTTCAGTCCACAGTAAACGTTCTTGTTTCAATTTAGGATCATGGTGGTAGATCCAAGTCTCATCCATAGTTATAAAACGACGCAAGAAGTCGGTTTTATTCGGCTTAAAACGCCCCAAATTACGCTGAGAAATTTGTTTTCAATCCAGTTTTTGTTGAATTGTTAATGTGTGCGGCACTAACTTTCCAAACAGTTTTTTCATACGTAATTCTTCATAAAAAATATGGAGTACTCATTCGTCTGAGATACCTATGGCATTAGCAATTTCACGCTTAGTCAAACTTGGATCTTCACTAACCATATTATGCACCTGCTCAATGATTTCTGCTGTGGTTGCTGTTTTTGGTCGTCCTTCGCGTTGATGGTCTTTAAGGCTGGTACGACCACGTTTAATTTCACCAGCCCAAAATTCAAAATTATACACTTCTAATAATTGTTCATAAATTTCCTTTGCTTTTAAACCCTTCAAAACAAAGAATCTAATGACTGCACGATATTCAATTTTTTCCATATTAAAAAATATCAATGACACGTCAACTTCAAATGGCTTGTAAACAAAGAAAGAATTGACAGAATGACTTGCAACTTTGCATGTGTTCTCAGGACAGTTATACCAACTTGATAAAAAAAAAGTTTGAAGCTAGCAGTGCCATCTCTTGGTGAGCGCAGGAACTTTTCAACCAACCTGTATATAAAAAAGAACAACTTTTACATACTGTGATATGACATACATTTTGTTGTAACATATTATTATGATAACATTACAAAAATGCCGCATACAATATATGTCTGCTACATGCTCATATAACAACAGGCTGTAACAATAGTTCATAACATCATAACACAGAGAGAATGAATATAATAGCAATAGTAAATGATTTATCATAACAACAACATCAACAACAAAATAAACTACAACAATAATAAAAAATAATAATGACTACAATAAAAATTGTAGAATAAAAAAGAGACAATTGCAATAGCAGCCAAAAAATATATAAGATTTGAAATTAATTGTACCACAAGGTATAAAATTTTAGTTAGAATTATAATCAGACATATCTACAGTCTTATATGTATATATATTTTTTTGTATTAGGGAGGTTCAAATTTTAACACAGCTCCTAAAAAAAATACTAAATCTTACTAAATGAAAATAAAAAAATGCATATTATTTATGGAATATTGTTACATCAACCAGAGAACTTCTACATTCATCATTTGTTAATTGTTTAAACTTTATATTAGTTTAGTTGTTTTTAAGTAAAAAAGCATTTATTTGTAAACGAAAAATAATTTTCAACAGACAATCTCTTACATTTATTTGATTATTACATACATTATTGTTAATCTATAAAAATAAAATGAACCAAATAAATGTTTTTTTCAATTGTTTTTGCCAACAAAAGCTTACGAATTAGAAAAATTGGCTGTTATTACATATGTGTTTACTACAACTATAAAAAAATCACTTACCGTATGGCAAAATAAACTAATATTGAATATATTTTTACTACAAACGAACAAAATTACTTTACCGTTTAGTAAAATGGACAGCATTTTCACTTGCTTTTACTACAAATATGAACAAATTACAGTTCTGTTATTCTTTTTGCAAGTTTTTTCATTCCCTCGTTTCTCCTATGATCTTAAAATAAGTCGAATGAAAACCAGGGTAAGTTCTAATGTACCAATATGGGTACATGTTCGCTTAAATTTTAAAAAACCACTCAAAAAAAAATGTATTGAAAATTCTAAAAGTCACCGAAAATAAAACAAAGCTGAAATTAGAACTAAAACTGAAAAAAATATTTCGAATTAGAAAAAAAATCTCGGAAACTGGAAAACGCCAAAACAGAAAAATCTCCTAAAAGTAAACCTGCAATATATTAAAAAAAATGCTGAATTATCAGTTTTGGAAAAAGACACTAAAACTAAAAAAAAAAAAAAATGCTTAGAACTGAAAAATGTTATCAAAATTAAAAAAAAAAATCAAATTCCTAAAACTAGGAAAGACATTTTGCTAGAATATGTAAGAATCGCCAAAGCTACAAAATCGTTAACGTTAAAAAATTTATAATTTTGAAAAAAATCGTTAAAATACTAGTTTTACATAAATCTGAAAAATATGTGGATTGGAATTACCAATTGTTGTTAGATTTTGTTCTTCCTGGAATGCAGTCAAAATTTACTTTATTTTCTATTAAAAAAAAAATGGATTTGTCCAAATGGCTCCATAGACTATAATAATAGTGAATCGAATGAAAATCAAAAGACATGAGGTCAAAAAAATTGTTTTTATGACAAAAAATCAAGAAGATATGGCAACATATTTTCGAAATATTTGCAATGTTATTTAATTTAAGATAATGTTTATTTTCACTAAAATAATTTTAACTGATAACAAAAGAAAAATACAAAAATTATATAATGTAAAATATAAAGAAAATAGCCAGTAAATAATTTGTTTTCTATGTACTAAATATACACAATGACTGGCCAGCCTATCAATCAACGTTACACAAAAGCGAGTACATCTCTAGAGTACTAAGGGGTGAAGTGGCAAACCATTCTGGGTCAATGAATTATAGTAAAGCCCATTCCTAACCTTCAAAAGACACGTGAGTAAATTTGACAGCTGTCGGATCATTAGTTTGTGAATTATAGCATTTTGAGTGAAACAACTTTTGTTATTGTGAAAAAAATACAGTTGAAGTAAAAACTTGGCTCGATGAAGAGTTTTCGGGCACTGCAGGAAAATCAACCATCAAGGATTGGTATGCTAAGTTTAGACGTGGTGAAATGAACACCGAAGACGGTGAACGTAGTGGACGCCCAAAAGAGGTTGTTACGGATTAAAACATCAAAAAAATCCACATAATGATTTCGAATGACCGTAAATTGAAATTGAATGAAATAGCAGGTACTCCAAAGATATCAACTGAACATGTACATCATATCATTCACGAATATTTGGGTATGAGAAAGCTCTGTGCAAAGTGGGTGCCGCGCGAGCTCACTTTTGACCAAAAACAAGTCAGTGAAAACGAAGGCGAAAATCCATGAATTGGGCTTCGAATTGCTTCCCCATTCACCGTATTCTCCAGGTCTGGCTCCCAGCGACTATCTCCTGGTGGGTCGCTATAATCAGTGTATCACCCTTAAAGAGAACTATGTTGAATAAAAAAACGAATTTTGCCAAAAAATTGTGTTTTAGTATGGTAGGCCGGGGACTTTTCAATTGACATGTTATATATTTGTTTATCAAATATTCTTTGTATGTATTTTATATTATTTCGAATTTGGTAAACGAATGAATATTTTATTGAAATTTTTAAACTTGTAAATAATTAAAAATAAAAGTCTAGTTGATAAATTGCTGTGAGTGACTGCACAGAAAAAATAATTTCCAAAAAACTTTAATTAAAAAAATTCAATTAATTTTTTTTTTTTGATTTTTTGTTAATTCTCAATTAAGAGTTTAATATGTAATATCAATTAAATTTGATGTTAAAAATATTCTAGTTTACAATAAATGCTATTGACAACATATAAAATATACAGTTATTTAAGTTTCGAAATTGCATCTCAAATCCCTAAACAAATAACAAAAAAAAATATTAAATATTTTTTTAAATTAAAAATTATTTTTAATATTACGCATTTTATTAAAATGGTCATAACATCAGAGTGCATACACATCAGTGTTGCCAGATAAGGGGATTTGTCTTCAGATTTGAAAATTTATTGATAAAAAAATTTTGATAGATTTTTCAGATCGATAATCGAAAGTTACTTCTTCTAAATTTATGACGTATTGGTTTTTATGCAGATCTTGGTTATTTATTTTATTTCATATTAATAATTTTATGAATCTATCAATAAATTATAACTTTTCAAATCAATGATTAAATTTTGACTCGATTAAATGATTTGTTAGTGATTTTGTTAGGGAACGATTTTTGGTTATTTGATTTGCTCAAATATAATGAATTTGATTGATTCTATGAAAATAATCAACAAAAATCAAATTGATTCTCTGAATTTAATATTAATTGAATAATGTAGAAAACTAAAAATTAAACCGATGTACTGAATTTTGCAAATCGATTCGTTAAAAATTGAATTTGTTAAAATTTGAATTCTTTTATGATGCCACTTATTTTTCTTGAATATTTAGTTTTAATTTTTGGCAAACGAAATCTTAAAAAAATCATTTAATAAAAAAGGAAAATTTGCCAAGGATTTTTGGGTATTAAACTTTGAAAATGGCAACACTGAGAATACGCATACAGCAGTTAAGATGTAGTTGGTACCATAGTATTTTTTGTGGTGCTATTTGAACCTCAAAAATACTATGGTACTCCTATGAACTATTTGGTACAAGGTATTTAGAAATTTTCATCTGTTGATGAAGTACACACAAACATATGTATATTAAATCCGCCTAGTTATATTCTATATCTCTAGCCGGTCCCAAGCCCGGATAAAGGAGGTGGGGAAGCCGACCAACCCCAAATCGCTACTGCATATTGGGCGTCTTCGGAAGTTGGAGTTGTTCAAAAATCTGACCTCTGAAACATCGGCCTCACCATAGTTTCTCATCATCACCGAAGCAGGTTGAGCTTTGGGCTAATAACCCCATCTCGTAATAAAACTGTATTATTGAAACATCAACAAATGAAAATTAAATCACTACCCCACGCATGATGACGACCTATGGCTTTAAATAGCGGATAATGATTGAAACCTGGAATGTACGAACTCTCTCCGAACTATCAGGAAAATCTCGTAATTTGACCAAACAAATATCCTAGCTAATGATCTTCTAAAGTGGAAAAAATTTGTTGATGCTCCTTGTTCTTCGTAAAATTTTATCTAATTTACAATAACAACTCTAACTATGTGTATTCATACTTGATAACAATATATTAAAAATTTGATTAAAATCTTAATTTAATTTTAAAAATATAATTGATATAACTAAAACTTTTATTGAAAATATTAAAAACTTTTGATTAAAAATTTAATTGAATTGATTAAAAAATTTAAATATTTTAACTATTTTAACAAAAAAAAAATATTTATTAATATAACAAATTCTTTTGCTGGTCCAAATTCAATTAAATTTTTAATTGTATTTATTTTACAAATATTTTAATTGAAACTAGATTTTAGTTTTTTCTGTGTAGTATGCGACAAACTTTAGAAAAGTTGTCCTAGATTAGTTTTGTTGATTAAAAATGATGTTGCACGGTTGTAAAAATAATGACACAAGAAGAATTATCCATTGCACAACTTACCCAGGAGATCTTGTTGTAATTATACTGAGACCACGTTGGAGTTATCACTTATGGAAACTACGTGAAATGAAGTCTTTTATATTTTAGAGTTTGTAAACGAATGAAAATTTTATTGAAATTTTGAAAATTAAAAATAATTAAAAGAGTGTTTTTATAAAAATTTGAATTTTGTTGAGTAACTGGTTGCTACATATCGCAACATATTTTTGTATGAATTTTACTTTATTTGTAGCATTTGTAAAATTTTTGAGATTACTAAAGATTTATAAAAGGTCTTCAATAATGGGATGCGCTTAAAGTGGAAGGTTCAGAAACACAAAATTCTAAAATTATTTTCTTGTTTAGATTTTTTAATTTTTTTTACTCGGGTATAAATTTTCAGAAATATTCGTTATATAAGGTACCAAGCAAAAATGAAGCTGCCAAAGAAGCAATAAAAGCATCACTACTATGGAAAAGGCATCACTTCTTTTCTAATGGTTTCATCGATGAATTTAACATTAGTGTGTCATAGGATGAAAGTATTCAAATGTAGCTACTAGCATTACTCATACAATGATTAGGCATTCTGATGCATGAGTGGAAAATGTTCCTATACTTTATAGTATTTAAGCTTTGATGAAAATTTAATTCATAAGAATGCAGAAATATAAGTCTAAATAAGCGAAATTTATGCATTGATAGAAAGGGTGTCCCAAGAAGAACGCAATTTTTAAATTTTAAATAAAACACAGATATTTAAAAAAAAATCGTGAAACTTTATTATATCGTAAAGTAGACAGAATAAGGTTATGTATGGAACAATATATCGTGCAGATGGCCGCCGCGGCTTTGCTAGCATGCACGCGATCTTTTAATGAAATTTTCAATGACCGTTTTGCATGAATGCTGCGGTATTTCATTAATGCAGCGTCCAATTTCCTCTTTTAAGGCTTGAGTCGTCGTCGGCTTATTCGCGTAAACCATCGACTTCAAAAAACCCCAAAGAAAAAAATCTAATGGTGTTAAATCGCACGATCTAGGCGGCCAATTCTGATCTTCAAAACGCGAAATAACACGATCGGGAAATGACTGATGCAGCAATTGGATTGTTTCTCTGGCTGTATGACATGTGGCGCCGTCTTGCTGGAACCACATGCCCTCCACATTAATTTCTTCAATTCTAGGCAAGAAAAAACTGGTTATCATTTCACGATACCGAACACCATTGACTGTGCGCTTTACCTGCCTCATTTTCATAAAAAAGGTCCAATGATTCCTCCAGTCCAAAAACCACACCACAAAGTGACACGTTGAGGATGCATTTGCTTCTCGTGAATCACTCGAGGATTTTCCTCACCCCAAATGCGACAATTCTGCCTATTGACGAAGCCATCAAGATGAAAATGGGCCTCGTCACTGAAGATGATTTTATCGGCAAAATCAGCATTTTCATGTTGTCTCTCCAATACCCAATTAACGAACTCCCTTCGCTGTCCATGGTCAGCTGGCTTCAGTTCCTGAGTCAATTGAACTTTGTATGCATGAAGATGCAAATCTTTCGTCAAAATTCGCTGCATAGTGGATTTGGAGACACCAATTTGCTGAGCTCGGTGTCGAATTCAGGTGGATGGAGTTTGAGCGACATCATCATGGCGCGTTGTTGTCTTTACATCACTAACAGACCCAGTTTCGGCAAATTTATCCATTAATCTCTTTACAGTGGACTCTTTTGGAGCATTATTGTAACCTCAAATTGATCGCGAACTGTAGCCGCAAAACTTTCACCATTTTGGTAAAACAATTTCACAATGAGAATGCGTTGTTCATTCGTGTAGCGCTCCATTTTTACTAACCTCGTACCTTCTACTAGCAAACAATAACAATTGTTCAAATGTCAAACAATGACACTTCGAATGTTACCAGATTTAAAAATTGCGTTCTTCTTGGGTCACCCCAATAATATTAATTTTTAAGATATTATATTAAAAAATATTAAAACAAATAAATAAAATGTTGAAATGAAATACAATAAAAAAATATTATAAAATATTTTTTTTTTCAAAGAATTTTTTTTTTTTATTTGTATTACTTTATATATTAAATTTCTTTTTTTTTTGTTTGTAATTAAAACAATTAACGAATTATATAAGCTTTTTATTCAAATTAAAAAAAAACCGAAAAAACTGGTTGATCGGTTTTTTCTGCAAAAACCGAAACCGAAACCGGTTTTTTTTAAATTCGATTTTTCGAAGAAAACCGAAACCGGTTTTTCCATAAGGCCGGTTTTTTGAATACTCTACTACTAGCATTACTTATACTTTACTCTTAGGAAGCAATGATAATACAATGATTAGGCATTCTGATGCATGAGTGGAAAATGTTCCTATACTTTGTAGTATTTAAGCTTTGATGAAAATTTAATTCATAAGAATGCAGAAAAAAAGGTTTAAATTAGCGAAATTTATGCATTGATATACAAATTCTCTTTATTAAACCAAATAAATAATTTTACATTAGTGAAAAAGCATTTTTGAAACATTTTTCAAATATTTTAATGAATTTTTAGACAAATTTTAAAATATTTTTGGATAATTTAAAAACTGGTTGTGCAATTTGGAAACATCTTTAGACAATTTTGGAATATTTTTAAACAATTTTAAATAATTTTTGTACAATTTAAAAACATTTTTGGGCAATTTGAAATAATTTTTACACAATTTTAAAATTATTTTGATAAATTCTGAACTAAAACTGGAAATGGTGTAGTGTTAAATAATAATAATGCAAAAATGCACAGATTGTGTCGTCATAAATATTTAAAGCTGAAAAAATGCAAATGACAGACCAGCTAGTTTCAATTAAAGGTCAAAAAAATCTGGTTTTCTTGATTTTTTAAAACTTTTATAAAAATTGCAAAACTGCATAAATTTTAATCCTCATAAAATTTTAAACTAAAATATGAAAAATGATTTAATAAATAAAATTGAAAAAGTTCATCAGAACTATTTTTTTAATTTGAATATTCTTTAAGATATGCATCGGGTTTATATCCAAATCACTGCATTTGAAATATGAACACATGAATTCTTTTGGAAGTGCCTTAGAATAACACCAAAAAATCATAAAAGAATGTCAACTGAAGTTTAATGAAAGAAGCTATAGTCACAGAATGACTCACACTTTTTTTGCTGGGTAGTTAATGCAAACAATTAGGTTGTACGTTATATCGCGTTTTCCTTATATTTCTTATTTTTCCCTTATAAACAATATTAAATTTATTTCTTATGGAGGTTCTATTCTAATTCTAATTCATCAGAATAAAAAGCTAATTTTACTTTTCAAGGGAATTTTCGAATGAACGCGATTTCCCTTTTTTACCACATATTCCCGTACATTTAGTTTTTTACAACGTTTCTTGTTAAAAGATATTGTATATATTTTTTTTTTTGTATTAAATTTTATGAAAAAATGAAATAACCACCATAACAATAATTTTTACATTTGGTATAATTTATGTTCGATACTGATGACGATAATGTAGATGATAATGATGTTTATCATTTTAATTACGTTCTTGTATAGGAATATAATAAACTATTTCATTTATTTACAGCTGTAAACATTTTAAAAAGTTAATAAATAAAAAATTGAAAAATATATAATATATGTTGTGGCTATTCATAAGAGTTCAGTGATCTTGTTTTTGATTCCTGGCCTTTTGTTGTTTATTATAAAATACTACAAAATGCACACGTACCTACATGTACATACATGCTTGTGTATGTTTGTGTCAAAATGCCAGCCTGCTGCCTGTCACTAACATTTTTTGTTTGGTAAAACATTCTCGGTATAGTATAGTGGTTGTAATCTTCGTAGTGGTCTTTTTTAAGTTCACTGACTTTTTAGCTAAAAAATCAAAAAAAAAACAAAAAACTTTTTAATGCCATAAACACTCTATTGTATTTGTGTGACGATGTTGATACTCATATGTATTAATGTCAACAAATTAACAAATTATGCTTTGATAAAAGTTTTGTATTTATGTTCATACTTACATGTAAAATTACTATTCTATAAGTCTCTTTGTTGTACAAAATTTTCTTTTTTTATTATAAATTTGAAATAATATTCAGCAATTTTGTCACACAAATTTCACAAACTATTAAACTTTGTTGTAACTAAAAGAAGGCATATTATTCTTTTGAAGCAGACCAAACCAATATAATAGCCCAAACAAAAAATAATATTGTAAAGTTGTAAAATGTTTTTAAAACTTATTCGTACTTAAAAATGTCTAGAATAGTTATTTTGGTAGTAAAAAAAAAACATCACATATTTATACATATGAAGTAAAAACTTAGATAAGAGTATTAAATGTAACATTTTGGATAATTTCCTTAATTTTTTGTTGGTTTAGAACTATTAAGGTATTATGTAATTATATAATTGATAAACTATTTATAAATGTAAGAGAATTTTAAGTAATTATTTGAATAATGTATTTCAATATATATAAATAGAATAAAGTTGAAAATGTTTGAAATTACTTTACGTTCGACTTATGAAGTACTATACAACCGGCGAGATATATTTATTTGTTAGAATTAATTTAAGGAACATTTTCATCCATTTATAGATAAAAACTTAAAAGCAATAATTCTTTATATTTTTAAAGGATTTGAAAAAAAGTGTTCAAAAATAGGTTTTATAATAAAACATATTAGGAATCCTATATAAAAAGCTTGTACCTTTAGTTCAACCTTAATTGTAAATTTGAAATTATGTTACCATAGAATTTTAAAATCGCTTCGATATCATGCTCCCTTTATAAAAAATTAAATATCAAAAAAGTAAAGTTACCCAATCCTTGAAGATCCTGTATGTTTCCTTAAAGGTTCTGCGAGTATTATTCAAGTTCCAGATGCTAACTTTGAATATGCTGCGAATATCCTTGAAGGTACTGTCTCGTTAAATATCTTCTGAATATGCCTAAAGATCATGCAAATATCCTGCGGGAATCCTATAAGTCTTGTGAGAGTTCTGAACGTGGTTCCGACAAGAAAGTGTGCTGTACCAGGTCGCAATCTTCGAAGGCCTAAAAATCACTTTGTGAATATCCTAAAAGTACTTTATAAATAACTAGATATGTTTCAGCGACGAAGTGTGTTGTTCTAGGTGACAACCTTTGAGTGTCGCCGAACATGCGTCGAGGTCCAGTAGACGAAAATAGGAATGGGAACATCTGTGGACGTCCTTTAGGCAAGACTGGCACAAGGAAGTCTACCATTCCAGGTCACGACATTTGCAGGTCGTGAAAGTTCCTTTGAGATAGTGTCCTTTCGAAACGTGTTCTGCCAAAGTTCACATCCAGAAAAGTTTCATAGAAGAGGGTGATGCGTTCAAAGTCACCTCATACTTGAGTTTTGAGAACTCATATTCGATCGTTGCGGTTTGAAGGCGTTCATAGCTAGGCAGAAGAGAGTTACACAGAAAAGTGTGCCATTCCTGGTCATTTCCTACGAGACGGTTTGATAAATTAATAATACTGATACTAATCCTTTTTCTTCATAGCAATATTCAGCACCATATCAATGCCAGCAAAAATCTGAGAAACGCCCGGCGGGCCGACTGCTACAGCAGAGGTTACGAGGGGGAGTGAGCCGATCCAATTCAGCACCTACCTGAGAAGACCATGTCAATTGGCTCCATATCGCAGATATATAGCACCAGGCCGATTACTCACTATTTTACCTACTTTCCTACGTACTTGAGTCTTTGTTGAAATTTGTATTGGCTAGTGAATAAAACTAAATATCATAAAACTCTGCCTCTCTACCTTCCGATTTAAAATAAATATCTGTAACGATGCATTACCCCGTCAGCTTACAATACCTAACAGAAGAAAATTCTTTGTGAGATAATTTAGTTCAAATTCTTTTTAAAAGCTATAAAACAAAGAAAATATTTTATAAAATTCCGAGGTGGCTAAAACCCCTGATTAGGCTGGGATACTTTCCTAGTAAGTTGCTTTAAGACAACGCTGGCGCTGAAATGTGTAATTCTTATTGTATAAGTTACGATATAATAATAAACGATAATTTTCAACTTATCGGAGAAGAAAATGTTTACCATATTTATGGCATACAAAATGTAATAATTTTTCTTTTGCATCGCATGATTTAGAGTTTTTGTTAGTAACATCTCTAGAACAATAACTAAATGCTTAACAAAAAGATGTCGCTTATTACAAAATCGGCCATATACATTTCAACGTAACATATATTTTTAGAAAATGAAAAATAATGAAAGATACTACCAAACTTCAACTTCATAGTGCCAGCGGTAAATACGGAGAATTTTCATATGTTCCAAAAATCCCGTCTTAGCTGATATCTATGCCGGAGGAGGAACCTTCATAGCAATCTTCCTCCTAACGGCACAGGCCGTTAAGAGTAAGACTTTTCACCATTTGAAGCTAATTTTTACCACGAACATGGCGAAAACTCCAAAACTCACTGTGTTAGCCCATACTTCAGGGAATGTTTATGTTAAGTTTCGGGTTTCTAGCTAAATTAATTTGGGCAGAGAGTGGGGAACTTTTCCCTTTTTGGCCCTTTCCGTTGGAATTTCCAAAAATCCTAGTAAAGGAGATGTCTACGCCGGTGAACGAAACCTTGAAACAAATTTCAATTCCTAGCTCAAGCGATTTTGGCAAGTCGGTAAGAGGTTTTATTTTTACTTTTTTCCGCCTCAGCGTTAGATTTTCTAAAAATACTCTCTTAGTTAATGTTAATACCGGGGAAAGAAATTTTCATGTCAATTTTCAACTTACTAGCACCTGAGGTTTACGCAGGCCCCATGAACCCTCAGTTTTACAATGTGCCTGTTCATAATTCTAAACTGTACCTTATCAATGCGTTAGCCCATGTTCCAGGGAACACATATTTCCTCTCCCTAAAAATTTCCCGTCTGGGTGAATGTCCACGCGGAGGGAGGAACCTGCATAACAAATTTCAACTTTCAAGTTTCATCGCCTTTGGCAGGCTGTAAAGAGGGATTTTAAAAAATCATATCAACATTCATATCAAGTTTACACTTCCTAGATAAGGCGGCTTGGGCCGATCTTTAATGGGTAGTATTTTTGGACCGCAATTTTTTTTTTTTTTTTTGGCTAACAAAAATTCCAAAATATGCCTTATTAATTGTTTAGCCCATATTCCAGGAAAGGCATACAGTGAACTCACGATAACGTGAACTAATTTTTACCAAGGCAGTTCACGTTTTCGAGTTTGTTCACGTTATCGAATGCCAAAATATGGAAAAAACAACAGCATCAGAAATGATATTTTAATAAAAAATATTAAACACGTATAACAAAACAAATATTTTAATAATTTTTAATAACAAAAAATTTATATGCAATATATTCAGTTCACTTTGCATGTGATAAACAAAAATATTATGGTAAATATCACAAAAAATTAACAAAAACTAATAGGAACATTTTTTTATTTATAAGGTAAAACAAATGTTATAGGAAAAATCGGTCATCTTTTTATTGGTCGACCATCTCATTTTCAGCCCATATTAAAACTTTATCGAGAGCTTCTACAGCTTCCTTTGGGTTTATTTAAATTTCACTCTATTGATCACTCTCTTGTATTTGTTGGTTAATTTCAAAAGCTTTTTCTTTTTCCGTTTACTGGCAATTTTTTGTTTCGCATGCTATAGAACCATTTATAAAGAGTTTTTACCATTTTCGGAAGTTTAGAAGTACGTAATGTTTTCCACTTTCCGGTACCATAAGGAGTAATATTTACACGATTTGTTAATCCCTAATTTTTCTTTTAAATGATTTACTATTACCACATTTTCTTGCCAAACCACTGACACTATAACCTTTTTGCATAAAAAGTGTTCACACTTAAGAGCTTCCACATTTTGTTCACATTTTAGAACGGTCTGTGTAAAAATAAATTTGTTCATGTTTCTGAGACGTTTACCTTTTCGAGTGTTCACGTTTTCGCGAGTTTACTGTATTTACAATTCCAGGTTTCTAGCTGAAGGAGTTTGAAAAGGCCATCAAAAGTTTTCAAAATTCCCGTCTTAGCGGATGTTTACGTCAGAGTGTGAAGCGACA
The DNA here is from genome assembly GCA_949748255.1 of Eustalomyia histrio. Classification (NCBI taxonomy): domain Eukaryota; kingdom Metazoa; phylum Arthropoda; class Insecta; order Diptera; family Anthomyiidae; genus Eustalomyia; species Eustalomyia histrio. The sequence goes on from OX456525.1 coordinate 70,336,808, forward strand.
TACTAGTTTGACCTTCTGACCTTTTTTAAGAAAAAATAAGTTAGAAACATTACACTTTAAATAGTTTGTAAGTTAAAATAACAGAAAATGCCATTTACAAGAAATAATATTTCATTTAAAAACCGGTCTACTTAAATTTCATTAAAATAAAATGCTTTTGTTATTAAGAATGATATAATCAGTAAATGACAAAATCTTACCTACCAATTCGTTAAAAAATAAATGTTTCATTATTTATTTGAAATTGTTTCTGTTTTTGTATTTTTTGTTTCTTTTTTTAATCTACATATATTTTGTATGCATCGCTACGAGTATAGACACTTTTTGTGTGAATGTGTTTCTGTATGTATGTATGTTTATGAAGTTTCTATAATTTGAATTGAAATAAACTTGTATGTAAGCAACCAATTTATATAAAAAAAAAACAAAATGAAATTTTTTGAATATTTTTTTTTGAAACAGACAGTAAATAAAATTTAAAATTTGAGACAACTGTAACGACCACAAATAAACTACGAATTTCCGTTTTGTGAGTAAATTTTTATTAAATTTCAAGCAAATGAAAAAAAATAAATGAAACAGAAAAAAATAGGTAAGTAATATTAAATAATTTCAAATAAATGTAGAACAAGGTTAAAATAGATATTTCTTCGAAAAATAAATGTATGTTTCTTTATTTTTAAATGGAACTGAAAACTTTTTTATTAAACAACAACCAGTAAACTAAATAATATTCTAAGTGTATTTATAGTGTAAATATTTTCTTTCTTGATTCCGAAAACCATTTTTTCATATTCCATATCATATCTGAGATATCCAGTACTGATTTTGATCTAAATGCTTGCATACAAAATTTATGAAATGTAAACCTTGTTTATACCAAACCAATAATAAGCTGACGATATAGAGATGAGTACTTCTAATCAACTAAAAAAAAAAAATTCATTTTGTAATTGTGTACAATAGAAACAACTATTTATTTAGTGAACAAAAAAAATTGTAAAACCTAATAAAATTATGCAATATTTTGGAGATTTGAAAGTGGTTAGTTTAATTAAATATACCATAAAGTCAAGTAGAATCAACCGTATTGTAGATTGTATTGTTTAAATAAGCTACTAATGATTCGTGTATATCTGTAAACATTCGACTGTTAAATTTTCGGAAGTAACTATGAAGGGGAGTTCAAATCTAAATTCAGCATGACATTGATTGACTTTTCTGTTCCAATGTCTAAGTGCAGGCGGAATGAGGATGATATATCCCCCCTTAAGGATTTTTAAAAGAATAACAAAAATTAATACAATACACAGAGCGCCCCGGTAGGCTAGTTGGTAGCGTGCTAGCTTATCAGTGCGGGGGGTCGTGGGTTCAATTCCCACCAGAGGCTCTGGTCTGTTTTCGCTACAACAAGCCGAAGGCCTTTGTTGCTAGTGCTCGGTTAGGGTATTAACATATAATTTGTAATTATATGATTAATAAATAAAATAAATAAATAATAAATACAATACACAACAGGCTTTGCGACGTGAAATTTTTTAAAACTGATTTAGTTATTTTAAATGTGAAGTACATTGGGTTATTCTTTTATTGTTATTGTAGTGATATTCTAAAACAGCAGAGATAATGAAAATCTCAAAATGTTTTCTTATTTCTTTTGCATGGTGAAACTTTCTTTCTGCAATTGTTGTTAAAATTTATTTCCGGACAAAAAATGTGAAAATGATTTGGATATCAGTTGCTTGTTATTTATTGGTTTCAAACAAAAGAAACAAAAAGTCGAAATTAATACACAGAGAAAACAGATTTATCATGGGAACAAAATTCTTTGCCAACTGAATATTTTGGTTGCAGGAACCCAATTATTTTGTTGTCCTAAGCAAATGTTTTCTGCATACAATTTAAAAATATTTAGTTTAACCTAAATTAACCGAATTACGGATGCGACAAACAAATACATCGGTGGCTTAAACCAAACCATTAAATTAGCAAGAAATTCTGCTGTTACAATAGATCTGTTATCTCCGTGTATAAAAAGAGGTTTAAGGTATGTTTTACAAAAAAAAATTCCTGCGTAAACATTAACAATTATTCCCTCTCCCCTTATATAATGCAAAGTCTGAATCCGGCACTGCTAATTGTATTTATCATTTGTACAATATTTAAAAAAAATAATGTTATACATAGAAAAAAGATTTGCAGTTGCAACCGAACTTTTTGCCAACCAAATTTTTGTAATTCCATGTGCCATCACTTTTATATATTTCTAATACAAATAATTACAAATTACCGAATTTTCCAAATTCCGAATTTTGCTTTTCTATTTATAGATTATAATATTATATAACCCTAGAAGGGTACGGTTAAATTGTAGGCGGTTATAGGTACCGATGAGTAAATTTTACTCACATCAGACTTTTTACGTTATTATCTGGTTTATTTTGTAAAGTAGTAGCTTAAAATGAAAAAAATTGAAAGCCAGCATATAATATAAGTGTAATTTTTTATTAAAATATATAAAATAAGCAAAAATAATACTTTATTATTGATTTTTGACGATTATGAATACATAAAAATTGTTTTTCAAGCACAGTCAGGGCACTTTTTTTGTGCATGTTCACCGCAAATAGCTAATCCACAATTGCAATAAGTGGTGGTATAACTACAAAAATCACAGTACTTTCTTGGTCCCTTTTGGTCTTCTCCAGCACTATGGGCCTCTTGGCATGCGCCAACAATATTTTGAATGGATTTTTTCAACGCCAGGCTTATGTTTGTATTAGTTGCTAATCTTTTCCTTTGAAATCCTTCCGTTAACTCCTTGTGTAGAGATAACATAAAATTAAGTCGGGATTCTGGCTTTTGCCCACGGCTACACATGTTGTGCGCGTAAATGATGTATGCGTTTATTGCAGCTATATTCATCATATTTTGGAAAAATGCTAGAGGCCACCTTCTGGTTTTCCTGCCATGGTTAATGTTTTGGCACATCTGATCAAAACTGTCAACTCCTCCTTTTGTTGAGTTGTAAACATGCACTATTTCTGGTTTTCCAGTGGTCTCATGAATACTACCCGTACTGTGCATACTAGACGCCAATAATACAAGTTTTTTATTATTGGGCTTGTATGATACAACTGTCAAATCCTCATGAAATATAAACAATGAAGTGGATGCGGCTCGTTTTTGAAACTTTATATCTGTAGCTTCAATAGGCAATTGTGGTTTATTTTTTTTTATTGTGCCAACAGTTGTTATTTTGTATTCATGACGGAGACGTTGAATAAGTGGTACACTCGTAAACCAATTGTCTATCGTGACATTTCGTTTGGTGCCCTTTACATTTTTCAGCAGTTCAACAACATAATATTCACCAGCAGCCATTTGATTCCATACTTGTTGGGTTTAGAGGGAATATACATCCTAAATGGACATTTGCCTCTAAATCCAACTTGTTGCTCATCAATGGTTATATAGCTTCCAGGCTTATAGTGCACTCTGCAATTGTTTAGAAGTTTGTCCCAGATAGAAGAAACTGGAGCTAGTTTGGTCATTTCTCTTCTAGCAGTTCTTGTTTCTTTGTCATCGAATCTTAGACAATTTAGGATAAATTTGAACCTTCTCTCAGGCATGGTTGCCTTGTACCTTTCCCCACAGTAGGTAGTGTCAAACATCATATGTGTTGCCAAGTGATTATCTCTGAGAGCAGCGGACAAGACTAACAAACCAAGAAATGTTTCAAGTTCGTCCATTTCCAAATTTGACAAAACCGCGTGAGATTTATCGTTATTTTTCTCCCTTTGAATGTTTATTTCTTTATTTGTATAAACAAAAATCTCTTCTAATATGTCTGCGGTAAAAACAGTTTGAAGCAGCTGGCAGGACACAACGAATTTTTTGCATTTGCTGTTGGGCTAGGCCGAATGTGAACAATATTTTTTGAGGGAGTTTTTTGACCTAGCGCAGCAACAGGTTTCTTACTCCAAATAAAATTTCCATCTTTTCCGATCAGATTGTTGGTACTAGGTGTAATAATTGTAATTACCTCTTCTGTTTCACGAATTTCTTGAGCAGCTGATCTTTCATTTCTTCTCCCCTCACTAAGTTTCTGTTTTTTACGTTTGCTGCTTCCAGGTGTTTCCTCCCTTTCGTCCTTTTCAGCTTCTTCTGCATTTATGATTCCGTGTATCAAATTTTCTTCGACATCATTTAATTCTTCCGTTTCTGGTTGATATTCCGGACCTGCAACACTGTTCCAAGAATCCTCATCAAAGTTAGAAAGCTCCAACTCCAAATTGTCTTCTTCCTCAGATTCTAGTTCAAGTATTGCATTCAAAATATTTTGTTCTGATAGCCCGCGACCTGCCATTTGTATGCTCTATAGTAACATAATACAAAAAAATAACATAATTGTCATAATTCAGTACAAAATATATTTTTTAAGTAAATATGACTCACCCAAATTAGTACGTAAAGGGTACTGATGAGTAAATTTGACTCACACAATTTAGTACGTAAAGGGTACCGATAAGTGAATTTTACTCACTAATTTTTTTTAAATTGTCCACAAGCGCGATAAATCAAACAACACCATTCAATGCTTGCGGCAGCCGACTAATGACAAAGTGGGCAAAGCACTGCTAGTGGCTTGACTTTCAGTGTGGTAAGGCCATTGCTTTTCGTCTGGGCAAAAACTGTTTTCAATTTTTTTTTTCGACAAATTCCAATCTTGAATATTTTTCAGGATAAAATTTAAATATTTAACCCTGCTGTTAGGTTAGAAAAGACTTACGAATGCTAGGTCCATACTTCAATACTCATACAAAATAACCATTTAATTTTATTTTTGTATTTATTTTGGATCACTTCTCCCTAAATATTAATAATTTAAGCTTTACTTAACGCTAGAGATGGGTGCGTGAGTGAATTTTGGCTCACGCAAGAAATACAATTTCTCATGAATCACTCACTCGAATTTTTCTTTACTCACGTCAGTAAAATTAATATAAATAACGCCTGATTCACGTGAACTACACAAATCATGTGACCTGCGAAAATCTCTACTCAACACAGCTAATGTAAAAATTTGTTGCGGCATTCCCCTTTTTGCATTTTTCTTTACTCAGGATAGCTAATGTAAAACACAATTGTGGGATTCCCCTTTATTCAACATAAACAGCTAATGTAAAAAACAAGTGTGGGATTCCCCTTTTTTTTTTTTTTTCAATCAACAAAAGACAATTGTGGGATCCCCCTTTTATGATTTTTGTTGTAAAGAAGCACAACTATTTGTACTGCTTGGTTCATTTTGTGAGTTGTTTTGAATAGTTCAGACGTGTTTTACTTACGACATGGCAAACTTAAACGAAGATCAGATACGAGAACTGCTCAATGCAGAAAGTGACTCCAATATTTCAGATTCGGAATTTGATTATATTTCAGAAAATAGCTAAACAAGTTCTTCTGAATCAGATACTGAACGGGAACCCGTCCTAGCTGCAGCTAGCTCTGTTGATCCGATTTTTATTGCTAAAAACAAAATGGTTTGGAGTGGCACTCCATTACCTCAGCCTATTGGAGCTACGGCTGAGAATATTATCTTAACGCAACCAGGACCAACTCCAGATGCAATGACATTCTGTCAGCGTTTTTGTTGTTTTTTCCGCCTCCAATAGAAAGAATTATAATCGAAAATACTAATAAGTACGGCAGGGTCAAGTTTGTTGGCAAGTGGAAAGATATTAATGAAGACGCATTGCGCGCATATATTGCTGTGCTCATTCTTGCAGGCGTATGTCGGTATGTATAATTTGTTTTTTTTTATTACAGCAAAATAGTTGGCTAATATAAAATCTATTACTGAAAGTGGAAAAATGAAGATATTCATGGTTTATTTGATGCAAAATTTTGGTCGCTCCATTTTCCAATCAATTATATCTGAAGATACATTTCATATGATTAATGGTGCCATCCATTTCGATGATGTTTTCAGTCTACGACAAATGCGTAGTTGTGATAAATTTGCTCCTATTCGTGAACTGTGGGACAGTTGGCAACAACTTCTTTCAATGTTTTACAATTGTCACAAAAATGTCAGCATTGATGAGAAACTTGTTGCAATCAGGGGGCGATGTACTTTTCGACAGTTTATGCCATCAAAACCAGCAACATATGGTATGAAATTTTGGTTATCGGTGGACTCTAAGTCAGGCTACGTGTGGAAAATACTTCCATACCTTGGTAAGCCTAGAAATGCTCAGCCTGAAAAAAACCAAGGGCAACGCGTTGTATTGGACTTAGCAGAAGACTTGAAAGGGCAAAATATAACAGGCGACAATTTTTTTCCACTTTTGAGTTGGTAAAAAAACTTCAGGAAAGGATACTTACATATGTGGGAACAGTACGCAAAAATTAAACATTCATTCCTCCAAAATCGCTGATTGTCAAAAACTCCTTTTGTACCATTCTACATTTGCATTCGATAGCATTGCGACATTAGTATCATATATCAGCCACAAGAACAAAGCAAAAATATTGATTAGTTCAATGCACAAGACAGTTGCAGTTGATGAGAGTGGATTGAAGAAAAAACCAGAGATTGTTTCGTATTACAATTCAACGAAAGGTATGTTAGTTTTAGGTTCTCCTATAATTTCTTATACTTCATCTCTTTTAGGTGGCGTAGATACTGCTGATCAAATGGTTGATTCCTACAGCACAAAACGCAAAACAAATCGATGGCCAAACATTGTATTTGATATATCCGCATTGAATGCGTACATAATATATTCTGAAATCGACGTTTCATGGGCTCCAGTTGATTGGAATCGCAGGAGGCCAGAGTTTTTGCGGCAACTTGCACTTTCTCTGGCTAACGCGTATATGATGAAACGGACTAGATTACCTCAACAAGAGTTCTTAGCACGGTTATTTACTGAAATACGATCACCATGTATAGTTCCAGTGGCCTCTTCAAATAATACTTCTAATTCAGGGGCTCGAAAGCGAGGAATTTGTAGTTGCTGCAAGTCTAAGTCTGATATAAAATGCTCTGTTTGCAGCAAGTTTATTTGCAAAACTAACCGAAAAACATGTTGCTAATCATGCAATGAATTATTTTAAAACCAACTAACAAATCAAAGAAAATATATTATGGACCAAATGGTCCCTTAACCTAAGATTCGTAATTTTTTTATTTTTCTCAGTCCTGTTTCAAGTCAGAACCTTGAATTTTTGTTTATAACATGTTTTTATAAAAAGACCACGTGAGCTAAAAAATTAAGTCACTATATGTCACCGTTCAAAAATTAAAAAGGAAACAATCCGAAAATTGGACCAAATGGGCTTAAATAAAAAAGCAGCCACAATAGGAAATAAATTGTGTATTTTAATTTTAATTAATAAAAATAAATTAAAAAAAATTAACTTTCTCTGAGTTGAATTTAGAACCCTTGGACTGGCATTTTGTATTTCTATCCAATGAACCACAGACACATTAAGTTGTTGTTTGATCTTGAATATAAATATGTATATGAATAAAAAGCAAAAATATAATGCTTTTAATATCTTCGATAAATTGTGGGTATTAAAGGTAATGCAGAAGATAATATTTTATTCAATATTAATTAGAAAACCCAATATTTTACATAATGTGATATTGTTTCGGTTAATTTGATATATTTTCTGTTTATAATTAAATTTAACCATTCTGATAAAGAATTTTATGAACATACATTTAAAAATTATAAATAACGATACAATTTTGGTAATTGCGATAGAATTCCAACCAATTTATTTTCTGTAATAGTTTATTTTCTGTAATAGTACCTCAAACAAATTCTTTTATTTATAAAAACAATTTGTTTCTTCGTGACCTTAAATCTTAAGTGTGAATATTATAAAAGAATTATTATGACCATAGAATTTTCTTAAGCAATATTTACATACATATATCTGGCATAAAAAACTTTAATGAAAACTTATATTTAAAAAAGGAAACTGAAAATTAAGCAAATGTAATTTATATTATTCTACACTCAAATAAACTGAAATAAAAAAATAAATATGGTTATATAAAATTATTCTACCACTACTAACTAGTATATTTATGTGTATAAAATTATACTTGGGACTTGTTAATTGAATTGATCGATTAATTGGCAATTTTATTGGCATTATTTGATGGCAATGTTATTAAAATTTTTTTGGAATTGCTATTGTATCTAAAACTACGAGTTATAAATGACTACAAAAAGCATTCATTTTAAAAATATGTTTATTTTGGTAAATTAATAATTTAAAAAAGAATTGAGTAACCATAAGCCAAAGAAGGTGAAAATGTTGTATTCTGGATAAAACTTAATAAAATATCTAATTTTTGTTTGACTTTTCCTGTTTTCCAATATTTGTTCTAAGGCACTGTTGCACATTTCATTACTAATGGTTTCATCAATGCCAATTAAATATCAATTCATTGGTATTGATATTAAGTTATGCCAATTAAATATCAATGCTAATAAACTGTTCCCAAGTATGTATAAATTTTATACAAAAAGAAGCATTTTTTGGGTAATACTTATACATATAAACATACACAGGCAAATGTTAGTAGATAGAATAAAAATTGTTATTGTAGTGTTGGTAGTGGTAGTGGTGATCCAAGTAGTAGTTGTACTGTATAGACAGAAAACAGGAAATTTCGTAGCAAATGTTCAAACCATTAATTATATCTGTCGCACGCCCAATGCAATAAACTAAAATAATATTTTTCTTTATATTCGTAGTTGTGTGAATATATGTGTTGAGTTTTAAATGTGTTTGCACGTAAGTGTATGCGTGTGTGTGTTTGCTCTTCTACACATACATTCAATTAAGTTTATAAATGTCTACGCTTGTATTCTTATTTTATGATAGTTTTTTTCTATATTATAAATGCAAAATAGCATTTCATAAAAAAAAGAAAATAATTTTGTTAAAAATAAAACTTAACAAAAAATTTTTTTCTGAAATGAAATAAACATAGTATATATTAGAAAAGTTTTGCCTAAAGTTGCATTATTGCAATTATACGAGTATATGATCATAGAGATATGAGAAAATCCATAAGAAATATTTGTTACAACAAGGAAAAAGAAACTTAAATATGTAATTAAATTTTTGTAAGATCCCCAACATTGAAAAAATCCACAAAATGATTTCGAATGACTGTAAATTGAATTGAATGAAATAGCAGGTACTCTAGAAATATCAACTGAACGTGTACATCATATTATTCACGAATATTTGGGTATGAGAAAGCTCTGTGCAAAGAGGGTGCCGCGCGAGCTCATTTTTGATCAAAAACAACGACGAGTTGATGATTCGGTGCAGTGTTTGGAGCATAGCTTGGGAATTTCGATTAGAATTAGAAATCATTACGATTAGAGAAATAAAATAATCTAATCATTAGAATTAAATTTTGATAAAAATTTCAGATTACTAATTGATTTGATTAGAAATAATCAAAAATCTAATCACAATTAGTGACGATTAGCATTTCTAATCAAATCTAATCAAAACTAATCCAAAAAATAATTGATTAGATTTCTTGATTATTTTTGATTAGATTTGATTAGATCAACTATTTTTAAATATTTTTAAGAAAAAAAAATTTATTTATCACATTTGTTGCTATATTTACATAATGTAACAGTTTCTGAATATTGCATAAAATTGCATACGGTGCACCCTGTTCTTTAAATAAACACTAGACACAGCTGGTTCACTTTGTAGTTGTGTTATTATTAATGTTAATTTTCAACGTGTTTTGTGGAAGTACAAGTATAATTTTTTTGTTTACTTAATATTGAAAGTAAAATCTTCATCGTAATGGATCCAATTGTTTTCGAAGACCAAGACTTCTCCGCAGACGATGATGTATGTGATCCAAATTATGTACCGACGAAGGTGATCCGGAACATAGTTTCGGAGAGCGAGCCGGCAGTGAGTGTTAAAAGAATGCGTAGCACCGGAAGTTCGCCCAAATTAATTTTCAACCCTGAATTTTATGTGGCAATGGTTATGTATGTAAGTTTTACCCATTATCTTCCATTAGCTTTGCTGTATATGGTGATGTATATAAATAAAATTTTTATTGATATTCATTTTAAATCAATATATTAATTGTTTCTTCTTGTTGTGACAGACAAATGGGAGTACAACCGCTAAATGTGGGGCTGTAACAAATTAATAAAAGGCACAGGTGAAGTTACCTCCAACTTCATCTCTCATTTAAAAGTTCGGCACAGCGAGTTGCACAAAAAGTATATGAGGATGAAAGCAGGTCCTTCCGATGAAAGCACGTCGCAGGAAGCTTTCGAAAAAAAAATTATTCGCTTTCTGGTAGTTGATCTAATCAAAAATAATCAAGAAATCTAATCAATTATTTTTTGGATTAGTTTTGATTAGATTTGATTACAAATGCTAATCGTCACTAATTGTGATTAAATTTTTGATTATTTCTAATCTAATCAATTAGTAATCGTCTAAAATGGCTAACTAATCATAATTAATCAATTTTTCAGCACAATTAAAATTTCTAATCCAATTGCTAATCATTAGGATTTCTAATCATTATTCCCAAGCTATGGTTTGGAGATGTTCAAGTGTAATAAACCCGAGTTTTTGAGTCGATATGTGAGAATGGATGAAACATGGCTCCACCATTTCACTCCGAAGTCCAATCTGGCCGGAAAACGGCCGCATTTGAAGAAAAAGAAAGTGCTGTTTCACAAAGACAATGTACAGTGTCACAAGTCAGTGAAAACTATGGCAAAAATTCATGAATTTTGCTTCGAATTGCTTCTCGAGATCTGGCCCCCAGCGACTATTTCCTCTTCTCAGATCTCGAAAGAATGCTCGCTGGGAAGAAATATTCGTCGAATGAAGAGGTGATCGCCGAAAGTGAGGCCTATTTTGAAGCAAAGGAAAAATCGTACTACAAAAATGGTATCGAAAAGTTGGAGGGTCGCTATAATCAGTGCATAATTGGAGGCAAATATGTTGAATAAAAAAACGAATTTCGCCAAAAAAATGTGTTTTCAATTGACCTGTTATGTAGTGTCCAAGTGTTAAAAATAAATTTTAATTTAAATTGGCATTAAATCTCTTTAATTCTAATAAAGGTGTATGCATGTAGAAACATACTTTTATATTCCACATACTTATAATTGAAAAATATTTGTATCCAATTTTGGTTCCATAATGAAAATAAAAAAAAAAACAAAATTTCTGATACTATTTACCAAAGACACATACATATATCTAGGTTATGCTATGTATGTTAAAATTGTATAACAAATAAAAAATAATTATAACAAATAATACAAAATTAAATAATAAGAGAAGCAATAATTTTTTAACCTCAACTGCACAAGTGGTCCAAAGTATTTTAAAATATTTGTTTAATTTTTTTTATTTAGATAAGATTATTGAATATGATTTATGGGCTTTCCAATTAAATTTAAACGACTATATGAAAATAACTACGATCGCTAAAACTATACCATTCTCTTTACCATTATTGCACATATATGAGATACACTGTGGCGTATGATTATTCTTAATATGTAAATAAATATTCATCATACGTTATGTAGTATTATTCAGTAAAAAATGTAACCCTTCATTTATATGAACTAAATCAGAAAAATTCTATGCTTTTTAGAGGTAGACACCAGAGAACTGCAAAATAAACTTTTTTCTTGATTTAATCATACACAAAAATTCTTGTTCACATTTAATAATTCAACAAAATTCACTGTAGAATAAAATCAGCATCATGTTACTGATCGCGTAATTGGAATCAGTGTGAATCATCTGTCGTTTATGTTTTATGCAAATGTAATCATTTAACAGTGTTCAGTAACATGATGCTGATTTTATTCTACAGTGAATTTTGTTGAATTATTAAAAGTGAACAAGAATTTTTGTGTATGATTAAATCAAGAAAAAAGTTGATTTTGCAGTTCTCTGGTAGACACGTGACACGAAATTTCGTCATTCACGTATGAGTGACGCGTCAGCGTGAGCTAAAATTTAAATTACTGATGTAACCGTGCATGTGTGTGAGTGGCAAAAAATTTTGTGCGTCAGCATGCGTGAGTCCTTTTTTTGTCATAATTTTTCGTAAACATATATTTTTTTTTTTATTTTCTTTATTTTTTTTTTTATTTTTTTACACTAACAATATATATTCCGTTACCGACTTTAGTTTATTTTTAAATGAAGAATCAATGTTTTTAAATGAAGAATCAATTGAAATTTATAGAAATATAATATTTAACTATTTGAATCAGTCATTAAAAAAGCAAACTATAAAAAATACAGACTTTTTGTAGGAATTGATATTTTCAATTAAATGTAAAATTTTATCTTTTCTTTTTCTTCAAATAGAAATTCAAATAGTTCCTTTTCGTTTTTTTATGAAAAGAGTTTATTAAAATACAAACTTATGTCAATAAAAAATACAAGATATTATTCAAATATACATACACACATAGATAATCAAAATATATACATCTGTGTGTGTTGTCGCTGCTCAGGTTGAGAGGTTTCACTCACTGTATTTGGTAATTTTTTGAAAAAAATTCTGAGAAATTTTCTAAATTTTTTGAACCATATTCTAGCTTTATTTCAGGCATTTTTTATCACTTTTTCGCAAATTTAGCTATTTTGGTAATCAAGTTTCGATAACACTGATTTTTACACTTCAACTTTTACTAAAGGGTAGGTAATTTTAAAGGGCCGATGTTGAATATGAACCACACCTAAACGTCAAGTTTTTTTTTTGCATTTCGTTTGACATTTCTCAATTTCAGACTAACTCCATTTGAACCATTGAAAGATACACAATCGAGCAATGCGTTAAAGTTATTCAGGCTTATTATGAAAATGGGAGTTCAAATCAAAATTCATATTGTGCACTTCGTGATTTTTTCGGTCAATTCAATGGTCCAAATGTGTGTACAATCGAAAAAATCGTGCAAAAATTTGAGCGAACCGGGTCTGTAGGAGATGTGAAAACACCATTGCATGCTCGTACAGCTCAACTCGTCATCGCACTGTGGGAAAAATGACCAATCTAGCTTAAAAAAAATATATTTTTTTTGTACAATTTTATAAACTTAAAGCATACAATTATTCTATGATAGTGACTACTAAAAATAGCATTCAACATTTCTCAATTGATGTGTTCATTATGAAATTACAGGGCTGTAAATGTATGCAATGAAGAAAAAGTACTTCCATGAGCGATTTCGGTTTCAAATTTGAAGTAACGTGTTATTAAAAGTTCTACTGTGTTATTGAACATATATTTTTTTTTGATAAAACAAGTACTAAAGAGTACGAGAACATGATTTGTTTAAGTCAAAATGATTTAAGTAATACCCCTAGCAATTAAATACATAGAAGTAAATTTTTGTCAAATTTTCTAAATGTGGAAAGAGATTTAAAAAATGTACCACTAAATAGCGCCAAAATAATTTTTGAACTTGAAACTGCACCTAATGAAGTAAGTGTGGAAAAAAAATTGGGTGCCAAAGAGTGCCACAAAGTAGAATTTTAAATAATTGTTTATTCAAATATTACTTGTGGGTTATATTCAAGTGTTTTCATATAAATTATTTTTTTTTAGTATTCTTGGAATAGCGGTAAATCCAAAAATAATTACAAACGCAATAGTTTTGTAGAAGCAGTAACATTTTTTATTTAATTGATGTAACATGCAAATAACACATAGAAAATGTTTTGAAGTTTGGCGAAATGCTAATTCAAGTTGGGCGAAGTCCATTTCTGTGATAAGTCACATATTTTCAATGATGAAAGTAGTGAGAAATGTAAAAAACTAGAACAAAATTTACGTGGTTTGTGTAGCAAATTCAGCAAAAAATGGAGCGACTGCAACCGAACAATATCAGTTTTTGAAAAAAACACAATGATTGGTTAAACACATACATTGGTTTGTCTTGCCTGGAATTTGACGATATACCGGGTCCTTCACAATTCCGAGGACGACCATTTAGAAGCTTCGCAATCTCCACTCCTGATAAAACTTGCATACCCTATACACCTGACGAAGCCTTAGCGCTATATATAGACGGAGACTATACTAAAAGTTCGTATATGCTTACACAAACAGGAGCTAAAAGTCGTAATGCAAACATTTATCCACCATACAATGTAATTCGTGAGGCGAAAAAAAAGCTATCCCAAAGACTCCTCATTATATGTTACAAACTTTTCTGCTGAAGTCAGTCTCCAAGCTCTGTGGAATACCTAAAAGACGTAATTAAAAAAACGATGAATATATCATCGTCTAAAAATATTACAATGATTTACAAATGGGGCTGTGATGGAAGTGGTGGACACTCCAGATATAAACAAAAATGTCCAGAAGGTAAATCTAATGAGAATTTATTTGCAATTTGCTTGGTCCCATTGCAATTAAAAGAAAATGATACAATTTTGTGGCAAAATCCACGACCGTCATCTAACCGATTTTGTCGTCCGATTAAAATTACCATGATAGATGGTAAGGCATTTAATGCAATCGCAGAATCATCGACGCAAACATGTGGAATATGCGGGGATACTCCCAAGGTCATGAATGATTTAAATAAGATTAAACTTTTAAAGCCAAATGAAACCATGTATGATTATGGACTTTCAACGCTACATGCATGGATTCGTTCTTTTAAATGCATTTTGCATATAGCATATAGACTTGATATCAAAAAATGCCAAACAAGAAGCGCGGATGATAAATTTGCCGTTGAACAAAGAAAACAGAAGATAATTGACGATTTAAAAAAATATTTGAACATACTAGTAGATATACCCAAGCCAGGGTTTGGAACTACCAATGATGGGAATACGGCGAGAACTTTCTTCAAAAACCCTGGCTTGGCATCATCTATTACAGGAGTTGACGTTAAATTAATAAGCAATTTGGGTGTGATATTAAAAACTATGGCAAGTTGTTACGCAATTAATACCGATTCCTTTAAAGAACTAGCTAAAAAAACATCAAAATTGTATGTTGATTTATATCCTTGATATAACATGCCAACAAGCGTCCACAAAATTTTAATTAATGGGACTGAAATTATAAAATCAGCTTCTTTGCCAATAGGAATGCTCTCTGAAGAAGCAATGGAATCAAGAAACAAAGATTTTCGTAATTACAGGGAATTACACACTCGAAAAATGTCCCGTGAGAAAACTATGCAAGATTTATTAAAAAGATTGCTCTATTCACCGGACCCTTTAATCTCCTCACCATCAAGAAAATCTTCCATTAATTACCGATCCTTGGAGCCTCGTTCAAGCGAAGTTCGTGAACTGCTTTGTGACCCCATGATTCAAGAACTATACGAGGAAAATCATGGCTCAGGCTCCGAAAGCGAATAACTTTTAACCATCTTTATTAAGGAATAATTATTATATGTTTTATTATAAGTTTAATTTCTTTTATAATTTAATATCTTTAGTTAAAAAAAAAAGTTTTACCAAGCAAATAAAATTTGAAAAAACAAATTTTAATTTTAGAGTTTAAGAAATTCTCTATGTATTTAGTTTTATGTATTTATTTTTGTTTTCTTAATTTTTATTATATAGTAAGATTAATAAGTAAATATTTTTTTAGGTCATTAGAAGATATAATTTTGGTTAATCAAAACAAATAAAAACTTAAAATAGCATTATATCTCTAAAATAAATATCATTATTTCTCTGAATATAATTTTTTTGTTAGTATTAAAGATAAATATTAATAATAATAAATGGTTTGAAACTATGTTCATTTAATTTAAGCTCTTCGGAGCTACATAATACTAAATTTTACTCCATATATAGAAAATAATTTATTGCCAATAAAACTTTCCTTATGGTGCACCCTTTAATGACACAGGGTGTCTACGAATACAAAAAAAAAAAATTAAAAGATCACTTCATCCGCTACAATCGCTTCATAAATTTCTTACTCCTCGGATCAACAGTTTTCAAGATACGATTTTTTTTAACCTAGATCGGTGATTTTTCCCACTGTGTATCGTGCCCAACAATTGCACCTCTCACTCTCGTCGATGATGAACATTATGCATAAAGACTGTCATTTACACGCTTTCAAGGTGCAAGTTACTCAAGAACTAAAGCCTTTTGTCCATTCCAAACGTCGTCAATGGTCAGAATGATGGCAAGAAATGGCAATAGTGGATGGTCAATTTTCGAAGATAATCATCTTCAGTGATGAGTCACATTTCCATCTCAGTGGATTCGTCAATAATCAGAATTGCCTCATTTGGGCGAATGATAATCCAAGAGTGATTGTCGAAAAACCAATGCACCCACAAAGAGTGACTTTTTGGTGCGGTTTATGGGCTGGCGGCATCATCGGCCGTATTTTTTTTCCAAATTTAGGCCGGTCAGGCAGTCACTGTGAATGGTGTTTACTATCTTGAGATGATAACGAAATTTTTATGGCCAGAATTGGAAGATATGAATGTGAACGAGATGTGGTTTCAACAGGACGGTGCCACTTGCCACACAGCTAACGAAACAATGTCTCTTTTGCACGACAAATTCAATGGCCGTGTTATCTCACGTGGTGGCGATGTCAATTGGCCGTCAAGATCATGTGATTTGACACCGTTGGACTTCTTTCTTTGGGTTTATTTAAAAGAAAAGGTGTACGGTGATAAGCCAGCAACAATTCAAGAGCTAATGGGTGAGATAATTCTGCATATTAACGGCATAGAACCCCAATCAGCGTCATCAAAAATTTGGACCATCGGATGGAGGTGTGCCGCTGAGGTCGCGGCAGCCATTTGGCCGATATTTTGTTTCATACAAAATTGAACCATACCAAATTATCATAATAAAAAGAAAAACAATAATTTCCTTAATAATTTATGTTTTATTCAAAATCAACATCGCCCCTTAAAATTTAACCACCCTTTAGAAACTTAAAACTTAGGTGGGGTTTCTAGATGACATTTTTAAGTTTAAATACCATTAAAAGAAATGTATTTCACTTAAAACCGGTCTAGTTACTTTTCATTAAAACCAAATGTTGTTTTCTATTTAATTTTAAACTTTGTTTAATATGTCAAAGTCAAGTGAAAATAAATGTTAAAATTTTACCTACCAATACAGATTATTCATTTACTTGAAATTGTTTATTTATTATTTATGTTTGTTTCTTAATCTACAAATGTATACTCACAAAGTATATAGACACATTTTTTTCTTGTACTTTTATTTGAAATAATTTTGTTTTTAAAAAAACAATTTAAATAAAAAACAAATTAAAATTTTTTGATTTTTTTTTTTTTTTTTTTGAAACAGCAAAAAAAATTTAATTTGTTAGCGGAAACAAATAAACCACAAATTTTTGTATTGTGGATAAATTTTTATAAAATGTTAAACAAATGAAAAATTAAGTAAAACTGAAAAAATCAGTAAATGACAGTAAATTTAATTACATGGAAATTTTTGGTCCTATTAGCTTAAAGAAAAATTAATAAAATAACTCGAAAAATTGACCAAATAAGAAGAAAAATAAGACAGTAAATTATTTTGAACAAATGTATAAAAAAGTTAAAATAAAAATGAAAAATGAATGTATGTTCCGTTATTTGTAACTAAACTGAAATAACATAATATTCTGAGTGTGTTGACTGAATTAATAAGACTACATATAGTTAAGAAAACCTAGATTATTATAAACAAATTTCTAACTCGAAATTTAAAAAAAAGATTAAATATATGAATTATTAAATATATTAATTATATCTTATATCATATATTTTTTTAAAATTTACCAGGCTCGAGATCATAATTATATATTACTAACGTTACTATTATTATTTTTTTAACAAATTGTAAGGATCAGCTCTAGAGGGAGCGCAAACTTTCGACCGGAGTGACTAAGTCATCGTCAGCCGCTTTAGAAACTACCCAACCCACAAACAACTTATATCATTTTTATATCATTAAAATATACTATTCATACTCGTATATAACTATATCTCAAATTTGTAGGCAAATATTGTAACATATATAATAATATCTTATATTATATAAAAAATTATTTTTGATATGAGACAATATATTGAATCATATTTTATATAAATATATATTATATCATATTAAAAATATTTCTGATCTGGGACCATATCCATACCATATTATTATCTAAATATGTGATAGCATATATATAAATATAAATGGTTTTGTATGTGACATATACAAGAGTAAATTTTTATCATATCTCACACATCATCAGTATCTAATTTTATTAAGATTTGTATACAAATAAATGTGATTGCATACGATATAATATAAGAAAATTAAAAGAAAACTGCATGTATATAAGGGTGTCCCAAGAAGAACGCAATTTTTAAATTTTAAATAAAACACAGATATTAAAAAAAAAAAAACGTGAAACTTTATTATATCGTAAAGTAGACAGAATGAGGTTATGTATGGAACAATATATCGTGAAGATGGCCGCCGCGGCTTTGCTGGTATGCACGCGATCTTTTAATGAAATTTTCAATGACCGTTTTGCATGAATGCTGCGGTATTTCATTAATGCAGCGTCCAATTTCCTCTTTTAAGGCTTAAGTCGTCGTCGGCTTATTCGCGTAAACCATCGACTTCAAAAAACCCCAAAGAAAAAAATCTAATGGTGTTAAATCGCACGATCTAGGCGGCCAATTCTGATCTTCAAAACGCGAAATAACACGACCGGGAAATGACTGATGCAGCAATTGAATTGTTTCTCTGGCTGTATGACATGTGGCGCCGTCTTGTTGGAACCACATGCCCTCCACATTCATTTCTTCAATTCTAGGCAAGAAAAAACTGGTTATCATTTCACGATACCGAACACCATTGACTGTTTGCGCTTGACCTGCCTCATTTTCATAAAAAAAGGTCCAATGATTCCTCCAGCCCAAAAACCACACCACACAGTGACACGTTGAGGATGCATTTGCTTCTCGTGAATCACTCAAGGATTTTCCTCACCCCAAATGCGACAATTCTGCCTATTGACGAAGCCATCAAGATGAAAATGGGCCTCGTCACTGAATATGATTTTATCGGCAAAATCAGCATTTTCATGTTGTCTCTCCAATACCCAATTAACGAACTCCCTTCGCTGTCCATGGTCAGCTGGCTTCAGCTCCTGAGTCAATTGAACTTTGTATGCATGAAGATGCAAATCTTTCGTCAAAATTCGCTGCAAAGTGGATTTGGAGACACCAATTTACTGAGCTCGGTGTCGAATTGAGGTGGATGGAGTTTGAGCGACATCATCACGTACAGCTGCGACATTTTCGATCGATCGACCTGGTCGATGGCGCGTTGTTGTCTTTACATCACTAACAGACCCAGTTTCGGCAAATTTATCCATTAATCTCTTTACAGTTGACTCAAATTGATCGCAATTTGCGAACTGTAGCCGCAAAACTTTCACCATTTTGGTAAAACAATTTCACAATGACAATGCGTTGTTCATTCGTGTAGCGCTCCATTTTTACTAACCTCGTACCTTCTACTAGCAAACAATAACAATTGTTCAAATGTCAAACAATGACACTTCGAATGTTGCCAGATTTAAAAATTGCGTTCTTCTTGGGGTATGGTTATGCATACCGACATGTGTATTTATATATGATAATATGTTATTAGATAAAGCCACGTATTATTATGTATAAGCTTTTTTACTCGAGAAGCTGTATATGTTAAAACCGTTAAGGGAATTTCACATGTTGTCTACATTGCGCTTAGAAAATATCGATTAAAAATATTTTTTTTATTCCTTTTTGCAACTATGAAATCTAGTGGAATGTTTTTTTTTGCCATTCGATCAGTCTTGTAACTTTAAGAGTTTATGACTCATTTTTTGTATTATAATTGAGACAAAGACAAAACATTTCATATTTTTTTCCTGTTTAAAAGCATATAATATCAATACTATTAGCAAAATTTAGCACTTTAAAAACCATATGTTTTTTAAGTGGTTTTTAAACTGTGCGCCAATAAGTGTTTGTATGTGTGTGTGAATGAATATTTAACAGCCCTCTAGCATGGAATCATAATTCTAATTATTCGCACTTTATTAAGGCTTTCTCTAATAATTTTAGCCATTAACACTAAATGTATGTTGTAGCGCCACATATAAAATCCAAACACAAACAAATTGTTTAATACATTATTTGTATTCATGTAAGTCTACATGAGCATACACCACATACAAGCACAAAGTGCGTTTGGTACATATGATTTTACAGATGTTTAATGTTTGGGCACCTAATAAAATTTTAACAACAAAACACCCCTCTGTCTGTGACTCTACAGATAACAATTAGCAAACACAATAGAATATAATCACCCAAAAAATATATATATATATTATTAAAACTGAAATGTAAAAATATGCCAACATGTACAACAATAACACACAATAAATGAATATTTCTATTTATTAAATTATTTGAAAAAAAAAAATCTTAATTAATTTTGTGTGAAAATAGAACAAAAGTTATAAAAAAAAAATTAATTGGGTGTATAAATCATAATAAATTTATTAATTTAATTGTAATTATAAATGAAAAATCAATAAAAATATTTTTTAAATGTGTTATTTGAAAATTCTTTAAATTATGCACATGTTTATAAAATCTATAATCAAATAAAAATAAAATAAAAAATGTTTGTGTCTGACCAATCATGATGTTTAATTATCGTTTTATATATTTCCAAATCATTAGCACTTCTAAAACCATTAATAAATTTTTCCTTTTTTATTATGTTCAAAAAGAATTTGTAATTAAAATTCACATTTAAAATATAAGAATATTGTTTTTCTCTGTACATTTTTGTGGTTAATACACCATTAAACAAATAAGCACGTACAGAAGAATATAATCCACCAATATTTCTTTAATAAATTTTCTCATACACAAATTTATTCTTTAACTACATATTAACTCTAATATATACTTCCATAAAAAAAGTTAATGAATTTGCTATTCCATTACAGGTGTTAACTTTTAAAATTATATATGTTAGATAAAATGCTGCCACATAATTTTAGAACAGTAGTGTCAAACCAGCTTATAAATAAAGTAAAACCACCAAATTTAGTTAAAATAATTTTTTAGAATTTACAGATCTAAAGTGTTATTGAAATTGGCTGGTAATACACACAAGGGCATTTTCCAGTTCCATCCTTTTTTTAAAGGTTGCAAAACTCAAAACGCCTCATCCAATATGGTAAAAATAAATGTGTATTGGATCAATCAATCGGAAAATGTTTGTTAGTGTGACTTTAGCAATTAGATTTTAGATATTTAAAATTATGTTTGGAACTTAAAAGTTCTCAAAATTGACTGATGATATAAACAAGATTTTGTTAGGGTCGATTGTTACGAAAACTATAATAAAAATTGCAACAACCAAAATTTTTTTGTTGTCAAAAAATAAAAGAATCGTCGTGACAAGTAAACATTTTTAGAAAAAATCTTTAAAAATATTGTTGTGCTATAAATTGAAAATGAAAAGTCCTTTTCCATTAATTTTTATAGATTATATTGGTTAAGGATCTATAACTACATTTTTCATTGTTCTGCAGAGAAGTTATTGAGATAAGTTCACGCACTATTGTCGGATATTCTCTTTGAGTTCTGCCAGGGTCAGTAGCTTGTTCACAAGGATGCGTGACTTCAAAAAAACATTAAAGGAAAAAGTATGGAGCAGACAAAAGGATATTAGGCGACCCGAAAACGTATCCTCCAAATTTCAGTACTCGCGTAGTTGTGACATTACGAAACACTGAAAAATTATTCACGACAAGTAGTCACGACTATTCCTTGTATTTGAGTAGTGTAGCGTTCCCTAGCTTGTCGACGTGTTTTATGTATCTGTTTACTTTACAAATATTGAAGCAAAGGGTATAGCATCTGAAATCGGTTTGAACCTATTTAGTTTTCAAAACACACACATATTAGTGAACGAGCCCATACTACAGGGAACGTGATTAAATTTGTTTTAAATTTCATGTTTATAGCAAAATGGATCGGGGTAGATTATCAAGTGGGAGATTTCGATTCTCTGCATTAAAATTTCTAAATATTATAACTAGATCCAGCGTATCGATCTAAATAATTAAGAGAACATTTTATACCTTTCTACTTTCCTATTCTAAAATGGTATCTTTTCATCTAATTTCAAGAATTTTACATATATTTGAAATGTAATATTTGTAGACAAAAGGTTTTGCGCATGCCGTTAAGAGGAAGACTTTAACATTTTCAACCTCCATTTTATTAGGCCAATTAACATCTCCACGACGTGAGATAACACGGTCATTGAATTTCTCGCGCAAAAGAGCCATTGCTGCGTTGGATGTGTGGCAAGTGGCACCATCCTGTTGGAACCACATATCGTCCAAGCACATATTGTAGAGGATTTCGTCTCTTTATTTTAAATTTTACAGTTAAATTTTTTGTTCGAAAACACTTTATAGTTATAGGTTAAGAAGGGTTATGCGCCTAAGGACGCATTTCCACATACTCCAGAGAACATATATTTATACCCTTCACCATAAACGTTTGTCATTCCGTTTGTAACATGTCGAAATATACACTCTAATTAATGTCTGTTTAAATTTACCAAACTTATAGTAGGACACTGTACTCCTATTATAAGTTGGGTAAATTTACTTTGTGTGCCTACATAAAAAAATACACACACTATGCGTAAGTTGGTGTACACAAAATGATTAAAATTTCATTGATAATGCGTAAAAATTCATTGAAAATGCATAAATATACGTAAAAATCCATTGTCAATGCAAATAAATCTCCAAAAAAATGCGTATATTTACCATTACGATGTTGAAAATTAAACAGTCCAAATTTATTTTGGTATAAAAACAAATTTATTTTTAGTATATGATTTTATTAAAAATAAGTTATATTATAAAATAAAAGTAATAAATATTTTTAAAAAAATGGTTTATAAAATTTAATAAATTATAAAAAATCTTACTCTGCACTCTAATTAAAAAACTTTTGTAATTATAACATTTATAGTGGAAAAGATTTTCTCCAACTATAAATTGAGTAAATTTACTTTGTCTGTTTGAATAAAAATATTACACATATAATGTGTAAGTTGGTAAGCACAATATGCGCAAATTTAATTTGCAAGTTTATTCAATTTTTAAAATATTTTCTTAACAATTAATTTATAATTTTGTTTTTTTTATTGAAAAGTTATATATGTTTTTTTTTTTTTTTTGTTTCTTTAATTGTCGTTTATTGCAACAATTTGTTTTTGTTTGCTGAAAAAAAGGAAAATTTTTGAAAAATTCCTTATAGTTGATTGCAGTATAATATTGCGGATTGTACGCCCACATCCGTATTTATTTAAAAAAAATGATTCCATTATCTAATCAAGACCACAATTAACAAATTGAATCCAGATAATAGTTATGGATAAGTTACTGAAATTATAGCCATAGACAGTGATAGGGCGGTGAAGTCTTAATTAACGTGCTGAATATTCCTGAACCACAAAGGTTGTCGAAAACGATAACCCTTTCAAGTCTTTAAATTTTTTCGACATTTTATTTTCAATTAAAATTTTTTTTATTTTATTTTACTCTAAATTTTGTGAATTTTAAAATTTCTTATTAACCCAAAAAACCTTACGCATAATTAAACATTCACATACATTTACAGAACTAACTACGAGGGCAGATCAATAAAAGGTAAACAAAAAAAAAATATGTAAAAATTAATGTCATTTGGAAAAAATTTAAACAAGATTTGGATATAATGGAAATTAGCGACATTTTATCAACAGACAGTTGGAAAATTAGCAAAAATAAATCATTGTGTATTTTTCTTCTGTGTGATTAAGAGGCGATATAACATTTTTACCTTCCAGATTATACAAGGTGGCGCAAAAGTAATCCTCCTATCAGAAAATGCTATAAATTTTGTGATTGGCCCCTAATGTCAGTTCTGTTTTGACATTTGTGTAGTAAACACATGCGAAATACACGTTAATAAACAATGTTACGCTACACTGCTCCAGAACGCGGAATATTGGTGACTATTTATTTGAGCAATAATGAAGATGATTTTTCATCAAAAATAATCATGAGTGATGAGGCCCATTTCCATCTTAGCGGGTACGTAAATAAGCTAAATTTACGTTCTGGTGTGCTGTTTTCGCTTGCGGAGTCATCGGACCTTTTTTCTTCGAAGACGTCGCGGGCAAAACGGTTACTGTGAATGGTGAGCGCTACAGAGCAATGATCAACGAGTTCTTTTTGCCGCAACTTTATGAATTGGTATTGGAAAACATGTGGTTCAAACAGGGCGGTGCAACGCCTTACACTGCACGTGCCACAACCTGAAGGATGCATTTCCCGGGCGCCTAATCTCCCGTTTTGGTGATTTGCACTGGCCAGCAAGATCGCCTGATTTGACCACTCCAGACTCCTTTTTGTGGGGCTTTTTGAAGTCGCGGGTTTATGTCAACAAGCCTCAGACTCTTGCAGCTCTTAAAGACAATATCCGCCAAGAATGTGAGGACCTATCGCCGGAAGTTTTGGCCAAAGTGATGGAAAATGCCATAAAAAGGGCTCAAATGACAATCAACTGTGGCGGCGGCCATTTACATGACATCATATTCTCGACTTGATGTAAAAAAAATTAAAAGACCAAATAAAAATAATCCACAAGAAGAATCAAAGTTTTGCATTTTTTTTTAAATTACAGCCAAAAAACATCGGAAGGTTATTTTTGCGCCACCCTGTAATTTAACGATATTACTTATATTGCTATTTTATCTTCTCGAAGAATTATTTTCGTATTACGTGGAAGTATTGCCTTCAGGACACGTTTTATATTAAATGAGGTATCTTCCGCAATACAAAACCGATTATTGCCGCAATATCCTTTTTCGTCTAGGCAATACGATTGGGGAATCTTCTTCGTATTGTCATGCTTGCTGGGATAAAATTATAAGCTCTGAAAAATTTTAAGTGTATTAAAATGAAATAAACAATAATCGAAATAATTATTGCCAATGAAACTCACGACATCAGGACTGAAGTCAACGAGGGACATAGTACTTAGAGTCACAAATTGTTTATTTTATTATACACAAAAAAATATAAATATAGAAATTTACATATATATAATACATACATGTGTACATATTTTGATTTCCTATCCGTCAATTTTAACTTAGTAACAATTTTTAAATTATTTTCCAAATATTAAATTTTGCTTCAAAAATCAGATTGACGCACACTTCTTAATTTATATAATTTTTAAATTTTTTCAAATTATCATTACACGCAACAAAAGGGGAAGGAACGATTTTAAATTTATTTTTTTTATAAAAAAAAATAATAA
Organism: Eustalomyia histrio; assembly: GCA_949748255.1. NCBI lineage: Eukaryota > Metazoa > Arthropoda > Insecta > Diptera > Anthomyiidae > Eustalomyia > Eustalomyia histrio. The sequence goes on from OX456525.1 coordinate 70,362,292, forward strand.
TAATTTTCGTATGTTAACAATTTTTTTATTCCTCATTCTTCTTTTCACTCTATATAATCTTTTACTGTTTCTACACTTACAATATTATTTTGTTAAAAATAATCTTAAATACATACTAAATTAACCGAAAATATAATAAAAAAAACTACTGATATGTTCATTATATTCAGCCCATTTTGTTGTTTATTTTTTTTTAATAATCGACAAAAGTACTAAAAGCAATCGAAAGTTGTTTAAAATAATTATCAATTTTTAACTTACAAAACGTAGGAAAAACGATTTTTGTGGTTTGTTTTTTTTTGTGTATTTGAATTTGTATATATTTGAATAATTTTTTTATAATTTTTATTTGAAAAAAAAAAAAAAACAAAATGGAATTATATGAATTTCTATTTTTAGAAACATAAAATTCTACATTTAACAGAAAATATAAACTCCTACTGAACGTCTGTAAATTTTTATAGTTCGTTTTTTGAATGAGTGATTCAAATAGTTAAAAAATATATTTCTGTGAATTTCAAGTGATTCCTCATTTCAAAACAAGTTCTACGTATTAAACTACAGTCGGTAACTGAGAATACATTGTTAGTGTATCCTTTATTATTACATTTGGGTTTCATAATTTATAGTTTGCTACCGAAATTATATTGTGGTATACTCTTTTACTATCTCGAAGGAGACAAGATCTCCACTAAATTTTTCTAAGCATGGCCAGTATGTAAGGTAGCAAGGGTCTCCTGTGATATAAGTCTTATCTGGAGCTTAAGAGTCGTCACATTATACCCTAATTTTTACTACGTTAATGAAGAAAACTACAAGAAGAATGCAGATCTAAAATTTCTGTCTAAACCGCTTTTTAGCCAAAGCAATGTATACAAGTCAATAAAGCGGACTTTTACCCTTTCGGAAATAATACAACTTACTTCATAAGTGTATAAAGTATTTTGTCACTGACTTGGCCCATACCCTATGAAAGATAACCTTTGAATTCCGGATTTCTAGCCAAAGCAGTTTAGACCTGACATTATTTCCTATTTCTGGAATTTTACTTATTAATTAGTTTTATTTTTTTTTAAATAATTTGCTACCAAGCCACGCGTTATTTATTAGTTTGTACATTTCTGTCTCGAAAATACTACAAATATGCGTGTAAAATAATGCAAAAACATAAAAATCAACAGCACAAAAAAAAAAATACACAACTTGTATTGCAGTATCAATGCAGTTAAATTGCATAACACACAAACATAGAAACCACAAATGTACAAAAACTTCCCAAAAGCAGATGAAGAAAAACATTAAACTAGAAAATGGTGTTAAAAACTTCCGAAAAATAACTTACATACATTTCCCTCAAGGTAAAGCGACGAAGAAAAAAGCAAAAAGCTTAAATACATACAAAAGTCAAACGTGCGTAAAAAAGAAAATTTATGACTTGAAAAAAATATTTTTGGCAATTTTTTGGTGTTTTGTATGTTTGTGCTTGGTAGCTTTTTAAGCTGCTTTTAAATTAAAAATTACTAAAAGAAAAAAAAAAAAAATAACAACAAGAAGAAGGTTTATTAACCCTTGTATTTTTTTTGTGTTGCATTTTTTAAGGGTTTATCTTTTGGTTTTTTTTTAGATGTTTTAAGAGATTATCACACTTTTTTACTGGACAAAGGGGCTTAGAAGGGGAAGAGAGACAGAGACGGTAAAAGAAGAAATTGAGGTGCATTAAAAAAAAGAGTTTTTTTTTTTTTTTAAAGTCTGCAATCTGTCTTTAGTAGTTGGTCTCTAACATCGTCGTCACCATCCAAATGATGCGGAAATTTTTTAATAAACAAAATTATTTTTTTTAGCGCAGGCGCTTTAGCGTTGCATTTGAAGCTGAATCAGTATAAATTTTTTTATTTAGCAAAATAGTGACCGGTAACTTCAAATTGCATATTTTACACATATAATATATTGAAAAGGTTGTATTTCGTATTTTTTTTAAGGTATCTAGAGCTTCTGTTATACTTTTCTGTTTGTATGTGGGCATGAAAGTCGCGTGACTTTATAAATGTTGTTGTTATGGCTGTGAAATTCTGTGCAGAATTTTAAGTTTAACGTCATATTTGAAGGGTCATTAAAAAGATATATTGTATCTCTTTTAGTAAAAGCTTTTGCTGTAAAATAGGAATGATGGAGTTGCGAGAGCAAAGGTACTTATTTTTTGTACATTATTATTATTTCAGAAGTAGCTTGGTGCAAATTTGTATTTGTGACATTTTCAAAAATAATATTAAATATATAATTTATGAAAATATATATTTTTGCTTAAACCAGTTACAGATTTTAGAGATTTTGTTGAAGCTGAATTAGTTTCCCTTAGATTCCCATAAATTTCGTATAGCTTAATCTAAGGAGTTTAAACAGGTTGGTTATTGAACCAATTTGACATTAATTTTTTTTTATTTCAATAAGTTTATAACCAAGCCCATGAGGCCATATATGGTTAAAAAATACTACTAAATACATTTTTAAATTTAGGAGGCAAAATTTAGTTTCAAGGTTGTTTGAAACTTTTCCATTTGAAAACTTTTTTAAATTTCAATTACTTGGATATATTGTTACGATTTTACCCTTTATAAAATCGTTGATTTATTTACCTTTTAAATAAATCAAGTTTTTTTCTATATTGCAAATAATAAACACTGTTTCAAATTGTCTATAGCACTAAAAATTACAGAAATACACTTTAATAGCACACTTTATTTACACGATATAGATAGACTAAACGTTAGCCACACTTTAGTTCTTCACACTTTGCGTTTTAATTATAAACTGAACTAGGTATCCTAGTTATTTCTAGTTTATTACCACACTAGATTTTTCCAGCTATTAAAATTAGTGTGAAGAAATTTCTAGTTGTAGAAATTTTGTGTAACAATATTATCAAAATACCTCTCATCTTGTAGACAATCTTTATATAAAAAAGAATAACTCAATGATTCAGTGCTCCTCTCAACATCGCTTGCCTGTAGCGCTGGAGAAATGCAAAATTAGTTGCGGAGTCTGATAAGGCGAGATTTGTAGCAATACCTGCAACATTAGCCTCTATGGCCAGAAATTCGAATTTTAAAACACGTCTTCCTTTAATTGTGGCCTTATCCATTGGTAAGGTGGTTTTTGAAATTTTTGTTAAGAACCTGAGAAATATGGGGATACGTATACCTCTTTTCAGCATACCAAAGCCATTTGGGATAGAAACCTGAAATTTAAAATATGTTTTTAATGGAGTACAGGATGATTTACTTGCTATTTTCACCAAGAACGTGGAATTCAAATGGAATTCAAATTTTACCTTAAAGGCTCTCCCAAACTTTTTTGGCAAGAAAATTGAGGTTTAAAAAATGTGTTGCCTGGAGTATGGACCTGGAATGTTGTAAAATAAGGATTCTAAAGAGAAATGTGCTTCATAGCTGCCTAACCTTATTGCTTTGGCTAGTAGCCTGAAATTATAAGAATGACTGGAGTTGAAACACCAAAATTGAGGAAATAAGCGTAACGAAACGATAAATGTGTACAATTAAAATTCTAGACGTAAGGTACGAAATTGTTAAGAACGTGGGGCGAGTGGAGTTGAAATCCTAAATTCGGGAAATGAAATAGAATAAAACAGAAAGCGTGTGTGATTAAAACCACATAGAAGGGGAATGGAATCGAAAAGAGCGGGAAATAAGGGGCATTGAAATACTAGTTTATAGGACAGAAATAGACTGAAATGGGGAGCAATTAGAATTGGAACAGTATAAAAGGAGAACGGAATAGAATGGCACGCAGAACGCGGGACGAGAGAAACAGTAACACTAAACAGAGGAACGAAATGGAATAGAATATAGAATGAGTGGTATGGAAAAACCGAAAAAGAATGTAACGTGAACGGATTGCACTTGAAATACTAGACAGGGGGAATGAAATGGAATAAAAAGGGGAACAAGTGGAGTTAAAACACTAGAAAAGAGCAACGAAATATAATACAACAGCGAATGATTGAAATTGAAACACTAAACTCAAGAAATAAAATGGAATAAAGCGCTGGTAAGGTATATTTTGTAGTGTTTGTCAGAAACGCGTATAAAATTCTAGTTAAAAAGTGGAAAATTACCTCCTTTAACGGTCTGCATAAACCAATTTGCTGGAAACCTAAATTTTAAACCTGCCTGATTTGAGACTTGCTTAATACTAAAGTAAGCCAAAGATTTTCGTAAAAAGTTGGGAAAAATGGTCAGAGTTTGACGTTAAGAGCTACATGAGAGTACACAGCAAGCCGCTATTTGGGTTTAAGTGTATATTCTATTTCTTATTAAATGGTTAACCCTAATGCAAAAGCTTATTTACTAATAACAAACTTGTTAAAAATTCCTACAGAATCATCTTAAAACGACGAATAGTATCTTCTTAACGTCTTGCCGAAGTCGCTTTTTAAAAATACTGAAAATGAAACTTTGTATTACATGGATTTATTGTCTTTATATGAAAATAGAAAAATATTCCAAGAAATTTCAAAATTTTTGTCATTTTGTATTAAGTTTAGAATTTAGTTAGCTACTACGCACAGGTCCTTAGTGGAATTATTTAAATTGTTTATTTTTTTTTTTAAACAATAAAATTCGTGATTTCAATTGTATTAATGATATTCCAATACCACATTATCTTGATTTTTTCTAAATAAAATATGCCAGTAGTTTTTATGTTTAATTTGACAGTTGCAAAATTGTATTCAACTGCTCATTCAACAAATCTATCAGTCCTTGTATCTACGCGGCGCGTGCTGCACTCATTCTATCGTTATCCTTTAAATTTAGGTTTTTTCGAATTTTACATATAAAAAATTTAATTTTTTTAAATGCTGCCAAGTCTTGAAAATTCTTTGATTTTGTCTTTTAAATGTAAACAAAAGTATTTGCCATAAATATATTTGAAAGTTTTGTATTTGTAATTTGATAAAAGAATTATACGATAAAATTGCTATATTTCGCGTTCCAGTAAAGTCCATATACGATAACAGCTTTTGTACAAAGGCAGCACTAATTTTTAAATTGTATTTGTTTACAAAAAATTAAGAAAAGTGAGGTGTGTAGAGATAATAATTTTCTTTACTAGTACGAGTAGTTATAAATAGAGATAAAATACGAAAAAAACATTTTTTTAATAAAAATAAAATATTTAAAGCAGTGTCATAATAAAAACTTTTGTCTTATAATATTTTAAATACACGTGCTTTGGGGCTACAGGCACACTTTCTGAAATGTCCAATAACAACTTATTTAAAATGGGGTTTAAAATTGCAAAAATTATTTCTCTATTAACACAACACAACCCGGAGGATATAGGAACATGAAATTTGACATGTAGTATCCTCAGAGAAAACAGCTTAATGCTGTCAACTGAAATTGCAGCCAGCTGAATGATTTGGCAGTGATAACCAAATTTTTCGGTTGTCACAATAGAAAGTTAGTTGAGGCATAATTAATTTAGAAGTCAAAAAAGAGAATTTCGGTTGCATCAATAAAAAAACGGGAGTCACAAATGAATAATTTGATTTCTGCAAGTGAATCCTTTGATTGACAACAAGTTCCGTTGTCAGGACGAATCAGTTTTCTGGATATCGGCATCTATTGATGCGAGATTTTTAAAAATTTTTGCCGATAGGGAGAATAATCTCCAAATTAGTTTTTTATCCAAAAACCTTCATTTAAAAATCTGACATTTAAAATACTTCTATGTTCTCTGGAGTATGAACTAATCCACTGAAGCGTGGTAAATCTTGGGTTAAAATTGCGAAAGTTACCCCTTTAATGATCTGTGAAATTGAAACCTCCTCTAAAAGAAGTTTAAACATATTAATTTCAAGAGAAAAAGCCTCAAAAAACGAATTCAATTTTCTATTTAACTTATTCCAATATTTTAAATTACCGGTAACGTTGTATTGGGCCTATGAAACGTGAAATTGAGTTTTATAAAATACAAATAGCACATATCCAAATTTCATTTAAATTGGAAAGAACCACACAGCAGATATTCCTTGTAAGGAAATATTTAAAATTTAGAAAAAATGAAATGTTTTTGTATTTTAAAAACACAACATAACTTTGCATTTAGTACCATATGCACAAATGGGTACTTTTTTTAAAAGCTTTTTTATTCAAAAACTTAAAGCTTTTTAATTGAGCATTTAAACGAAACAAAATAAGAGATAAAAAATTAAAATAGAGTGTCAAATTAAAGTTGTTATTAGTAAATGTGTTGTATTATTTATCCACAGCATAGTTTTATTTATTTTATATTATAAAAGAAATTTGTTATTTTTTGTTTGTTTTATAAAATCAAGACTAAATTTATTTAAGAGTTTAAGATTTTTAGATGAGTAATTTCTTTATTTGTGTTGTGCTACACCATCTCTTTTAACTCTTTCTCTCTCTCTTCGTTTGATATAAACTCTCAATACTTTATGACTGCATTGTATGCCCTGAAAATCCAGACCTACATCAACATTTTTGAAACGAAAATTATGCCAAGCTGAAAATTGAGCAGAATAGCTGGATTATATACAAAAACACACAAAAAACCCGTAAAAGTTCCAGGCGCATCACTTTGAAATTGTGTCAAATACCAAATAGAAAAAAAAAGAAAACAAATACACATACACATGCAAGAAAAACTTCAAAACTTCAATAAGAAATTAAGTTTTGTAACTTAAAATAATTAATTAATTTAAATAATTTTTTTTTATAAAAAATTTAATTATCATTATTTTAAGCTTCCTGCTCTTAAGCTTTAACATACATATTTTAAGCAATTTTAAAATTTTCTGTTAAATATTTTTTTTTTTTTTTTCATTTTACCAATCCACTTTTTTAACGTCATCATGATTGCATCATAGTGTAACCTCAAATTTATAAATACTCTGTATATGGAGGTAAACGTCAGAGTGTAAAAGTTTCAGGAACTTAACATTATCATCATCATCATCATCACCATCATCACCATTATCACCATTATTGTGTTTGCTTACAAACATGAAAAACATAATAACGTAATTGCTTATAAGGTAGAAAAAAATACATACCAGAAAAATAAACTGACAACTATTTGTAAAAGCAGAATAACTAACCTTATACTCAAACTCTCTTTTTCGCATAAAACAACCGGGTTAAACAATCACAATATATATTTTATGTTCCATATGCAGACATAATAAACTAAAGCTCTGATACAATGGAAAAAAATATAAATAAAATTATATTAATTGAATTTTCTAAAACCTATTAAAAAATAATATATTCAGATTGAAATTATTTAAAAAAAAAATTATATATTTTATATTTTTTTTTTTTTGTTTTAATTTTATTCTTCTTATCCACTAAGTGGCATTGTTGCAAAACTTTTCCATAATCAAAACTTCAAATACATTATAAATATGTGTAAAAGTAGTAATTTTTCTTAATACATATTATACATTTTTATCGTCATAGTTTATGGTGTGAATGCCTTCTGCAAAAAATTTTTGTATTGCGAAAACACAGAAAACACGTTGCACTATTGCCAATTTTTGCAGAACCAACTAACCACACATATGCATACACACACACACACACACATTGTTAGAAAAAGAATAAAAATAAAATAATAGTTACCGGAAAAATATATTATGCAAGAGATGATTATGTGTGTGAAAATAGGAAATAAGTGTTTCAGTTGAGTGTGTATGTGAGAAGTAGTATTAAATTTTGAGAGAGTAAAAAATTGGGAGAGAAAGTTCATAGGAGTATTTTAATTTTCAATAAGAGTATTTTTCACTAACAGTATAGTATTAACATATAAAAAAATGTTTTAAGTGGAATAGAACGAAAATGTAATTCTGTTAAAGTTAATGTTAATAGATTATGCATTTACATATTAAAACATTTGTAAATACGGTTTATTTTAAGAATTAAAAATGGTACTGTGTCAAAGATTATATGCAATATTTAAAAAAAAAAAAAAAATCAGAATAATTAAGAGATTTGAAATAAGTACACTCAGAATATTATATAATAAGAATTCAATTAAGTTAAAAATGAAGTAAGATAAATATTTTTTTCAAAAATATAGAATTTATGGAACAAATATTCTAGCGAAAGCGGTTTTGCAGGCCGTTCATGGGACGCTTTCCCCACCATTTTTGAAACGTTTGTAACTAAAAAACTTTCCACTACATTAGTCCATACCCTAGATAACATATACTTTAAATTCCTTTTTCTCTTTTAAACTTTTAATTAGCTTTTCCTCCAGGAAACAAATGTTAAAAATTTCGGATTTTTAGCCCAAAGGATTTTGATAGAACATTAAGGCTGAGACTTTACGGCATGTAAAAATTTACAAAAATCCCCTGTCATAATATTTACGTTAGTATTGGTTCCTGAAATATGTTTTTCCTTTTTTTAAGTTTTCTACACCCAGAGAACAGTATCAGTTGTGGCCATCGAATTTGTTGCCAATCAAATTTTAGTGGTTACGACAGCTATATTGATATTAACTTATATTTTTAGTTTTGAAAACCAATATTCAGTTACCTCATTTTATATTTATATTCCACAGAAATATTATTACGTTCCACAAAATTTTATTTTAAAGAAAAATTTTATTTTGGGATTTTTCCGGTATCGAATTCAGGCATTCAGTTTCATAATTCACACTCTTACTTACTTCACAAAAATTTAATTTAATTTTCTTTGATATATTTATTATTTAAACATTTGAATATCTTATTATAATAAAATTTTTTTTTTAATGTTTGCCTTTACTGGGGTTTGAACTCGGAAATTAGGAGCACTAGGCTCTCTAGTACTCTCTACCTACTAGCAAACAAAGACTTATAAATTTTGATGGTTAGTTTTGAATTTAAATAATTTTTTTGGAAAATAAATATAATAGAAAAATCGTTTACAAATACCAAGAGTAAGTGTTTCCTTATTAATACAATCTATGGGAAATGGTGCCACTTTCGAATATCGACAATTTTTTTAATAAATTTGATAGATTGCACTAAATAAAGGGTTGCTTCTACAGTACGTAGTTTGTAAACGAATTTTTTTCCTAAAACTGTTTGGAAATACCAATAATTGGATAAAAATTAAAAGAATATTTTCAAATCGATAACTATCATTAAAAGCCATAATCACTACATTGCATTCGTTTCTTACCTTTTGAATTTCAATTCCACTTGTTCCCCGTTCAATCCCATTTCTTTTGATCAACAGTTTCTATTTCACTTATTCGTGGTTCCATTACATTTCGATCCCCTTCTCTAATGTTTCAATTCAACTCGCTCCCGGTGCCATTCCATTCAATTGTCTAGTGTTTCAATTCCACTCGTTTCCCAAGCGAATTTGTTTCGTTTCCATTGTCTCTGTTATTATAACACCCATTTTTTAATTCTACCTGTTCCCCGTTCCGGTGCATTTCGTTTTGAAGTAGTGTTTCTGTTTTTCTTGTTATTCAAGTTTCAGATCTATATAAAAAGGGCTGTGAACAGAGCGTTGAAGACGTCAGTTTCTCCCTATTGAATCCCCATTTTACCACGCTCATGGCAAATATTTCAAAAATTATTTTATCAACGAATTAGCCGAATTTCAGGGATGCCAAAGTAAATATATATTTTAAATATCACGTTTCTGGCCAATTCAACCCTATTGCCAGTCCGTTAAGAGGGAAACTTATCCAGTTTTAAACACATATTTTTCCTATGTTCTTTACGAAAAATCTTAAAAATATGCTTATAGAATATTTATCTTAAATTTCAGGCTTCTCTTCAGGACTTTTTCCATTTTTGGCCAGTTCCGTAGGAATTTCCAAAAATTCCATTTTGGCAGATCTTTATGCCATATTTCAAATTTATATTTAACGCGGTTTGGGCTGGGTGATCAGTAAGACAGTCAATCAAATTTTTCCTTTATATAGAGAGAGATTTATTTCAATTTAAATTAAAAAAACTCGATAAACTTGATACAAGCACATAAACTCATAACTTAAAGATGTGTTTTTTTATGAAAAATAATACAAGTAACCGAAAAAATTTAAAATAAATTAATAGTAAATATATTTTGTACTGGATTACTGATCCAAAACTTTAACATTTAATGTTAACTGAATAATTATTTCTTTTGCTGGTCTTTTATCTGATTTATTAACTTTAAAAAATAAGTAACAAGCTTTATTTGATTTAAATAAAAAGTAAGCAGGCCGGGTTTTTAATGAAATTTTATATCTTTTTATATAATTTTTTGTTAGTTTATCTTACCAACTATACCATACGTGTACGTATGATTTATATTTTTTTGGTAATACCAAATAACTCATACGTACAGTGGTTCTGCTTATAAAAACCTTTGAATTCATATGCACCTTCAGAAAAAAAAGTGTTTAAATTAAATGCAATATTATAAAAATAAAATTGTATATCAGTGAGCAAGGCCGTACATAGAGGGTTGATAGTACTAGTTTACGGCTATTTTGTGGTGTAAATTCATATTTTAAAAATGTTTAGGATATCTGTAGAAGGCAGTTTGACCATTTCTATATACCCCATGACTACTGCTAAAGGGATCGGCCTTAAAATCCCGTGATTGACAAAAACAAGACAGAATCAGTTCATAACAGTGAATTGATACAAATATTCTCAGAAATAGGTCAATTCGTATAAATTTTCCGCAATTGATAATATATAATTTTCATTGTTAAAATTTAATTAATAAAATAGAAAATTACCTTTTTGGCGAAAATGTATTTTTAAGAAAAAACCTTTATTTTTATTAAATCTGTTTTGTAATGAGCCATTGAAACTTTACAATATTTTAATGCTTTAAAAATTCTAGTTGGGTTTTAAAAACTTATAATAATTAATTAAAAATTATTTTACAATTTAAAATGAAAATTCTTTTAGTTTTCTTCGGTCTTCTTGATTTATATTATATTATTCTAAATTGAGCTTAAGATCCCTTTTTTATTTATAAAAATTTATTTAACGTATTTATCCAAATATTTCGTCACCACATTGGGTGACTTCTTCAGGGGAATTTTTTTTGTATAAATAAAAATTTATAAGAAAATTTTATAAATAAAAAGAGATCTTAAGCTCAATTTTTAATGTTTGGCAACTAATAATAAAAACTTTTTTTTTTAATTTATACACTCTAAAAAACAAGTTAGTAGAAAAATAATAGCCATTTGATTATATCAAGTATAGAATTTCACAAATTTTTTTTTTTTTTCAATTGTGTTTTCAGTAAAAACTTTTGTTACATTCTTTCAGCAATAAAATACTTTTAACCCTAACTTTCCTGAAACGGGTACCCCGGTACCCTAAGTACTTTGAAGTCAAATAATTTTTCAACCAAATACAAAATAAATATTCCGCAAGTTTCTTCTACTAACCCTTTTCTAAAGTTTTCACTTATTTTGAGCTACCTTAATTTGTTAGGGTTTGCTGTGTAGCCGCCCAAAGTCAAATAGTCCTTATCCTCCTGATAATGGTACCTGTGCATCCGTATTTTACATTAAACTTTCTGGTAATAAAGGGTGGTTAAATTTTAAGGGCCGATGTTGAATGTGAACCACACCTAAAGTTTTTTTCTGCATTTCATTTGACATTTATCATTTTCAGACTAACTCAATTTTAACCATGGAAAGATACACAATCGAGCAACGCATATCGTGCACTTCGTACATTTTTCGGTCAATTTTATCGTCCAAATGTGCGTACAATCGGAAAAGTCGTGCAAAAATTTGAGCAAAGGAGATGTGCATGCTCGTACAACTTTTACTGCAGAAAATATTGCTGCTATTCGCGATAGTGTGGCTAAAGAGCCGTCCACTTCAACTCGTCGTCGTGCCCAACAATTGCACCTCTCACGCTTGTCGTTGATTGATGAATATTATGCAAAAAGTCTTGTATTTACACGCTTACAAGGTGCAATTGACTCAAGAACTAAAGCCTACTGACAATTCCAAACGTCGTTAATGGTCAGAATAGTGGCAAGAATAGTGGCAACAGTGGATGATCAATTTTCGAAGAAAATCATCCTCAGAGATGAGGCACATTTTCACCTCAGTGGATTCGTCAATAAGCAGAATTTCCGCATTGGTGCGAATGATAATCCAAGAGTGATTGTCGATAAACCAATGCACCTACAAAGAGTGACTGTTTGGAGCGGTTTATAGGTTGGCGGCATCATCGGGCCGTATTTTTTCCAAAATGACGCCGGTCATGCAGTGAATGGTGTTCGCTATCATGAGATGATAACGAACTTTTTATGGCCCGAATTGGAAGATATGGATGTGCAGGATATGTGGTTTTAACAGGACGGTGACACTTGCCAGACAGCTAACGAAACAATGTCTCTTTTGCACGACAAATTCAATGGCCGTGTTATCTCACGTGGTGGCTATGTCAATTGGCCGTAAAGATCATGTGATTTGACACCGTTGTACTTCTTTCTTTGGGATTATTTGAAAGAAAAGGTGTACGTCGATAAGCCAGCAACAATTCAAGAGCTAAAGGTGGAAATAATTCGGCACATTAACGCCATAGAACCCCAATTATGCCTCAGCGACATCGAAAATTTGGACCATCGGATGGAGGTGTGCCGCCGAGGTCGCGGCGGCCATTTGGCCGATATTTTGTCCATACATAATTGAACCATACCATATTATCATAATAAAAAGAAATGACAATAATTTCCTAAATAATTTGTGTTTTATTTAAAATCAACATCGGCCTTTAAAATTTAACCACCCTTTATTTTTTTAGGTTAATAATTGGCCAAAATATTTGAGGGAGGACCATAGCTGACACCATTTATACCAAAGAACAGTAAAATTCTAATAAATGCATCAAGATATTATTCATATATTTTATTTATTAATCATATAATTACAAATTATATGTTAATACCCTAACCGAGCACTAGCAACAAAGGCTCGTTGTAGCAAAAACAGACCAGAGCCTCTGGTGGGAATTGAACCCACGACCCCCGCACTGATAAGCTTGCACGCTACCAACTAGCCTCAATGCATCAAGATAAGTTTATAGCGATAACGTGTAAGCACAAGTTGTGATGAATATGCAAATTTTTTTCTGCAAGCATGCTTCTGACTAAATTTGGCTGATTATTTTTTTTTTTCTGAATTTACTAACTTTATTTTTGAGTGTGAAATAGATTTCATATTGCTGTACAAAAACTATTTAGCTTAAAGAATTCTCGGATGACTATTTTGATATCAGTACGCAAATTTTTATTTTTTTTATCTAATTTCTATTTAGCTAAAATAAAAATCAGAAAAATTTGTCTTAAATCTTAAATTACAACAAAAAAAATGCTTTGAAATTTTATTGTAAATTGTATTTTTCACTAAACTGATCAAGCAGATCTTGGTTGTTACTTTTAACAGACCAATAAAAGCAACGGATTATTCAGTTGTCAATAAAAATTGGTGCTTCACCTACCAATTGAGAAAAACTAAGCTTCTTACAGTTTCAGTAAAATCCACAAAGTTTAAAATTATACCCTTTGCAGCCAAACTTATTACCTTACGACCCACTTTGTGCTAAAACAGATTGCCAACAAATATCTTATTCTAAATGGTTCCCTCGTCATTTATAATGTTATCAATATCAACTAATTCAATTTAAAACAGATAAAATAATACTATTTGTGCTAATATAAACTTATTTCATTGATAGGTGACATATCGTAATCCAAGTGGACATTATACCAATTTTCGGTTTTGGGATTATGTCTCAAAATTTTTCAGATATTACCCCCAAAAACTACGGTCGTAATCCCTACTATGGACATAAGACCTAGAATAATGACCATAATCCTCATATTATTTTCAAACTCCGTATTATGTTCACCCACTATTTTACTAAATAAATTTTTTTTTAAGCCCTTTGAGACCCAGACTCATAATTGTGTGCTTTGCTGTTACTTCATAAAAATTTAATTATTTTCAAAACTAGCTGGTCAACTTGCATATAATTAACAAAATTATCTTTGGACTTAAAGATTAAATTTTAATTGTTTAAGGTCTGATTTTAGAACTTAAAAGGATTTTAGTGCTATTTTAAGTGGATGTTCTATTTTTGGACATGAGTCGGTTGTGAAAAGTATCTTTACTTCCGATCCCTTTTTTCAATTTATGTAACATTTTAAAGCAATTTAAGTTTGTATAAGTTTTAATTATTAGAAACAACATTTCCTTCAATATCCACTTTTTTAAAATTATTATATTATTTTGCTAATTTTAGCAAATCAGTTTTCAAAATTTGTAAGTTGATTTCTGAAGTTAGCAACAAAAATTTGTAAATATTCTATAAAAGTAGCGTAGATTGTTAAATGTAAATAGCAAACAAATTTACTAAATAATAATATTTTAACTAGAAGTCAGTACAAAAATAGTAAAGTGGTATTGAAAACCGTTTACAAATTTTTTTTACTAACTTTTTGTTTCTGAGTGCAAAAAGAACTCGATCTATTTAAGAAGGAAATTAATCAACGATAAAATATATATCTTTTTGGTGCCTTTAGGGTTAAAGATATTTGGAAATGCAGGGAAAGTAACCCATCTTACCTTTTTACTGTAGCCTTGTAGTAAAAAGGTAAGATAACACAACTGTTAATAACATTAGTTTATCTCTTTTGTTGTATTTATATTAATATCCACATAATACACAATTTCATTTTCCACTTCATACCTCATGTTAAAAGAAAAAAATTTCAAACAACTAAACGGAAAAAGCTTTTTAGTTTTATGCTTTAACACTAAAACTGCAAATTTGTAGCACGTTTTTGTGTTTCACACACTCACACACACATATATACAAATGCACACTCAATTGCTTTTTCCTCTCCTAATGTTCTAAATACACACGCAATAGCATGGTGAGAACATCAAGATTATTTTTTTTTTGCCATGGCGCGTGTTTGTTGTTATTTGTTGTTTTTATGCATTAGTATGTGTGCTGTGATTCCGGTAGAATAAAAAAGCCAACAGCCAAGCACTTGGTGTCAGCATTGTCGGTATATCGTACAGCATTCGTGTGCGGCGTTTCACTGCTACTTGTCGTCGTATGGAATACAGCTCCGTGATAATAATTTTTTTAAATGAAAAACATGAAAAATACATGTTTTTTCCTACTGTTAGTTTGAAGTGAATATAAAGAAGAAAATATAAAGAATAAACACACACAACACATAAAAATGAAATAGTGCTTGTTAGTGTGCGGTATGTTAAGAGTGTCAGTGTATATGTGTAACAGTCAGTGAATGTCTGTGTGTGTGTATATTATTATATACGTGTGTTGTCTATAATGATGATAAGTTTGTGTGATGGCATTTGAACTGGAAAACAAAGGCAAGAAATGTTAAAACAAACACACACATAAAGAAGATGACGACGATGGTAGTGATGATTATGATAATAATGAGCAATAATATAATTATGATGATGATGATGATGACGACGGCGACGAACAAGACAAGTAAGATATAGAGTTCGATGTGCAGCAGTGGAACAGTTTACTTTTGTTTTTCCGCGTGCTCGCACACGCGTTTATAATACGGAATAAACGGATATTACAAATAAATCAAGAGAATAAAAAACGGCAATATTTTTGTTTTACATCATAAGCAAAAACAAATGAAATTAATAAACTCAATAAATGAATATAAATGCCAAAATCTTTAAGAAATTAAGACAAAGTAGATAATTAAAAAAAGTTTTCAACAATAAATTAACAAATAAGAAATTGGATTTTTCAAAAAAAAAAAATTATACAAAACTTGAAAAAACTACTCTACTCCATATTGGAAGAAAGGGCTTAAAAATAAGACAACAGTTGCAGTAACAACAACACCAACATAAATTATATCAAAAGACCGACCGACCGACCTCTTTATTGCACAGGCAATTTTTATTTTTTCTATATATCGTTATATGGTTGTATCGTTCTATATTTTTCTGTGTTTTTTCGTTGTTGTATGATTTTTTGCAATGCCAATGCAATCCAGCTACAACTGCTACTACAATTTGGCTGCCTGCTGCACACAACAATAACAACGATAATAACAATTTAATGCCATTTAAAGTTGGTTGCTTTATGCGATGGTCTTGCTGCTGTTGTTGTACTGTTGTGTGTCAATGAATTGAGTTTGAGGATAGTAGTCACAGTGTGTTAACAGTGTGTCAGTGTATGTGTTAGTGTGCCACATAAATAAATTTGCAACACAGTAAGAACTCAGCAAAATAATAATACAAAAAAAAAAAAAAAAGAATATATATGGCAAAAATAATGTATAATTGTGAAGTAGTTGCTGTTGTTTTTGTTATTTGATTCCGAAAGAAAGTTTAATTATGTTAAAAACGGAAGTATACTGCTGCATACATTAAATTAAAATAAAACAACTACAACAAAAACGGAAGTTGCAAAACCATAATTCATGGCATAAAACAAAAACAGCCATATCAAAAAAAAAGAGAAAAAGTTTTAAAAAATTCAAATAAAAATTTTTCAATGCAAACAAATTAATAAAAATATTTTTCAATAAGTAATTCTAATTATCTATTAAAAAAAAGAAAAGTTTATGTTTATTAAAAACCAACATGTTTCCAAAATCTCAAAGAGTTCGTATTAAATATAAAATTAAATTTATTGAAACTAATAGTAGACATCATCATATAAATGAAAGCAGTAAAAGAAAATAATAATCGAAACGAGAAAATGTTAAACAAAATTTCATCAAATGGTGTGTATATAAATATATATAAAATGCAATTTAATCATATAAATTATAAACTATTCTCTACGAAAAAATTTTGATTTTATATTTTTTCAACTCCTAAGAGTATGCAGCATATTATATATTAATCGACTCCTAAAAGTATGCTCTGAAAACTGTTTAAAAACAATTTTATTTAGGCCAAATGTAGTATGTTTTGCATATACATACAGATAATTTTATGAAAAATAATAAATTATTTTTGAAGATTTTGTTTTGGTATTAAATATAAAAAAATCGATAACAGTTTCGAATTTAGAAATTATTAATAATAAAAGGAGGATATCCAATGAATTTTAAACGGAAAATAATGTGTATTACACTGATTTTAACTTAGATTTTTTTTAATTTACTGCAATAAACTCCAGATATTACAATAATGTATATGTGGACAAATAAAAGGTATGAAGATCCTTTTAATTTACAGCGTTTTTAGTAAGTGGCGAACCTGAATCGGTCTACTTACTTTACGTTTCAATCAAATGGTTTTTTTTTTTTTAATTTAAAAAATTGTTTAAGCAATTGAAAAAACAGTAAAAAACAAAAGATTAATCAGTTAAAAATAGATGTTAAAATTTTACCTACTAATTCCGTAAAATATAACACACTATAGACATATTTTATGTGAATGACCATATGTGTGTGTTTATGAAGTCCTTGTTATTGGAATTAAAATAAATTTCTTTATAAATAAATAATTTAAATAAAGCATAAAATTGGAAGCGTACAGAAAACAAAATTAGAATTTGTAATAACTGTAATGGAAACAAGTACACCACAAATTTCCGTTATGTTAGTAAATTTTTATTAAATTTCAAACAAATGAAAAAAAAAATAAATGAACCCGAAAAAAATTTGTAAATTACGGTTATGAATTTTGAACATGTACATATACAAAAGAGTTAAAAGAAATATATCTTAAAAAAAATAAATGTATGTTCCTTGATTTTTAACTGAACTAAAAACATTCTTATTAAACTGGAAACTGTAAACTACATAATATTCTGGGTGTATAACATTATTTATTGCATAATTTAAAAATGATATTGCCTTGTAATTTTAATACTTAAAAGTTTTTTTAAAGCTTTGATAAATTAAAAAAAAAAAAACAATAAAAAATGTGTTTAAAAATTTAGCAAAGCTTTCAAAAATTTTCTATTATTTGACATTATAATTATTATTATTATTTCCCGAAAATGTTACACAATGGAGTAGCAAAATATCAAAATATCAAAAAATTAAAAATAAAATTTTTATTTATAAAAAACCATCCTTTAGCTTAAAAAAAATTAAGAAGTTAAAAATAAAAAAAGTTTAAATAAAAGTTAAAAATAATAGTAGATCTTTCCAAGTTGCTTTCTGAGTCAAGGGCTAAAGATACTAGGTCTGATTATATATTTTTTAGAATATCGGGTAAATTTTATGGTCAGATATGTCCCGACCTAGTCATATATGAGCGAATCAGGTGACAGATCTGTTCATAATAAATTATAGTTAAATATTTTCCCGGTCAAAATAAGATTGGATCTGATTTAATATGGTGCACTGGATCTGCTCGAACCTAAATATATCTAATTACACTCAAAAAAAAAAATTAGTAGAACAATTTTTAAACGGTTTATTATTTTTGTACTGATTTTAAGTAAAAAAATTATTATTTAGCAAATCTTTTTGCTATTTACATTTTAAAAATTATAGAGTTTTTACAGAATATTTAAAAATTTTTGTTGCTAATTTCAGAAATCATTTTACAAATTTTTGAAAACCTATTTGCTAAAATTAGAAAAAAAAAATACTAATTTTAAAAAAGCGGATATTGAAGGAAATGTTTTTTCTAATTAAAACTTACACCTACAAACTTAAATTGTCTTAAAATGTTACATAGAATAAAAAAGGGATTGGAAGTGAATATACCGACTCATGTCTGAAAATGGGACTAAAAATAGCACTAAAAAGTTTTTTTAGTTCTAATAATCAGCCCTAAAAACAATTAAAATTTGACCTTAAAAATAAAAATATTTTTAATAAACAATTTTTTAAAATAGAAATTACCAAATAAATACAAAATTATTAATTCCTTTATGTTTTAACAATTTTCAAGATTTTTAAGCCTTATAATTTGTATTTAATTTTGTATAAAATATATTTTGAAAAAATAAATAAAATAAAAAAATTTGATGCTCGATAAAAAAAAAAAATTAAATTTTGTACTAATAATCAAAATATTAAGTTAATTTTTTTTTGCCGGTTTTAGCAAACCGGTTTTAAATTTCGCTTTACAAATAGTTTACTAAAATTTAGTAGCGGCAACTAATTTTTCTACTAATTTCATTGTACTACACGTCAGCAAACATGTGTTGCTAGGATTAGCAAAAAAATACCGCTGGGCTCAAATTAGAAAAATTTCCCGTAATAACAGTAAAATTTTCAGTTGCTTTTACAGACTCTTTTTGGTGAGTGTAAATTACAAATTTATACAGATTTTTACAAATATAGATCTGCCACAATCAGACGTAATACAATCTTGAGAGATCATATATTTTTTACACCGTGAACAATGGAAAATATTTCGTTGCTCAATATTATGGCTCAGTTACAAAAATATATTCTATTTTTTTTAATGGATTCGAAGTCCACATAAAAGTACACCCAAAAATCAGTATCAGTTGTGGCCACTGAATTCGTTGCCAAACCGATTTTGGTGGTTAGGATAAATGTTTTCGTATTTAATTATATTTTTACTTGTTAAAGTCAATATTCAGCTATTATAAGAATTTTTTTTTTTATAATTTTCCGGCATCGAACCAGGGCATTCAAATTCATACTCTTGCTTACTGCACCACAACTAATCTTTATATTCTTTAATATATTTACCATTTATACATTTGAATATTTTAATTTAAAAAAAGTATTTTTTTTTTTTCAATATTTTGTGTTTATTGAAATTGTGTCTTTCTTATATAAAAGATCCCTTTTTTCAATTTAAATTACGATTTGAGACCATCAAAGTTAGATTTAATTTTTTTTCACGGAAATAACAGTTTACTCTACTTTAGTAACAATTTGATCAAAATAAATTTTCTTAAAGAAAAATTTAATTACCCAGCAACACTTACATTGCTTTCACAGCTAGTTCTACAACTCGTCTTTTTAAACCAACACTAGTACTATTTTGACATTGTCATCCGTGATATTTATTCGAAATCGTCACCATCGCAACTAGTTATGTGAAATCATGTGTTATCATCAAGGAGCATTAGGCCTTCGGTAGACCAGGAACAGTTTTACGAACTATTAGACTAAACTTTTTGCAAAAATATATGATATGATAATAAATAAAATCAAATAAATTTTTGTTACAGATAAAACAAAAAGAATTGAGAAAATACTCGTACTATCGAGGTGAAAAAATTATTGTGGTGAAAAATATTTTTGGATGTGACAAAAATTTTTGTGGGAAAAAATTTTTTGAGGTGGAAATAATTTTGAGTGAAAAGTATTTTTTTTTCTTGTGAAAAAAATTTTGAGTGTAATATGATAATATAAAAAATCTGGTGAAAAATATGACAGTGTTTAATTCACCAGACGCTAATATAAAATTAAAACACATAAATTTTTAGGGAAAATTTGGAGGTGACTTCACATTTTCGTTTATAATTTTCTTACAGCCAACCCGGGTTTTCTCATTTGCAACTTTAAACTATTTGTATGTTGAGGGTATAATTATAAAAAGCCATTACTGCACTAAGAATATTATGTAGTTTAATATTTGTAGTTTAATCAAAAAGTTTTCCAATTCAGTTAAGGAAGAAGATATATTTATTTTTGAAATATTGATTTAAACCCCATACACACTGATTCTTAAAATACGAATTTTTGTTTTTTTTAACTTTTCAAATTTAAAATTACATTAAATTGTAAATTTTGTATATTATTTGATCTATCCGTTTTAATTTTATATTTTTAATTTTATGAGGCTCAAGATCATTTAAAAATATATAATTCCATTAAATTTTAAATCGAAAACTTAAAAATGAAGAAAATGCGTATTTTAGGGCTCAGTATGAATGGGGTGTTACTGTCATTTACAGACTTTTTAAGTTTCATGTATTTTTTTAATTTGTTTAAAATTTTAATTAAAATTAAGCCACAAATGAAAATTTGTGGTTTATTTGTTTTGGTTACAATTATTATAAGTTTAAATTTTGTTTTTAGTCTCTTCAAAAAAAAATCCAATTTTATTTTTTTATTTAACTTTTTTTATATACAGAATTATTTCAATTCAAATTAAAAAAAACTTCAAAACCACACAGCCACATAAAGTCATTCATACAGCATATGCTTAAAGACTGTGTGATATTAATGATGAGTGCAAAATTTTTGTCAATTTGTATTAAGTTTAGAATTTATTTAGCTACCTCGTACAGGGCCTAACAAAAAAAATATACCGAAACTAATTTAAATAAATGAATAATCAGTAATTTTTTATGGAATTTTTAGATAAAACTTTAACATTAATTTTTAACTAAATAATCTTTAGTTTTTACTGATGTGTCAGTTTTGTAAACAACATGTAAATATAAATAAAAAAAACGATTTGATTTAAATGAAAAGTAAGTATACCAGATTTCAAATGAAATATAATTTCATTTAAATTATTTATTTCTTTAAGTATTTACGGTTATTTCAACTTAAAAACTATTTCAAGAGTGATTAATTAAATTAAAAATAAAAAGTATCGTCATTGTGCCTGTTAATCAACTTTATCACGTGATCCAAAATATACGTTTTAATATGTTGTTGTTGTCTTTGCTCTGCCTTCTTCTGAAGGAAGTATATTGTCTAAATACTCGGATTCTAAAGATATATTTTAGAATAGATTAAGCTTAGTAAAAACAAACGTTATTAAAAACAAAAAAAAAATAAATAAATATATTGAAATTATTAAATTAAGCTTACCTTATGTCTATAGGTTTAATCTGTCTACGGATGGTATTAATAGAATACTATTTTTAAAATACAATTTATTGTGTTTTATAACAATTTATAAAATAGCAAAATAACATTTGTATTTTTTGCTATATTATATAGACGTATTTGATTGCGGTCAACTTGAAAACTTACAAATGTAAGAACTTGACCAAGAATAAGGCCACTATATGAGAGAATAACATGCTAGATAAATTATAAAGAACATAAAATATGAAATTATTTGTAACAACAACTATGATTTTAAGACTGAATTTATGTTTTCACCCAAAAAAAAACATTTTCATATACTTTGAGTTCCTTTAAACGGGCTTAATTTAAGGCGAAGACACATCTTATGTTATTCTCTTAAATTGACTCTAACGAAATACTGTACTACGACTGTACTCGTACTGTATTATCTAACCTGATTTGCCATAAGACGATTTTAAGAATGGCCAAAATTTTCCAAAATACGCTTTGTTGGCAAATATTGTACCATGCATAATTATGTAAAATTTTGATACATGATTAGATGTTGTTATATATGGCATAATATAACATAATTAAAAAAAAAAATATTTATCTTGCAATACATGTATATTTATGGATATTTATACACACATACGCATTTATATATGATAATATATTATTAGATAAAGCCGCATATAATAATATATATAAGCATTTTTACTTGGGACGTGACAAATTTATCGAAAGATCATTTGGTATTCATAAATGTGTCATGAATGTGTTAATAAATTTTATGTTATTCTAAAATAGTTTTTTTTTAATAATTATACCCTTCACCACAGGTGGAAGGGTATATATAAGTTTGTCATTCCGTTTGTAATTTCTACAATATTGATCTTAGACCCTATAAAGTATATATATTCTGGGTCCTTATAAAGAGCGAAGTTGATTTAACGATGTCCGTCTGTCCGTCTGTCCGTCTGTCCGTCTGTCCGTCTGTGTGTTGAAATGGGTTTTCAGAAGAACCCAGACGTGATGAGGACTTGATTCTTTTTTATTTCTGTTACATGTGATCCATTTCTGTTTGCTATTAAAAATCAGACAGATCGGTTAATAAATGGCTGAGATATTAGCAAAAAACCAGGACCACCTCTAATTTTTCCAGTAAAATCCCTTTGTTTAATATGTATGTAGAATTATGAGCATAACAACACATCCATGTGTTAAAATTTTTTTTTTTTTTTACTAACTTTGTTGTTTTTTTCTTTCATCTCCACCATTTATACACAAACAACACACATACAAAGATTTGTCATTTAAATAAAAACTAAACAAATCCCTAATGAACGAAGACTTTTATATATGTACATCTATTGACGATGATTTTGTGTGAGCTTCAATAGCTCAGTTGTCTAGACGCCATGTCACAAATACTTTTTTTCTCTAAGCACGCGGAGTTCGAGGTTCAAATCTCGATGAGGTCAATTCACTTTTTTTTTACATTTTTTTTTATTATTTTCTTAAGACTTTTTTTTTTTTGCTTATTTTTGGTTTTTTTTAACATTTAATAATTAATTTATATAAAATTTTATATTAATAATTAAATAATCCATAAATAGGCTAAAAACATCAACATTTTTATAAAAACCCTCTGATACAAACAAAATACAAACGTTTTTATACCTTTCACCACAGGTGAAAGGGTCGCGGGTTCGTTAAGATTTTTTTTTGTTTATTTTTTGTTTTTTTTTACATTTAATAATTAATTTAAATAAAATTTTATATTAATAATTAAATAATCCATAAATAGGCTAAAAACATCAAAATTTGTGTAAAAACCCTCTGATACTAACAAAATACAAACGGTTTTATTTCTATTTTTTGCTCCGATTTAAAAGAATTTATAAAAAGATTTTTAAACCATTTTATTTCTCACATATTAAGAAAATTTTATACATAATTTACCTTTGAGTGCAACTATTTTAGGTCATAACTTATAATAATTTATAAAAAAAATTATAAACTATTTTCCTTCAAATTTTTAAAATTAAGCTAAAGAAATTACAAATATTTCTAATAAAAAAGCGAAATAAATTCCTAATTGCAAATTTGCCAGCTAAATCAAACTATTTTGTAGAAATAAAACACATGCAGTTCTAGTGATTTATTTTAACGATTTGTTGAAATTCTTTTCTTTCACCTCTTAACCTTTTATACACAAACAACAAACACTATTCTAGAGCTGTATTATGACCTATGGATACGTCTTATATAGCAAAAGATCGAAAATCTTTAGTATAACATATTTGCTGAAAAACTCGGAAATATCGGTTCAGATACAAAAAAGTTATGCCCAAAACATACATTTTTTTAAAATACATATTTTCTGGAACCATAAATCTTCCCGAGTCCAAGTTTTATCTCCAAACTAAATGGTTAATTTCCTCTTAAAGGCGTCCGTATATAAATCTGTCCATTTCATATATGTCCATATATAAACTTCAGTTTTTTCCCAACCATGGTGAAGGGTATATAAGATTCGGCATAGCCGAATTTAGCTGCTCTTACTTGTTTTTCAGTAGCATGTAATTTTTTCGATCTACAATTCTAAATTTTAACATAATTTATCAGATACTCAAACAATCAAATTCTATAAAAATATTGATATTTTAAAGTTCAACAACATATAAAAAGTTGTAGATTTTAAGATATACTTTCTTTTTCATAAAAGCCCCTAAATCTCTAGACAATTTGTACTGGAACATTTTTTTTTTTATATATATTTTTGTAAATAAATATTGTATTCTAAGTTGGCTTTTTAGAAAAAAAAAAAAAACAATTATAAAAATTTGTAATGTTATGTTTGCTGTAGTGTTTCCAATTCGGTTAATTGATTAACCAATTCCTCGATTAATCACCTCTATTTCGGTTAACGTTGAAACAAATATTTTAAAATTCAAATATTTATCCGACCTGAATAATCGGTTGAAATAGGTCGATTTACCGGTTAAATTTTTTACATAGGTGCTTGCCGTTCTTTTTTCTTCGAAAGTTCCAACTTTTGCAACTTTGGGTAAAAAATTAAAAAGAAAATCTGAGGAAAAGAACACTAACTAAAGTACAATGATTTTTTTAACCGAGTAAAAGGGATTCTTACATACTTAGGATTTGGGATATACGATAGCAAATTTTTAATTATTGTTTCAATTCCTTTAAAAATTATAATTAATATAAATTATATTTTTATGTCCTTCACTACAAGGTTGCATTTGTGTTAGATCTATGTTATAGTATTGACATTTTAATTCCGTAGGAATTCCAGCCTTGTTTTTTTCTCGCAGGAAAATTTTTTACAATGGGTTTCAAACAAATCGATTCTACTGCATATTCCACTCGATTCAATTCTATGTAACCAGAAACAGATTACATTTGAAATCATTGAAAACGGTAGTTGTCTACCACGCTCTGATCAGTACCAACACCAAAATTTTAAAACTACGATTCCAATAGTGACATGTGTCTTCTAATATCACGGGGTTTATTTCATAATATTAACTGTTACATTGGGTTATATCTACAAAATACCGTTATTTATCGGTGTTTCGGTAGTTTAGCATTATTTTAAAGGTAGTTTAGGATATTTAAAATTTAAGCCGGTAAAATAGCGCAATAAACCCGATTATACAAAAAGACAAATGCCTTTAATGGAATCGCCATTTTAAAATGTTCATATCGGTCTTAAAGGGGCAGTGGTAGCCAACTACCGTTATTATGAAAAGGTATTGAATGCCAACCATGTTGAAAACAAATATCATCAGTGTTAAAACCAACAGAAAAATATATTATATATGTATAGAAGTTATTCTACAAGTCGTTCTTTGGAACAGAAAATTTAGCTCTAGATTATGTGAAATAATTAACTTTAAAAAATCCGATTCTGAAGCTATTGCAATCCTAGAATATGAGATTTTTTTTTCCTATAAAAATGTTTATTTTGCTTCTTAGCAATCAAACATGTCGCTAGGTATTTTTCTAAAAAACACCATGACGTTACTTATGTTCTAAAATAATAATGGAAAATTGCTTGAAATTCTAAAATTTTAGTTTCTTAAAAATTACAAAAAAAAAAATAATTAAAACGAAAAAAATAACATGGAATTTAATTGATTTATCAAGAAATTTAAAAATTTTATTAAAAAAAAAAATTGTTTCGTGAAAAGTATTTAGTCTCAGGAGTCTCAGGACTATGAGTGTTCAAAAGTTTTCTTATTTTTTTTTTAATTTTCTTAGGTCTGCTTTTTGAATACAGCTTTTATTTATTTTAAAATGTTCTAATTTTTCGACAGTGCCAAATAAAAAAAAAAATTTAATACTGTGGACATATTTTTATTATTATTTATTACTTTTTATTATTTATATATTTTTTTACTTTTACTTGAACGTATAACTTGTCTGATCCTAGTACTGTAATTTATAAGATATTGTGTCTTGTTGTACTAGAAAACCAATTTAATAAATACAAATACACTGTGTTTATCTATTTTGGGCTTAAGGGTTTACTCCCAGTAAACATGTCGGCAACATTTTCTTTTGAAATAGTCCTCAGATTCCAAACAAATAACAACCAAGACATGCTTCGAATATCATTAACAAACTCTTTATAAACCAAGGCAGTAGACTTAACTTGATATTTAACAAAAAAGCAGCTTATCGTTTTGTTATTTAGAAAAGCAATACATTTACTTTGCATTGAACGTTTAATCAATTAATCGCAAAAATTTTCGATTAATCGACCCGAATTATCAATTTTTCCAATAATGTTCTAACCGGTTAACCAGCAGGGTCGAATAATTGGAAACACTAGTTTGCTAAAAGAATTGTTTGCACCTAATTATTATTGTCAAGTAACATTAGAAAAATCATAAATCCTCTACGAAATCATATGACTAAAAAAAAAAATAAAACAACCTTTTACTGCATTATATTCAGGGTTTTATGAAAAGTCGTATATTTTTTTTTTGTCGAAAATGCAAAAGAAATGTATGTTATTTCAGCTTTTTGCTAAGTTTCATTTTGTAAGGGCTTAAGGATAATGATCTTTTACATGTAGTTTTTATTCTTTATACGAGTGTATAATGGAAAAAAGAGTATTATGCTGGATTTTGGGTTGTACATAGAAAGAAAAATTTTGTAAATTTTTAATTGAAATGCGGCTACTATGACTAAAATAGTTTGGTACAAATGAATATTGGTTTTTACCAGTCATTTAATAGATAAAAAACCAGTTAATCGATTTTAGTTGTTAAATACTCTAATTTACAGTATTATATATTTTCTGTTTACAATACATTTCTGAATTCACGTGTAAAAACGTTCATATATTTATTTACCATATCTTATTAGATCTTAAAATTAGGGACAAATTTAAGATCTAATTAGATCTGATCATTTATTATCTGATCAAATTTGATCTGAACAGATAATAACTAATCATATATAAAAAGAGAATAAGTAATTAAAAAAAAAACTATTTTTGTATAGGGGAACGTGGGGTAAATTGGGAATAGTTTTAATAAGGACCCAAAAATGGACATATGCAATTTTTTTTAAATTATTTTACTGCTAATAGGCTTATGTTTAATGTTAAATAACGAAACATAATAAATAAAAATATTTACAAAACGCCTATAAAAATTAATTTTAGGACAAATTACCAAAATTAAAAGAATATCAATAAAATGTACCAAATTTTGTAAACATATTTATCTATATTATTCCTTAAAATCGAGTTCAAGATCTTTTTATAAAAAATAATAATGATTATTTATTATTTCCTTCCAATATTTCGTCTCCACATTGGGTGACTTCTTCAGGGAAATTATATAATTTTTTTCAACAATTATAGACATTTAGTGAATAAGAATTGAGCTAATTATTTTAATTTTAAATAATATATGTATTTCAAAATAGTTTTTTGTTCTATGTATTATTTTAATTTTAAATATTTGTAAAAACATTTTTGTTTCCTTATCTTTTTTAAACTTAAAATATTTTTGTTTCATATGATATTTATATTTTTTATATTGTCAAAAAGTATTTTTATGATTTCCCCCCTTTTTTAAAAAATTTTATATATATAAATTTTAATTGTTGAAAAAATTTATATAATTTTCCTGAAGAAGTCACCCAATGTGGAGACGAAATATTGGAAGGAAATAATAAATAATCATTATTATTTTTTGTAAAAAGATCTTGAACTCGATTTTAAGGAATAATATAGTATAATATTGAAGATCGAATAAAGGAAGATACATATTTATCTATTCTTAGTTTTTAGATAAAAAATACTAAAATTAAAATTTGTTTGGTTTTTTGTAAGAATTTTTGTCGTTTTACCCCAATTAAGCTATTTTAAACCGACTTTCGCATTTTAATCAATATTGAAATTATTCAACTACCCTTAGCAGTTTTTACCTTTTTAAAATACGAGGGCAGTTCGAAATGTTCTTAACCTAAGAAAAAAAACACATGATTTATATTTTTTAAATTATGTGTTTTTTCTTAACATAATCTCTTAAAACGTTAATACATTTAGTACAATGCTGTACTAACAATTATATTTATTTAATTGTTTTATTTCATTAAAAGAACAATAAGAATTAAATTCTTTTATAGCCCTTTGTTTCAACTTGGAATCATAGAAATCAATATATATTTTTTATCGCATAGCCGTATAGTCTATGAAAAAATATTAAAAAATAATATACTACTTTTTCGCGATCGTTAAAAAATTTCACGCGCCAAATGCGATGAAGTTTTAAATTTTTAAGTTCCATTTAATTTTTTTTTGGCCCATCAATGTTTTCTTAAGCACTGGGTGCAAGAATCGTCTATAATTCCTTTTTCGTTATGTAAAATAACTCGTACTCTAAACTTAAAATTTATTTCATTAAACCCAAAAACTTAGTTATTTATGATTGTTTTATTCCCGTGAAAAAAATCACATAAAATATATTGCATATATATGCCTTTAATGTACTACATTTACATATATATACTAATTCTTAGGGGAGTTTAAGAAAGTGCATTTGGTGCGTAAACTTTATTTATTTATTTATTTTATTTATTAATCATATAATTACAAATTATATGTTAATACCCTAACCGAGCACTAGCAACAAAGGCCTTCGGCTCGTTGTAACGAAAACAGACCAGAGCCTCTGGTGGGAATTGAACCCACGACCCCCGCACTGATATGCTAGCACGCTACCAACTAGCCTACCGGGGCGCTCATGCGTAAACTTTTTTCACCAAAATTACCTCAAAAAATTATTTTTGTTATCAGTAAAACATTGCTCATAGTCTGGTGTGAAGAAATGAAGTACATTAGCTATGATATCTGCAGTTATTTTTGTTTTTGGACGTCCATTTTGTGGTTCATCTTCAATGTTTGTACGGCCAATTTTAAACTCAGCAACACAAGTTTTTACTCTTGCAAATAAAGGAGCTGTATCACCTTAAACTTTCGCCACATCGTTATAAGTTTGTAGTTTTCACAAACCTTGCATATATAGATATTTAATGGCATCTAAATTTATAATTTTTCCATTATAAAAAATCATTTTTTTAAATAAAAAACTTAACATATTTAACGACAGATGGAAGTTTCCAATACACTTATCATTTTGCTGTTTATTCCGCCATCTCTGCTTCAGAACATTTTGATCGTATGATAAAAACATGTTCAAAAATTGCAATTTCCTACATAACCCAATTTCCCTAAGTACACGATCTTCCCCTACATTTTAATGTTAATGCCTTTACAAACACCTCACTCACATGGCTCAGATCTGGCACTAGATTTGGTAGCAGATTGGGACAAAGATAGTACGAAATTTGATATATTTTTTCAGATATGAATATATCTGGCCCCAGATATGATCCCATATGACCCAATCTACTCATATCTGGCCATAAATATCTCTCACTTTTTTAGATACCCTTATTTATGATAAGATTTTCCACCAAATCGAATTAGATTCAATAATTTCTAATTAGATCTAAATATATATATTGTATAAGTTGTGTGATAATGTGAACAGGACTTAGAATATTTTAAAGACTTCTATATAGTGAAATCTATTGTTAAACTCCAACAATGTTATGTGAGCTGTTCTTCATTCGGTTCAAGATCATGAAAATTTATATTTTCTAAATAAATAATACAGGTTGGTTGAAAAGTTCCTGCGCTCGAAATGAAAGAATACTGTTTTTGTTACAAAATATATTTTTTTATTCAATATAATCTCCTAGAAGCTCAATACACTTGTTCCAATGATCTTCCAATAATTTTATCCCATCCTTATAATGGTTTTCCGGAAGCTCTGCAAAATAACCGTCAACGGCTGCTATGGCCTCTTCATTCGACGAAAAATGCTTTCCACGAAGGAATTGTTTGAGATTTCTGAAGAGATAGTAGTCACTGGGAGCCAAATCTTTAATTCTTTGAATTTAGCCATCGTCAAAGCACTTTTGTGAGCAGGTGCATTGTCTTGATGAAAAATTATTTTTTTCTTCTTTAAACCAGGTCTCACGAATTTTTTCATCCAGCAGATCCAAAAGGCTGCAATAATATTCAGAGTTGATTGTTTTACCTTTCTGAAAATAATCAATCAACAAAATTCCTTTTGCATTCCAAAAAACTGATGCCATAACCTTCTTTGCTGATCGTTGTGACTTCACCCGCTTTGGAGATGAACAACCAGCTTCAGTCCACTGTAAACGTTCTTGTTTCAATTTAGGATCATGGTGGTAGATTCAAGTCTCATCCATAGTTATAAAACGACGCAAGAAGTCGGTTTTATTCGGCTTAAAACGCTCAAAATTACGCTGAGAAATTTGTTTTTGATCCAGTTTTTGTTGCACTAACTTTCCAAACAGTTTTTTCATACGTAATTCTTCATGTAAAATATGTAGTACTCGTTCGTCTGAGATGCCTATGGCATTAGCAATTTCACGCTTAGTCAAACTTGGATCTTCACTAACCATATTATGTACCTGCTCAATGATTTCTGCTGTGGTTGCAGTTTTTGGTCGTCCTTCGCGTGGATCGTCTTTGAGGCTGGTACGACACGTTTAAATTCACCAACCCAAAATTCAACGGTGCGTTTTGAAGGTAAGGACTTTCCTTTGCTTTTAAACCCTTCAAAACAAAGAATCTAATGACTGCACGATATTCAATTTTTTCCATATTAAAAAAAATCAATGACACGCCAACTTCAAATGGCTTGTAAACAAAAAAAGAATTGACAGAATGACTTGCAACTTTGCATGTGTTCTCAGGACAGTTATACCAACTTGGAGCCAGCAGTGCCATCTCTTGGTGAGCGCAGGAACTTTTAAACCAACCTGTAAAATCGTAGTATTTGTTATACTAAAGAATACATAGAATATTTACATATTTTGACCCTAAAACGAAGAGCATCGCATATAACATTTGTACATGATTACTAAGTTATTGTTATTTAACAGTCATTTTTTAAGTTAAAGAAGTACGAAAGAAATATCAAAATAACAAAATATTTCGTTAAATAAACGAAAATTTGTTTATTTTACGTTAGTTTTTGTAATTTTGATATCAATTTCGTATTTTTATGTGTGAATTTTAATGAGTGAAATGCTGTAAAGTGTTGAAAATATTCAAAAAAATCCATATTTAAATATACAGTGCATATTTTTGATTTTATATACATATTTTAAGCACAATTATAAATCTATGATTTTACAAACTCTATAAATATTATAAAGTAAAATATTTTTCAAAAGCCCGGACAAATATGATTTTCTCTTTATTGTTACTTAAAAGTTTAGTCTTCTAACCTACATACGGTGAGGGCATAGAAATGATAACTAAAATGTAAAACTATAAAATAAAATATAAAGGAAACTAAAAAAGAAAAGAAAAATACATGTTCAACCAAGTACAGGGTAAAAAAAATATAAAGAAAAGGAAGAAAACTTGAGCCTAGTGTCTGTTGTAAGTGTTTATTAACAAAATGAATATAATTTTTTCTTCCTTTAGAGTTTCGTTTCAATTTCAGCATTTTTTTCAGTCATGTTTAATAGTCTACATTTAATATTATTATAAACACTCTCAACCGACAAAATAAAAAGGGAAAAGTTAGTTTAGTTCAGTTAGTTATTTTTTCTTTCTTTCAGCGGTACGCGTTTGTCTTTCACTTGACAGCATATATATATTCTGATTTTTTGCACGGAAATATGAGGAAATACAAGTAAGAAAAAGTTGATAAATTGTTTTAGTCAACAAAAAATAAACATCATACAAATGTGTGAGTAGAAAAATATACAAATATATAACAAAAAAATAAATAAACTTTAATTTGCTTATCTTTAGTTACTCATTTTGTTTGTATATGGTAAAATGTTTTTGTATTATTTTTTAACATAAAACCCAGCGAAAAATTTTCTACACGAAAAAATCCATTCAGTAAAACAAAAATGTATTGCTTTAGATTTAGCTACAATTTTCAAAATTGTTTTCTCTTAAATAAAAATTCTTTAAATATTTTTATCCAAAGATTTACATTCCTCATGAAACTGTTTGTTGTGTTACTGATTTTTTTTAGATTTCCTCACACAAACACAACAAAAAATCAAAGGAACCATTTTTTTTAAGCATGGGAACAGAAAAAAATATTATCATAAGAAAAAATTTTGTAGTATACTTTTGAGGGTAAAATAAGAAATATATATGTATTTTTTTGTTTATTTTATAACAAATAATTTATGTACTCTTTGTTAGTAGGTCAGTTGGAAAATAATTTGCTTTATATTAAATTTAGCATAATTTAATATAATGCTATGTCAAAATCTAGTAGAAAAAGAAGTAAAGTGTTTGTTTATTTTAGGCATTTATTTCGTTATACACTTTTTTCTTTTTTATTTAAATTAATTTTGTCTAAAAGTTAAGTAGACAAAAGTAAATAAAGCAGAAAAATAAATTGTTTATTTAAATAAATAAAAAAAAAATAATAATAAGTACTTATCCATTACTAACGTGGTCATATTCTTAGAAAATGAAATTTTGACAAAAATTATTATTAGGTATGTTTAAAATATGCGCTGGCAAAAAGTAATAAATTAAAATAATATGCAACAAAAGATGAGAACGACTATTAAATACGAATTTATAAATATTTATTCCGCTGTAAGTCATGAGCCATGAGTC
This sequence comes from Eustalomyia histrio, assembly GCA_949748255.1. Taxonomy (NCBI): domain Eukaryota; kingdom Metazoa; phylum Arthropoda; class Insecta; order Diptera; family Anthomyiidae; genus Eustalomyia; species Eustalomyia histrio. The sequence continues at coordinate 70,395,328 of OX456525.1, forward strand.
ATGATGTTTGAAACTCTATATGTATATATTTTTTACTAGCTTAAAATCCCAACACTTTGTTACCGCACTCAAAATATTATGTAGTTTATTTTTTAGCAGTTTAATAAAAAAGGTTTTCAGTTCAGTTAAAAATAAAGAAAAATAAATTTATTTTTCAAAGACATATTTATTTTAAATTTTTTACGCATTTGTTCAAAATGATTTACTGTCTTTTATCGATTTTTAGTTGCATTTACTGTCTCCATTTGTTTGAAGTTTAATAAAAATTCAACCATAAAATTTAAATTTATGGTTTATTTGGTGTTGATACTGCAATTAAAAATTCCAATTTATTTTTTAATTTAATTGTTTGTTTTTATACAAAATTATTTCAATTCAAATTACAAGAACTTCATAAACACACACACATACAAACATATGATTATTCGCACATTTTGTAGATAAAAAAACAAACAAAAATACAAACAACGGAAACATTTTCAAATTTATGAATAATCAGTTATTTTTTTCGGAATAGGTAGGTAAAGTTTAAACTAATTAATCATTTGTTTCTTACTGATGTGTCAGTGGTTTAAACAACATTTAAAAATAAATAACAAAACCCATTTGATTTTAATGAAAAGTAAATTGACCGAGGTCTAAATAAAATATAATATCTTTTAAATGGTATTTTCTATTATGTATTTTAACTTACAAACTATTTTAAATATTGCTTTGAGACATGAATACATATATATTTACAATATTAAGAAAAAAAATAAAGTATTTTTTTTAATAATTTTTCTCTTTAATGTCATTTGTTTAAGCTTTTTTAAGAGAATGTTTTAATATCGATTTTTAGCGTAAAGGGTTTGCACAGCTCACTAAAGGGTCACTTACTGGCCTTTTAATCCCATTATTCTAATAAGCATCTCTATGGAGAATAAAGTAAATAACAATCCTAAATAATATTAAATGACAGATTTGTGCCCAAAGGTTTTTGTGCAAGAAACAAATTGGGAAATTTTTTCCGTTTTGCTTTGCCCTACATTCGAAAATGACCAAAAAGTCATGTCTGAGAAGGTTTGAATTTGTGAGTGAATGTTAATTATTTACAGGTTGGTCGAAAAGTTCCTGCGCTCGAAATGAAAGAATACTGTTTTTCTTACGAAATATATTTTTTCATTCAATATAATCTCCTAGAAGCTCAATACACTTGTTCCAATGATCTTCCAATAATTTTATCCCATCCTTATAATGGTTTTCCGGAAGCTCTGCAAAATAACCGTCTACGGCTGCTATGGCCTCTTCATTCGACGAAAAATGCTTTCCACGAAGGAATCGTTTGAGACTTCTGAAAAGATAGTAGTCACTGGGAGCCAAATGTGGTGAATACGGTGGATGTTCAAGCAATTCGTATTTTAATTCTTTGAATTTAGCCATCGTCAAAACACTTTTGTGAGCAGGTGCATTGTCTTGATGAAAAATTATTTTTTTCTTCTTTAAACCAGGTCTTTTCTCACGAATTTTTTCATCTAGCTGATCCAAAGGCTGCAATAATATTCAGAGTTGATTGTTTTACCTTTCTAATAATCAATAAACAAAATTCCTTTTGCATCCCAAAAACTGATGCCATAACCTTCTTTGCTGATCGTTGTGATTTCACCTGCTTTGGAGCTGAACAACCAGCTTTAGTCCAATGTTAACGTTCTTGTTTCAATTAGGATCATGGTGCTAGATCCAAGTCTCATCCATAGTTATAAAACGACGCAAGAAGTCGGTTTTATTCGGCTTAAAACGTTCCAAATTACGCTGAGAAATTTGTTTTCGATTCAGTTTTTGTTGAATTGTTAATGTGTGCGGCACTAACTTTCCAAACAGTTTTTTCATACGTAATTCTTCATGTAAAATATGGAGTACTCGTTCGTCTAAGATGCCTATGGCATTAGCAATTTCACGCTTAGTCAAACTTGGATCTTCACTAACCATATTATGTACCTGCTCAATGATTTCTGCTGTGGTTGCAGTTTTTGGTCGTCCTTCGCGTGGATCGTCTTTGAGGCTGGTACGACCACGTTTAAATTCACCAGCCCAAAATTCAACGGTGCGTTTTGAAGGTGAGGACTCCTTATACACTTCTAACAATTGTTCATAAATTTCCTTTGCTTTTAAACCCTTCAAAACAAAGAATCTAATGACTGCACGATATTAACTTTCTTCCATATTAAAAAAAATCAATGACACGTCAACTTCAAATGGCTTGTAAAAAAAGAAAAAATTGACAAAATGACTTGCAACTTTGCATGTGTTCTCAGGGCAGTTATACCAACTTGAGAAAAAAAAGTTGGGAGCTAGCAGTGCCATTTCTTGGTGAGAGCAGGAACTTTTTAACCAACCTGTATCCCCAGTTTCAAAATAATTTTTTCAGTAAATTAGCCCATACCCCCAAGAAAATATATTTTAGATTTAAGTTTTCCATCAGAAGGGGTTTTGGTGGTACGTAAAGGAAAAGCACATCCTCTATTTGCTCCTCCCCGTGAAAATTATCAGACACTTAGTCTTCGTTTATATCTACACAGACAGAGGATTTCAACCCCATTTTTTTTTTCACGTAAAACTTTTTTATTGGGTAATTAAGGAGACAATTTTTCCCTTTCCAACCCTATATTTACCGCATTCTTATTGGAAATTCTAAGGAATATATCCACAGTGAAATACCAAATGAATTCATTGCCAAATCATACCTTTACATTTAATTTTTTTAGGCGAGGTTAAAGTTTTCCCACTTTAACCTGTTCGGTATATAAAATTATGTGTTCTTGACATATGGTATGTTCTGCAACTTTGTAGAAAATATTAACGCAAATATTTTTGTGGAACTTATTAAAACTTTAATTTCCCATATAACGGTAATTTTTGGCTCTATTCTAACAAATTGTAAAATCACCCATAAAAAGCAGGAGGGCGGGAATGCAATGTTCTACAAAAATTTTTTCAGAACAAACCAAAGCCCAAAACTTGATATTTTTCGTTTCCGATTTTAATTATTGGCCATTTTCTGGTGATTTTTATAATTTTTTTTGTTATCTTGAAAACTCAACACAAAGATGTAATTTCATTTTTAATATTTGTGTTCTTAAGGAAAATTTTATATTATAATAAAAACTCCGAGAATTTTATTTTTTTTTTAAGTTTTTTGTTTTTATATACATCGAGGTTTTTGTTTTTTATTATTGTAAATTTCAAAATGAATTAGTTTTTTCTTTAGGCTCTCCCTTCTTTTAGAGGCCTAACTACAAATCGTTAGTTTGCTTTGTTTTTGAAAACATATTTATATTTTTTTGATTTATTACAAACATCTGAATTTTGAATTGCTAATTTGACCGATATTTTTAGTATCAATATAATGGAGCAATCGCCATTAAATTCTGACTGATATTCCCATATAAGTCTTAGCAAAATTATGCTGTATGAAAAAATCCTTGTTAATCGATACCAGCAATGAGCCTCAGTTTATTCGATTGCATAACCATTATCAGAGGTACGACAGTACGTATGTTTGTATTTTCTTTAATTTGTTTGAAAGTAAATTTCAAGGTTTTTTAAATATATGAAACACAAAAAAAAAATAAGACAATGAACTAAAAATCTTCGTTATATTTTAATGATTTTTGCTACATAATAAAAATTATTATTTATCATCTCTGGTTAAGAAAATAATAAAAAATCGGTAAATCCGAAATTAATGCTATTAGCTGTTTTATTTTTTGATGGTTGCTCATTTCTACCAAGATGCTCAACAAAATAAAAAAAAAAATTTCTTTTTCAAAACTATATCAGACGTAATGATTTAAAACTGCTTCGTTAAGAAATTTCACTTTTAATACTATATCATAATAATGAAAGATTTTTATTATTTAAAATTTGATTTTAACGGGTTACAAAAATATTAAAATATTAAAATTATTTATTTTAGCAACATTTTAATAATATATAATCAACTAATCATGTTTTAGTACTGTTGCCTTCAATTTTAAAGCAGCAACGAGGTTTTCCTCTATGAAAACTACAACATACTATATAAATATAGAGAGCCAAAAAACCAAAAGGAAGCTTATTAAGTTGGTGATTTTTTTTTAAATTTAAAAAAAAAACGTTATTGCATTTTCGTTGTTTTCATTACTATTTTGCATATGATGCCAAATATATAGACACTATATATACACAATTGTTTTAATACACTTAAATATATTTGTACTTTAGGGTTATAACCAAACAAAGTGCCCAATGTTGTATTGATTATAAAGTTTATTTGGAGTATTTTGTAAAACAAAACTTCTCCATAATTTACACTTTCTTACAATTTCCTTAATATGTTCCTAAATATTTACACCCATGATTTAAGGGGCCAATTTCGAAACCTGAAGTGATATATGCTTTACTGAAAAAGTCATAAATCGGTTTCAAAATTATCAGCAAATTTGTGCTCAGCTTACCGTTATTTATTAAAAATTATGTAATGCAATTTTTTGAATTCATATTCAAATTTTTAGGTTGGGCAACCATTTTAATACCCAAAAATAATCGATTTGATATTTAAAAAAATTTTTCAAAAGTTATTCCCCTAATTTATATACTCATACATACATTTACATGTTAAACTGTTGTTGTATAAGTACTATGTACTTTGGCCTAGTGTGCCAGTGGTATTTGTGGCATGGACTGTATGAATGGCAGTGGCAGTTATAATGAAGTTACCCCCTTATATACATGTACAAACATTCATATCGTCAGCTAAAACCCTAAAGAGCGTAACTATTATTTTCATTATTTTATAGGAGAAGGGAAATACGAAAAATATAAAAACTATTATTGAAATCTTGCTGCTATAATGCTATAAATAAGATTATCTTTCAACTCAACTTTTCTCAATTTCCTCTTAACGATGAAGTAAAAATTTTGATGAAAAATTAAATTTAATTTTTATTTTATTAGAAGGTATAAGGTGCCGAGCATATTGATATATCAACTTTTTACTTAAAGGCCATTACCACTGAAAGTATGGGGCATTGTATAAAAACGAACGTCATATATGTGATCAGAAGTATCAATTTATACAAAAACTAAATTTTATTAAAGTTATAAAGCGGCCTTTTTACTTGCTTTAATGAAGAAAAACCCATGATAGCTACAGTTCAACATTATAAAAAATACCTTTATTTTTTGCATTTTTAATTCTTCTTAATTTTCGTTATATTTTTCTATAAAATTTAGATTTTTCGAAATGTAGTAAACACAAGAATTTAAAGTTACATACAAACAAGTCAGAGCGGCTAAATTCGGCTATGCCGAATCTTATATACCCTTCACCATGGTTATGAAAAAACTGAAGTTTATATATGGACATATATGGATTGGCAAGATTTATATAGGGACGCCTTTAAGAGGAAATTAACCTTTTAGTTTGGTGATAAAACTTGGACTCGGGAAGATTTATGGTTCCAGAAAATAGGTATTAAAAAAAATTTATGTTTTGGGCATAACTTTTTTGTATCTGAACCGATATTTCCGAGTTTTTTCAGCAAATATGTTATACTATAGATTTTCGATCTTTTGCTATATAAGACGTATCCATAGGTCATATTACAGCTCTAGAATAGTGTTTGTTGTTTGTGTATAAAAGGTGAAGAGGTGAAAGAAAAGAATTTAAACAAATCGTTAAAAGAAATCACTAGAACTGCATGTGTTTTATTTCTACAAAAACGTTTGATTTAGCTGGCAAATTTGCATTTGGGATTTTATTTCGCTTTTTTATTAAAAAATATTTTTAATTTCTAAGCTTAATTTTAAAAATTTGAAGGCAAATAGTTTATACTTTTTTTTTTTATAAATTATTATAAGTTATGACCTTAAATAGTTGCACTCAAAGGGAAATTATGTATAAAATTTTCTTAATATATAAGAAATAAAATGGTTTAAAAATCTGTTTATAAATTCTTTTAAATCGGAGCAAAAAATAGAAATAAAAACGTTTGTATTTTGTTTGTATCAGAGCGTTTTTTATAAAAATTTATATGTTTTTAGCCTATTTATGGATTATTTAATTATTAATATAAAATTTTATATAAATTAATTATTAAATGTTAAAAAAAAAAACAAAAAATAAACAAAAAAAAAAAGTCTTAAGAAAATAAAAAAAAAAATGTACAAAAAAAAAAGTGAATTGACCGGGATTCGAACCCGCGGCCTTAGAGAAAAAAAATTAATTATGACATAGCGTCTAGACAACTGAGCTATTGAAGCTCACACAAAATCATCGTTAGAGATTTGTTTGGTTTTTATTTAAATGACAAATCTTTGTATATGTTTGTTGTTTGTGTATAAAAGGTGGAGATGAAAGAAAAGAATTTCAACAAATGGATGTGTTTGTTATGCGTAAAATTCTACATACATATTATACAAAGGGATTTTACGGAAAAAATTAGAGGTAGTCCTGGTTTTTTGCTAATATCGCAGCCATTTATTAACCGATCTGTCTGATTTTCAATAGCAAACATAAATGGATCATATGTAACAGAAATAAATAACAATCAAGTCCTCATCATGTCTGGGTTCTTCGGAAAACCCATTTCAACACACAGACGGACAGATAGACAAACGCACAGACGGACATCGTTAAATCAACTTCATAAGGACCCAGAATATATATACTTTATAGGGTCTAAGATCAATATTGTAGAAATTACAAACGGAATGACAAACTTATATATACCCTTCCACCTGTGGTGAAGGGTATAAAAAAGGTTTAGACACAATCATATGTAGTTTCATCTTATAATATATTATTATATATATTTACATATGTCAGTATGCATTTCCATATATAATATATATTTCATTAAATTTTTTAAAAATTACCATATGTTATATTGTGCCATATATAACCACATCTAATTATATATTGACCATTATAGAATTAGATATGTTTATATAAAATATGGTATGTATTCATCACACATGGAATCACATCACTTGGAATTATATATAACACTATGTATATTTTGATATGTCTTACACGGTACCATATTTGCTTATATATGACTTATACAGAACCATATATATGTACTTACATATGTCTTATACATAACCATATATAATTATTTCTGCTATCTAATATTTGAGATATAATAATATATGGTCCATTATCAAAAATATTTTTCAGTATGGTATGAAATATAATTTTATATTACTCACTATATGGTCCAATATAAGAAATATTTTGCAAACAAATTTGAGATATTTTTTTTTATATAAATGCATATCTAGAGTTTTTTTTTTATATGATATAAAATATAATAAGATAATTATATGTAGTTCAATATCAATGGTTTCGAATCCCAGCCAGGGAGATCAATTTTTTTAGTGTTTCTTTTATTTATTTTATTTTATTATTTTTTACAAAACTTTAAAATTTTAACTCATTTTGGGACAACCTCTAAAAATTTTTGATATAAGATATAATTAGCTTATAAAGATCTGGGTGCATAAAAAATTATATAAGATCTTTGTTTTCAAAAACTTCTATAAGTGGTAAAAATTTATATATTTTTTTTTGTTATAAATATAATTATTTATGTACATTTTTCTCAGTTCATAAGATATTATTGTATATAGTTATATATAATAAAATATATAGTTGTATATAATTATATAAAATCAGATAAGTACAGAACCAATTTAGTCTTACTAATTCCGCCATTTTTCCCAAATTTTCGAATATATTAAGTCCCGAAGATATAATTGTATACAACACAATTAAACGAAAAATGTAGTCTAATAAATTCAGCCACACACTACTGTTACTACAACTCTGGCAGACCGAGTTCAAATCCTGGCGAAGGAATTGTTGGTTATAATTTTAATATTTTTTAATTTAAATTTTTTTTAAAACGTTTTTTAATAAATTAAATTCGTAATATGTATTATATTGTTGTAACTAATCCGATACAATTTAATCTGCCATTTAAATTTGGCCGAATAAATTTAGATCTTACTTAGTCTCTAAATATGTTGCTGGATCTAATTAGATCTGCCATTTTTGTGATAAATTTTGATTCTTCTAAGCTCCCAAATATATTGCTGGATCTTATTTTATCTGTCATTTTTCGGATCAATTTAGATCTTTTTAATCCCCCAAATACATTGCTTGATCTAACTTGATCTGCCATTTTTCGGATCAATTTATATATTAAGGAATATAAAATTGGATATGAATTAATATCGTGCCAGATTATTGTTTTTACTCGGGTAATTAATTAAATCAAAAAATGCTAAATTCAAGAGTAAAATAAAACAAAATTAAATTTATTTTTAACTGCATTTGTAATTTGTTTTAAAAAATGTTTGTTGTTAGTTTGACTACATTTGTATAAAAATTTTACTAACTACATACCTATTGGTTACGATTTAAATGCAAATGTAGTTTACAACGGTTTAACTGCAAATGCAGGTAATTTAATTATAAATTGTATAATTTTCTAGGTATAACATTCAAACTAAATTTAATTTAATAAAATGATACATATTTGTAAATTTAAATAAAAGAATACTACTTACCTCTTTTTGATTATGAAAAACATACTCTTTTATTTTCCCCAAATAATATCGCGGTCTCTAATCTGACTACTGATATTTTTTTGAAGCTAAATGAGCAGTTTGATCTTTAAATTAGCACTAGATGATTAATTTTATCCACATATCGGTCATTTGCGTGAATACTGGCATGACTCAATATAAAAGCCATTCCAAGATAAATGCATTTATAATTTTAATTTGAGCTTAACTGCTGAGAAAAGTATAAAACACTTTAAGTCGCCACTCAATGGTAAAAAGAATTATTAATAACAATTTTTTATATGTTTTAGATTATGGTGTGACCCATAATTCTACATTACTAACTCAAAAATCGGTTTTTTGAGTTATGCTGGTCTTCTCGCAAATAAGCTAAAAACACTTCATATTTCTTTTCGCATATCTTACATAAAAGATTAGTATGTTTTGCTTAAAAAATATAAAAACCGAAAATTGCCATTCTAACGACTTTTTCAAAAAAGCGGTAACTGATAATATTGTGAAATTGAGTAATACAAAAGCGTTATACTTGCTGCGAAAAGCGCTAAGTTGACATAACCATGTAGGAGGTGCAAATTGTTAACAGACTTGCAGTATGAAAATAAAGGCACAATAAAGGACAAAAGATAATGTGTTAAGCTAATTACAGGGCGATGTCTGACTATTTTTTACGTTTATTTTTTGTAAATTTTTCGCCAAGGAAATATAATTCATTCTATTCTGATAAAAATTTAGTCATTAGGCCAGCGAATTTTTGCCTTTCATAAAATTTGTTTGGACAATTTTTTTACCTTTATTCTATTTTTACATAGAGAAAACAGATTCATCGTGACAACCGAATTTCTTGTCAACTAAATATTTTGGTTGAAGCAACTAAATTATTTTGTTGCTGTTTCCTGATACAATTGAAATATTCTTAGTTACGCTCTTTTGCATTTTAGGTGACAATATATGAATATAGAAAAGTCTATGTATACATACATATATACAGCTACTTAATAGAGTCTATAAAACTATAACGACAACAAAAATCTTCTACGTTATTGCCAAACTACTACAGTCAACCCAAGCCAAACCATACAAAAAATGTACCGAATCATATTAAAACTTAACAAGTCAGCCAATACCCCAACTAACTAACCAACCATGCAAACAGTCAACGATCCAACCATCACACTAAACAATCCGCCATTTAGCCAAATAGTCACTTAAACTAGGACATCATAGTGTTTTTTTTTTTCGTACATATATACTATAGTTTATTTATTTTTTTATACAACAAAATATAGTGACGGTTTTGCTATTAAAAAAAATCGAAAGAAAGATAGCTTGATTATTACGAGTATGTATGCAGAATTTAAAAAGAGTATTTTTTTTTTAATTCGATGAAGCAGAAAAATAAATATATTTAACATGACTTCTAGTATTATAGACATGACTTTTTCCATACCATATATTAAAACTGACAGCTAAAAAAAATAAAGGTATAGGTAGTTAATACGGCGGTAAAAGTATTTAAATACTTTTGAATTAACTAAAAATTAAGTTACTTTTAACTGTTAAAAACTAGCTACTTTCGTATGACGTAACTAACAATATCGTTTAAAATAACTGACAAATGATTTACTACAAAGAAATTTAAAACAACTGATAAAATTGGTGTTAACTACATTACTATTTTTCAATTAATTTTTTTCATATTATTAAAACATTTTAGGTAAATTTGTTAACCGAGCCACCGTTGTCAATAAAATCCAAAGTACTAGGGTTTTAACTCCTTCTAAGAGAGTTATTAAATTCTGCAAACCCATAATTTGTTCAAAATTTGAACATTGAACATTAAGCCTCCAAATTTTACAGTGCTTCTTTACGCTTGGTCGTGAACAGAAGGGTTATTGTGTTTTCTGGATTGCGAAAAAAATACCTGTAGTATGTACATTAGTCATTTATTTTTCATTTTGGGTGTAAAAAAATCCCCTTTAAGATGTTGAAGCATTAATTTTTATTTACAAAATGAACATGACATGCCACACCGCACTCAGTGGTAGTAACGTCAGCCTAAATTCCTATAAAAAGATAAGACGTATACGTAATATTAATTATTTACATAATGATAAATTGGAGAACCTTTATTTTCTTTCGATGATTTTAAAATTCAGGAACTTTTTTGAAAAATTTTCGTTAAAATTATAGTTAATTAAATCAATATTATTATTATAGCAAAACTTTGGTAATGGGTTCGATATTCTCATGCATTACCTTGTAATAATAGCTCGTTACCTTTTTCATTATTTGCAAGCATAAAGTAATAAGTTACTGATTATTGATTACGAAATATATGATTTATGAATGTAAAGTAATAAGTGAAATATTTAAAAAAATCTATTTTTGGATATATTACTTTGTGTTTTTTGTAAGCAAAAGGGTATTCTATCTTTGTTTTAAGAACACTAGCGAAAAAACGAAGCTCATCAATTGATTTAAATTTAAAGCAATCAAATACTATATGCATCGATAGCTCAGTGGGTTCTCAGCTGACAACCAGGGTTCTCTAATTCGATTCCCATCATGACCACATTATTTTTTTTAATAACGTTTAAAATATTTGTAATCATTTTTTTTAATAAAAATTCCACTTTTTTAAAAATCTATTTTTAGACACATTGCTTTTCCATTGTCGTAACCATATAGTAACCCCTTAGATTATCACCTCTAAAGTAATGGGTATGTACATTACTTTGAGGCTTTTCGCCTGTTAAATTCATCAGTGAAGCAAGGTGTATAGTAATCCATGAGCCCCTATCGCTGCATATTACTTTACACATTATTTGGTAATGTGTGTTTTTGCTGGGTAAGCCTTGGATTCCTTAAAAGATATGCAAAACGTTTGATGAGTTTTAACGTTTATAAACAAATAAGAAAAAAAATTGTTTCCGGTATGGAACCGCTATGATCTAAAATAAATCAGTGAGCCACCATGGCTGTTTCTAGTTTTGTTCGACTGTTACCGAAAAAATCGATGATCGACACATAGACGTTTCTTGAACCTTAAGTTGATGCTTTACAGGAGAAGCTAATTGGCTTTGAGAAAAAAATTGACAGTAGTGATAATGACTTGAATTCAGCCAAGATGATTAATAATTTCTACTAAAGTCAAAGAAAAATGTATATTCTGGTTTTGAACAAAATTAAATATGTGAAAAACAACTGAATCACATGTATTGACTTTAAAATGATGAACATTCTTTTAGTCCATGTGTTAAACAAATTAAAATTGAAATTTTCATTTATTAATTATACAAAAAAATTTCCTCTTAAGAAGTTAACCAAAGTGGTGACGAAATATTGTATAAATAAATATTTATAATTATTTGTAATAAATAAAAAGAAATCTTAAGCTCAATTTAAATAAATAATATATATCATATGTGTAAAAATATCTAATTTAGAATTTTAAATTTAAAATTTTTGTATTTACAAAAATATTATATTTCCCATGTAAAAATCGAAATATATATGAACATACATGATCATACATGGGCTTGTATATGATCATACATGATCATACATGGTCATATACGTCCAAACATGATCTCATATATAACCATATATCTTCGGATCCGAAATTTGAGGGTATATGGTGATATATGTGCATATATTATCATACATGCCCATATATTATTCATGTATGCTCGTATATGTTCATATATGTCCATATACCCTCAAATTTGAGATCCGAAGATATATGATCATATATGAGATCATGTATGGTCATATATGAGATCATGTATGGACATATATTGCACAATGTATGGACATATATGACCATGTATGCCCATGTATGATCATATACAGGCCCATGTATGATCATGTATGCTCATATATATTTCGATTTGTACATGGGTTGTTATATTTTATTTAACCTTTTCCTTTTCAACAACTAATTTTTTTTTTGAGTTTAGTGTTTGTTTTTTTAATATTATTTTTTTTTTCCAATATTTCGCTACTACATTGTGTAGCATCTTCAGGAAATAATAAATATGACAAATTATCAAACAAAATAAAAGTTTTTTTTTTTTATTTAACAAAACTGTCTGAAAAATAAATGTTTTCTAGGCAACATACATATATACCCAGCAAAAATAAATGGAAGTGATTCTTAAGGAATCAATTGTTCACTAATTCCAAAGTTTCATTTAGTTCTGATTTTCCCATTCCAAAGAAGTTCTTCTCACATCTTCCAAAAATGTGATTTTTAATGAAATTTAGTTCTTTTTCAAATCCATGACGGGTAAATTATTTTAAAAATAATAAAAGTTAAACATTAACACTAGATATTTTCATATAAATTTGGTTATTTGGTTATTTTGAAAAAACTTATTAAGTTTCAATTTTGGTATAAATTTTTAACTTTGAATTTTGAAAAAAGTAATTTATAAAATAAGGTTTGAATTAATAAATGCTTCGTAAACTGCCGAATAAACTTTTTGCACGTTGCACCTTTATTTGTCTATAAATATGTTCCAAATCACTGTTATAACATGGAAAAATAGCATGGCATACTTAACTAAATTTGTCAGATTGTTGTCTGTTACAAAAATTTAATATTGATCTTGCAAAACTGTTTCTGTATGTGCTAAAATTTAAATAAAAAAATTCAAAATTTATGTTGGAACATCAAAAGGTCAAATATTTCACTAAACTATAAGACCACCCTATGACACCTATATGTAAAAGTATTGGTTCCGATCCAAATTTTCACAACACCGGAATAAAAATCATTGCTTCGTTTTCTCTTTTTTTGATACTTTTTTTGCTGGGTACCAGTAATAATAAATAAATCAATAATTAACAATACAAAAATCTAAATCTATTAATATATTTGTTATAAACTAATATAATATATTACTATTTCTTATGTATTAAATATCTATAGTTTTGAGCTACTTTTTCATCAACTGCCTTTTTTTATATATCGCCTAAAAACATTTATTTGTCAGACATTTTCGTTAAATCTTTAAAAGAAAAAACTTTTACTTTGTTTTATAATTTGTCACATTTATTATTTCCTGAAGATGTAGCGAAATATTGAAAAATAAATAATATTTTTACAAAAAAAAAAAAAAAACAAACCTTAAACCTTAAGCTCAAAAAAATAAATTAGTTATTAAAAATATTATATGAAAGATGTTTAGTATTACAAACAGAATTTTATAATTTTTTTTTGTGTAAGTAAAAATTCACAGAAAAAATTATTACATAATTTTAAATTATTCAAAATATTTGTTGAAATTCAAATTCGATTTCTAACAATTTGTTGCTTGAAATGTTTGAAAATTGTTACTTTCCATATAAATTTTTTTTTTTAAATTTAAATTAAAGTTACAAAATAATATCAAAAAGTTTTTTGTATTTACAAATTTAATTTAAAATATTTTTTTTTTGTATTTACAAAATTATTCTACGAAAGATATTTAATATTACAAACAGAATTTTGTAATTTATTGTTGTGCACGTTGAATAAAAATTTTTAGTTAAGAGCTAACCAAAACTTTTTCCTGGTAAATCGCAAAAAATTTTTTTGTATGAGAAAAATACTGACATAAATGTTGCAAAAATTCAACGCTTCCGTGTATCCAGTTTACATAAATCTGCCCAACGAGTATTTCTTAAAAATATTACAAATCTTTTAAAATTTTTGATTTCTAACGATTTTCAGACAATATTTCTAAACAATAAAGTGAAATCGGGGTTTTTTAAAAACGGGATTGTGAATAAATCGAAAAGTGTTTTTTGATAAGGGATGCTTGTTGAATACTCTAGCGGGAACACTTTTAGGTAAGTTTCCTAAAAATTGTAACCCTGTTTTACATATGGGAACGCTGTTATTGTTAATAGAACTTCTTGACTTGGTTTTCTCCTGGCACATATAAAAACGAAAGAAATCATTCATTTTTTTTAAATTTGGCGATTAAACAAAATATACCATTTAGCAATGAAAGGTCGAATGTTATGAAAGCATAAAAAATCAGTTGATCTGAATTTTGCCATCACCATTTTTTTAATATAAGTTTGTTTTTAAAAATTCAAATATCAAATTTGCTCTTAAGCATTCAATATATTTTGCTACCCAAAACTATTAACAAAGTTTAGTACCGCATTTTTATACTCTTCACCACAGGTGGAAGGGTATATATAAGTTTGTCATTCCGTTTGTAATTTCTACAATATTGATCTTAGACCCTATAAAGTATATATATTCTGGGTCCTTATGAAGAGCGAAGTTGATTTAACGATGTCCGTCTGTCCGTCTGTGTGTTGAAATGGGTTTTCCGAAGAACCCAGACATGATGAGGACTTGATTGTTTTTTATTTCTGTTACATGTGATCCATTTCTGTTTGCTATTAAAAATCAGACAGATCGGTTAATAAATGGCTGAGATGTTACCAAAAAACCAGTACTACCTCTAATTTTTTCCGTAAAATTCCTTTGTTTAATATGTATGTAGAATTTTACACATAACAAACACATACATGTGTTAAAATTCTTTTCTTTTATCTCCACCTTTTATACACAAACAACACACATACAAAGATTTGTCATTTAAATAAAAACTAAACAAATCTCTAATTTTTTTTTATTTATTTCTTAAGACTTTTTTTTGTTTATTTTTTTTTTAACATTTAATAATTGATTTATATAAAATTTTATATTAATAATTAAATAATCCATAAATAGGCTAAAAACATCAAAATTTTTATAAAAACGCTCTGATACAAACAAAATACAAACTTTTTATACCCTTCACCACAGGTGGAAGAGTCGCGGGTTCGAATCCCGGTAAATTCTCTTTTTTTGTACATTTTTTTTATTTTCTTAAGATTTTTTTTTCTTTTTTTTTTAACATTTAATAATTACTTTAAATAAAATTTTATATTAATAATTAAATAATCCATAAATAGGCTAAAAATATCAAAATTTTTATAAAAATCCTCTGATATAAACAAAATACAAACGGTTTTATTTATATTTTTTGCACCGATTTAAAAGAATTTATAAACAGATTTTTAAACCATTTTCGCATAAATTAAGAAAATTTTATACATATAGCCTGTTCCTCGATCTCGAACGAAAAACTAGTCGAACGATAGCAAGTCACTCGAATTCGAGTCAATTTGGGTTTCTCTATTTCGAAAGGCTTCGATCGACTTGACTTACGTGTGTCAATTTTTGTTTCTTACGCATTTACAAATCACAGAGATGCCAGATCATATATTTTGAGCATTTGTTAAAATTTTCTTTAAAAGTAGCAAAAATACTACTTAACTGCTTAAAGACAAAAACAACCCTGTTTAACAGTGATCAGCTGTATATGACAAATGAAATAAAAAAAAAAAAATAACAATAAACAAATCAATTTTTATTTGCAAAGTCTGTTTATTTGTGAAAATTTTTGTTATCAATTGGTTGTGGGTGAAATTGTTGTTTGAAGAGCTTTTCTGTTGCCTGTTGTCTGTTCGGTGCGGTCACTGCTAAAGTCCTTGTAAAATAAAAGATGTAAAATAAAAAATGTAAATATGAGTTTCTTGGGCAAACGTAAGCCACAAACAACACACACATACCTTTTCCACTCAGCAACAGCGTAATAGGGGGTGAAACGGAGTTTAGTTTTCTGGTCAAATTTTCCTCCTCTGTGGAAAATTTGTTTGCTCCGAACACCAGAGTCCTTCTGGCAAAATCATGCCTTTCTTCCAAATAAAATACAAGCGTCTTCGGATGGTCCATTGTTGATTTTTTTTTAACTAAAATTTAAAATTTTAATAAACTATAAATATTTGTATTATTTTGTACTTACTTTTTGTTATCCATTGCTTTTTTACTTCATTTTGCTTTTAAAAATATCAAATATATATTTACTCGACAAAAAAATAGCAAGTGACTGATTTTGACATTTGCGTTCGAGCTGTTCGAAATAGAGAAACCAAATTTTGTATGAAAACAGTTACGTTTTCATTCGACTTGTCGTTCGAGTCATCGTTCGCATAGAAATAGAGTTAGAGAAACCCAAATCAGTTTTCTTTCGACTAAAAAGCGAACGAACGTGTTCTTTCGAAATAGAGGAACAGGCTAATAATTTCCTTTTGAGTGCAACTATTTTAGGTCATAACTTATAATAATTTATAAAAAAAAATTATAAACTATTTTCCTTCAAATTTTTAAAATTAAGCTAAAGAAATTAAAAATATTTTTGATAAAAAAGCGAAATAAAATCCCAAACGAAATTATTTTCTTTCACCTATTCACCTTTTATACACAAACAACAAACACTATTCTAGATCTGTAATATGACCTATGGATACGTCTTATATAGCAAAAGATCGAAAATCTTTAGTATAACATATTTGCTGAAAAACTCGGAAATATCTGTTCAGATACAAAAAAGTTATGCCCAAAACATAAATTTTTTTAAATACCTATTTTCTGGAACCATAAATATTCCCGAGTCCAAGTTTTATCACCAAACTAAATGGTTAATTTCCTCTTAAAGGAGTCCGTATATAAATCTGTCCATTCCATATATGTCCATATATAGACTTCAGTTTTTTCCCAAACATGGTGAAGGGTATATAAGATTCGGCATAGCCAAATTTAGCCGCTCTTACTTGTTTATTTTAAATTAGTGACATATTCACAAATTTTGATGAAGTGATATGTTCTTTTTCAATAGTTAGTTATTTAACTGAGTATCGCTTATTGGCACTGTGGTAAGTTTTCTTACCCGCGGCGCAATGATTGATTTTATAATGCATTCCTTTAATTCTTCTGAAAATTAATGTGGTTGTATATAATTTAACTTTGCTTTGTTGTTATTATTTCACTTTATACTATGTTGTGTGTTTATATTTTGTTCATTCATTCTTGCAGTTTATTTTCACCAACAAACTTTATTATTATCGTTTGCTTTCTTGGTAGGTTTTTTTTTTTTGCCTTCTATTTCATTTTCGGTGGCATTATATAAAATAACAATGAGCCAATTTGATATCAACATACATAAATTTATGCATGTTGTTACAATATTTTATATTTACATATATTATAATTTTATTTTTTCACTTGGTTTCATTTTTTTATAAGTAGTTATCATTATTTGGGTTATTATTGCCGTTATTATATACTTGAAAGTGATATTTTAGAGATTTTTATTTTTTTTTTTGCATTCACTACATAAAGTGTTGCTTGTTTTTGGTGTAATTATGAGTTGAATATTTTATTTATATATTTAATATGCTTACTTTAAATTATAGTGGTTATAATGCATATAATTATGCTTGAATATCGTATCTATTGAAACTTAGATACTTAAGGTAGGCAATTATAGTTTTAATCTTCTTAATATAGATAACTTATTATAGATTTTTTATAATCGTAATATGTTGATATGTACTTAAAATTTAAGATGGGTTCTTAAATGAACATGATTTCTGTGTGGATATTTTAAGGTTGTGTTACACAGATCCAAATTAGAATTAGGTTACAAAGATCGAAATCAGAATTATGATTTTCACAATTTCATAATATTAGTTTGCAAATAATATATAAACATTTTTTTTTTATATTTTGGTCTGTCCATAAAAATACAATAAAAACTAAACAAACTTTTTAAACACTGTTGTTATATCACAGCAATTGTTTCAGTCTAAAAAAAATATATATCAAAAAAATAAAAAAATTTTATTTTGTGAAAAATTCTTTAGGGCGGGTAACTTATCTAATAAATAGCTAGAGTAAAACGTTAACCACAGATATTTCCATATAAATTTGACATTCAAAATTATGGTTATGGTGGTAAGTTTTGGTTATTCTAAGATGAGTTATCAGGTCTGAATCGTAAAACTATAAGTTGTAAAAAAAGTTTTTTGGTTTAATGCACGGGTGCCCAAAAGTTCCTTATGGAAGAGCAAACACCAATACATTTAAGGAATAACTAATTTTTACTCAATATTTTTTATTGTAAAAACCAATACATACAAAGAAAACAGAAAAAAAAATATTTCATATCATACGTTAAACAAAAACAAAATCTACATTGATGATCGCTGTCGTCAATGTTTACCAGCAAAGCATTCGAAAGTGTTGTTACTTTGCACTTGCGTGTATACAGTGAAGAACGACAAAAAAAAAAAAAAAAGCCAAAGTTGTTTGTGTATTGCGTATTGCTATTTTTGAGAGCTTTATGTGTATTAAAACACACAGCCTATAGCTAAGAGCATTTACAAAAACAAATGAGCATCAAAAGCATAGGGCTTGGACACACTTGGTTTATTGCTTTCCAGCAAAGAAATACCAACGATTTTTTTCTTAAATAATGCAATCAAATAAAATGCATAATACACTAGGTTGATTAAAAGTCAAGTAGTGTTTAGGTCCGATATTTTAATGGTCTTAAATTGACCAGTTTAAATATTTGTACATAAATGGATAAACAATAAAAATTAAAGTCGGATAGTAATTTTGATTATTTCTGGTGTCAGATATACCAAATCAGTCGTAAAATATAATGAAGATAGACATTGCAAGACAATTTAAGAGGTAGTGTAAGTGCTGGCAAAAGGTACTTTCCCCAAACCAATAATACATCGGAATACTAGTGTAAAAAAATTTTAAACCTTAACAAAACCAAAAATTTTAAAATAAAATTTGAAAAAGTTAATTTCTAATTTTTTTGACTATACCGGTCCTCTAACTTGGCCGTTAGGTTTGGCAAAATCAAAATTAACAGGAAATATAACATTTAACAGGTTAAAACTTAGATGAATGATAATTACTGCCCAACAGTTGGTTGTTTTACTATGACAACACTCTCATAAGGTTTGTTGGAAATAATTTGGGCAAAATTTCGGAAAGCAGTACAAATTCTGGGAAAGGTATTGATCCTTTTTATGAACAAATCGAAAACTATAGAACTAAATCTGAATTAAATTACTGATAAACTTAATTTAGGCAAATACCGGGAAAGTGGGATTATAGGGTGATTAGGTCCAACTATGGATGGATATTTTTTTAAATTTTAAGACATGATAAACGTTCCCATAGTACATTCACAATGCCGAAGGGACATTCTATGGGAGGTATGTTTGATTATGAATGTATTCTAACAGAGATCAACATGGTCAATAGAAGCACCTTGGGTCAATAGAAGCGTCGTTACGTCAATAAAAGCACAGACAGAGAAAATAGATTCATTGGGTTCCCGCGAGCAGCCGCGGCAACGTACCTCGAACACACCTAATGTGTTGAATTTTTATAGAAAAATAGTAACGCATACTTTAAAGCTATTAAAAATGCAATAAATTTCAAAGTATAGTTTTAGTAAAAACATGAAAAAACATTTTATTGCATACTTTTCAGAGCAAATTTTACTTTTTACTTTCTATTACTATAAAAACAAAATGATTTACTTGTTTTCTACTATAAATCAATTTCAATTACTATACTTCTAGATTTTTGGAGCATAAACAATAACTGGAATTGAATGAACTGTAAGGAAATTCAAAACAAAGAAGAAAAAAAAAAACCTCGAAAAAACTTTAATAAAAAAGGGAATTGGTAGTAACGAATATAAAAAACAATTCAATATTGAAAAGGATTTAAAACCACAACAATAACCAAAAAAAAAGCGGAATAAAATTTACAAAAATATTTTATTAAAAATAAAAATTATTAAATAAAAACAAATAACAATAGACTGAATTAGAGTCCAAATATTTTTAAAAAAATTAATTCAAATTCTCAATTTAAAATAGAATACAAAACAAAAATACATAAATATTTAAACAAACCAATAATAAATGCAATTAATTTAAACATATCATAAATTAATAATAAATATTTAAATAAAATTAAAAATATAAAATTGCATTTAAATAAATAAAAAGCAATATAAATACAATTCATAGAAAAATACAACAATTACAATATTCAATTTCTTCATATGAAAATACTGCCCTTTTAACAAATAACAAAATTACAAAAAAAAAATATATATATTTTAATTCTGTAAACCAACATTGCCACATATTTCTGGGAAAAAATTACTACACATACAGAGTATACATAACATACAAACATATTAAATTACAACACAAAGAAAAATAAATTAAATTATACTAACAACGAACAGTTAATTAATAACAGAATATTTTCTTGTAATTATATTAAAAAAAACATTAATTATAAATAAAAAAAAAACTCTGAAAAGATCATACTTTTCATTTAACAAGACACAATTAATGTTAAAAAAGTGAATACAATTTTTGCTAATAAAAACTTTCAATAGATTAACTAAAAAGCATCATAAATAATTTGCATTCATATGTATAAGTGTTAATTTATTAACAATTATTAAATGTCAGAAAAAAAGTATTCATTATTAAGCAATAATATTTAAAACAACAATAACAAATTAAATCAAATCATATAAAAAACATGAATTCAAACATATAAACAGTAATGAAATTCAAAAACCAAAAAAATTTAAAAACCATAAAAATAACTGTAAAACAGCGGATATGAAAAAATAAACAATTTCAATTCATTCATATATAAAAATACCTTAAAAAAAAACAAATAAAACTACAAATGACAAGTGTTTTTAGTGCGTATACAATATAATGGTGTATTAAACAAACAAAAAAAATTTACAAAAGAGAGAAAACTTTAGTAAAATTATTGAAAAGATTTCATCATAATATTCTACACTTTCCACAAAAATTTAAGGTACGTGAAAATAATTTTATTTAAACATCTTGCGTACACCTATTATTCAAAAGAATCGCGCAAAGAAAAAACATGATTTCTTGCCCAAATACACCAACAATAGTTGAACTATAATATAGTTATCATATGATAACCATAATTTTACCATAATAAATTTAAATTTAAGAATATTTAATTTAGAAATATTTTTCATAAACAAAAAATTTGATATTTAGGACCTTTTCAAGAAAAGGAATTTTTTAAAGAAAATTCTTCAAAAAAAAATTTAAAATTCTAAGGACTTTTTTAATAAGAAAACATAAATTCTATGGAATTTTCATAATCGAAAAATTCTAAGTTACTAGTGTTTTAGATAATCCGTAGAGTTTTAGAATATTTCTTCTAAAAAAGTCCTTAGTACAAGGACGGATCAATAAGTCCGTGACTTTTTGAACTTCCCTCGTAGTTTTGTGAGACGAAACACTGCTCCCACCAAGTACCACCTGTTAATAGACAACTGTCGAATTTTGAGCAAGTTCCGTCATTTACTTTGCGTTTAACAGCTGTTTAAAACATACAACCTCGTGCATTTTTTTAAAAATGGAAAAAAGTGAATTTCGAGTTCATCAAACATTATTTTTTGCGAAAAAAAACCGTCAATCAAACAAAGAAAAAGTTTGATAAGTACTATTGGGACTCTGCACCATCGATTTCAATGCTAAAAAAGTGGTTTGCTGACATTCGTTGTGGCCTTACAAGCACGGAAGATGCCGAACATTCTGGACATCCAGTTGAGGTCTCTATACCCAAAACAATTGAAAAAATTCACGATATGGTATTGGCCGATCGGAAATTGAATGTGCGATAGATTGTGGAAGACAAAGGCATCTCACATGGCTAAATGGTTTCAATTTTGAACGATCACTTTGATATGAGAAAGCTTCCCGCAAGATGGCTGCCGCGTTTGCTCACAATCGACCACCAGCGGAATCGTGTGACAGCTTAGTTTCCATGGCAAAAATCCTTGAAGTAGACTACGAATTTCCCCTTTATTCTCCGGATTTAGCTCCCAGTGACTATTTCCTCGGTGCAAAGAGATTTTGCTCCAACGATAAAATTATTGATCAAACAAATGCCTATTTTATGGTCTTCCAAAAATCCAATTTTTTGGAATGGGATACAAAAATCGCAGAAACGTTGGACTTAGTGTATTGAGCAAAAAGGAGATTATGTTGAAAAATGTTTTTTTTTTTTTGCAAAAAAAAAACTGTGTTTCATTCAAAAAGTCACGGACTTATTGACCCACTCTCGTATCTAAGAATATTTCTACTAGAAAAAGACCCCAGAATCTAAGTGTCTTTAATAATATGTGAATTTTATCCAAGAAACAGTTTGCAGAATCTAAGAATTTTACTTTAAACAATTCCCAAAAAATATAAAAGATTTTCTATCTAAAAAGCTGGTATTTTTTATATAAAACATTTTCATACAAATGAACTCTTGAGTCTATAGACTGTTTCATAAATAAAATATTTCATTTTCATAAACCATTTCATTAATATTCTGAGCGTTTTTTTTGCAGAACAAAGGCATACTTAAAAAAAAATATTTTTGAATGGAAAATTAAAAAATATAAAAACTTTAAATATAGAATCTTTTTGAATTATTTTAACAATGAATTAATTAGTGTAAATTATAATGTAATATGTATAAGGCATTTTCGAAAATAAAAACCCCAGGTGAAAACGATTATATATTATCATTTTTACATGAATGTCTAAACTTAAACCAATTTTTTTTTTAGCAAGCTGACTGTAAATGTTAAAGTCATGTTTTATTTGATTTATAATTATTCACTAACTGTTCTCAGCATTTTATGGTTCCATAATTATCATATTTTATTCATAGTTAGAATTTTTGAAAATTTTAATCCAAACAATTCCTTTTATCAAAATATTTTATTTTAATACAAAATTATTTCAATTAAAATTAACAGAAATTACTCAAATACACATACAAATATAGAAAACAAAAAGTGAGTTGTGTTTTGTAGTTATTTAGGACAAAAAAAAAACTTTTAATTTGAAAAGCAAACCACAAAATTGTTTTTTTTTTCTAACGTTTTGTCAGTTAAATATTTATGGTTACTTTAAACGACTTTCGGTTCTTTTTTTACTTTCGCCGGTTACACAGTAAGTACATAAAAGTGACACACTAAAACGCTGGGAAACACGAAAACCCTGGGACACACGAAAACACTGTGATACTTAAACTTAAATTTCGGTCATAGAATTCAGTGGCGAACACCGTTTTGAAGAGTCAGGTAATTTTAACAATATATTTAAATTTCAAAATTTGTAATGACTCAAACATTTTTTATTATATTTTAACAAAAAGACTGAAATTTGTTTTCCCATGAAATTTATTGTTTTTTCACTTATTTACTACATATATATTAAGGAGGTAAGGAATTGGAATATTAATTCTACACCGGGATGTGTTAAATTCGAGTTAAAGTACAACATTACGTATACGTAATATTATTATAACAGATTTTAATGAATCTTATTCCGTTTTATTTTCTGAACAAAATTTTGGTTTTTTTGATTGCAAACGAAAAAAAATATTAAATAAGTAAAAAAATTAATAAATAAAGTCAATGTAAAAGTATTTTCGAAGTCTTTTCAGTAAAGTTCAACCAAAAAATTGGTTGGGTCAATACCAACTTTGAATATAAATATCTTGTTAAATGACTCTTCAAAACAGGGTTCGCCACTGAATTATACCACCCAAAATTAACCTTACGTATCTCAGAGTTTTCGTGTGTTATTAGAAAAGTTTAAATTTTACTTACAGTGTTATTAAACAATGATTAAAAATAAATAACAAAATGACCTGAATATTATGAGAAATAAGTAAGAAACTTTTTGACTATATTTTCGATTAATTTGATATGTATTTTAGATTGTTTTTAACGAAATAATATAGTGAGTGTGTTAAAACTTTTTTACAAACAAATAACTTGATTGAGACAACCATACTCGAATGCAGTAATTATAATATAGTATCAGTGATCATGTTGCAACCATGTTTTTTATCTACGTGTATGGCAAAGAAAGTAAGATTTTGAAGATAATTTATTTAAGAAGTTTAACAAAAATGGCACTAAACATTAATTTATTTTAACGAAATTAGTTCCATTTACAAAAAAGTTTAAGTTTAATTTAAAAAAGAACTATTAGCTAGTTTTATAGTTAGAGGGATATTCGTAATACATGTCCTCATGGTGGCATGTGAGTCCTAAAGAAAAAATAGTAATTTATTTTACAAGTTAAGTCATCCTTCTTGCTAGGAAATCGTTTGTTGAACAAAAATAGTTTATAGGCAGAAAGAGTACTAAATTATAATTTATATTGATACAATATAATTGCCTAATAAAAAATTACTACTACGCCAAAAACTACTTAACATTTGAAGACCGCTTTTTGTCGGAGGATTAAATAATAAAAAAATATTATTGGTAGAAAACTTTATTATATTTATGACATTCCTTCAAAAATATGTAGCATTTTTATAAATATGAAGAAAATTTTTCATAAATATGAAGAAGTAATCCATAAACCTAAATTAATATTTTTAAAAATAAATATGAAGAAACATGTCATCAACTTGGATTTTTATACACTTTTATTATATTTATGAAGTTTTAAATTGAATGAAAATTTTTCACATAAATAAAGTATTTCATAATTATGGTCAATAGCGTTCCCAGTATTTTGGTTTGGTTGGTAGACCCAAAATATTTTTTTTCATGATTCAAAAATTTCTGCAAAGAAAAATATATAGCGAAATTATAAAGAAGTGTGTGTTTGAGGTTTTTAACTTTTGAATTCTTAACTATTGAATAAATATTATCTATTTTCTAAAAATATTATTCCTGAAATATTGTGTAGCACAAATGTTTATTAAAAAATTAAATATATATTTTATACGTTTGCTTATTATATTAATTTTATGTTTAGGTGTCTAAAATATATAAAACAAAATTAAAATTTCTAAATAATTGCAGCTTATAATACATAAAATTTTTTTCTTGAAAACGAAGCCAAATAACATACTGAAATTTTCTGAATCAACAGATTAATTACTCGCCTGTGTAAATCACTGAATATGTTGAAGCTTTTCAGTTGAATGTGGAAAAGCAAAAAATTTTATCATTTGTGAAATACAAATTTTATCATATTAAAAATAAAAATTTGAAAAATGTGGAAAATTCGGATTTGGAAATATTTTGTATGCAAATCTGTTAATCCTGAAATATTTTGATTTATAGAAAATTAAAAGATTCGTGTGAAAGTGAAATTGTGTACATCAAGTTATAGGTGTACATGTATTTTGTTTGGAGCATATACGTTCAACCACTTTGATTGATATTTTATTTATAGTAATAGACCATCAAAAATATCTTGCTACAATAGGATGGCTGCTATTTTTGTGGATAAATTGCCTACATTATCAATAAGTTATTATGTTGTTATATAGAACTGGCACCTCTCTATATTATCTTTTAACATTTAGAGCAGGGCCTCTCTAAATCTATAGCTCACGGATATATTGATACAATTTACCTGGCTCATGATTATAATAATTTTTAAAATATGAATGTTGAGTGCGGACTGGCTTAATTGTTCTAATTCTTCTGCCACACTTACATATCAGAAAAATTAAGGCTAAACTGTGCGGAATCTTATCTTGCCATTACATTAAGCTTAACATTCAAAATTTAAAAAAATGTTTGGCTTTTGCACCAGAAACTCCTGCGATTTTATAGACAAAATTATAAACAAAATTTAGAAATTACCTCTTAGTTTTTAAAACAAATGCAAAAATTCTTGCGGAGTTGTATTTATTTTGTGTTTGTGTATGAAAACAAGGGGAAAGTTTTTTTAAATTTCAAAACAAAATATTTTCTGTCTTCAAAAATTTACAAATAATCTTTTTCAAAAAACATACACTTCAAATTACGGTGCCAAATTTGATATCAAAATTTTTTTCAGTAAAATTTCACTTCAGCCTGTTCGCACAGATCCTAAATAAACATTTAAAAGATTCTGTGAAAAAATTATTTCAAAAATCTTTGATTTTTTAATAGGATAATAACAAAAATCACCATAAAGTCATTATAGCCTATACCACATATCTTGGTAAGTTGCGAATTGGTACAATTTTTTCTACGAAAATATCAGGAAAGAGCAATAAGATTTTCATAACATTTTTCGGTTTAAAAACGCTGCAAACGAAGAACCAGGAGGAACTGAGCCCAAATTGAGACCGAGTATTTTGCCTGAAATTCAGTTAGCCAAAAATTCGATTGTCGCAATGAATTTTTTTTCTCAGTGTGAGCACTATCTTCTTTTATGAACATAGATATACAGGTACCGTGCAAGAAATTGCTTAAAATGGCATTTGTGTGGTAATACCATTGAAGTCCAAAACATTAAAGATTAGATATGATATTTCCATGGCTACTGTATCCAAACATGAACCCTTTTTAAGCATTTTAGATAGGAGTCGTCCTAACAATTTCATTCAATTATCTGTAGAAGTGCGACCATTAGCTTGATTATAAAACTCTTTCATTTTACATGGAAATACATCGCTAAAACATCACAGCACAGACAGCAACCAGATTCATTGTGATAACCGAATTCCATGCCAACTAAATGATATGGTTGTAGCAACTGAATTATTTGGTTAACGAAATCAAATGTATTCCTAATCCAACTGTAGTGTATTTCTTAAACCGAAATTTTGTTTTTCTAACCAGATTTCTGTTTTATTAACCGATTTTCTGTTACTACAAACAATTATATGGATGCCTCCAATAAAACCATTCGGTGGGCAAAAAATTAGCTTATAACAATTAATCTGTTTTATCTGTGTAGGTGATGGTGTAATGGCGGTGTAAATGTTCGATCCCCAGCGACAAAAACATCAATTCAAAAAAATAATAAAAATTATATTTATTTTATATCTCAAACATAACGCGACGTCCTCCTTGGACGTTCCTATATCACTGAATCCCATTGCAGTAAAATAACATAAAAGAGCTATGCATCATATGGCGAGCAAAACTGTTCTTAAATTAAATATCTTTCGGAATTACTGTGTTGTCATAAATATTGCCCTACATATTCATCACATTTCACCTCTCATCTCTTCTCTCTCCCCTTTCCAAAAAAGCATCACATTCATTAGTAAGAGGAATTTCCTGAATTTCACAGACTGATTCAGTTTATAATTACTGGTTTTTCTCTAAACCCTTTGTCGCTTTCCTAATGCGAACCGTTGCTTTAGATTATGAAATAGAATTTACCGAAATTAAAAGGTCTCCAAAAATATCACGCACCCAAATTTAAGCCACCCTAATGGATATATTTGTTTATATTTCAATTGTATTGTAATTCATTATTTATTTTAAATTCATATTGTTTATTTGATATCTCAAAAATGTGTTCATGAATTTTTATTTAAATATTTATATAAATTTTTATTTTTATATAAAACCACAAAAAGATCAATAGAACATTTTAGACATTATTAAAAAAATGTGTGCGTTCAGCAGATATAAATTAATATATAACAATTCCACAAGAGTTGGTGAAATAATTGATAAATCAACGCCCACTCAATAGGTTGAGTATTTTTGATAACTTCAAATTTTTGTAATACCCTTAATCAAACAGTGTTATATTTATTGTACTTCTCTTAATATTATAATATAAATTAAAATAAAAAATTCGAAATTTTCTTCACAGCATATATATTACGATACGCTGCAACACAACTGTTGTAAGACACATTTTTCTTATAAGCATGACCGATGTAAGCAATTGATTTATTTTACTAAAGTTAAGACTTTACTTTTTTGCAAGGTATCTTAGAAAAGCTGCCATTAAATATTTAAGAGAAGTTTTATCAAAAAAACCGGTTTAATATTCATATTCCAAAGCTGGCATATAATATATTTATAGTCGAACTCCGTCTTGAGTCTTCAGTTTGCACCTACTTAAAATTAGGCACAAATTCGATTTACGTCTCCTATTAAAAAAATAAATATTATTTTGAGCTAATAGATTTTTGATCCCAAAAATGATTATTTTATTCGTTATTTATTGAAAAAGTATAATTTTTTTTTTTGGAGTAATACTTCTTTTATTTTGCTGATAAACATTTCTATAAGAACCCAAAAAATGTCCATACAAAATTCTGTTTTATTTAAATGATGTTCCACTCAAACAAAGTTATTTGCCCAGAAAAATTTTTTAATGAACAAAAAAAAAAAAAAAGTCAAGCAATTTTTCACAAAACAAATTTAAAAATTCAAAAAAAAAATCGAAACATCTAAAATCGTTTTCGACTTTGCCTGCTTATGAACTATGCCCTATTAAAGGGTGTTTAAGTTTAAACATTTCTTCCCCGTACCGAGTGCAGTTCTACACACACAATTCTCGAGGGTATAAAAGCGATTCAACATAGCCCAGTTTTACCACAAAATGAGTCGACAAATTCTAAAACAAATTACCAATTAACCTCTAGATCAAATTTATCTTCACAAATATTTAAATAACAAAATTTTTATTAATTAAATAAATTCCTCTATAAACACATGTTAACATACTAAAATTCAATTCAAAATTTACTACATTAATGCAAAACTCTAAACATGTTCGAAAGAAAATTCCCTCAGGAGAAGTAAAAAAAGTAAAGCATGTTTTACTATGTCATGCAATATAAAAAATTTCTTAAGAAAACAAATCAAAATTCCACCAAGAAAAAAAAAAAACAATAAACTTGAAAAATATTTCGAATGTAAAATGCTACTGCAAGTCAAGGCATCCAGCAAAATTTAGAGAAGTAATAAAAACTAAACAATATAAACGAAAATAGAAAATAATCCAAAACAACTACAACACAAAAATGCAACATTGAAAACATGTATTTTGTTGCTGTGCTAAAAATAACTTTTACATGCCACTAATTTTAACATACGGCATATATCAGAAAAGCAAAAAAAACATAACATATGTTATCAAATGCAATACTTTTCCAGCTTCCACCATTCGAATTCAAATAAATGATGAAGACAGACGACTGTGCGCTTTTGTAATAATGACGAAGAAAACTATGAAATAAATATACAATGAAACTAATATAAACTTATAGCGTCAAATATTATTAAAAATGAAACACATTTTTATTGCTAAAAAGTGACAAACAAAGTAACACTACCCATGTAAGTATGCAATCTTTGCAGTAAGACAAAAATTTGTAGGCCAAATAAAGGGTGTCCCAAGAAGAACGCAATTTTTAAATCTGGCAACATTCGAAGTGTCATTGTTTGACATTTGAACAATTGTTATTGTTTGCTAGTAGAAGGTACGAGGTTAGTAAAAATGGAGCGCTACACGAATGAACAACGCATTCTCATTGTGAAATTGTTTTACCAAAATGGTGAAAGTTTTGCGGCTACAGTTCGCAAATTGCGATCAATTTGGGGTCACAATAATGCTCCAAAAGAGTCAACTGTAAAGAGATTAATGGATAAATTTGCCGAAACTGGGTCTGTTAGTGATGTAAAGACAACAACGCGCCATCGACCAGGTCGATCGACCGAAAATGTCGCAGCTGTACGTGATGATGTCGCTCAAACTCAATCCACCTCAATTCGACACCGAGCTCAGCAAATTGGTGTCTCCAAATCCACTTTGCAGCGAATTTTGACGAAAGATTTGCATCTTCATGCATACAAAGTTCAATTGACTCAGGAACTGAAGCCAGCTGACCATGGACAGCGAAGGGAGTTTGTTAATTGGGTATTGGAGAGACAACATGAAAATGCTGATTTTGCCAATAAAATCATCTTCAGTGACGAGGCCCATTTTCATCTTGATGGCTTCGTCAATAGGCAGAATTGTCGCATTTGGGGTGAGGAAAATCCTCGAGTGATTCACGAGAAGCAAATGCATCCTCAACGTGTCACTGTGTGGTGTGGTTTTTGGGCTGGGGGAATCATTGGACCTTTTTTTTATGAAAATGAGGCAGGTCAAGCGCAAACAGTCAATGGTGTTCGGTATCGTGAAATGATAACCAGTTTTTTCTTGCCTAGAATTGAAGAAATGAATGTGGAGGGCATGTGGTTCCAACAAGACGGCGCCACATGTCATACAGCCAGAGAAACAATTCAATTGCTGCATCAGTCATTTCCCGGTCGTGTTATTTCGCGTTTTGGAGATCAGAATTGGCCGCCTAGATCGTGCGATTTAACACCATTAGATTTTTTTCTTTGGGGTTTTTTGAAGTCGATGGTTTACGCGAATAAGCCGACGACGACTCAAGCCTTAAAAGAGGAAATTGGACGCTGCATTAATGAAATACCGCAGCATTCATGCAAAACTGTCATTGAAAATTTCATTAAAAGATTGCGTGCATGCCAGCAAAGCCGCGGCGGCCATATGCACGATATATTGTTCCATACATAACCTCATTCTGTCTACTTTACGATATAATAAAGTTTCACGATTTTTTTTTTTAAATATCTGTGTTTTATTTAAAATTTAAAAATTGCGTTCTTCTTGGGACACCCTTTATGTGTACATAAATTTGACAAAAATATAAAAGTTTGATTCAAAAGTTTCTTAGTATGGAAAATAATACATCGATGGTCATAAGTTGACATCATCCACTTAACTGCCAATTTTTACAAATGGAGATAAAAGCACACAACGACGTGTATATTCTAAGTGTAACCAAACTGTTATTTAAGATTTGGCAATTAGTGACAATCTAAATATAAACATTAGGGTTTCGAATAAAAATTGTAGATATGTGTTTGAGTGTAGAAATACGTCTCTCAAAAATTTATATAATGGATAAGAACTGCCTTGTCAGCTCTGTATTTTGAAAAAGGTATTAAAAGGGGTAAATAGGAGTTTTTGTACATTTTCGCAACAATTTTTACAATTATAATAATATTAGAAGAAAAATACTTAAAGGATTGAGATTTTAGTAAATTTTCGGTAAATTGTTTTTGTAATAAAAAACGTTCAGATTATAATAATTTGCCAGGCAACTGATGTCCCAAGAACCACTACATCTACAAATTCGAACTCAAATTTAGAGTTTTAGATAAGATATGCTTCGTTAACTCGTTTTAAATGAATGCCAAAAAGGCCGGATTTTTTAAACACTATTTTCAAATTTAATTTAAAAAAAAATGTTGTACAAAAATTTAAAAAAATGTAAATAGAT
This sequence comes from Eustalomyia histrio, assembly GCA_949748255.1. NCBI lineage: Eukaryota > Metazoa > Arthropoda > Insecta > Diptera > Anthomyiidae > Eustalomyia > Eustalomyia histrio. Next base: position 70,427,006 of record OX456525.1, read on the forward strand.
TATGACCGTCGTGACGATTATATGATATTCTATACCAAGTATAATTTAGGTCAAATTTCGGGAAGTTTTTTATGAACCGGCCGGAAAAGAAAATTTCCGGAAATGTTAATTTAATCAAATACCGTTTTGTTTTGATTGCATCAACACACTCAGGGATTGATCTCTACAAATGCAGTGCATTGTGTTGATGTCATGAAAATTGGTTATGGATAGGAGGAGAGAGGGCGTAGTGCTTATGAATATAAAACTTGAATTTCTTTGTATTACAGGTGCCAGAGAAAACCTCTGTAGTGAGTTTATTCCATAAAATACCAGTCAGACGTATGAACGAATTCTCTCTATAACGTGTTGTGCGATTCACTGCACAATCATCCACAAAGAGATGAACTCTTATCTCAGCAGAGCACCTCCTATGATAATATCGAGGGAACAGTGTCATAAAGCCCACTCTTCGACGATATTACAATGCATTAATAGTACTGGATACCCTAGTGCCGACGATACCCTCACCATCCACAAGCTTTAAAATATACTTTAAAGTTCCTACCCCTATAATTGAATTGAATTCCAATTTTCGTTGGGATTAAGAAGATCGGATGGTACTTCTGGCACCGTTTTAAAAAACACCAGAGACTTGAATGGTTCCTTCTACACTTTAAACTATTTGCAGGACTATTTGCAGGACCCTACTCTCATAGTTTTAAAAGTGCCCGTTTAAGGGAATAATTTATAATCTGCTTATTACCCCCGACCTACAAAAGACTTGGTCTACAATCAAAAAAAGAAATAAACGGCAAATGTGGCTATAATCTGCAAAAGGGTAGGTAGAGTTGAAAGTCAGACCAAGAAAGTCATTAAAATAGAAAAGAAAAAGAGAAGGAGAAATAACAGAACCTTGCGGTACCCCTGAATTTAGCTAAAACTTGTCGGATGAGATTCCATCTTTTACAATCCAAATAGAGCGATCTCTGAAAAAGTTGTAAATAAATTAATAAGACCTTTCTATGGGAATAAGGTTTGAATTTGGATCGTTTGTAACCAAATTAATAAGGAATGGAAATGTATATACCAATTTTCATTAAAATATCTTTTTATTTGGAATCTGTAGTTTGAATAAAGTTTATACCGGGAAGGCGTATGGACCAAATTTGATCTAAATATCTTTATATTTTTGATCTGTGGGTAGATTATAAGGTTTACATAGATACAGGGACAGCCATCGCTACATCGAATTAAGAAATTATTCTTGAGTCGATTTATACCAACACAGGGTGGCTCAACATGAACTTTAGAGTTTGAATTATTATAACTTTTTATTTACACAAGTATAAGTTGTATAAGTTGGGTATATTGGTGATAACATCAGCACATTATACCCTTGCCACTTAGTGGGGTAGGGTACATATAAAAAGGGTCTGTATTGAATTTTGAGACAATTTCACTGGTTTTGCATATATTTGGTTTATTAAGTGCTTCTATAGAATTTGAGTAATAATTAATAGGCCAATTCATTATTAAAACCGAAAATAACAAGAGAAATAACTAAGAAAGATCATACCCCAACCCACACACTCCGATTTTAAAAGGTAAAAAATGGGTGTCTCACCGTCTTTTAAGCTTTTTAGAGTATTTGAATTAAAGAGACCATAACCAAGTGTGGTATAATTGCAAATGGATTCTAAGGGGCTTTTTTTAACTCGCAGTTGTAAAAATATAAAAAACTTTAGGTACTTTAATCCCTATAATGCAATTTTTTTTATATTCGTGCTATTTTTGACGAATTTTTCCGCGAAACTTTTTCTAGTCTTTTTGAATATAACTTTCCAAACTTATGGTAAAACTTGGGGATTATATATATCAAGCTTTCTTATTTCTCAAATATGTTGTATTAATATAGTTTGTATATAGAATTTCCAACATTTACGGCATGGTGCCCAACAAAAAATAACAAAAAATTTCAGAATTTCTTACTCTTATTTTCCTACTAGATCCTCAAGGTGGGTGAGACAGATTATTCTGTTCTTATCACATATAAAAATTTTTGATTGGGGTACTTTCTTTTAAAATAAAATATAATTCCATTAATTCGAAATGACAAAATATTGTGTTAAAAGATTTGTTTTAAATTGTTTCCCCTTTACTTTATATCCCTCCACATTTACTTTCAGCTATTTGCCACAAAATTGTTTCAAATGATATATTTATTATAACATATTCTCTCTTCGCGAGACTTTTAAGCTACAATTTATTTTAAGATCACATAAAAAAAAAATATTTTCAATATTTAAAGGTGTACACACACACACAAATGTTTGTAGTACATTGTGATGTTTATAAACTCTTTGGTTTATTTCATTTCATTTTGATTTGATAGTTTGTTGTTATTGTTTTTGAGCTTCAATGATGTTATTTTTGTGGGTTTTTATTGAAAAATAACATTATTATCACCACCATGTTGCAATTGGCTATTTTATGTAAATTAATGTATGTATATTTTTTTTTTTTTTGATTTTATTATTTATAAGGAAATACATTCTTGTATTATTGAAATTTTTCATTTGCATAAATAGGTAGCATGTGTTAAAGGAACAAATTTTGTAAAAAATATCTCTATATAAAAATCCACTTAGGCGAGATCTTTGAAAATTTCTTCGGGGAGGCCAAAAATTGTATTGTTTGGAATTTTCGTTAGAAACTTGTTAAAGTGAGAGTTTAAAAGAGAAAAAGTTTCGTATTAAAGGCCTGCCCAAACCTGAAATTTAAAAATGTGCTCTCTGGAGTATGAACGAATTTAATTCACCGACATTTTTCGCCACGTGATAAAAACTTTTGAGCCACGTGATAAAAATGATTTAATAAGTAAAAAGTGTCTTCTGAATCACCTAGTTCCATTTGATGGAACTGGTAACTTGAAATTAGCCATGAAAGTTTCTCCTCCGGAATGGACAGCATATCCAAACCAACTTGGCTAGTGTAGATTTATTCACTGATAAGGTAATTTTTAGAGTTTTTTTATGCACATCTTAAAAATGGGAATGCATAAGCAGAAAAGTCTACCCTTAACGAAAAAATTTCTTTGTATAGAAACCTGAAAATTAAAAAAAAAATAATATTCCTCCTTCTAGTATAGGCTTTATTTTAATTCTAATTTCTAAGTGGCAACGAAGCAGTAAGGCAGCGAGGCTAAGGTTTAAGCCAAAAATTTTGCATTTTGTACATCCTGAGTTTTATACCGTCCTTGGTCCGACGATCAGCGAAGAAAACTGCATACCCAAAGTGATCAGAAGCAGTTAAAAACCGATTGTAGCCTAAAAGCTGAAAGCACATTTCAATTTCCATCCTGCGGAAAAAATGGATCAGTTGCGAATTGGTGATATTTGAAAACAGGACCGGTTCCTAAAGTACCTACCATTTGACTGGTTTAAAAGTTATGACACATTATTCTGCGTTTGTTTTGTGATATGTTATTTGGGGTTAGTTGTGTGACATGATCTTTGAATCCAGTCCTGTGACATGTCATAGTGGCCAATTGGCTCCCTCAACCCCTATCACAATGAACCGGACACATGCTGTGTTTTGGGATAGGTCCTTTTCCGCAGGTCAGACCTCCATTTTGAACTGGTAAACCAGTTCTCTTGTGATTTTTGGAGCTGTCAGTGTAGAAATGAATTCAATTGGTATCATCCAAAATGCTTTCATCCCTTCACCGCTCTCTTTTACAAATATTAAAATTGCAGTCCGCCAATACACATCTGCCTGATGGAGAGTACCGTCTCCATTGCCGTTGTAGATGTCGACCTAATCGCGGCGCTAATGTCCAGCAACATAGCCCCTGAACCCTTTTGTGTTACCCCTCATTATATTTGGTGAGGATCGAAGGCTACCACACAATAGCGGCATATGTTATTATCGGACTGACGAAAATGGTTTAACTCCCCACCCTCTTCTGCACATTTCTCACAAAAGGTAAACTTTAGCAATTCTACTCTCGATATGGGCGCCCAAGTGCAATCTTCTATCCTGAACAGTCCCAAGTACTTGACTCTTTCCTTAATTTCCTACAATGTTTAAACTCCAGAAAACATGAGGGTTAATTGTATCCCGCCTCCCTGTAGAGTGCCACGATGCGCCCTTACCCTTTAACTTTGTTTCACCGACCTCGCTATATACCAACGTTACCTTAGCATGTGACCGACCCAGTCTAGCATGTGACCGAGACAGTTCGGTAATATAACGGGTCATGCTGCCTTATGGGGGGGTGCAACTTTAGCCCATCTCACTTTCTTGTAAATCATAGTAAGATCGTCGTCTAAACCATTTTTCGTTCGCCGACGTACCATTTCTGCCGGTACCATTTATTCCATTAAAATCCTTATCATCTTTTCCATAGACTCCGCCCTAATGAATATGAAAATTATTCTTAATGATCATATAATGATTTTACGATCGCTAGGATAATACTATGATCAACAATATTATCATCGTACCTTGATAAAATTGATTCAAATTCTAAAAATTCGTAAATTGCAAGATAATTAAATGTTTCATTTGAATTACTTCAATAATTCCACCTTTTTTTACGATGCTAAAATGGTGATAGCATGTAATTTTAGACAAATTTTGTTTAAATTTTTAACAATTGGTGTTACTAATGAAAATGTACAGTATTTACATGTAATGGGAATGGAGTTTAAAAATCATTCAATGGTATTAAAACTATCCTTAGTACTCGAAAAAGTTGTTATGAAATATAATTTAAATTTAAATTCTTGATTACGTGAAAATTCCTAGTTTTGAGTCTTGCCATATTACATATAAAACTTAAGCTTCCTTAAACAAAATTTCTTATTATGAAAATTTTATTTCTTATTCATTTTCTTAATCCATAAATTACAAAAAAAAAATTAATATAACTAATTATTATAAAATATGATGCCTTAAGATAAATAGGTACCATAATTCTTAACACAAAATCCTAACACACTTAGCTAATCTTCAAATCAAACGCAAAAAAAAAAAAAATATTTTCTTAAAATTGCTTTTCTGTAGTATATGTAAAAGAAAAAAATTATCGTTGAAAAAAAAAACCCATCAACAGAGTAGTGTTATTTACAATTCTTAACAGCATAATTAATTGCGTCACTAATTATGGCAAGAACAAGTAGACAACAAGAAAAAGTAGAAACGAACAACATTTAACAACATTTACACATAAAATTTAATTTATAAAACTTAAGTTGTACCAGGAGGAGCAGTGTTTTCCACTACGATTACTTTTTACCCTCTTTAAACTTTGAATGATTAAATATTTAACCTCAAGTAAAGACATGTGTTACGAAAGTTTTTCCTATTTTTCTTTATACGATTACTTTTACACATATACAGTTAAGTTAAAATAAATAGCACTTACTATAATTTAAACAAAATGATTTTATGTTTAAGTACAACTTTTAAATTAAGGAAGGAGTTTTATGCTTTGAACTTAATTTGATTTTTTTTTCTTAAGAAACAGAACATTTAGAAAATTAATGTGGTGCTTTTGTTGGAGTGCAGTAAAAGTGAGATAAAAAAAGTGGTGAAGTGTTGGTCTTCAAATATGGCAACACTGTAATTGCCATAAGATGATAAATATTAGAACAGTTGTTGTGCGCTATTTGATGGAGAGTTCTCGAAATTGTTAAAGCTTTTTAGTTCATAGCCGTGTAAAGTTATTTCACTTCGGTGGACTGAAGCGCTTTGGTGGGATTAAGTGCGACGAAAAACGTTGTCATATGTATGAGGGATAGAAAACTTATACACAATAATTCTAAATTGATATTGCCGTCGCTGGGGATGAAAATCGCAATCTTAACAATCCAACGCGCTAACTATTAACATATATATACCAAAAATTTGATTTTTGAAAAAATATAATTTTTACAATTATTTTTACATAATACACCACATTTTAGAAAAATTGCATTATAACAGCTTTATTGTGTATTCTTCAAAACATATCGCGTCTTAGACATAACATACAATTCAAACCATGTTGGCATGAAATCGCCTTATTTGAGGGCTGGGTCATGGGTGAATAAATTTTTAAAAACTTTGCTATCACGTTTACCCAACCTGTTTTTTCGATGATAGTTAATATGTGTAAAAAACTTTAAAAAAGGATAATCTTTAGTTTAAATACCAAGTAAAAAAGAATTTTTCTTTCTAAGCCAAAAAACAAACATATTAAAAAGCTTTTTTTCTTTTGAAAGAATAAATATTTTTTTTTTTTGTAAAAAGTAAAAAAAAAAGTTCCTGTGAAAAGTTTCTTTCATTTAATTTTTTTTTTTAAGATGAGATTTTATTTTGCTACTGAATTTTTGTGTATGTTTTCTATACTTCATGTTTGATTTTTCTTATCTTCTGTTGAAGAAAGAAACTATACATAGTGTTTCTTGTGTAAGTAACTTGCTAATTAATTTTGCTTTGCTACCTTTTCAAAAAAGTGTTAATATAAAAACTTTTTTTCTTTTTTTTTTGATAAATTTCTTCTGAGCAGAATATTACCTGTACGGTGTAAATACTTTATTTAAAGTTTTTAATAAATTATACTAAATAATGGAGTTTGTGTGGAAAAAATGTAATATGTTTTCAAGGAGTGACATAACCAAAAAAACAAAAAAACTCCCTATTAATTAATACACTTCAAACAATTTTAATTATGGAGTTAATTTCATTCGAGGTTTCTTCATAATGAAATATTCTTTAAATTTAAAGATGAAATAATCCCCAAAAAAAAAATTTAATAACCCCCAAAGATTTTTCGAATTTTAAGGTACAGTTAAATAACTCCCAAATGATATAAGTCCTTATCAAATAACACGCAATGAAGTAAGTCACAACAAAAATGAAATTACTCCCAGAGAAGGAAATAAAATGATTCCCAATATTTGGCAGTTATTTCATAATGAAAATATAAGTTCCAAAGAAAATGAATGAACTTCTAAACGAAATATGTCTGGAAAAAATGAATCAACTCTTAATTGAAATTTTCGAAATTTATAAGTATATGAAATCATATAACGATGGCTTAATATTAAAAGGCCCTAACTCGATTTTTTGTTACTTGACAGGAGAAGGAAAAAACTTAATAAAATATGTAAAATTTTATATAAAAAAAGTTTGAATGCAATTTTTAATAAAAAGAAGGAACACGTTTTTGGAAATTGCATTAAATCTTTTTTTTTTTCTAAAATTTTACGGATTTTATTCAGTTTTTTTCCTTCTCCTATCAATAAACAAAAAATCGAGTTAGGGCCTTTTTATATTAAGCCATCGATATGTAAACAATAAATTATATAAAAACCTTGTTGTCCGGGGCCACGCGACACAACGCGGCCCCCACGAACGGTTTAATTGAATTTAATTAAGTTTTTAGGGTTTGTTCGTATGGTCGTGTAGATGGTTTATCTAAATCGGTCAACGCGTTCGAGAATTATGACTTTTCATATCAACATGTGATTTTGTCCATATAAAAAAAAAAACAACAACAAATACGTAGGCGCCCATGAGCGTGTGTGGTATGTATACTGTGTGCTGACTTCATTCACACGGTAAATACATGTTGTAGCGCATACACGCATAAACATTAACAGCTGTCAGTGAGTGATAATTTTTAGATTCTTTTTTATCGAACTCGTGGATTGAGAAACCAATGAACCAATGAATTTGATTCAATGTTAATATTCATGGGTAGCAAAGCACGCCGGTATCCGCTAGTACTCTATATGGAGCAAAATCAATTGTTTTTCATCTTTAACGTACAATGCTCTACTATTTCTTCTTTTGTCACTTATTAATTCTAACAAGAACTGATTACGTATGCATTGTTTTAAGTATTATTGTTTGGCTATTACTTATTTTACAAAACTTCCAAAAATGAATGGAATAACTTCCAATGCTCAAGTCGCAGCCAAAATAAAATAAGTCCTTACAAAAATGAAAGAACTCTTAATGGTGAAAAAAAAAATGAAATAACTACCAAAAAATTTTTGTTCGGAGTTACTTAATTTAAACTTGTGAAGTAAGTTCCAACGTACTAGGAATTATTTCATAATGAAACAAGTCGCACTTATAATGGAAAATATTTAGGAAGTTATTTAATTTTTCAGTTGGGACTTATTTCATTTGGGGGTTATTTCACTGTACCAAAAATGGGTTCCTCAGTTGATCAAAAACGCATTCAATTGAAAATTTCTCATGCTGGATTAATAACTGTTGATGAAACATGGATCAAACAATAAACTGAAGCTGGTGGAAGTGCACCAAAGAAGGCATAAACAATTCAATCTGTCAACGGCTTTCTAGAATTACAAAGTTATTTTATTAATCCACTATCTTCGAAAAGCTAAATCTATAACTTCAGAATATCATTGTAACCTTTTGGATCAAATTAATGGGAAAGTTCGAGAAAAACAATCTGGTTTACAATTAAAAAGAATAATTTTTCATCAAAACGACAACGAATGTCATCAGCGGATTAAAATAAGAATTGCTATCTACTTCATTCTCCTGATTAAGCTCTTTGCGACTTCTACCTGTTGCGAAATATAAAAAAATTCCTTGATGGCAGGCATTTTACCTCGAATTAAGATGCAATTGCAGCTGCAGACAATTATTTTGCGGAGCTTCAGTAAAATTATTTTATTCAAGGTATAGAAATGCTAGAAAAGCGTTGAAATTTCAGGAGATTTTGAGAAATATTGACAAATAAACATAATTTTTTAAATCTATATTATGAAACGAAATTTTTGATATATAAATTTTTATTTTTACAAATTTAAATTTAATTTTCCTTTCATATAGTTTACTAGCTTAAGTCGCTTGGGGCAATTGTAGTTGGGCCTTAACTCTTGTTTTTTATTGTTAGACTAAGAACAACACGAAGGGTCCTTTACATGCATTCCAACGTCGTCATTTTATCAGATTGTTGTCAAAGGTGATGTATACTGCATTCATACTAAACTCTAACAAATCTTTTTATCAGAATTAATTTAATTTTGAAATTTATTATAAAATTCACAAATTTATATTATTTTAAATAAAATAACCTCTAAAGGATGATTTTGTAAAATCTTCCTAAAACTTCATATTTCGACCGGATATATATCCAGCAAAAAAAAGTAGCAAAAGAAGAGAAAAAGAAGCAGTGATTTTGATTCCAGTGTTGTGAAAATTTGGATCGGAACCAATGATTTTTACATAGGGGTGTCATAGGGTGGAAGTTTTCTTTTGTGATTCTTATTCATTGCATCTAAAGCCCTTCTTATGGTTTAGTGAAAAACAAGAAATTTTGTTGTTTGCAAATAAATTTTTAATTTGTAATTTAGATTTTAATTTGACATCAGTAATCGAGCCTTAGACTCATTTTAACAATCTTCCGTTAGCAACTACCTGGAAATTTAACTGGCACATATTTTGGTTTTTTACATATAAAGTTTGAGTCTGTTGGTTAGATTATAATGGGACATTCAGTGATCGGGCATTATTTATTAAATTACTTTATTCAAAATTCTTGAAATTTTTTTTTCTTTTTGTAGCAATAATAACTACTTCGATGTTTTAAGAATTTAAAATCTGGTAAATTGTGGTTAAAGATTGAAAAAAATTACTTATACGTAAACCATAGTAACGATATAAGTGTCAAATTTATATAGAAATATCTATGATCAATGTTTAGCTTTGGTTGTTTTTAAAATTAGTTACCCGTCATAGGTTTAAAAAGTGTTAAATTTTATTTAAAAATCACATTTTTTGAAGTTGTGAAAAAGAACAGCCTTAGAAGAGGCAAATCAAAACTAAACGATACTTTGGAATCAATGAAAAATTAATTCCTTAAGAATCACTTCCATTTATTTTCGGTGGGATATTCGATAGTTTTTATCGTGAGTGTATAAAATAAAAAACTGGGTTGATAATTTAACAGTAAATTCTAAGACTTCATTATTAAGTGGAAAATTGTATCAAATTGTAAAATAATACCTTTCTTCAAAATATTAAGCCGTAAATTATTTTTCACTGGGACAGGTGTTAAGAAAGAAAGGCCCTAAAAAAGCCATTCGAGGGAAGTTTTTTGTTTGTAGATACATAGTTTTAGTTGAAGCCTGTAAAAGAAGTAGGTTTTTGTTAAGATGTTGAATTAATATAAGAACATTTTTAATACATAAATTAGTTTTAAAATAACGATACTTGTCTGTCTTGCCGAAATCAAAACCAATATTAAACATATTTTAACGCTGAAACTACTAGGAGTAATTACTTTTATATTTTTATTTAGCCTTGCCACAAATTTCATTTCGTTATAAATCTGATAAAAATGTTCATATTGGTTTTGGATTAGGCATGTTAGGCAAATACCCTCATCAGACTGAAATGGAATCCACGAAATTAATGTCAAATATACCTTTTTATAACAAAGTTATTTCGCAACATTCATTTTGCCTTTACAAACTTCTAACAATTCAGTCTTTCTTTAATAAATAACATAAATGAGCTAAATGATGATTATTATAATAAAATTATGTTTTTATAGGTATTATTATCTAAAAATTATTACGATCTCCTTGGTAGTGTCATTTCCAAATTAAGTGGTACTTAAAATAGTGTTTTTTGTTGCTACATTTATTTTGTGGGTTTTTGTTTATAAGTTTTCTTGCAAGTTTTGAAATCCATCTTAAAATTTTTTTAGTATTTTCTTTAATTTAATGTTTCATTGTTATCTGTGTGGAAGGTTTAGGTTCTATAAAATTAAACTAATTAATAAAATTCATTTAAAAATACAAAATTTTTAATTAAATAAATATATCAAAGTCAAAAGTAATTATTATAGTGTTTTGAAATAAAATAAAAATAAAACTTGTAAACAAAGTGAATGCAAAGTTGAATGAAAGAGGAAAATATCAAATGAACTCTAGTGTGAAATAAGTGTTTGTTTTGAAATATTTTTTAAAGCAAAAGGGTCAAGTTTGCTGTATTCAGCAGTCGATTTAAGGGGGAAATTATTGTAAATGCAACGCAATATAATAACACCTAAGCCGATTTTGCGGTTTATTATAATCATGACTTTAGCAGTATTAAAGTCAATATAATTGTGAGAGGAAAAAAGAACTGCATGGTTTATAAAAAACTTTGTGTTTTTTGTATAAAATAATAAAAATAATTAGCAAAATTATGTTGGGGGTTCATGGCATATTACATCAAGAGGTCATAGACCTAATAAAGTAAAAGGTTTTTTAAAAAAGAAAAAATACTCAATATATCGTAAGGGCTTTTTTCTCAATTAAGATATTTAAAAAATTAAACTTACGGTTTTAAAAAATTTTTGACGAGTATATTAAAATTTTTTTATTTTTAAAATTTAAAAAAAATTATCTTAACTCTTTAATAACCTAGATTTTGTTTGCAATACAATTCAAGCTGATTTCTTAGCTACAAAGATTTGGTATATGCCCGAAAATGTTGAGTAAAAAAAAAGTTCTGTCCAGAATTTAGGGTTCTTTCACTTATAATTTTTCAGACAAAAGATGGAGCAAATGTGTTCAAAAGTGATTTGTAAAGAAAGGCTTTGGAAACAATAGTATTTGTTTTCCGCCTGGAAGCGCTAAAAGTTGGTTAAATAAAGTTCTTTATTTAAGAAATGAAATGAACAATTTTTTGCAGCCAAAATAGAGATCATGGAGGAGGTCATGAGACTAATACACGTTTTCGAGTACAGGATGATGTCCTCGATTGTATTCATCCGGTGAAATTATTTTTCGAAGAAAAACTTCGAGCCAACTTTGTTCGTAACGTTTTACAGTAAGGTGTAATGTAAATTTTTTTAAATTTTATGTCTGTTTACTATTTTTTTTTTCTCCTATACTCCATTTTACTACTTTTAATACAATTTTCTTTCTCCCCACTTGAATTTTATTAAATTGTATGTACCTAATGCTAATTTTAATTATTTTTACTAGTGCTTTTTTCATTTAATATTTTTTTATTTCATTACCATTACTAATGTACAAATTAAAATAAAACATTAGCATTGTTAACCGTAATTTTTTGTATAAATATTTCTGTTAATATTTATTTATGCGGGTTAATACGAGTATATGTGCATTTAATGCACATATACTCGTGCATTAAAAGGTACTTTGTTAACTTTCAAATCGTATAAAATTGTTTGTAAACAAGTGATTTTTCTGTCAATTATAATATAATTTTTATGCATTTGTGATTTTTCATTTTCATTAGTAATTAATTTTTGAATGGAAAAAATTTCATAACAATTAAATAATAATGCATTATTACAGACTTTTTTCTTAACTTAGATTTATAAGGTGTTATCTCACGGGCTATTTTAGTAAACAATTGATTCTAATTTGTAAATAAAAATCAATTTATTTCATATTATCGCTCAACGTTTGCTTTATTCAAACTTCTTCAGGAGCATAAATTTATTTTTAATCTGGCGACAATTACAAACAAAGTTTATTAACAATTTTTGGTCAGATAATTTTATACTGTATTATAATTTAACTTACAATTCTTTGTTACATCGTCTGGCATATTGAATAAATTTTTATTTAAAAATTAAATAACATATTTTATTTACATATAACTGTAAATAAATAACAATTAAATAAATGTTGACAGCACAATACACATAAAATCATAGGTTAAGCTTAATCCTAGTATCACAGAACTTTAACTAAATCATTGCAGCTGAATATTGGAGCTTCGTGTTGTCTTTGTGTTCTCTGGTGTTCATTGCAAAATGTATTCTATCTTGTATTCGTAGAATTTCTAATTTATACCTTTTATTCACTCTTTTTTCCTTGTCATTTGCATCAGTGTCAACTATTGGTAATGATATATTCAAAAGTAAGATTATTGGCCATTATTTCACTTTACTTGAAAAGAAATAAATTATTTGACAATACTTTAGGACTTTTTAAGTCTACTAAACAAACAGATCCTTTATTTTGTTACCATACAACACTTGGTGCTAAGGGTATATTTAGTATAATGGTATACCAATCCTCACAGAATCACTACTTGTGAAAATTTAACTATATCTGTCCCTCTGTCTGCCGTTTTGTTCATATAAATTAACTTTGATAAAATTTAGATGGTAGTTGGTACATAAGTATCTATTGTATATAAGATAAATCATTTGGGCGCAGATTCACAAATTTTAATCTCTGTATTTTTCACTTTATTTACAAAAATCATCACGACTGTTCACGTAATTTGGACGGCTTCTCGCATTAACAGTTAAAAAATTAACAGTTAAAAAAACCCTGTAATTTTGCTTAAGAAGAACTCAAAATCCAATTAAAATAACTAAAAATGCAAAAAAAAAACATATTTGTATATTACTTTCGATTTAAATTTTTTACTTATATTTATACCCTTCACCATAGGTGGAAGGGTATATATAAGTTTGTCATTCCGTTTGTAATTTCTACAATATTGATCTTAGACCCTATAAAGTATATATATTCTGGGTCCATATGAAGAGCGAAGTTGATTTAACGATGTCCGTCTGTCCGTCTGTCCGTCTGTCCGTCTGTCCGTCTGTCCGTCTGTGTGTTGAAATGGGTTTTCCGAAGAACCCAGACATGATGAGGACTTGATTCTTTTTTATTTCTGTTACATGTGATCCATTTCTGTTTGCTATTAAAAATCAGACAGATCGGTTAATAAATGGCTGAGATATTAGCAAAAAACCAGGACTACCTCTAATTTTTCCAGTAAAATCCCTTTGTTTAATAAGAGTGTGAAGATAAATACGTAGGTTAAATACGTTTCACAACTATTGTGAATGATATAAATAAAAAACAAATAGTAGTGTCGCCAACTTTTTTTTGCCTAGAAAATGCCAAATTTGACAAGAAAAGCGCTGAAACATATGGAAAAATATAAATTTGAGATTTTACATGACATATTATTTTGGATTAAAATTTTTGGACATTTAAGAAAAAATAAATGGGGATACCGCTTGTTTGTGGAGAGCTATGAGGTAGTAGATTCCAACGATGTATTCATCTCCTTAAGAATCACTCTAGGTTTCGAGTTTTGCATTTGACAAGAAAATTTATTTTTGAAATTTCTCACAACATTATTTAAAATTAAAATTTTTGGACATTTAAGAAAAAAATAAATGGGGGTACCGCTTGTTTGTGGAGAGCTATGAGGTAGTTGATTCCAATGATGTATTCATCTCCTCCAGAATCACTCTAGGATTCGAGTTTTGCATTTTAAAGGAAATTTATTTTTGAAATTCCACATAACATTATTTAAAATTAAAATTTTTGGACATTTAAGAAAAAAATAAATGGGGGTACCGCTTGTTTGTGGAGAGCTATGAGGTAGTTGATTCATTCATCGTTGGAATACATCGTCGGAATCTACTACCTCATAGCTCTCCACAAACAAGCGGTACCCCCATTTATTTTTTTCTTAAATGTCCAAAAATTTTAATTTTAAATAATGTTATGAGAAATTTCAAAAATAAATTTTCTTGTCAAATGCAAAACTCTAAACCTAGAGTGATTCTGGAGGAGATGAATACATCGTTGGAATCTACTACCTCATAGCTCTCCACAAACAAGCGGTACCCCCATTTATTTTTTTCTTAAATGTCCAACAAATTTAATTTTAAATAATGTTATGAGAAATTTCAAAAATAAATTTTCTTGTCAAATGCAAAACTCGAAACCTAGAGTGATTCTGGAGGAGATGAATACATCGTTGGAATCTACTTCCTCATAGCTCTCCACAAACAAGCGGTACTCCCATTTATTTTTTTCTTAAATGACCAAAAATTTTAATTTCAAATAATGTTATGTGGAATTTCAAAAATAAATTTTCTTTAAAATGCAAAACTCGAAACCTAGAGTGATTCTGAAGGAGATGAATACATCGTTGGAATCAACTACCTCATAGCTCTCCACAAACAAGCGGTACCCCCATTTATTTTTTTCTTAAATGTCCAAAAATTTTAATTTTAAATAATGTTATGAGAAATTTCAAAAATTAATTTTCTTGTCAAATGCAAAACTCGAAACCTAGAGTGATTCTGGAGGAGATGAATACATCGTTGGAATCTACTCCCACATAGCTCTCCACAAACAAGCGGTACCCCCATTTATTTTTTCTTAAATGTCCAAAAATTTTAATTTTAAATAATGTTATGAGAAATTTCAAAAATAAATTTTCTTGTCAAATGCAAAACTCGAAACCTAGAGCGATTCTGGAGGAGATGAATACATCGTTGGAATCCACTACCTACAAGCGGTATCCCCATTTATTTTTTCTTAAATGTCCAAAAATTTTAGTCCAAAATAATATGTCATGTAAAATCTCAAATTTTTATTTTTCCATATGTTTCAGCGCTTTTCTTGTCAAATTTGGCATTTTCTAGGCAAAAAAAAGTTGGCGACACTACTATTTGTTTTTTATTTATATCATTCACAATAGTTGTGAAACGTATTTAACCTACGTATTTATCTTCACACCCTTTTGTTTAATATGTATGTAGAATTTTGAGCATAACAACACATCCATGTGTTAAAATTCTGTTCTCTCTATTGACGATGATTTTGTGTGAGCTTCAATAGCTCAGTTGTCTAGACGCTGTGTCACAAATACTTTTTTTTTTTCTCTAAGGCCGTGGGGTTCGAGGTTCAAATCTCGGTGAGGTCAATTCACTTTTTTTTTTATTATTTTCTTAAGACTTTTTTTTTTTGCTTATTTTTGTTTTTTTTTAACATTTAATAATTAATTTATATAAAATTTTATATTAATAATTAAATAATCCATAAATAGGCTAAAAACATCAACATTTTTATAAAAACCCTCTGATACAAACAAAATACAAACGTTTTTATACCTTTCACCACAGGTGGAAGGGTCGCGGGTTCGTTAAGATTTTTTTTTTTGTTTATTTTTTGTTTTTTTTTTTACATTTAATAATTAATTTAAATAAAATTTTATATTAATAATTAAATAATCCATAAATAGGCTAAAAACATCAAAATTTGTATAAAAACCCTCTGATACAAACAAAATACAAACGGTTTTATTTCTATTTTTTGCACCGATTTAAAAGAATTTATAAAAAGATTTTTAAACCATTTTATTTCTCACATATTAAGAAAATTTTATACATAATTTACCTTTGAGTGCAACTATTTTAGGTCATAACTTATAATAATTTATAAAAAAATTATAAACTATTTTCCTTCAAATTTTTAAAATTAAGATAAAGAAATTACAAATATTTCTAATAAAAAAGCGAAATAAAATCCTAAATGCAAATTTGCCAGCTAAATCAAACTATTTTGTAGAAATAAAACACATGCAGTTCTAGTGATTTCTTTTAACGATTTGTTGAAATTCTTTTCTTTCACCTCTTAACCTTTTATACACAAACAACAAACACTATTCTAGAGCTGTATTATGACCTATGGATACGTCTTATATAGCAAAAGATCGAAAATCTTTAGTATAACATATTTGCTGAAAAACTCGGAAATATCGGTTCAGATACAAAAAAGTTATGCCCAAAACATACATTTTTTTAAAATACATATTTTCTGGAACCATAAATCTTCCCGAGTCCAAGTTTTATCTCCAAACTAAATGGTTAATTTCCTCTTAAAGGCGTCCGTATATAAATCTGTCCATTTCATATATGTCCATATATAAACTTCAGTTTTTTCCCAACCATGGTGAAGGGTATATAAGATTCGGCATAGCCGAATTTAGCCGCTCTTACTTGTTTTAACTTGAAATTCTAATATATATTTTATTTGACCCGATTTCAAAGTAAGTACGCCAAAATTACAATGATCGTAGAAATGAGTGGCGAATGCCGTTTTAAAAAGTCAGGTAATTTTAACAAGATGTTTAAATTTTATTTTTGTCTTGACCCAAAGAAGATACAATTAAATTAAAATTGTTTTCCAATGATTTAATTTATTGATTTTTCTACTTATTTACTATTTATTACTATTATTTTTAAATTTATCTAGAAGTTAAGGAGTTATAATTGTTTGTAGTTCAAAAAATAACGCAGTCCCAATATGAATTCTACACTGGGATGTTATTAATTCGAGTTAAAGTACACCAATGCGTATACGTAATATTATTGTAACAGATTTTATTTTTTGAACCAAATTTTGATTGTTTTTTTTTTGAATGCAAACGAAAAAAATATAAAAAAAAAATAAAATTAATAGTAAATATATTATTTTAAATTGAGCTTAAGATCTCTTTTTATTTAATAAAATTAATTTATATATCCCAATATTTCTTGACCACATTGGGTGACATCTTCAGTGCAAATTTTTTTTAATAATATACATTTTTTTTTTATAATATAAATTTAAAAAAAAATGTTCCCTTAAGAAGTCACCCAAAGTGATGACGAAATATTTATAAATAAAAATAGATCTTAAGCTCAATTTAAAATAATATACAAATCAAGAAGATCAAACAAAACTAAAAAAATTTGAAATATTAAATAAGTAAATAAGTGAAAAAAAAAACAATAAATAAAGTCACTGCAAAGGAGTTTTCAGTCTTTTCAGTAAAATTTAATCAAAAAATCACTTAAGTCAATACAAACTTAAAAACAAAATATACTGTTAAAATGCCCTCACTCTTCAAAACGCCACAAAATTCTACAACTCAGAATTAAGTTCACGTGTCTCAGGGTTTCCGTGTGTCATTTCAAAAGTTGATATTTTACTCACAGTGTTATTAAATGTTTGGTTTACATTAAATTTAAAATTTTAGATGATTTTACAAATTTGTCAGTTATAGTTACAGTTAGTAGTTAACTGCACATTCTAAAAATTGGGGTTTATATATTTTATATAAACTATTTTACGAAAAAGGAAACGAGCATTGAAGAGCAGTAAAACTGAGAAGAAAAAAATATTCAAAAATGTTAAAGCAACTACATCTAAATGCAACTGGATTTGACACAAAAAAATTTTAAAAATCAGTGTAATCTCAGTTAAAATAACTATACCATTTTGTTACAAAACTAACTGTTATGTAGTGATTTCAATATTTTTATAAGTGTTGAATGGGTTTCATAGAAATATAAGTTATTCTACAAAAGTTTTTTTTGAACAGAAAATTGTGTTGGTGCTTTGAAAACTTAAATAGGCAATCTCTGTTTTATTTTATAGTTTAAGGTATTTTGTTTCTAAATCTCCAAGCCAGGTTACTGCAATATTATTAAAAAATAATGAAATTAAATTTCCTAGATCCTGTCACTAAAAACCTTAAAATGCACTGAGTATATTGCTTACCCGTAATCTTAAACAATTTTATAAGCTTCTTTATGATAAACAGTTAATAACAGTTAATATTGTTAATACTGATATATAAATTTGGAGAATGCAAGTATTGCTATTTTCAGCTTGCACTCTAATTAAATCTGTATAAGTTTTTTAGAAATTCTATAATTCATATATTTTTTTTTTCATTTATTTTTACCTTTATTCATATTTTAGATTTACAAATTTTGAGAAATATCACAGATTAAGGAAAAAGCGTCGGTATTAGAAAACCTTATAAAAATCAAAAAATAATGTTTAAGAAACTATTAGAGTAAATAATCAAGAGTATAATTAATATATGTTCATATACCTTCGCATCCGAAATTTAAGAACATACATAATTATACAAAATATATATACGCACACATGAATAACAGATGATCATATATGAATTTATAGGTTCATGTACCCCCAAAATTGAATCCGAAGATACACTAAAAAATATGACGCCATGTGCGCATGGGCGTATTTGTTCATGTATGCCCATGTATGTTTATATACCTCCAAATGT
Source organism: Eustalomyia histrio (assembly GCA_949748255.1). Taxonomy (NCBI): domain Eukaryota; kingdom Metazoa; phylum Arthropoda; class Insecta; order Diptera; family Anthomyiidae; genus Eustalomyia; species Eustalomyia histrio. The sequence continues at coordinate 70,445,894 of OX456525.1, forward strand.
ATGATCATGTATGTTTATATATATTTTCTATTTGCATATGGGAACTTAAAAATTTGAAAAATCACAATTGGTTCTTTTGGTCCGCTACTGTAAAGAAATACGAAATTATTCTGGTATAATGCTACTGATAATAAATATAATTACAACTGATCATATTGAACTTCTGCGGATGAGTTTAAAAGTATTTAGAAATATGTTGTGATCAGTACGTAATTTAATCAATCTTCTGGTTGCGTTTAGCTAACATTTTAACAGTTCCGAAAAACGAATTGAACATTTAAGGGTTAAATTAAAATTAAATCAATATTTCTAATTATGTTCTAACACACCAAACTTTAATATGAAGGAATTACAGAAGACCATACTTGAGTAATTTTCATTATAATATTTTTGCAAAATTCATAAGTTGAAAAATATTGTTTTTATGTTTGGTATTAATTTGCATTTATTATGACCAACATCAGCAGCATTTCAAAAATTTGATTGCTGATATAAAACTTTATACGTTATCTAATTCTTTAACATTTTCTTTTAACGTTGGTAGTTGTTCAGGAAGAAGAAAAATTATTTCTTATATTTTCCGGTTTTAAAGTTTTGCATATCTTTTCATACACTAATTACACTATACAACAAATTAATTTCCTTAGTATTAAATGTTTAAATTTTTTCGTTCAGCTCATCACGAAAATATCATTTTAATTTATTTTAAGATGTATATATATGAACTCGTATATTAAATATATTTTAATTTTGGAAACGAGGTATTAAACTGTTTCTTTTTTGTATTTTCAACAACGTTTTAAAAAATTTAGAAATTCCAATTTGAGCAATTTTGATATATTTTTTAATATGTAATATTTATGTATAGGCAAACTATAGTTCAAAAACTGCAAGACCGATTAAAAACAGAGTTCACAGGATTTAATTCATATTTTATTAGCTTTAATTGGATATTATGTGTAAAATAATTGGTTATCCTTAGGCTTAGATCCAGCTGAAATATTCACACTTCACCCGAAAATATCTTTAAAAAAACTAAAAAAATTTGTTGTTACAGTTGTCAAGGCTGGAATATATAGAAAACATATTTGAATTTGGTGCGCTAAATAATTGTAAACTAGTGTTACTATTGCTCTTGTTTATTTTCTACTTTAGTATTTTCTTGTTATTATTCCTAATAAACATCGACGATACTACTCAGGTATAAAGTTTAAAAGATTTGAATTTTTTTTTTGTGGTTATGTTGGTGTTATGTCATACTTCAAGTGTGGTAGTAATAGGGCAAGAGAAAGTTCTTAGGAAATTTTAAAAATGATCGGGTAGTAGGAAATAATTTTCTACATGCGAGTGACAAGCAGGTGTGAATGATATTTATTAAATTATGTAAAGGGTGGTTAAATTTTAAGGGCCGATGTTGTCATTTTTTTTTACTATGATAATATGGTATGGTTCAATTATGTGTGGAAGAAAATATCGGACAAATGGCTGCCGTGACCTTGGCGGTACACCTCCATCCGATGGTCGCTGAGGCATAATTGATGTTTTATACCGTTAATGTGCCGAATTATCTCATCCTTTAGCTCTTGAATTGTTGCTGGCTTATCGACGTACACCTTTTCTTTCAAATAACCCCAAAGAAAGAAGTCCAACGGTGTCAAATCACATGATCTTGGCAGCCAATTGACATCGCCACCACGTGAGATAACACGGCCATTGAATTTGTCGCGCAAAAGAACCATTATTTCGTTAGCTGTGTGGCAAGTGGCACCGTCCTGTTGAAACCACATATCGTACACATTCATATCTTCCAATTTGGGCCATAAAAAGTTCGTTATCATCTCACGATAGTGAACACCATTCACAGTGACTGCCTGACTGGCCTAAAATACGGCCCGATGATGCTGCCAGCCCATAAACCGCACCAAACAGTCACTCTTTGTGGGTGCATTGGTTTTTCGACAATCACTCTTGGATTATCATTCGCCCAAATGCGGCAATTCTGCTTATTGACGAATCCCCTGAGGTAAAAATTTGCCTCATCACTGAAGATGATTTTCTTCGAAAATTGATCATCCACTGTTGCCATTTCTTGCCACCATTCTGACCATTGACGACGTTTGGAATGGTAAAGAGGCTTTATTTCTTGAGTCAATTGCACCTTGTAAGCGTGTAAGTGCAAGTCTTGATGCATAATGTTCATCAACGACGAGCCTGAGGGTTGCAATAGTAGGCACGACGACGAGTTGAGGTGGACATCTATTCAGCCACACTATCGCGAATAGCAGCAATATTTTCTGCAGTACGAACTATACGAGCATGCACTGGTGTTTTCACATCTCTTACAGCCCCGGTTTGCTCAAATTTTTGTACGATTTTTCCGATTGTACGCACATTTGGACGATTAAATTGACCGAAGAAATCACGAAGTGCGCGATATGCATTTTGATTTGAACGCCCATTTTCATAATAAGCCTGAATAACTTTAACGCGTTGATCGATTGTGTATCTTTCAATGGTTCAAATTGAGTTAGTCTGAAATTGAGAAATTTCAAATGAAATGCTGAAAAAAACTTGACGTTTAGGTGTGGTTCACATTCAGCATCGGCCCTTAAAATTTAACCAACCTTTACTATGTCTTATAGGAAGGCTTATAAAAACCTTCTTTAATTTAAGTTAAATGGAGGATTCCTATTATTTATGAAACGTTTCGTAAATGTAATGAGGTCTAATTAAATATTACGTGGGCAGAGAAATAAAAATATATTTTTGTGTAAAAATTTTTTTTCCTTATTTGGATTAAAAAATGTACATGAAATATTAAAAAAAAAAAATTATTGTAAGTGAAAAAAGTTTTATTGCTTAAAAAGCAACGTCTTTAAAATGCCCTTTATCTTGAAACTACGAGTTAAAGAAGTGCAAATGGAAAAACTCTTAAGCTTAAAATTAGTCCCATAAGAACCTTATGTATTTCCAAAATTAAGAAGATAATCCTTTTTTTTTTTACAACAATGTTAAAAAAACGATACAAATTGTTTACCATCTCTAATTTTGATATCCAAGTCTTCTGACCCTTTTTTGTTGTCTTCGATTAAAGCAAAACTAGAAGTGCGAAAATATTTGTGTTTGCAGAAAGCAAAAAGTTTTCATTTCAAGTTTTTATTTCTTAGTTTTCAGCTTGTTTTACTCTAAACTTACTCCTATCTAAAAACAAATTTTATTCTAATTTACATCGTAGCAACCATTTTACTTAATTTACCTTAACTTCTTATTAATTTTCTAACAATTTTCTTTCCACTTGTTAGTTTTTGTTAGGTATTTGTTGGTGGTGTTTGAAAATATTTATACCATCAACTTAGAATTGAGTGTCTGAAGAGAAGAGCATTTAATTTTTTTCTATTTTTGCTTAAAGGTTTTTTGGTATAAGTTTTTTTAGTTTTTTTTTGTTGAGTTGTATTTTTGGGCTTTATCCTGTAGTTGGTGTATTTCTGGTATGCTGTTAATAATTAATTTGCATGATAGTCATATTTTTTTTCCTCTTCTTCCGTTATCGTTTAGCCAGTCAGTCAAATTTTAAGGTAAAATTCGGAGGAAAATCTTATTAAGGGGAGTAAACTAATATGAGTTTGTATTTTTTTTTCGTGTTAAAGGAAAAAATATTTAATTTTGAATTTAAGATTTGTTTGTTGATTACGAAACATGAAAGTTTTTAATAAGGAAATCAAGGACTTTTGTATATAATTGAATAGAATTTGCATAGTTAGTAAAAGGAAGCCAAAAAGCTGTAGAGAAAAATAAATAATATTTTTATAATGGAAGTATTATTTAGCATCAGATTGAAACAAGCCAGCATAAGTTCTATTGAAATAATTATAAATGAGCTGCTCTCGTAACTTTTCAGAAACATGATTACAACATGATCATTGCTACTATATTATGCTTGCTGCATCCGGGTATGGTTGTCACAATAAATTTATTTATTTACAAATAGGTTCTAAAGATCAAAATGGTCCTACCATCAAAATTATAATGAATATTTTATTATTCCATGATTGCTACCTGATATTTTATAACATGATTGGCTGTAACCATACTGTGTTAAGAAAAATTCTTGCTATGAAAAAAATATTAAAAAATTCTGGCAACAATCGATGAAGAATTATAAATCAAAAAAAACATAACTTTGACATTTAGAGTCATAATATTGTCTTGTTTTCTTAAGAAAAAATTGTATCAGTTCAGTCACCAATGTAAAAATTATAATATATGAAAATATTAACCTGGCGGTTTTAGTTTCGAAAATGTCTTATATATATAACATTATAATTTACACTAATCAATTAATTGGTTTTACATTTTTTAAGTCTTTTCAATAAAAACCATAACTATTTATTTTTTTAAATTTGCTTATTAATTAATTTGTTGTAAAATAAAAGTTAAATTTTTAGATTCTGTAAACTGTTCATATACGTATACTTATAGCCTGTTCCTCTATTTCGAAAGAACACGTTCGTTCGCTTTCTAGTCGAAAGAAAACAGTTTTGGGTACCACTAACTCTATTTCTATGCGAACGATGACTCGAACGACAAGTCGAACGAAAACGTAACTGTTTTCATACAAAATTTGGTTTCTATATTTCGAACAGCTCGAACGCAAATGTCAAAATCAGTCACTTGCTGTTTTTTTGTCGAGTAAATATGTGTTTGATATTTTTAAAAGCAAATAAAGTAAAAAAAGCAATGGATAACAAAAAGTAAGTACAAAATAATACAAATATTAATAGATTATTGAGAATTTTAAATTTTAGTTCAAAAAAATCAACAATGGACCATCCGAAGACGCTTGTATTTTATATGGAAGAAAGACCTGATTTTGCCAGAAGGACTCTAGTGTTCGGAGCAAACAAATTTTCCGCAGAGGGGGAAAATTTGACCAGAAAACTAAACTCCGTTTCACCCCCTATTACGCTGTTGCTGAGTGGTAAAAGGTATGTGTGTGTTGTTTGCGGCTTACATTTGCCCAAGAAGCTCATATTTACATTTTTTATTTTACAAGGACTTTAGCAGTGACCGCACCGAACAGACAACATGCAACAGAAAAGCACTCCAAACAACAATTTTACCCACAACCAATCGATAACAAAAATTTTCACAAATAAACACATTTTCCAAATAAAAATTGATTTGTTTATTGTTATTTTTTTTTTATTTCATTTGTCATATACAGCTGATCACAGGGTTGTTTTTGTCTTTAAGCAGTTTAGTAGTATTTTTGCTACTTTTAAAGAAAATTGTAACAAATGCTCAAAATATAATATCTGGCATATCTGTGGTTTGTAAATGCGTAAGAAACAAAAATGACACACGTAAGTCAAGTCGATAGAAGGCTTTCGAAATAGAGAAACCCAAATTGATTCGAATTCGAGTGACTTGCTTTTGTTCGACTAGTTTTTCGTTCGAGATCGAGGAACAGGCTATTAAAAAAACGTTGATTCCAAAAAATTCTTAGATTGCGAAGACATTTTATCATGAAAAGTAATTAAATTCTAAGGTTTTTTTCTAGTAGAAATATTCTATGAGTCTAAGGTATTTTTCTAAAAGAAAAATTCTGTTACTTTAGAGAATATTTAAAAAAATATAAAAAATTTGCCTAAAAAATTCCTTGGAATTTAAAAATTTATTTTTGGAGAAGTTCTGTTGAAAACGTCCTTAATACATATTTTCCTTAGGAGAGATATTTCTTAAAGAAATATTGTTAAATTTAAAGAATTTTTTCATGGGTTCGATTCATAATATAACTGTAGGGAATATATTATGATAAAATATTGGTTATTTTATTATCATAATATGAAAACTATATTATAGTATGCCTATAGTTGGTATAATCATAATCCGAAAATTGTATGCAAATGCTTAAGATGTATTTACATATATCAATAAGAAATCTTTGTAAAACGATTGTTATTTTGTTACAAATTAAATGAGTAATAGTACTGATCAATGCATTTGGTGTTATAGTTTAAAATATATTGAGAGGGAATCGCAAAAACTAATGGTGAAAGCTTTCGTGTCCAAATTTGAATGGCGGAAAATTTTTGTAATAACCTTTGTGCCAACATAGATTTTATTATAGCAAATAAATATTGCTGATGTTTGGAATTAAAAAAAAAATTGAAGCCATTTGTGTCGCAAAGTGGTTAACTTTTCACAATATTTTGAATTATTGAAAATCATTGAAAAAAAATTTTTAGTTTTTTTTTTTTTTAATTTAAACTATTTTTAATTGTCATATGACAACTCTAGTTAACCTTTATGAGAAAGGTAAATCCAGAGCCTGAGGGCACTCTCAAACAAAATGCATAAAAATTGCCTTTTTTAGGATTTGATATGTAAACTTAACAAAGTTTGTAAGTTAAAATAACTGAAAATATCATTTAAAAGAAATGATATTTCATTTAAAAACCGGTCTACTTAATTTTCATTTAAATAAAATGTCATTTGTTATTTATTTTTAAATGTTGATTAATCAACTGACACATCCGTAAGAAACAACTGATACAATCAGTTAAAATAAATGTAAAAATTTTACCTAACAATCCTTAAAAAATAAATGTCTTTTTCATTTATTTGAAATTATTTCCGTTTTTGTATTATTTGTTTTTTTTTAATATACTCGTACAATACAAAATGTATGTATGCATATGAAGCTATAAACACTTTTTGTGTGAATGTATTTGTTTATGTATGTGTGTTTATGAAGTTCTTGTAATTTGTATTGAAAAATTTTGTATATATACAACCAATTTAAATAGAAAAACAAATTGAAATTTTTTGAATATTTTTTTTTTTGAAACAAACAGCAAACAAAATTTAAATTTGTAATAACTGTTACGGACACAAGAAACCACAAGTTTCCGTTTTGTGGGTAAATTATTATTAAATTTCAAACAAATGAAAAAAATAAATGAAACTGAAAAAAATGGTTAATGATAGTAAATTATTTCGAATAAATGTATAAAATAGTTAATATAGATATTTCTTTGAAAAATAAATGTATGTTCCTTTATTTTTAAATGGAACGGAAAACGTTTTTATTAAACTACAAATAGTTAACTACATAATATTCTGAGTGTACGTTCCGAAAATAAGTATATCACAATGTTTGCCAATCTAAATCACCGAAGATAAAAACATAAAATCTTGGTTCACCATGATGCTTTCAACACATTTAATTTTTACGAACACATTTTAGTTTTACGAATTTTCATTGAAGTTTTGGATGGAAGTAAAATATAAAAAAGAGAAATTAAAATTTGTTTGCTACGGAATAAAACCGCTTTAGAGTCCTAAAGCCATCGATATACATTTCGTGCTTAAAAATCAGCAAAAAAACACTTTACTTGCAGTTATTAGTTCTATTTTAGATGATATTTGTATAAGATGTAATAAAAAGCAAAATACTACAAAATTGTATTTTTCAATATATCTTCCTCATTTAAGATTTGAAAAATTATATGCCTACCACAGACAACATTGCTGCTAAAATGGTAAGCCACAAGTGTTCTAAAAAAATGGAAAGTGTTAGAGATAGGAACAATCAGAATTTTTTTATAAAATATTCAAATACAGTAGAATCTCAGAAATTAGAACCACTTTGTACATCGGGCAGTTCTAATTTCTGAAAAGTTATAATTTCTGGACATTTTTTTTTTACAGATAATTATAATAAAACTAGTTATGTAAGCTTTATTTTTACACAAAACAATTTTTATTTATTAATATTTAATTAATTGAACATATTAAATTCATAGAAAAACTTAAAATATATTTTATTACATATTAGGTATTTAATTGTTTTTACATAAAATCAGTAATACTTGTTTGTTTTTTTGATTTATTTAAACTGGATACAACGATATCGTTACGAACGTCCAATAGGTTGGACATGTGTTTACTGGAAATTATATCACTGGTTTTGCACCATTAAATAACATTATTGATGCCTTCAAGGGCTTTTGAAAGAGGAATAGCTGGCGTTATGTCGACAATATCGACGTCAGTGCTATCTGAAGCCTCCTCATCGCTATTATCTGCACTAGATCCGCCAGTAAACACATCTTCATTCCATTCCTCGATTTCATTTACAGTTACGGAATTATTTGGCATAATTTCATTCAAAAGATAAAGATTTAGTTGAAGAACTTCATTGCAATCCTCATTTTGTTGAGCCAATTGTGCTAGTGGTAAATCATCATAGCTGTCGTAATCGCCTGAGTCTCAATTTAATAATTTGGACCAAGAATTTTTTAGAACTGCCTGTGTTACCTCATCCCATGCTTGCTTCAACAATATTATTGTATCACGTATTGAATACCGTTTCAAAAGCTTATCAATATCACCACCATCACTAATTAATTGAGATAGCTACTTCTTTCTATAAATAAGTTTTGTCAGTTTAATAGGATTTTGATCCATTGGCTGCACAGCTGCTGTAACATTTGGCGGCAAAAAATATGCAATTATGTTACCATCCTCGCTTTGAAGCTTATCAATTGGTGCATAAGCGGAACAGTTATCTACTACCAGAAGTCATCCAAGCATTTTTCGAAAAGTCATAATGAAGTGAGTTATCAAATCCTCTGAAGCATCTTGGCTTTTTTGCTTTTCCAATAACCAATTATTTTAATTTGTGTGAGCCATCAGAATTTGCGCCTAGCAAAATTGAAACTCATTCTTTTTGAATTTTAAATCCTTGGGAACTTTTTTCACAAGCAGCGACATATGTTTTATCCGGAAGGCAACGGAAAAATAATCCGCTTTCATCAGCATTATAGATTTGTCTTTCCAATAAACCCATTTCCGCGACTTTTGCACGAAATTTGTGTAGTAATGGAGTGACCACACCAACATCACTCGAAAGTATTTCACCACCAATTTTTAAAAACCGTATTCCATGACGGATTTTAAATTTGGAAAACCATCCATCACTTGCAGTAAATGCGTTTTCATCTTTATCGGGGTACACTTCACTAAAAATTGACTTAGCTTTTGCTTTTAATAAGGGTCCTGTCAGTGTGTTCTTCTTTTCACGTTGATTTAAAAACCACTTATAAAGACACTTTTCCATTTCCTCATATTCTGCGTTGTGTAAAGATTTTTTTTTTTGCTTCTTGATAGGTGCATTATTTCTTGTTTTTTTGATTTTATGTAGCTTATGGCAGATTTTGCAACATTAAAATCTTGAGCTAAACGATTTCCACTTACGCCTTCATTAAGTCTTTTTAATATTTAAACCTTAGTATCCAAAGATAAGGTGTTTTTCTTACGTTTATTTGGCATGTTTTTTTAAACTTTCACACGTATGAAAAACTTTCACTTTGACCTTCAGTCATTAACTAACCCAAATTTGTACAAGCATATCAAATTTCACATGCAAATGACCGAATTGTACACACCACGAATAACTCGGGGATTCCCCGATTTATTTTTACTTCAATGAGCAAAAAAATAATTTGTAGTGAAAATACAAAACAAATTAGTAAAAACTTCCAAAAATTAGAACCACAGGTTCTAATTTCAGAGCGTACAATACATTGGAGCGTACAAAATATTGCAAAAAATAATTTGTAGTGAAAATACAAAACAAATTAAAAAAAAACTTCCAGAAATTAGAACCACAGGTTCTAATTTCAGAGGGTACAATACATTGGAATTGCCGGTTCTAATTTCTGGACGGTTCTAATTTGTGAGATTCTACTGTAATACTGATTATGTATGATCCAATGGCATTGATAGAAGTATATGGATACGTATGAGTTATATATAATATTGAATCTCATATAACTCATACGCCTGCTAAACCTTGAGAACTTATTATTTTAACAGATATTAAAAACAAACATTAAAATTTATTTGTTTTCAATTTAATATCTACAAAAATCGTACAAAAGGTAAATTTATACTCATCCATAATTAAAAAAAAAGTACACAGGTATAACAAAACAAAAATATATATTCATTATATTTATGCATTTGCCACTAGTACAAAGAAACAATTGTAAATATACAAAATACTGCATAACCCTCCCTAAAAGTGTCAGTTATCATGAGATTTACAATATTTAACTGTAAAAATATTTTCAAATGTGGTTTTATACAGATGGAAAATTCCAACCAAATACAAAACAAAAAACTCAGTTCATACTTATATATTACTATACTATAAATCCCAGTGTTTATAATGGTTTATTCCCCATATATGTTATGTTGTTTAACTTTACTCTTGCAAACATATTTTAAGCTCAACTTAACTACAACTACAATGATGGTGATGATGGTTGAATTGCTGTTGTTGTAGATTTTAATGCTGATGCAGTAAAAAAAAAAACAACCATATTTATATATTGTAACAATTAACACTCGATGATTGATACAATTATTAAATATATTTGAGTGTACAACGATATCTGCATGTATATACCAATGTTGGCAAGTATTTATTTAAAAGGGAGCAAAAAGCAAAAAAGAAAACAAACCATAAATCCGTCAATTTGGCATACAAGCTGTAGTCGATAATAAAAAAGTATGTTTTTGCCATAGTTGTAGTTTTAAACGTTGCTTTTTACATACACATTTTAATAAAAACAAAAGAACAACAAATTACAACATCAACAACAATTTTTATGCCACATTTAATCATGAATACAAGTACACTTTAGTTCAAATACAGTGTATATTTTTCATTTTTTTTTTAATTATTTATAATATTGATTATATTTTTTTTAATTAAATACAGGTAACTCGCAATTTAAATTAACATTTAATATTACAGATAATATAATTTTTGATATTACACATATTAGATTTATATGTATTGTGCAAAAAGCCCTACAAAAACTTTAATTTAGTAGAAACATTAAGTTAAAAAAAAATCAAACAAATAAGAAAGTTATACCCGGAGTTACCTGATAAAAGGACGAGATAAAAAAAAGGTATTTTCGGAATTTGAAAAACTTTAAATTTGTTTTTTTTTATTAAAACAAAATAAAAGGTATTTGATAGATCTTTCAAGACATGCACAATTATGTTATTAATAATAAATTTATGAATATATTGTACCCCATCAAATTTTAACGGGGTTTTTATACCCTCCACCATATATGGTGAGGGTATATATCAGTTTGTCATTCCGTTTGTAATATGTCCAAATATAGGTTTAAGACCCCATAAAGTATATATATTCGTGATCCTTATGCAATTTTAAGTCGATTTAGCGATGTCCGCCTGTCTGTCCCTCTGTCTGTCTGTCTGTCTGTTGAAATCACGACGCGAAGACGCAAGCGGGGGTGCCTATTTTGACCCAGATTATTGAAAATCCTCCCGAGCAGCTTGGTATTTAAAATGAGCAAAATCGGTCAAGCGGTTCAAAAGTTATGAGTGAAAATGTGAAGGTACCTCTAAATTTTCCATACAAATTCGTACAATTTTTCTGTATCTATTTTTTTTTCTGTTAAGTAAGTAAAAATGTTATCAAGTCTTCTTATTGTTCGATTACATTTATTGTCTTACATACTATGATAACTAAGTTAACGTAAAAATTAACAATGTTAAAGTCGCTAACAGAGCAGATCTCTGTAAATAACATTGCTAAAACTAAATAACAAAAGTTCGTTACATAAATTGACAAAACATATTCATATTACAGTTCATGCAAAATTTAGTATATACGTATATCATCTTCATCCCCTTTGGTGGAGGGTTTTCAAAGATTCGGCACAGCCGAATTTAGTCCTTTTTTATTTGTTTAATTTTTTGATATTCCTTCTAGTTTGGAAATTAGCGGAACTTTCACAAAGCGTAATTTGTGATGCTAGTTCTGCATATGACCAACATGGGTTCCCAATTTTTTATGGAATGCTTTCAATATGTGAATAAATAGATTTGAAATTCGAAATATTAAAATCAAGTTTCCATACCAACAAATTTCCTTTTTTTATCCCCTTTATACCCATTCTTTTATTTGAGGTTAGGCCGCTTAAAAAATAAGTGATTATTGATTTTCCCTTCTCTATCAGGTCTTCAGATATCAGAGAGATCACTAATTTAAATTTCGAATATTACAGACAGATTAGGCCGGTAAAAAGTAGATGATTTTTAATTTTCCCTCTTCTTACAGGTCTTCATATTTCGAAGAAATCACTTCCTAGTAAATTTATCTTATTTTTAGTTTTTGTATATTTGTATACTATTTTTAAAACAGAAAATAGAATTCCAATAAGTTGAGTTATTAATATAAATACAAACAAGTTTATCTTAAATAGAATCATATTTACTTTGATAAGATTCATACCTAATTTGCCAAATATTCTAAATAAAAATATTTTCATTTATATATGATAAAATTGATTTAAGTATGATTTTGTTTCTGTGTATAATAAATAAATAAAGGCCCTGCATGAATGAATTTTTTAATACTTTTAGCACTGGCGAATGCTAATGTTAAATTTCGCGAAACGAAGTAAAATGAAATTAAAACACAGAAAAAGGACTTGTGTTGCTCAATTATAAAATTAATAATGCATTAGAGAACGATATAATTACAAATAAAAATATTTATATATTTTAAAAATATTCTAAAAATTAGGAAACAAACAACAAAGCTGAAAGAAATAAAAAAATTGAATATATTAAAAAAATGGAAAAAATTTGAAAAATCGTTGCAAGAATCGTCAATACAGATAATACAGTCACCAAAAAAAGTTTTGCTGGAAAGTTTTACGGGAAACTCTGCTAATTTGAGCAAAGCTGTAAAGGCTTAAAAATCTTTAAAATTGTTAAAACATAAACGAATTAGTCAATTTTTTTTTTACTTTTAAACCTATGTAACATATTAGGGCGATTCAAGTTTGTATGTATAAGTTTTCATTATAAGAAATAACATTTACTTCAATATCCAGTTTTTTAAAATTAGTAATTTTTTTTTGCTAATTTTAGCAAAACGATTTTCAAAAGTTTGTAAAATGATTTCTAAAATTAGTAACAAAAATTTGTAAATATTCTGTAAAAATTCTGTAATTCGTAAAATGTAAATACCAACAAGATTTGCTAAATAATAATTTTTTAATTAAAAATCAGTATAAAAAAAAAGTAAAGTGAGATTGAAAACTGTAAATTTTTCTACTAACTTTTTTTTCTGAGTGTATAAAAAACAACAATCAAAAGAAATACAAAATCGCTAAAATTGAAATTAAAATTTTCAAAACTAAAAAAGGACTTGTGTAGCTCTATTATAGAATGAATAATTTATTAGAGAACGAAAAAATTACAAATAAAAAAATTTTAATTTTGAGAAAAATTGATATATTTTAAAAATATTCTAGACATTCAAAAAAAGGAAACAAACGACAAAGCTAAAAGAAATAAAAAAAATGGATTATATTAAAAAAAATGGAAAAAATTTCTAAAATCTTTACAAGAATCGCCATAATTTGAAACATCGTTAAGATAGAAGAAATCGTTAAAATAAAAATTAACAATCCAATGAAAGAAAAAATCGCATAATTATACGAAAATAGCTCAAATTGAAATTAAAATTATCACAATTAAAAAAACTAAATATTGAAGAAAAACTAAAAAATAGTTCTAAATTTAAAAGCAAATAGCAAAAATAGCAAAAAGCAAAAGAGAAAAATATGGCAAAATTAAAAATAAAACGCAAAAATTGAAGCAACAAAATGAAATCAACTAGAAGAAGTAGTTAAATCGAAAAAAACTCTAAATTTCAAAATAAAATCACAAACATTAAAGAACTCGCTAGAATTAAAAAAAAAAAATGCTAAAAGTGAAAAAATCTCCAAAATTTAAAAAATCGCGAAAGTAGAAAAAAATCTAAAAAAAGATCTAAATTAATAAAAACCCTGTATTAGCAAATCAAATCTCCACCTCTTAAAACGTTAAAATTCTAAATATTAAAAAGTAAAAAAATCGTTGAGCGCCCTGGTAGGCTAGTTGGTAGCGTGCTAGCTTATTAGTGCGGGGTCGTGGGTTCAATTCCCACCAGAGTCCCTGGTCTGTTTTCGCTACAAAGACCCGAAGGCCTTTGTTGCTAGTGCTCGGTTAGGGTATTAACATATAATTTGTTATTATATGATTAATAAATAAAATAAAAATAAATATAAAAAATCACCAAAGCTGTTAATTTAATGTGTGCTGGTTATTTAATTTTTTTTTTTTGTATTTTACAAATTTTTTTAAATTTTATGGTTTTTAAATTTTTTTTTACCTCTTTTTTTTAATTTTTATGGAGTTTTCTCGATATTTTTATTGTGCTATCTTTTCAGTTTTGCGATTTTTTCAATTTCAGCAATTTTTTATTCCTTTTTAGGTTATTTTTTACCTTTTTTGGTGATTTTGTCTCAATTTGTTTTTTCAATTCTCATGCTTTTTTCTATTTTAGTACATTTTTAATATATTGGCGATTTTATTTAGTTGAACCTTGTTCTATTATTTTAAATCAAAGTTAATTTTTGTTAAAGATTTTTGATTTTGACAGTTTTTATTCAGTTTCACCAATTTTTTATATTATAAAGGGTGTCCCAAGAAGAACGCAATTTTTAAATTTTAAATAAAACACAGATATTTAAAAAAAAAATCGTGAAACTTTATTATATCGTAAAGTAGACAGAATGAGGTTATGTATGGAACAATATATCGTGCAGATGGCCGCCGCGGCTTTGCTGGCATGCACGCGATCTTTTAATGAAATTTTCAATGACCGTTTTGCATGAAAGCTGCGGTATTTCATTAATGCAGCGTCCAATTTCCTCTTTTAAGACTTGAGTTGCGTCGGCTTATTCGCGTAAACCATCGACTTCAAAAAACCCCAAAGAAAAAAATCGAATGGTGTTAAATCGCACGATCTAGGCGGCCAATTCTGATCTCCAAAACGCGAAATAACACGACCGGGAAATGACTGATGCAGAAATTGAATTGTTTCTCTGGCTGTATGACATGTGGCGCCGTCTTGTTGGAACCACATGCCCTCCACATTCATTTATTCAATTCTAGGCAAGAAAAAACTGGTTATCATTTCACGATACCGAACACCATTGACTGTTTGCGCTTGATCTGCCTCATTTTCATAAAAAAAAGGTCCAATGATTCCTCCAGCCCAAAAACCACACCACACAGTGACACGTTGAGGATGCATTTGCTTCTCGTGAATCACTCGAGGATTTTCCTCACCCCAAATGCGACAATTCTGCCTATTGACGAAGCCATCAAGATGAAAATGGGCCTCGTCACTGAAGATGATTTTATCGGCAAAATCAGCATTTTCATGTTGTCTCTCCAATACCCAATATTGAAGCCAGCTGTCCACGGTCAGCTGGCTTCAGTTCCTGAGCCAATTGAACTTTGTATGCATGAAGATGCAAATCTTTCGTCAAAATTCGCTGCAAAGTGGATTTGGAGACACCAATTTACTGAGTTCGGTGTCGAATTGAGGTGGATGGAGTTTGAGCGACATCATCACGTACAGCTGCGACATTTTCGGTCGATCGACCTGGTCGATGGCGCGTTGTTGTCTTTACATCACTAACAGACCCAGTTTCGGCAAATTTATCCATTAATCTCTTTACAGTTGACTCTTTTGGAGCATTATTGTGACCCCAAATTGATCGCAATTTGCGAACTGTAGCCGCAAAACTTTCACGATTTTGGTAAAACAATTTCATAATGAGAATGCGTTGTTCATTCGTGTAGCGCTCCATTTTTACTAACCTCGTACCTTCTACTAGCAAACAATAACAATTGTTCAAATGTCAAAAAATGACACTTCGAATGTTGCCAGATTTAAAAATTGCGTTCTTCTTGGGACACCCTTTAGTTATATTTTAATTTCTTCTCTACTTTTAAAAATTTGGAAAATGAACTATTTTGATTTTTCTAATTGCATTTTTTAATTTTTGGCGATGATGTAATAACATCTTTATAAAATTATTTTGTTATTGTTAAATATTTGTTAATAGTTGTGATGGGTTTTTGTTATTTTCTTAATTTTCCCATTTTTTATTTTGGAGTTCTATTATTGTTTTTATGTTTTTCTATTTTTAAAAATTTTGACAGTTTTTACCGATTTTCCTCTTACTCTGGTTTTGGTAGTTTTATAGTTTTTTTATTTTGAAGATTTTATTCTAGTCAATCTATCGCAAATTCTAATATATTTTTTCTTCAGGTTTTTCATTCTCAGTGTTATACACATTTTATATTTTAATATCTTGTCCCCAATTTGGTTAAGTTTGTTTCAGAGAAAATATTGTTACTTTTCATATTGATCTATTATATTTGGAATAAAATTACTTTACTTTTTGTAACTGTATTTTACTTTTTTAAATTAATATTCATATTATTCAATTATTTTCACTACACTATTGCATAATACCCATCTTTTTTTTTTCTTCTCTTATTTTAATAAAATCGATTTTTTCTGTTTTCTTTGATTGAATTTTTTCAACCAAATAATACTTTTGCAAAAAATTACTGTCAACAACTGTAAAAAAAAATACTTGGAAAATTTGTTTTCTCTTTCTGCTCTATTTTTAACAACAAATTGCCACTGGAGTCGACAAGCTCTTGAATACAGGTTGTTAATTAAAAAAAAAAATCGGGTTAACAAAAGTGGAACAGAAATATTGAGGCAATGACAAGTACAAAAACTGAACAAAAATAAAAAAAAGAGAAATGAAACATAAAAGGGCTTGAAAATTATAATTTTCTTTGAATTGACAAAAAAAATCTTTGCTAAAGTAGAGCAAATATTGTTATGAAAAATAGAAAATGATGAAAAAACTAGTTACCAATTTGTAATCAAGTTAAAGAAACTTGAAGTAGGGCTTTAAACATAAACAACATTTCTAATAACTGTTAATAAATTTTAAATTGTTTAATATATATATATTTTTTTTAATTTTTGTAATACTACAGTCGATTTTAAATATTTTGTTTATCAAAGCTATTGGTAATTTCCTTAGCCCTTTTTTTACCATGTGTAGTTGGCTAGTAGCTGGAACTTTTACTGATATACATGTTGTTGTTCCAACATAAAATTTAAATTTAACTTTAATGAGGACATTCATTAATTAAGCCTTAAACATTTAAACCTTATAAATAAAGCTATAAACATATCCCCCATCCTCTAAATTATTCTGTGGCAAATTCTTAAATATTTTTATTATGATTTTGGCTATTGACTGTTTATTATTGGCAATAGAAAATAAAAATAACAGCAACAATAACAATAATGAATGAATTGAAAAACTTTTTAAACTTTTTACTCAGATAAATATTATTAACAGCTATTGATTATGTTTTATTATATTAATAATTATGTTGTTAAATAAAAAAGCTAGCAAAAAATGGAAATGATGCTTTAAAAGTTACTTCCTTTATTGCACCCCGAAGTATTTGTTAGTGAAGTTTTAAAGCTTTTTAGAAGTAATTCAGAATAACATTCAAAAATCTTTTTATTATTGCTTCTAAAGAAATATTACTCTACTAGTGTTGATAAGATACGATTTGTATGCAGTTTATATCCATATATATGATCATGGGTTTAATTCCTGGCGAGACCAAACTTTTATTTTTTGTTTTTAAATTTTGTTAGTTCATTTAAATTTAATATTTTTATAACTTTAAATAAAATAAACAAAAATAAATGAAAATAAATAAAATATAAAATTATGAAAAACTACTTTTGACGCACCTGTACAAAAGTACTGAATAGGGGGTTAGACTAGCAATATTGAGGTATCAAGTCCGATACCCGGTGACGGCCATTGAAATTGTTTTAGAAATAAAATATAATATATTTTGCTAAATTTTTGATTAATGTATTAAAGAGCTTATTTGATGGAGCAATGGAAAGATTTTTGTAATTTTTACTTTTAAAAACCAGTTGAAACTTGTATAGAATTGCCTTGCAAAGTACCTGGGGGTTATTGTGGACAGCAAGTTGTCTTGAGAATTGAATATTGAGGTGGTTAGGAAGACTAAAAATGCGCTCTATGCAATTAGAAAACTGCTAAGAGACTCAGGTACGCCAACTGCGGCCCTGGATGTTATCTTGAATACATAATCGATAAATCTAGTAGCGGAGTCCGCTTTAGGCCGTTGCTTTATGGTCACCGAAAGGTCATTGGAGAATGTAGATTGTAGCAGCGGCTACATTATTCTTGGCTTGAGCTTCAATGAGGGACTACCTGCCACTATAGGGAAGTATAGATGGTTAGTAAGCCTTCGGCCTGTCCATTGAACATTAAACTTCTTCAGGGATGTTTCCAAGATGTGCAAGATAGTTGATGCTGCAGCCATTTGTCCCCGGCAGCCAGCTGGATAGCGCTTATCTATTTGGTTCGTGGAAGACGAGGCATTGAGGGCAACAAGACTGTGGGCGAACTGACAAAATGTGAGGAGCAGTTACCTGGCAAAGGGGCAACTGTGGAAGTCTTACGACTGGTGTTTTGTTATAATTAACCAGAAGCGATTGTAGAATTCTGATGGGGGTACTAAGGGGACACTGCTGGACTGCGGTTCTTGCAAAAGAGAGCCAGAAAAACTGGCGAGTATTAACCAATTGTTTTTTTTTTTTTTTATTTTGAAACAACAATCGGGGGATACCTCTACTAATGCTGCGAATTGAGTTGGTTAAAAGAAAGAGGGAGTAGTTTTTGTGGACATTTGACTCAAATTTCATTAAGTTGTAAGTGACACGAAAGATCTTTGCGGGAAGTCTATTTCTCATACGGATAGTACGACTAAAGAATAAATTTTCTCTGTAATGCGTTGTGCCAGCCACTGGCCAATCGACAACAAAGGGATGTGCTCTGTTCGATAAACAAGTATGCCGAACTAAAACCCGGGCCCTAGGCATGAGTTTATTCGTCTCGGCAGAACACTTCCCATGGTAATATCGATCAAATGCTCAAATATCGTTTTGACAATGCTCCAACGAGTCAATTAAGCTGGTCGAATATAGGTGATATAGATACCCTGAGCGAAAAGCACCTATTCCAGGGCACGTCACGTAACCCTGGTTAAAGTACCGGGAACATGGACTTATCCTAGGAGGGGGTAAATTTTCCTCTGTGACAGATCACAGGACTGTTTAAAAGAACACGTCACACAACTAACCCCGAAAAACATATCACAGAATCACTGCAAAAGAACATAAAATGTCTTTAAAATAAGTCACTAAGGTAAACACTAAGACTCAGAAAATTAAAGAGGTAGATTTTCTAGGATCTCAATCAATTTTATTTCAATTGTTTTTCATCCAGCATATCTGCCAAATGTTGTCAGAAAATATATTGACCGAAAAATATTGGGAGAAATTTGTATTTTTATATAAATATAAGAAACAAACAAAATTTATAAGAATTTTTTTTAGAATATAAGAAAAAATGTATAGAAACCGTAAATTGATTTTTGTTAAAGCAAAAAACACAAAAAAACTAAAAACACAATAAAAACTAAAGAGGGGGAGGTCTGAAAGCAAAAAAAAAAACTAAAAGTATTTTTAGAAAAATAGTAACACATTTTAACACTCAGACATACAAAGTACCCACACTTTTTGCAAACAATGTCTGCATAAAGTAATGAAAGCATAAAGAGTGGTTGAAGAAAATCCGGCGTCAAAAAGACGTCAAAGTAACAAAAAAAAAAAAAAATCAAACACCAAAATATAAAAGCCGCAAAGAGAAACAGAATATTTTATTTATTTATTTATTTTCTTATTTTAGAGTTTTTTTTTTTTTGTTAAATTTCAAAGATAGCCCTGGACCAAATATAGACAAGGGTAATAACGTTATATATAAAATTTACTGCTTTGAAAATTTATAGTATGTAAAAAATATTACAATAGACAAGACTTTGGAAATATGGGATATTTTGTATAGCCACGACAAATTCAAAAAAATTTATAGTTATATAAATGGCCACCAAAATTTAATCAAAAGGATAACATAAAATACACCTAGGATACAGTCTCAATACTCATCTATATTACTTATATAAATAAGAATGTTAGTAAAAATTAAAAAAACAAATAAAGAAATTTTTTTATCCTATTATTAATTATTAAGTTTTTGATTAAAATTTTTTCTTAATACACCTAATCCTCCATTTACTCTATAAAATTTTTTTAACACGATTTTTATATTTCAAGTGAACATAAAGTGTTGTATATAAACTCCAACTTGCAGGAATTTATCTTTGTTTGTTTTAATTTTTTTTTTGCTAAATGTAATGAATAAATTTACAATTTGAAGAGTATATTTGAATGCCTATTTACGCCTATTTTTGAGTAAAATCCTTTATACTGTGTAATTTTCATCGGTTCCTGTTGCGTCGTTTCATTTCGTTCCCCTAATTCATGCTTCGATTCCGCTCATTCCCCGTACCATTTCGCTCTCCGGTCTAATCTTTCAGTTGCACGGTGAATAACCCCGTTTCATCCTATTTTCTGTGCCTTTTATAGCGTTTCAATTCGTTCCTTTTTTTTCTTAGTTCAATTCCATCCATTCCCCATTCCATTTTCATGCCATTGTAATGCCTCTAGCCAAATCGGTTTGGGCAAGCCCATAAGAAAGACTTTTTTCGCATGTTGAACCTAAATGCTAACCATGTTCCTGGAGAAAATCTAAAAACAAACTTTAAATTTCGGGTTTTTTACCTGTAGAAATTTTCAATAATCACTTCATAGCGGATGGGATTTGAATTAAATAAAAAATTTATAGATACTTTCTTTTTGCTTATTAAATCAAAAAGTACACAGAATAGGGTATGGAATAGCAGATCGGACAAATGGCCTCAAGCATCAAAAACATTTTGCATACATATGGCTGAATTTCACCGGTAGTTGTCGCTTACTGACATATTTCCTTGACTTCAAATAACCCTATAAAAAGAAATCAACCCGTGTTAAATCACACGGCCAATTGTGATCACCAAAACGAGAGAAAGTGTCTCATGTCTAAATTCTTCCACGGGCTGTACGGTACCATCTTGTTGAAACCACATGTCTTCCACATCGATATCATCTAGGCAGAAAGATCATTTAGGCAGAAAGAACTCTGTTATCATGTTGCAATATCGATCACCATTATTAGTCACTGCTTGACCAACTACATTTTCAAAGAATGGTGGTCCAATGATACCAGTGGCATATGGGTGCATTTGTGTTTCGACAATAACACGTGATTGATTATTTCAATTATTCCTTTCGCAGTTCACGAAGTTAGATAATTATATCCACCATATTATGTAAGACATCTTTGAACTGTAGTCGCCAAACTTTTGTTAACTTGGAAATATTGTTCATCGATTAAATGCTCCAGTCAGATAATCGGTCTGTCGGTTAATTAGCAGCGATTTTCATTGATGTATAGAAATTAAATATCTTTTTACGACAAAACCAAATAATATAAAAATTTCTTTTAATATTTCTCACGCGTCTTTTTTCTCAATTAAATGTATTTTGTGCATAAATAAAAAAGTTGGGCCAAACATTTTTAAGAAATTTCTTTTTCAACAAAAAATTTAGAGGAAAATATGTTTTGAGCAAACAAAAATTTTGAAAAAAAGTTTTTGAGTTATTATTTTTGTTTAGAAAAAAGTATACAAAAAAAAAAAATATACATATTTTTATTTGAAATTTTTGTTTGTCTTAGGCAAAAAATTTTTTTACGATAAAAAGGTATTTCGGTAATAAAAATCAAGAGAAAACCCTATTATCCTACAATAATGTTTAATGCTTTTTAATAGAGACAAAAAACAACAGGGCGAAAATCAGGGCTCTTCCAACATTTCAATTAAAAAAAGGGTGAATAAGCATAATGTAGTTAAAATAAGGAATACTTTAGGAGTTCTAAAGTTGACTTTTCTTAAAAGTATACTTTAGGGCTACTGTAGACAAGTAAAAGTGTACATAATTCGTTATTAATTCATTATTGCATTAAAATTAAAACTACCTGAAGTTGGTTTTGTCCAATTGAATAACACTTACAACAGCTGTTTTTCACCAAGAAAATTTTTGTAACAAAAAATTTTTGTATTGCAAAATATTAAAAGGAAAATTATATCAATAAATAAGTGATATTGCATAATATTTAATAACCCATGTAAAAATCGAAATATATATGAACATACATGGTCATACATGGGCTTGTATATGATCAGACATGGGCATACATGGTCATATACGTCCATACATGATCTCATATATGATCATATATCTTCGGATCCGAAATTTGAGGGTATATGGTGATAGATGTCCATATATTATCATACATGCTCTTATATTATTCATGTATGCTCGTATATGATCATATACGTCCATATACCCTCAAATTTCAGATCCGAAGATATATGATCATATATGAGTTCATGTATGGTCATATATTCAACAATGTATGGACGTATATGACCATGTATGCCCATGTATGATACAGGCCCATGTATGATCATGTATGCTCATATATATTTCGATTTTTACATGGGAAGTTAATAAATTTTTATTAATAAAAATACACATTTCTATCCTTTTTATATAAAGATTTCCTTTTCACATTTTGCAATTGCAAATCTTTTCCGGCTAATATAAAATCAGCTGATCTATGTTGCCACTTGATTATTTTTTAGTACAAATTGTATGCGGACTTTTAATTTGGTACCCATTTAAAGCCGGTTCCACTTAAAACTGGCTTCAATTCTGACTTTAATAACAAAACAGGTAATAAGAGGTCTTTAATTTAAAGTTGTTTTTTTTAAAGCCGACTTTAGTGCTTGATTTTGATTTTGATCGTTAAAAAAAACTTAAGGCCCCACTATATTAAAAAGAACGTAACCATACACTTAAATTAGTTTGTAAATTAAAATAACAGAAAATGTCATATACAAGAAATGATATTTCATTTAAAAACCGGTCTACTTAATTTTCATTTAAATTAAATGCCTTTTGTTATTTATTTTTAAATGTTGATTAATCAACTGACACATCCGTAAGAAACAAATGATATAATCAGTAAAAATAAATGTCATAATTTTACCTACCAATTCCTTAAAAAATAAATATTTTTTTTCTTTCATTTATTTGAAATTGTTTCCCGTTTTGTATTTTTTTTAATATACTCGTACAATACAAAATAAGTGTATGCATAGCTATAGACACTTTTTGTGTGAATGTGTTTGTGTATGTATGTATATACAACCAATTAAAATAAAAAACAAATTGAAATTTTTTGAATCTTTTTTTTTTTTTTTGAAACAGACAGCAAACAAAATTTAAATTTGTAATAACGGTTACGGACACAATTAAACTACAAATTTCTGTTTTGTGGGTAAATTTTTATTAAATTTTAAACAAATGAAAAAAATAAATGAAACCGAAAAAAACGGTAAATGATAGTAAATAAATTCGAATAAATGTATAAAAAAGTTAATATAGATATTTCTTTAAAAAATAAATGTATGTTCTTTTATTTTTAAATGGAACGGAAAACTTTTTTGTTAATCTACGAACAGTTAACTACATAATATTCTGAGTGTACTCATCGTACCCAACTTAAGAAAATAAAAAACATATTAAAAAAAATTTCAACTAATTCATCCAAGCCAAATATGGCTGTCTGTCATTTGGAACACTCTTGAGTAAACTTTTGTTGGCATTTGAAACAAAGCTTAAGTCACTTAAACCAGTTGTAGTTCGGCTTTTAGTTCTTGAAATTAAAAACTTCGATAAATATGTATAGATCGGCAATATCTTTGATATTATTTCCAATGGAAAAGTGACTATACCTATGAGCCAAAACAACAAAATATTTAACGGAAGATTGTATTTGAATTGTCAAAGGATGCTTGCGGATAAATTAGTTTCTAATCCAACAAATATTTTATAAATTTTTATATGCTTGCTGCTTTAGAATTTCCTTACGCTAGATTGAAATAATGATATGGAACAGCTTACAAAAAATATTTTTTTTTTTAATAATTTGTAAAACAACTTTAGCATATGTTATAGCTTTAAAGAAAATCTTTTAAATTTGTATTTTGATGATACTTGCACTAATAAAACTCATATGTGGAATATTTTTTCTTATAAAATGTCGCCAGATTCTATATTGGGAAATACATGTTTGAATTTGACTTGTGCAGAAAAATTATCTCAAGAAAAGTGCCAGATTTACAAAAAATTATTCAAAATTTCTTTCACAGATTTTATTTCTATTTAAGACTAGTTTTACACAATTTGAACTTCATATTCGTAATAATCGTTGACATCTATGCCATCTCACATTGTATAACATTAAGAATAATTTTTACTTTATTCACATACAATCAAAATCATTTGTATTTTTTGTATTGTATAAATTTGTAACAAGTATTCGTAACGATATGGGCTTAATTAGCAGAGACATAATGTAATGAATCTAATGAGTCATAGCGCGTATGCTTAATATTAATTTCTGATGTTGTTAAAAACTTCTTTAATATTGTACTTCTTACTTTTTTGTCAAGGTACTGTAAAAATAATTTAGGGGCATTATAAATTTTGTTTCGTAAAAAAGATGTAAAAATATATTTTTCTATAGTCAATAGATTGTAACAATTTAGTACACAATATTTTCAGATTTATTTTTGTAGAATTTTTGTTTGGAAAGAAGAGTGAGCACAAAACATGTAAACAAAATAAACTAAACTAAAAGTAAAATATGAACAAAAAGTTATAGTTGTTTTTTTTTTTACTTACATAGAGAAAATGTCCGCAATAAGCTTTTGTTTGACTTTAATATCATCAAACACCGCCAACATTTTCAAATCCGTGGAGTTGGTTATGCCATCACGAAGGGTTAAAGAAAAAACTGAAAAAGGCATTTACTTTAAGCATTGACAGCCAAGATATTGTGTTGGTCTGCCAGCCAGCTAAGTATAACATACAGTGGGACAAAATCAATATGTTGCGCAAATACATAATTCAGTCATTTCTTAATTACGAAACAAATTAACAAGCTATTTAACAAAATCGCAACAAAAATAATTTCTCATATGATTCTCTTGAAAGTGCAAAGCCGATATTTAAAAATTCAAAGCTGTAAAAGACACTCCCAACTGTCGCTAAGAACAAGGCAACAAAAAATATATAAATATTCTTATTTTGGGAGCACTTTTACTGTTTTTTGAGATTTCGGAGATGTCCTATTCTGGAGCCGAATAGAAAAGCTCTTTGATGGCAAAAATTTAATCCCAAAAAAAGGAATGTACTTACTTTGTCCCACTGTGAAATATAGAAACTCTTGTATTTATCGAAAAGCCAAAAGACCATAAATAAACCCCTTAACTAATGTCAGCAGCATAAAGTTATGAGTACGAATGAATGGCTGCTGAAGTAATCGTCATTTTCTAAAGATATTCACTATTCTATTTTATTTTTGGATTTTCGTAACAAAATACTACAACAAAGACAACAAGAAATACAATATTATTAGTAACACTAATACTTCTCTAACAGCTATCAAGGAAGTTAAAGTATCCAGGGTATTCGTTAACAAACTTAATAATATGAATTTTTCTTAACATAACTCAGTTGTTGCAGTAACTCTTTTTGTATTTTATTTATTCCTAACACTGAAGGGAAAACTTTTCTAAATTCATTCAGAGATGTTAAAATATATTTATATTAAAGAAGGAAATTTTTTAAAGTTTCGATTTTTCTTTTCCCTTTGATAAATATGATAACAAGATTGTTAATATTAGTTTATGAGTTTGCATTGTTATTTTTTGAAGAAGTTGTGAAGTTTAATTTGTTATTGTGTATATGATTTAGATATATAAATATATTTCTTATAGATATCGGGTAAGTGGAGAATAATTGAAATTTTAAAAGGATATTACAGGAATTTTGTATAAAGATATTTTACAAAGTTTAAGGAAATTACACTTTTTTCGAGTTTCCTGAAGCGTTATGTTAATAAGAAATATCTAAATTTATTTTAAATTTTACAGCGCAATGAAAATTTAGGTGATCATTTTGAAAAAAAAAAAACTTATGCGTCTTGTACATTTTCTTTATAAAAAAACTTTATAAAATATTATTTTAGAAAGAGCGCCCCGGTAGGCTAGTTAGTAGCGTGCTAGCCTATCAGTGCGGGGGTCGTGGGTTCAATTCCCACCAGAGGCTCTGGTCTCTTTTCGCTACAACGAGCCGATAGCCTTTGTTGCTAGTGCTCGGATAGGGTATTAGGATATAATTTATAATTAATATAAATAAAATTAAAAAAGAAAATTATTTTAGAAAATTTACAATTTCTTCATTATCAACAATGCATCTAGTAAATTTTTTTAATAAAATATTTTTTTTGGAAAATTTACAATTTCTTTATTATCATCAATGTTGATATATAAAATATAAACTGAATAAATGTTAAACTTGTTAGTGTGCATAATCGAGGGTATGTTTTTCTATTAGTGTAAAAAGTTTGTTTTTAAAAATAAACAAAATAAAAATCTAATCAAAATAAATATAAGGAAGAAATGATATTTATGTTTAAAAAAGAAAGAAACTGTATAAAAAACACTGCACTGCATTCGATTTAAAAACAAATATAAAATTCTTGGTTTTATTGAAAACTGTGGGAGAAAAAAACAAAACTACAGTGAATCAGTGGGAATTATTCTGCAAGCAATTGCATAATAGCATATATATTTGTCTGGATATATTGTACATATTTGTATGAATGATTGTATTCAATATTTTGACTTAAAATAAATAAACAAGAAAAGAAAAATTAAAAGAAAAAAATAAATTGACAGTTAGATAGACATAAATCTACTAAATTGATGATATACATATTGAAGAATTGATTACAAAAAAAATAAGTAAAAATAGAAGAGTAGAAAAATATGGTAAAATATACAAATATTATAATAAAGATGATAATAAGAGATTTAACGAGACGATTGTTTTTATTTATAAAGGGTTTATTTTTTAGAGTTTAGGAATTTTATTTAAAATAAAACACTATAAGAATTACGAAATTATTTATTTAAAATTTTTATTTGATAGCTTGTGGCATTTAGTATTGAAAAAGAAATTTGGACAATAACGTAAAGCCTATAAGAAAGGACCAATTTAAATTTTTTTTCTGCTAAAAGTGACAGCTAAAAAATTACTTTTTTCGATCATGATAAAAAGCCCCTTTATCAGATAATTATAGACAAAAAAAAATTAACCTTATGATTAATAACTATTGGTTTATGTTTTCTAACGGAGATGGTAATTTTTTAAGAAAATTTCCTTTTTTAATAACAGGTACTTTTTTAAAAAAATTCATTTTTTAATGAAAGGTAATTTTTTTTAATAAAATTTAATTTTTTAATAAAAAGACCTCTTTAATAAATGATACTTTTTAAATAAAGGCTACTTTTATTTAATAAAAGGTACTTTTTTTAATAAAGGGTACTTTTTTATAAAAGGTACTTTTTATGACAAGGAACTTTTTTAATAAAACGTACTTCTTCAATAAAAGTTATTTTTTAAATAAAAGTTACTTTTTTAATAAAAAATACTTTTTTAATAAAGGGTGCTTTTTAAATAAAAGGTACTGTTTAAATAAAAGGTACTTTTTAAATAAAAGGTACTTTTTTAATAAAAGGTACTTTTTTAATAAAAGGTGTTTTTCTAATAAAAGCTACTTTTTTAATAAAAGGTACTTTTTTAATAATAGGTACTTTTTTAAAAAAAGGTACTTTTTTACAAAAAGGTACTTTTTTAATAAGAGGTACTTCTTTAATAAAAGGTACTTTTGAATAAAAGGTACCTTTGAATAAGAGGTACTTCTGAATAAAAGGTACTTTTTAATAAAAGGTACTTTTTCAATAAAACGTACTTTTTTAATAAAATGTACTTTTTTAACAAAAGGTACTTCTTTAATAAAAGGTACTTTTTTGATTAAAGGTACTTTTTTGATAAAAAGTAATTTTTTAATAAAAGGTACTTTATTAAAAATGGTACTTTTTTAATAAAATATACTTTTTTTTAAATAAAACGTACTTTTTTAATAAAATGTCCTTTTTTAATAAAAGATACTTTTTTTTAAATTGTACTTTTTTAATAAAAGATACCCTTTTTAAGTTGTACTTTTTTAAATTGTACTTTTTTTTACTAAAAGGTACTTTTTTAATAAAAGTTACTTTTGAAATAAAAGGTATTTTTTTTATAAAAGGTACTTTTTAATACACTTTAATTTAGTAGAATTTCCTTTTTAATAAAAGGTACTCTATAATAGAATGTATTTTTCTTAAAAAAGGCGACTTCTTTACTGAAACTAATATTTTAACCCTAACGTTCCCAAATTGATATAGCTAATGAAAAATTACTAAATGAATGTGCATTTTAAAATTTAAAATTTGACTATCAGTTTAATTCAGGTTTTATGTGGAAAACAACAACAAATGTGTTATCAGCTAACCGGACGTAGTGAAAATGAGTCCAAAAAATTTCCAAACTAAAAGTTTGTTAAAACTCGTATCTTCTCTTTATGTGTATTGGCTGATAACATTGATTTTTGTAATTTTTCTATTTTTAATCTTTACATGATATAACATTTAAAAGAATTTTCAAAACAGTTTTCACAAATACTCTTAGCCAGATATTTGCGAAAATTTTTGCCTCATTAGAATAATTTTTGGTGAATTCATAGTAAAATCGTCTCAAAGAATTTAAAGGGCAATCATTTTGTATACCGTCTTATTAATTTTTGAGAAATTAAAAGTGTGCAAACATGTTTTATATTCATAAGCATTTTTAAAACGCTGAATAATATTTCTAATTTATTCAACGCAGATTATAAATTTAAATTGTAACGGTATCGTGCTTCCTCTTGTGTTACTAGATCTCAAATATAAATTGTTGCCCGCAGGTAACCTATGCGTATGAGTAATTTTAATTTTAATTATATTACTCATACTTAAATTTGTTCAACTTATCTATAAGCAGTATTGGATAAACAACAATGAAAGTTTCTTGTACTTAACCCTTTTGAACCGGCAGAAGAGACGTTTTAACTATAAGTTTTACACATATGTTACATCCGCTTCGAAAGGGTTAAAGAAGGGATAGAAGATGTTTAGCTGATGGAAGTCCTTGGTCCGGAAATTTATTTATTTATTTATAATCTTGAGTATTTCCTGTACAACAAGTCAAAAACTTATGTTTGTAGTACGGGAATGCAAAATGCTATAATAGTATATGTTAACATAAAATATAAAATATTAAATATTTTAGTATAACAATTTAAAAGATTACAATGGTTGCGCAGGTAATTAAAATCGAGCACAAAATGTTTAATTGCTGGTCTTGTGGAAAAATATTCAAAATCCGTATAACATTTAGATATACTGCCATTGGGATACAAGACATCGGTGTCTTGGGAGTATAAGTATCTTACCCCTTGGTGATCTAGCAAAGCGTACAAGTATAGAGGGATATGAGTATGAATAATTTTATGCACAAATAAAAGCACTCGAATCTTCAACATATTCTCAAAAGATACTCCATAGAGCTTGTTTGTAAAAATAATAAATTCAGTCAGATCATTTTTAACCGTAAAAATATTTTTTTATGTTGTTGTACAAGACATTTAACTTACGTTTGCTTCTGGAGACACAATTCGCAAAAAGCTCACACCCGTTAATTAAACCCGGAATGGAATGGAATTTTGCAAGTAGTATTCTTATTCTTAAGGGAGGAAAAAACTGTGTTGACCAGAGTGATCTTAACTTAATGTATGTTTGGCCAACCAAAGTGGTCACAAAATTTGTCCAAGTTAAATATTCATTGAAGATTATTCCTTGATTTTTCGCCGTTTGCACTCGTGTAATTTTCTCGCCATTGATAATAAAGTCATTTTCAAAAACTGGTGTAATAATTTTCTTATGAATAACCTAGCATTTTTTGGATTCAAACAAAGCCCGTTAGCTGTTGCCAACACATAAATTGTACTAAGATCATCATTCATTTTCTCAATACCCACCCTAACCGATTCAGCTTGACTACTCAAAAACAGCTGCACGTCATCTGCGTACATATGAATTTACAATGAGAGAGTTGATTAGGCAAATCATTCGCATAAATTGAAAAAAGAAGTAAACATTTAATGAACAAATATAACAAGTTAAATACGGTAAGAATGAAGATGTTGTTTTGTGTTTTGGTTTCATTCTTATGGATTGAACCAATTAAAAAAGTAAACATGCAACAAAAATCTATTCACAACAAATTTTTGTTGTGCTTTTACGTTTTTATATGTTTAATACATAATAATGAAACAAAACCAAAAGGGCTTAATCTTTTTTTATATAAATCATAATTTTTATGAAGCTTGGATCAGCAAGAATTTTCTTCAAATACACTTTAAATTCTTGGGAAAATTTCTATGAATATAAAGGCTTTTTAGGGTTTTGATCTATTTTTAAAATACTCAATGATCTACTGTTACGTTGGGTTATCCATCGGGAAAAAAGTTTACGAACAATTATGTAAGTGATTCAGAATTTTACAATCCTAGAAGCAGAAGCTGCAAACCTTTTTCTTATAACAAAATATATATTAATATAAACACAGGACATTATTTTGAAAATTTTTTGCATTATTCACCGCCGACAGAGTCGTTACTTAAATAACTTCTAATAAAAAACAATTTTTTTTTTCTTGTACAATTTATTAGTTATGGATTTAAAATTTATTAAACTATAAAGTTTTTCAGTTGTTATCTTTGCATGCAGTGAAAAAAGCATGATGTTATGATAGTTTAAGAGCAGATTTATACTTGTAGTGATCATAGTATGAGCCTAATAATTATAAAGGGTGTCCCAAAAAGAACGCAATTTTTTAATCTGGCAACATTCGAAGTGTCATTGTTTGACATTTGAACAATTGTTATTGTTTGCTAGTAGAAGGTACGAGGTTAGTAAAAATGGAGCGCTACACGAATGAACAACGCATTCTCAATGTGAAATTGTTTTACCCAAATGGTGAAAGTTTTGCGGCTACTGATCGCAAATTGCGATCAATTTGGGGTCACAATAATGCTCCAAAAGAGTCAACTGTAAAGAGATTAATGGATAAATTTGCCGAAACTGGGTCTGTTAGTGATGTAAAGACAACAACGCGCCATCGACTAGGTCGATCGACTGAAAATGTCGCAGCTGTACGTGATGATGTCGCTCAAACTCCATCCACCTCAATTCGACACCGAGCTCTGCAAATTGGTGTCTCCAAATCCACTTTGCAGCGAATTTTGACGAAAGATTTGCATCTTCATGCATACAAAGTTCAATTGACTCAGGAACTGAAGCCAGCTGACCATGGACAGCGAAGGGAGTTCGTTAATTGGGTATTGGAGAGACAACATGAAAATGCTGATTTTGCCGATAAAATCATCTTCAGTGACGAGGCCCATTTTCATCTTGATGGCTTCGTCAATAGGCAGAATTGTCGCATTTGGGGTGAGGAAAATCCTCGAGTGATTCACGAGAAGCAAATGCATCCTCAACGTGTCACTGTGTGCTGTGGTTTTTGGGCTGGAGGAATCATTGGACCTTTTTTTTATGAAAATGAGGCAGGTCAAGCGCAAACAGTCAATGGTGTTCGGTATCGTGAAATGATAACCAGTTTTTTCTTGCCTAGAATTGAAGAAATGAATGTGGAGGGCATGTGGTTCCAACAAGACGGCGCCACATGTCATACAGCCAGAGAAACAATTCAATTGCTGCATCAGTCATTTCCCGGTCGTGTTATTTCGCGTTTTGGAGATCAGAATTGGCCGCCTAGATCGTGCGATTTAACACCATTAGATTTTTTTCTTTGGGGTTTTTTGAAGTCGATGGTTTACGCGAATAAGCCGACGACGACTCAAGCCTTAAAAGAGGAAATTGGACGCTGCATTAATGAAATACCGCAGCATTCATGCAAAACGGTCATTGAAAATTTCATTAAAAGATCGCGTGCATGCCAGTAAAGCCGCGGCGGCCATCTGCACGATATATTGTTCCATACATAACCTCATTCTGTCTACTTTACGATATAATAAAGTTTCAGGTTTTTTTTTAAATATCTGTGTTTTATTTAAAATTTAAAAATTGCGTTCTTCTTGGGACACCCTTTAATATGATCTTATTAATCATAATATGAATCATATTTATGAGCATTGTGATCAAGTTATGATAATTTTAAATTTCCTATCATGTTTAGCTATATTTTTCACCTCTGCTTGTGAAAAGCAAAAAAGAAATGAATGAATTTTAGTGGACCTTTGACCATTAATTTTTCAAAAGTTAAAAAGTAAATTAACTTAAATAAAAGCTATTTGTTTGATGAACCCAACTTAAGAATGCTTAGTTGCATGAGTTGAAATATGTTTTGTAATCCTTCATTTATAAACCAAGTATAATTTTGAAAAGATAAATAAAAATTTAATATAATTTCCTTAGTACATGTTGGACCTAATATGCTTGCGACGTTTTTATATTTGCAATTAATGTATACGAGCACATTGAAATTGATTTTCCATTAGAATATCAGCCTACAGTATTGACCAATTGTTTATCATGGTAACTTTATTAGACATTTAAAATACTATCAACACATACACACATACTACATTGTACACATGCACTCATACATGCCTGTAATGTAGACGGAGTGAAAATAATGGTCACAGATGCCACAATTTGATTTGTACTTATTGAAGGCAATTAAACGGTTATGCGACAATCGAGACATGTTTTCATGTAGTAACTACACTACTACATACTACAACTACCACTTTTTATATCTACTGCTACATGAAAATACCAACATATACAACAGAATTAAATTGAACAGGACATGAATGTGAGCATGGAATATGCGATAAATGTAAAGAAAATAATAAAATGATCAACATTTATGGGAATATTGACCAACTAATAAATAAGTATATACAACTTATATACGATAAAAGACATTGGCATTGTACGAAATACATAAATACAACTCAATACACTATGGGATCAAATTACATGTAGTTTTGTTAAATATGTTTTGTACTATCAGAGCTCTAAGCAAGGATACTTTAAATATATAAAATATACGAGCCTTTAAGGTACCGAGCCCCGATCCAATTATAAAATTACCTCATACTATGACTTGTAATACAGCTATATTTTTCATTTATAGTAGATCCAAAAAACATTTATAATTTTTTTTTATTATATTTTTTTTTTAAATCGAATAAATACTTTTTCAAATAAAATCTTTTTATTGAAAGCTTTTGACTCCGTGGCTTGGTAGGTAGATGGTTATGTGGCTTATTAACTGGCTCAACTAACATTTTAAATTCTGTATACTTGCAGTATTTTTGGTCTTAGTACAAATTGCCTAGAAATATAAGGAATTGTAGAACAAAATATGATTTTTTGCTCACTTAAATTTTTTTATTCCCTTGTTAAACAGCATGAACCTGGAAATAGTACGAAGTACGAAGATTTATCAAACAACAATAAGTTATTACAATAACTGTTATGGATGTAGGAGTTCACATAACTTTTACATGTGAAAAAACCACGTTTTGTTAAAAAAGTGAAAAAGTCCCCTTTGTTAAAAAAACGAAATATAATAACGATATGTTGTGCGAATTATATTAAACCGTAGTATTTTAAAAATATCTTAAATCATCCTAAAATACAACTATTTTCTTGGAAACAATTATGGACCAAAAAAAACCAACAAAAATTTTTTCATAAATAAATATTGTATATTTTTCTTGCAATATGATTAAAGTTTTTAAGCATAGTAAAATATTTTTCAAGTGAAAAAATTTCATCCAAAATGTATATTTTTCTCGAGAAAAATAATAGTCTTGTTTATTAAATTTTTGAAAACCAATTGTACTAAATTTTAACGTGGAATCAATTTCGTATTAGCTATACCGTCCGATAAAAAGAGAAAAAGTCGTCAGACATGAACTGGACTATATACTATGAAACTAGAGAATAAATGGAGTAAAACTGCATTTTTCTATTAATTCCCCATCATATGAACTTTGTAAATATATTACAAACATTCTTAAAAAGATAACTGAAAACTCTAAATATAATGTAAAAGATTCTTTACATTTTAGAGAAAAGATACAAAATTTAAAGATACAAAATGATGAAAAATTAATTTCACTTGATGTTGTATCTTTATTTCCGAGTATACCAATTGATATAGCTTTGGATATTATCGAAGAAAAGTGGGATATTATAAAGGATTATACAGGAATTGAAAGGAACCTTTTTATACGTATTCTAAAATTTTGTATAATAGACAACAGATATTTTAAATATGATAATAAAATATATTTACAACAACAAGGACTTCCAATGGGATCTCCAGCTTAACCAATTATAGCTGATATTGTAATGGAAAAAATTATTAGATTCTTGTATAGAAAAATTAAATGTGAAACCAAACATCATCACAAAATATGTTGATGATTTATTTTGCATTATTTCGAATGATTCAATTAGTGATATTTTATCAACTTTTAACTCATTTCATGACAATATAATATTTACGATTGAGAAAGAATGTAATTCTAAAATTCCTTATTAAGATACAATGATAATAATAAAGGGTGAGAGTTTTTTAATAGATTGGTATCAGAAACCAACAGCTTCTGGAAGAGTTATTAACTATTTTTCTAAACACCCGAAAAGAATCATATTTAATACGGCTAAGAATTTGATTGAAAGGATATTAAAGATTAGCGATACAAAATTTCATAAAACTAATATAGTAAAGATTAAAAATATTTTGTTAAATAATAATTACCCAATTCAATTAATCTGTAGATTGATAAGACAATGTAAAAAACAGAATAATTTAGTTACGAGAACGGTTACTGAACCTAAAATTTATAAATCTCTAACTTACTAGGGTTGAATTTGTGGACCAAATGTACTGTCTGGGCTTATGGTTAGATAATAAATTAAAATTTGAAAGACATATTAATTTTGTTACTTCTAGAGTTAATTATTCGTTACGTAGACTTTATAACGTCAACTTATGCTTACCAATGCATATCAAAGTTATGATTATTCATTCATTGGTTATGCCTATATTTTTATATGGTATTGAAGTATATACTGGCACACTTGGGCGTCATATGAAGAAACTTTTAATACTGTTCAATAGAGTTATGCGATATCTATACTGCTTAAGACTTCGAAATCATGTATCAACGTATGTTGCGAAGTTTTTGGGCTGTTCATTTGATAACTATGTGAAAATAAGGCTTTTGCTTTGCTTTTACAATATGTTTAAAAGGGGAACTATTGAATATTTGCTTTCATTTTTTTCATTTAGTCGATCAACACGTATTTGTCAAATTTTGATTCCTAAGTTAACTTCCCTAGTGGAAAGATCTTTTCATGTAAGAGTTGCACGAATTTTCAATAAATTACCAGAAAATCTAAAATCCTTCGAGTTTTCTAGTTCTACTTACAAACATAAATTTTTGAAGCACATTCAGCGGAATGAGATGTAAGTTTATTTCTTGGACTCCTTTATTATGGCTTAGACCACATATGTTATTGAGATTGTTTATATTATTGTTCAAATTTCTATCCGGTACCCTTTAGCTTTTTATACATTTAAATCATTTAAATTATTTCAATTGCCATTTTATTTTGGATTTAAAATTATTTTTTTTTTCTCTACTTAATATATTTTTAGATATTTATTATATATGTATATTCTTCTAATTGTTTGTTAAGTAGTATGTTTGAGTTGTATTTTTAAACCATATATGGCCCTCTGGGCTCGGTTTTTGTGTAACATTGATTAAATAAATAAAATGCAATTAACCAATAACAATTGTTCAAATGTCAAACAATGACACTTCGAATGTTGCCAGATTTAAAAATTGCGTTCCTCTTGGGACACCCTTTATCTGAAAGATTAGAAAAATCGAACATTTATGATAATAAGAAATATATAGTAGCACATAGAACATATTACACATTAGGTAGATTATTTAGCAAAACGAAAAATAAAATAGATAAATCTGAAATGTCCAATTTAGTTTATAAAATACCTTGTAGTGGAAATGATAATGAGAATTGTAGTAAAGTATATGTAGGTACAACAAAGAATAAATTAAAAACAAGAATTGCAGGACACAGATCTGATTAAAAATACAGGAACACTACTTCTACACAGAAAACAGCATTATCAGTACATTGCACGAATTTTAAGCATTATCCTGATTTTGATAGGACGTCAATTTTAAACACGGAAAATAATTACAGACGTAGATATATGTTAGAAATGTTACAAATTATGAAGATACCATCTACACAACGAATTAATTATAAAACAGACATAGCGAATATTGCACAAAATTACAGACATTTAGTTAATAAAAACTAGGATAAATATTATTATGTTAAATGACATGTATATAAAATATTTTTGTTCATGTAATATTTTAATTTTTCAAATATTGTTATTTTTGTTTTCTGTGATATTTTTATTTTTTAATATTGCCAAAAATAATTTTTGATTTACCGCCTTTTTTAAAAAAATTGTTATAAAAAAGTTTTCATTTTATAATTTTAATTTGTTAATTATAAAAAAAAAAAAAAAAAGACAATTTCCCCTGAAGAAGTCACCCAATGTGGTGACGAAATATTGGGATAAGTAAATATTTATAATTAAATTTTTTTATAAATAAAGGATCTTCAGCTCGATAAGGAATATTACATGAATAGAGAAGATCGAAGGAAACTAAAATAATTATTAGTTATAAATGTTATCCTTTGAAATTATGATGTACTTTTTAAAGCAAACGGGATCACAAAATTAAAAACTGAAAACGCAGTTTTAATCCATTGATATCTAGTTTCAGACGTATATAGTTCGGTTCTTGTCTAACGATTTCTGTCGAACGGTGTTATAATTCAAATTGAAAAAAAAAAATATTTTTTTTAAATTAAGTATAGTTTGGTAGCTTATTAAAAAAGTTTTATTTATTTTACTTTTGTAATTGTTATCTTTTTATTTAACCTTTTTCTTTTTTATAACTAATTTATACTAATTTATATATTGAAATATGGAAAAATAATTTAGTTATTCTACTTTTGTTTCGATATCTTATTCACATTACATTCAATATTTTCGGTTATAATATTCTCTGTACTTAAAAATGAAACTTAAAAATATATGACAAAAAATTGAAAAAAAAATTAATGAATAAAGCAATAAATTCGAGCAAAATTGATGGCTCATATAGCAAATGGTAAATTTTAAATTTAATAAATTTAAACTTAAATTTTATAATTTTTTTTTTTGAAATTTCTGCCCATAGTTCGATTTATGTACAATAATATATATATTTATATGTGTGTACATCTATGCTTGTAATTGTAATGATAATGATAATATGCAGAAATTTTCGTAACGACTTCTACACACATATATTTCGTATATAATTATTTTCTGTGATAAATGTGTGCAAGTATAAGTATATAGTAAAGTATACGTAGAATAGGCAAGTAATTTTCCATTTTATAAATTACCAGTAAATTTTCGAGAAATATAAATCGAAGCAATTCATAGCTTCTGCATATGATAGTTATAAATTTTGCGTGTGTATATATGTTTTCCATGTACATACCATACAACAATTATAACCCAAAAATCTCTACTCTGCGCCACTTCAGTACTAATTTCTATTCAAGTGCTGCTATTGGGCATACAACATAAAAATTGGCCTATGGCTTAAAACACAAGTGTTACTGCTTCAGTTGCTTTCTAATGATAATAGTGTCATATTTTCTTAAAACCCTAGATGTGTGTATTTGTGTTTGCATATTTGTAAAATTTTACTTGAAAATTTATTTTCACTCATTCTACTTTGTATTTATCTTTCAAGCTACCTTTTGCATTAATTCAATATGCAATAGTCATTTATTGATTTAGTTAAATGCATTTTTCTTGTTATTGAATTTATTATATCATCTAGATGTTTGAAGGTTTCCATTTGTTTTCAGTATATCTTTGCTAGATATCTAATAATTTCTTTTATTTATGAATCAATACGTAAATTTATGTTCCTTTTTTTCAGTGATGTGGTATAAAAAATAATTGTAAAATTAAAATTGCTGTTTCTTAATAATATCATACGTATTTATGTCTCAAATACTAATTCTCCTTAAGGTTTTTTTAAATTAGCATGTATGATAGAAGAATCGCATTCGAATTTTATAAAAATAAAAACTATTATGAATATTGGAAAAAAAAACAAAAATAATTTTTAGAATAAACAAAATATTTCAGCTATTTTAACAGTTCCTTATGAAGTATAAAAAAAATTTCAACAATACTTCGAATAATGTAGAAATTACCAAAAAGTACCCTCTTAATATTGCAATATACAAGGTGAGCCAAAAAGTATCACCCTATTGGCAAGTGCTAGCATTTTTGCAAATGAGATCGTATGTCAGTTTGGCTTCGACATGCGAATTTTATAGTGAAAAACATGGAACAAGAGAGCTTCGCTAAGATAGAGGTTGATCTTCAAATGAGGAGACGGTTCCGTGTTTTGGAACCGAGCTCCATTACAAAAAAAAATTTAAGTAACACCGAAAAAATCCAAGATAGAACAGATAGTATTGAAGAAGACAAAATAAAAAAATATACATTAAAGAAGGGTTTTTATAAGAGAGCAAATTACTCCGAAAAACATCAGCACTAAGTCAAAACGTACTGATATGGCCGTTGTCCCTACTCTACAACAGTCAATAACCCAATGGCTCAATACCGGTTGTTCCTCTACATAAAATACTATTTCATCCCTTTAGAATCCCCTACTCCATTTTCAAAAATCTATTCAGTTTTAGAAAACAATCTTTTTATTAAATTATAATTCAAAACGTATGTAATTCAATCTTTTTAAAGGCGGATTGTGGTGACAAAAAAAAATAAATAAATGGACTGATCTGAAATGTGCTCAAACAAATTAATCATGCTAATTGTATAAGCCATCAGGTGAAAGATGTGGAAAAATTATAAGGTATTGTATACACTTGTACATAAGTTAATTCTTCGTCCTCAGCAAAATTTGTGAGAAATCCAATTTTTTTAGGTGTTTGATAAGGCGTAACATTAGATGATCTTTGGCTCTTTGAAAAAAAAAAAAAAACAAATCCGGTTGAAACAACCCAAAAAGAAAAGGATCTATGAGACCTACGTTATTTACAGTCTCAACTTACGGACAAAAAGCATCACCGGATTTTGTTAAACATAATATAAAGTTTATATATATTAGAAAAAAAATCACAGTGGGTCAATGATGTTTAAAAGTAGTTATAGGAATAATCACTCTTGAAAAACTAGCTGCCACAAACACTGAATCACTTTTGTGTATTTGAATCACGCTTTTGGAACCCAACGGCAAAAAGGATGACTTTGCTTCAGAATTGGTCATCAACGATGAGATTTTTAACTCAGCCCCCAAATTATCGCTTCTGGGGGAAGTCAAATCCATGCAAAATTCATAAGATACCATTAAACCCCCCAAATTTATTATGTAGGGTACAATTACATCGGGAAAGATGATAGGACCTTATTTATTAGGAGGAGCCAACAGTAATGCTATTACGGCGAACGGCGACCGCCATAGACAGTCTGAATTTGTGGGACATGCACATAGAAAATAGATCCATTGTGACATCCGAATTTCTTACCAACTGAATGGATTGATTTCAGCCATCGATATACAAAAGAATATCGGTTAAAACAATATATTTTAATTGTATTGGGATAACATTTGTTTGCGGCAACCAAATTAATCGACTGCTGCAATCAGAATATTCAGTTGGTAGTAAATTTGGTTGTCACGATGGGGCCACAATGCGTATTTTAAAGTATGCCTTCCCGACTCATCTTTGGCCAGCCAGATCTCCCGAATTAACTCTATCGGATTTTTTTACTCTGGCGATATTTGTAGTTGTATATGAACAAGTACCGAGCGTGAGAGGTGTTAAATAACAAAATTTGAGCCGAAATGGACAACGTGACACCACAAATGCTGCACAGGTATTTGTCTGACGTTAGGTACTTGTCGAATATAATTTTCCTCAATTAATTGAAACAAAAGTTATAGCAAAAGAAAACCAGATAATGGGGTTTGCCCCACCCTGTAAGTGGCAATAATAAAATTTTTACATACACCACCTCCCCATTTTGTTTTTAAATGTCTTTTGTTTAAACATTTCAGACCAAAAATTTGTTAGAAATTCAATAAAAATTTACGAAAATATTTTAATTGTTTATAACTTTGAAATACTTTTTCTCTGCACACATTAGGTGTCAGGATAAAGAGAAGACAAATTTTCTTGTTTTAATCATTTTATTTTTTTGTTCTTTTACACATATTTGCTATTTTTTATCTTTTTATTTAACCTTTTACTTTTTTATAACTATTTTTTTTTTGAGCTTAAGGTTCGTTTTTTATAAAAACATTATATATTTTTCCATATTTCACTACTCCATTGTGTAGTATATTTAGGAAATAATAAATTTGACAATTTATAAAACAAAATAAAAGTTTTTTAAAAAAATTTTAACAAAAATGTCTGTCAATATCCTAACTTGTTGGTTTTTTTTAAATTTTTGTAAATCATCTTATTTTGATATTTTATTATTTGCTTTTTTAAGCTTTTTTGGATGTTCCAGTTTTTAGCTTTAATGTAGATCTATTAATCCAGTACAATGTAGAATATTGTACTGATACTCAAGTCTGCACTGGAGAACAACTGAAGAAAATACTAGAGGGTGCACAATAGATCCACATGGTCGTGGTGCTGGAGTTACAGATTACTCAACCCAAGTACATTGTAGATCCTTCTTAAGTTTTTTGATTTCAAAATTGCTTTTTTCACATTTTTCTTTTGGCTCGAAGTGCTCTTTTCTAATAAAAAAAAATATTTTTTCTTCTAGTTTTGTTCTTTTTTTTCAAAGTGTTTTTTCTCAACTATTTATTTTCACTTTTTTTTTCTTTTTTGCCAATATTTTTTTACTTCAATAAATTGAATTTAATCCGCTGAATGCGAGAAAAATTAAACTGCAGGATCATTATTATAGAACTATTGATACTAATAATTTGATAATACACAAATATCGATATTATCAATCGCTATCATTTGTCGGGACACCCTAATACACATCTACAAATGTATTTTTTTATTGATATCCCCCATATTTTGAATCTAACCAAAACTTGTTAAGTATGAGTAATATTGTTTAAAATTCATATTACTCATACGTATGTAGTACCATTGAAAAAAAGGTTTGCAAGTTAGATATTGTTAAAACAAACTGAATTAAGGAACAAAATAACAAATAATTCTTAACTTTAGATAAATATTCACTGCATACAGCTCTAATTGACTGAAATAACTTGCTTATTTAAATTATTTTTTTTTATGGCAATAAAAATGTAGAAGCAAAATTAACAAACATTTGATCAGATGAACTTAGACAAAAAGAAATTCATCAAAAGTCATCAAAGCAACTAAAAATAACAGCCATAATAATAGAAAAAAAAATAACACTAAAACAGAATTAAAAAACATTTACATAGAGTTAAATATAATTTCAGTAAAAATCTTTATATTTTTCAGTATTTTTTTTCCCGTGCAATAAATAATTCATATACCTTTACTTATTGTCTAATTTCTTTTTTATTTGTTGCTGTATACATTTTTATGATATGTCATAAAAATAAAATTATGATTTTAGCTTCACATAACGATTATATGTACACTAAAGAGCTATTCATCCATCTCTTTCAGTCTCTGGTGAAACAAATCGTAAAAAAGCTTAAAAGAAACCACCCAACATACTCAACATGAAGGCAACATAACTACAAAGAAAAAATAGATTTTCCGAATAAAATTATGTTGATATAAAAGTAGAACACCAACTACGTAGATATATCACCAACAAACCATTGACAATCGCAAAGTAACATTAATGAAAAACTTTTTTTTTTTTTTTTAATGACAAATAAAGCAAATAAATGAATACAATACAAAAAACGTAAAAAGAATTATAAGTAAAGCTGAAGTTACACCCACCGTGATTTTTCATATTTTTATAGTATTATTTAGTATTTTCTTTTTTTTGGCACAGAGGGGCAAAGTAAATTCTAAAATAAAATTCCAGACCCACAGATAACAGGTTTGTATTTGCAACCGAATTTTTCGTCAACAGAATTTTACTGTATTTAATATTTTTGAAATAACCGAATTTTATTTATTGCTCTTCTATTTAGGGATTATAATATTCTAAAAATAGACATTCTACTTATAGCAAACGCGTTTAACAAAATTAAGTTAAAAAAATTGTATGCCACAAGCTAGGGTCGCCGGCTTCCCTTTGTCAGTCCATTGCTTTTCCTCTGGGCTAAACTGTATTATATTTTTTGTAAACAAATTGCAATATTTAAAATTTTTAGATTTGACATTTGAATATTTTTGTTTAAAAATATCATTGCAGCTACTACAGAAAATAAGTTGGGTCTTTTAATTTTAATTAATAAAAGAAATTCATTTAAAATAAATTGAACTCATAACCTTAAGACTAGTAGGCTGTGTCTCCAACCTCTGCACCACAGACACTTACATTAGGTTGTTGTCTAAATTTGAATTTAAATATGTGTATAAATAAAAAGCAAAAATATAATATATTTCAAAATTTCTTATTATACAAATTTCGGTTGCTAATCTTTGTATTTTGTTATAATCACCAAAATAAAAGCAAATAGTTTTTATTGAAACAGAATTAATATTAGATTTTTGCTGCCAATATTTTATTCAAATGATGATATTTTCAATAAATTCTTGGTAGTTTGAAATAAAACTAATTTATAGTTAGTTGAATTAAAACTAATTTATAGGTAGTTTTAATTAAAACTAATTTATAAGATATAATTTTTTTAATATAAATTATAACAAGTAAAAGCGGCTAAATTCGGCTATGCCGAATCTTATATACCCTTCACCATGATTGGGAAAAAACTGAAGTTTATATATGGACATATATGGAATGGACAGATTTATATACGGACGCCTTTAAGAGGAAATTAACCATTTAGTTTGGCGAAAAAACTTGGACTCGGGAAGATTTATGGTTCCAGAAAATAGGTATTTAAAAAAAATTATGTTTTGGGCATAATTTTTTTATATCTGAAGCGATATTCCCGAGTTTTTCAGCAAAAATATGTTATACTAAAGATTTTCGATCTTTTGCTATATAAGACGTATCCATAGGTCATGTTACAGCTCTAGAATAGTGTTTGTTGTTTGTGTATAAAAGGTGAAGAGGTGAAAGAAAAGAATTTCAACAAATCGTTAAAAGAAATCACTAGAACTGCATGTGTTTTATTTCTACAAAAACGTTTGATTTAGCTGGCAAATTTGCATTTGGGATTTTATTTCGCTTTTTTATTAAAAATATTTTTAATTTCTTTAGCTTAATTTTAAGTTTAAAAATATACATTATTATAAATTATCACCTAAAATAGTTGCACTCAAAGGGAAATTATGTATAAAATTTTCTTAATATGTGAGAAATGAAATGGTTTAAAAATCTTTTTATAAATTCTTTTAAATCGGAGCAAAAAATAGTAACAAAACCGTTTGTATCAGAGGGTTTTTATAAAAATTTTGATGTTTTTAGCCTATTTATGGATTATTTAATTATTAATATAAAATTTTATTTAAATTAATTATTAAATGTAAAAAAAAAAAACAAAAAATAAACTAAAAAAAAAATCTTAAGAAAATAAAAAAAAAATGTCCAAAAAAAGTGAATTGACCGGGATTCGAACCCGCGACCCTTCCACCTGTGGTGAAGGGTATAAAAACGTTTGTATTTTGTTTGTATCAGAGGGTTTTTATAAAAGTGTTGATTTTTTTAGCCTATTTATGGATTATTTAATTATTAATATAAAATTTTATATAAATTAATTATTAAATGTTAAAAAAAAAACAAAAAAAAAGTCTTAAGAAAATAATAAAAAAAAATGTACAAAAAAAAGTGAACTAACCGGGATTCGAACTCGCGGCCTTAGAGAAAAAGAGTATTTTTGACATAGCGTCTAGACAACTGAGCTATTGAAGCTCACACAAAATCATCGTCAATAGAGGTACATATATAAAAGTCTTCGTTTATTAAAGATTTGTTTAGTTTTTATTTAAATGACAAATCTTTGTATGTGTGTTGTTTGTGTATAAAAGCTGGAGATGAAAGAAAAGAATCTCAACAAATTGATGTGTTTGTTATGCGTAAAATTTTACATACATATTAAACAAAGGAATTTTACGGAAAAAATTAGAGGTAGT
This sequence comes from Eustalomyia histrio, assembly GCA_949748255.1. Lineage (NCBI taxonomy): Eukaryota > Metazoa > Arthropoda > Insecta > Diptera > Anthomyiidae > Eustalomyia > Eustalomyia histrio. Next base: position 70,490,375 of record OX456525.1, read on the forward strand.
CCTGGTTTTTTGCTAATATCTCAACCATTTATTAACCGATCTGTCTGATTTTTAATAGCAAACAGAAATGGATCACATGTAACAGAAATAAAATACAATCAAGTCCTCATCATGTCTGGGTTCATCGGAAAACCCATTTCAACACACAGACGGACAGACGGACATCGTTAAATCAACTTTGCTCTTCATAAGGACCCATAATATATATACTTTATAGGGTCTAAGATCAATATTGTAGAAATTACAAACGGAATGACAAACTTATATATACTTCCACCTGTGGTGAAGGGTATGAAAACCATTATTTTGGATGATGTGGAAATGTTTCAGTTAATTTGTTATATTTTCTGTTTAAAAGTAAATTTAGCTATTTTGATAAAGAACTTTAAGTACTTACAAATAAAAATTTTATTTAAGGATACAATTTTTGTTGTCGGATAGAATTCCAAGCAATTTATTATTTATTTGAAAGAAAATTTCGCTAACAAATGGACTAAAATATTAAATGTGTGCTTCATGGAGTAAATTATTACTTCGCTGTTAAATTTTTTTAAAAAAGATATTCAAAAGGATAAAAGTCTCGCCCTTAAGGACGTGTCCGCACCGTTTTGTCAAGAAACATGATATTTAAAGAAAGAGTGGATTTTAAACACAAAAATTTTAAAACGAAATGGAATCGTACGCGGAACAGGTTGAGTGGAAACACTAATAAATTGGAATGAAAAAACAAATAACGAAAACAAGACAAGAGAAATAAAATGGAATGGAACGGGGAATGATTAGATTTATAATACTAGATAAGGGGACCAATATGAAATGAAACGAGTGAAATTGAAACTCTAGACCAGGGAATTGAAAAGGTAAGAAAAGGGATACTATTGGAATTCAAACACAAGACAAGAGCAACGAAATGGAATGGTATTAGCAACGATTATTTTTAAATCAATAAAAAAGGGAAACGAAATGGAACTGAATGTGCAACGAGTAAAAGGGAATGAAATGGAGCGGTAAACGAGTGAAGAGAAAATAAATGGAACGGAATGAGAACGATTGGTATTGACACACTAGATAAGATAAACGAAAGAGAATGGGACTGCGAATGAGTAGATTTAAAAAACTAGATAGTAGAAAAGCAATGGCATTAGTAGAATTTAATGAAAATGATCAATCCTTGACTTTGGTGCTAGTTATCACCTTAAACATATTTTTTCTATTTCCTCATTTTTTGAAAATAATTTCCCAGAAAAAAATTAGTACGAGCAGCCCACTGCATTACTTCTAAACTGAAAACAATAAGATACTAATAATGTGTTATACAGCTGCTTATATTCCATGCTACCATAATATCTTACTTTTAAAGTTTAAATAATTAGTACAAGTAGGGTTGTGTTTTAACTAGTTATTTGGCAGTTAAAATATATTTTTTTCGATTTTGTTATTAACATTTAATAATTTGAAAATAATAAAAAATGGTTTTTGATTCAAGCCACCAGTTTTTATTATTTTTGTCTTACCAATAACTAGTTATGTTAACCTCACCATTAACTAGATATTTTACTCCCTACCCATAAGCTTAGCGGCAACTAGCTACCACCAATGATATTTCTGTGTTAAAATAATAAGCTTATCAGGCAAACTTCAACAAGTTACTGCTTGCTCTACACAGAAAAAACAAATTCATACTATTTATGAAAATTGGCCAATGTACAAATTTAAAAACTTTTTCATAAATTCAGGTTGTATTTATGAACAACTCATTAAAAATATACTGGAAAGTTTATGTACTCGTTTAATATGAAATACTTCTTAAAATATATGTGGATATACTTATTATTTATGAAAAAGTACTTAAAAAATTTGCCAATGTACAAAATCTTTTAAGGAACACTTTATAAATAATAAGTAAGCTTCATATATACACTCTAATTAATTTCTGTTGAAATTTACCCAACTTATAGTATGAAACTGTACTCCTACTATAAGTTGGGTAAATTTACTCTGTATGCGTAAATGAAAAAAAATACACACATTATGCGTAAGTTTATAAACACAAAATAGGTAAAATTACATAAAAAGTGCGTAATAATTCAATGAAATTTTAAAATTAAAGAGTAAATTCACCAAATTTGTGCGTAAAGAAACACGATTTTCCTGTAAATGTACATAAAAATGCGGAAAAATTCTACAAAAATGCGCACATTTTCTACAATGATATTGAAAATTATAAAGCAAAAAAAATTTTATTTTGTAATAAAAAACATTAAATTTATTATTTAGTAATTTACAATAAAAACCATAATTTTATTGTTTGTTAACTCACAGCAAGAATAAAAACAATAAATTTATTGTTTAGAAATTTCAAATAATTAGTTAATTTAAAAAACTAATGAATATATTTTTTAGGTTTGAAAATTTTATCAATTTTTTTTTTCAATTTCAAAATGTCATATTTTTTTTTTTTACTACTATATGTTAGTATATTTACAATCTTGTGCGTAAAATTTTTATTTAACAAAACAGTACTAATTTTAGGCATAATGAGTTTAATTGTAAAATAGTGTCTAAAAATACTGCGTGTGTGTATTATTGTATATGAAAGTGTGCACAAAAATGTTTTACGCATTTGGTGTTTATATTTACCGAATTTCCGTAATATTACATAAAACTTTGCCCATTTTATAGTAGTAATAATAATTTTGAACAATTTTCATAAATAATTATGAATTTTATTTTTTTGTGTGTAAACTCCATTATTTGGAAAAGTATTTTTTTCCTGGGTTATTTATAATTGGAATATTAACAATGGTAGCGGAGCTTAAAATGATTGACTTAACTAAGTCCTTATCATTAATATAAAAATGGTAATGAAAACGATTTCATTACAATTTATAAAAATTCGATATAATGAAATCACAAATTATGTAGTCCACCATATCATTAGATCCCTGGAATAATTTAATAATAGCAGTTCATTAATTTTTGCATTACCAATACTGACCTATCTCTGCCCACTGAATTACTTCTAAAGTGAAAATAATGATATACTAATAATGTTTTATGCCAGCTAATTGCATACTGCCTTACTTTCAAAGTAAAAATAATGAGTTTCTAGAAATGTGTTTTAACTACTTATTTGGCAGTTAAAATCTATTTTTGGTTTTGTTATTTATTTTTTTCAGTCTTTTTTTTTCTTGGGATCCACACTAATGTTTATGGTAGACTTGGGTTTTGGAAAGTTTTATGAGTGCCACAGGACTAACACAGAACAACAAACCTGTCATAGGACTGATGCAAAAAAAAAAACTTGTCACAAACCTGAGGCAAAGGGGATTCTTGGAAACATCTAAAAATATGTTTTCACTTAATTATATAAAAAAATAAATATTTTTTTTTCAAATTTGTGTCCAAATGTTTTTGTAATAAAAATTGAACAAAAAGTAAAACCAAGTGTTTTTAAATTATTTTAGCTCATCAAATACCTTCTTAAGCTTATTTGTACCACTTTAATGATATGTGCGGAATCTGTTCTGTTTTCATCAGTGATGTAATAGATTTTTCCAAATTTGTTTCCTTTTCACCAGTGACGGTATCAGTCACAAGGTAAACACTTTAAGTTATGGTATTTTTCACAAGTCAAGGGGTAGGAACTTTCGACCACGTTCCAATCAAAACTCTTCGACCGGCCCAATCAAAACTCTTAAAACTTGTTATGAATGTTCTCCATATCAACAATGAACGCCTCTAATGTACAAATTAAAGGAATCTTAACTAAATATTGACTATTAAATCCTCTTACAAATTTTAGGACTTTAAAGATTTATTCCTTTTGTCCCACTGTGTAAACATTATACAAATTTATTTAATATTTTTTCTTTGGTAGCTTTCTTTAGACATCTCTGTCCTCAGTTTTTTTTTTTTTTTTGTACGTTTGTTTGTTTGAGAGACTTATTGCCTCGTATCATGTAATTTGCTTAATCTTTTTAATACCCCCTCAATATACAAGACAAGTATAAACGCAACATGATACTAAACATTCATGATTGTGACTACTATGAAATGATGATAAATAATATGCTAGACTTATTGTTTAAATGATATGCTAAAAGATTACGACAAAGTATTGTATTTAAAAAAAAAAATTGGTGGTATTCATTTACATAGAGGCACAAAAAAACTGCATATAAACTTAAATAAATATGCTAATTGTTTAAATAACAGAAATGCAGGAAAATTTGATAAAAAAAACGTGTATATAAAATAATCAAAAGTAGTCTGGAGGATATTGAATTTTCTAAATTTTGTATTGAAATGTTGAATGCATTAACATATTCACATAAATATTAAGATAATTTTATATGCCACTAAAATATATATATATATATATATTTTTGTTTTTGTAAGATTTAAGAAAAATAATTTTTTTCTTATACAATACAATTATGATTACTTTACTATCTTTGTAAAATTTGTTAAAAACAAAAACTTAAACAATACAATTTTCTGAATTTTTTTTTTCTAGAAAATGCTTATAATTTTTTTGTAATTTAGTTTCCTTTTGATTAATTTCATAAACAAAGGAAAAAATGTGTGAGATTTTTTTTTTTTAATAATTTTTTTTTCTGTTGTCTTTTTGTGAATTTGTGAACGAACGTGTTAAGTGCTTTGATATATCAAAGGTACATTGCACGATCAAGTGAGCAGCAGCAAACAACTTTATATAAAAATGTCTTCTTTTTTCCATTCTTGTCCTTTTTAAAGGACACTGAACTCTCTGCTACGTTTATTTCTTGTAGTTTGAGTTTCTTTACATTTTTATTGTACGTACTACAACAACTACAACAACCATGGCAACTTAAAATAACTTTAAAAAATCTATAGTGTTGTTTTTTCCGTTTTTTGCATACAACAATTTTTATATTTTCTTGTTGTTGTTGCTATTTTGTTTCTGTAACTTTAGTATGTACGTTACTGCCAAAGGGGTTGTTGTATTCCGTTTCTGTTACGGGGTTTTTATATTTTGTCCCTCCATTAGACTACTTGTATTTATGGCTCTTTATGACTGATAATTAATTTGCTAAGATTTTTATGATTAATATTTTGCCTGTTCTTTTCTTTTATTATAATGTTTATGTGTATTAACAAAACAATCAACTATGGCAACTATGTTATGTTTGTTAGGTTGTAAGTATTTACTGGTGTGTGGGTAAATTTTTATGAATAATGTAATAAAAATTAACAAAAAAAATAATAATATATAAAAAAACAATTAAGTGAATAGTTAAATGACAAACATTTATGGGTAATTATTTGTAACGAAAATTAAAGTTGCAATTAGGGAATGAGAGAATTTAAATAGCCTATGAAAATGGCAAGTGTCTTGTAATTAAATTCAATAAATCAAATGCAGAAAATAAAAATATATAAAAAGTTAGGACAAAAATAGTATCAATTAATTAGTTAGTTAAATTGTTCTATTAAACGTTTCCTCAATAATGTGTGAATCAAAATTACTTTTATTTTTTTTCTCTCGAAATAAATAAAATATTGTTTCAAATTCCATGAAGCCGGCCGAATTAGGTAAAAGTTTCTTTACTTTTTAACACACACAATAAAGATTGATTTATGTTAACGTCTTAAAAATAATGGCCCCTAATCACAGTGCCGCACTAAAGTCAGCTTTTTTAAAACAATTTAAATTAAAAACTTGTTATTATCTATTTTGCTATAATAGTCCGAATTAAAGCCAGTATTAAGTTGAACCAGATTTAAATAGATATCACATCAAATGCCCGCATACATTTTGTACTAAAAATTAAGCAAGTGGCAACATTGATCAGCTGATTTTATATATGTAAGTCGAAAAAAAGAAAAATGTGTAAATAATTGATTTGCATTTGCAAAATGTGAAATGAAAAAACTTTATAAAAAAATGGATAGAAAAGCGTATTTTAATTAATAAAAATTTATTAACTTAATAAATATTATACCAAATCCCTTATTTATTGATATAATTTTCCTTTCAATATTTTGCAATTCAAATATTTTTTTTACAAAAATTTTCTTGGCGGAAAACAGCTGTTGTAAATGTTGTTACATTGGATAAAACCAATTTCAGGTAGTTTTAATTTTAAAGCACACTTTAACAATTAAACTATACTTTTAATTGTCTATAGTAGTTCTAAAGTATACTTTTAAGAAAAGTCGACTTTGGAACTCCTAAAGTGTATTTTATTTAACTATATTTTTTGTAAAATTTTAGGGCAATTAATACATTTGTCCTGTATTTGTAAAAGTATAAAACTATAAAAATATAATCGCAACTCTGACAATGAGGGTAAGTTCTCTTCCATCTTAGTGTTAGTGAAATTCGTATATAGGATGGAGGAGAAAAAAATAGGAGAAACGTATTCTTTAAGAGACCTAATTCCACATTTGCCATTTTCATTAAAATTGAAAAAAATGCGCGAGAGCCAACATAGGAATATTTTTGTTAAACAACTTAAAAAAAGTTTCATAAAAGTTTTCATTTACGCAAGCGACGCACAATGGTTCAGTTTCATACGATTGAAACATCGTAGAGCCTTGAATTTTGGTATAGAATAATATTTGATTGTGTTAAAAAAATACTACAAATATGAAAAAAAAACCGAGCACAACCACGCCTACTTCCCATATAACACACAAGTTAAAAACCATTGTACAGTCACAATTTTTTCCTCATTGCAATTTTATGATAATATTAACCAATGGTGAAAAAATTAGCAAAATCTTCTAACAACCACGCCTACCTGTTATACAAAATGACCACATAAAATGCAATATTTTCCTTGTTAACAAAGTTAGATCGCTTAAAAATGCTACACAGGTTTAAATTTGCGTTTTTTTTATTTGATTAAAATAGAAATAAAATGCAGCAACAGTCACGCCCATATTCAATAAAAATATCTGTAAATAATTGAAAGAAAATAATAAAAAAAAAAATTAAAAACAAAGTAATTCGTGTACCTTTATTAACATAATAACAAATTTTTTACTTCATTAGAAAATTCCAATATATCTTTCTAGAACTGTTTACAGTATGAATTTATATATGGATCTGAAGACATATGCATGACATCTAGTAACATATGCATGACATCTTAATTTGTTGATATGCGATGAATTTTTCTGGAGTGGTTCAGGCAATAACTCCTGTAATCTTTATTACGAGCTTCCTCCGACAACATGCCAAGTGGCAATATTGCTGCTGACACAATTTTACTCCCATTAAAATTAGAACTTTGTATACAGTAATAAGAATATTGTAGTACCAGCTGTACAGTTGTATATATCGTTCTGCAGTATCCAAACAATAAACATTAAATTTTTCTGCATCTATTTCGGAATTACTATTTATAAAATTTAAAATTGTACTAAAGCGATGAATTAAATTTTCATCAACACCAAGAACATCTGCCGTTATGGAAGGATTTGCAAAAAAAACGTCTAGAAGTATTGCCATCGTTCGTTGAGCCCATTCCTTGTTTAACCATGTCCACATTTATGCCTAGAACCACTTTTAAATTTCTTTGTATTTTCGCTTTTACTTCTTCTCTTTCATGTTTTGTATCTTTAGTTATTCTCCACTTTGAAAAACTTTTGTTGTATGTTATATGAAATATGAATTCCATAAATTTTATCCTCGCATGTAAATTCCAAATTGAAGCCCTTTCTCCGAAACTGATTTTGTCCTTAATACTTCCAAATTGTTCATTTCGCTAGGCTTAGGTTGACGTATAAAAAATACAGCTATTCCTGATGTTTGTGTGATTGTATTCGCAACTTTTTCATCAATCATGGTTAAAACAGGAGTATGCAAAACTTTTTTCATAAAACTCAGGAACAGTTTTTTCAAAACTTTAATTTCATTTTGCGCCCTTTCAACTTCTTCAGAAATTAAATTTGCCGTTTCTTTTACAAATTAAAATTTTATTGGCCTAGGGGCAAAAATGGGCAGCTGAATTTTTAGTGAATCGTTAGCTGGGATTTCAAGCTTTAATCTGATAAAAGTTTAGGGCTTGAGGTCGTTGGAAATCAATAGATACAAGCCATAGAAGTTGGAGAAAATAAATATTTTTCGGCAATTTATAGTAGTAAAAAACATTTTTTTCTTTAATTTTGAATTTTTTTTATTTATTTTTATTTATTTATTTTTTAGGTCAACTTTGAATGTCTCAGGAAAAAAAATTAATAAAGATATTAGCCTAATATTTTTGGAACATGATAAATAGATTGTCTATTACAAACTGTGAAAAAATCAGGTAGATCAGAAGACATGAAAAAATGAATTAATGCCGCTCTTTAACCAGGGTGCGACGGCGTAAGATCGACCTGTATAGGACTCAACAAGACCATGGACATTTCATAGAAATATATGAAAAGTGCAAGACTGAATTCTTGAACAAATTTAGAATCATTTTTGTTCCACAACTTGATAAAATAAAATTACATTTAGATTTGGATTACGAGTGTTATATAAAGTTCAAACTCAAGCCTTTGAATTTGAAATCGGCTTAAAATTCTACCCAGTCCCCATATAAACCAGTCATCTCCACATTTATTTAAATGAACTTTAAATTAAATATATTTAAATGAAATTTGATGCGTAAGTTTCTATTGGCCCAGTGACCTATTGGACCTATCTCCCAAATAAAGGTCTTATCTAAATTCGGCTTAAATATTATTTATATAGACAAATCCATGGTCATCTGGTTGCTGCTACAGTTATAAAAGATTCACATATTGGACCATAAATGATTCTTCCAAATTTAAAGAAAATATATCATATTTGGCCAAGTCCCCATATAAAATCACCTTCTAGGTATTTTTTTAACCGAACTTTTTGGACAATGTCGAATATAATGGAGCGGGGCTCTTAAAGAAATTTGAACATCTTCCACGTAACGATTCATTGTGAAAGGGACCGGTCACCGGACCTGTGTTTTTATATGAAAAGGATCAGTCGTTTTAACGTGGCCTTGTTCTAGAAGGGGGTCACTTGCCTTCTGTGACATGTCACAGGACTGATTTAAAAAAACATGTCACACAAATAGCCCCAAAGATCATATTACAGAACCACCCGATCACGTGGAAGGACTTTAGGAACCGGTCCTCTTTTCACCATTCTCTTGATATTTATTTTCGGAACCGGTCCAGTTTTCACCTATCTCGGGACAAGTCCCAATTCCCAAAGGACCCATAAATGCGTAGTATACGAAATAAATTAGTTATAAATTTTTTTTTTTTTTCGATATTTACAAAATTATCAAATTAGTTTTGGTAAAATTTACCGGTTCTTAAAGATTTTGATATAGAATTTCTTGCCACATTTTTGTATTGCCTGCCTGTAGTATAAATGGAGGAGGCAAAAAGCAAAATTTTATGTATTTAAAGCACACAAATATTGTAAAAAACCAAAAGTAAAAAAAAAAATTTAAAAAACTGTAATTTTTTTTAAATAAAAGTTTTTGTTAAAAAAAAAATTCAGAAAAAATATTTTATTTTTTATTATTGTAAAAAATCACTTTGAGGAAAAAAAATTGAATGAGAAAAGAGCAATTTAAAGCTTAAAATTATAAGAAGAAGTAAAGTAGCTTCATAACTAGAAAATCGAAAAGAGCTGAACAGAGAAAAAAAGCTAAATTTCAAATAGGTACGTAAAACATATCGAAAATCTCTTTTTCCTGTTATTTTTTATATCAATTTTAATTCGTTTGTAAAGAACGCTTCTTCATCCTTAATTAAGAAAAACCATATATAAATTCTAAATATAGAGAAAATTTTGCAAAATAAAAAGTATGTTACACAAACCTGATTAGTACTTGGCGTTAAGGAATACTAAATAATATTACTCATACGCCAAGTGGTACTCATAATTGTGTTACTCATAGATACATAGATAATTTTTTATTATTTGATGATTGCGGCTTTCTATTTTATAATATAGTTAAATTAAGTCATACTTTAGTAATTCTTCCGATCATAATATAATCAGTTAGGATCATATTACTAACCATATTTTTTCTATGCGTTTAGAACTAAAATTAATAAACCAATTGAAAAACTATGTTCACAAGGTTTATTCCTTATTTAATTATATTTGTATTAATAAAGGGTGTCCCAAGAAGAACGCAATTTTTAAATCTGGCAACATTCGAAGTGTCATTGTTTGACATTTGAACAATTGTTATTGTTTGCTAGTAGAAGGTACGAGGTTAGTAAAAATGGAGCGCAACACGAATGAACAACGCATTCTCATTGTGAAATTGTTTTACCAAAATGGTAAAAGTTTTGCGGCCACAGTTCGCAAATTGCGATAAATTTGAGGTCACAATAATGCTCCAAAAGAGTCAACTGTAAAGAGATTAATGGATAAATTTGCCGAAACTGGGTCTGTTAGTGATGTAAAGACAACAACGCGCCATCGACCAGGTCGATCGACCGAAAATGTCGCAGCTGTACGTGATGATGTCGCTCAAACTCCATCCACCTCAATTCGACACCGAGCTCAGCAAATTGGTGTCTCCAAATCCACTTTGCAGCGAATTTTGACGAAAGATTTGCATCTTAATGCATACAAAGTTCAATTGACTCAGGAACTGAAGCCAGCTGACCATGGACAGCGAAGGGAGTTCGTTAATTGGGTATTGGAGAGACAACACGAAAATGCTGATTTTGCCGATAAAATCATCTTCAGTGACGAGGCCCATTTTCATCTTGATGGCTTCGTCAATAGGCAGAATTGTCGCATTTGGGGTGAGGAAAATCCTCGAGTGATTCACGAGAAGCAAATGCATCCTCAACGTGTCACTGTGTGGTGTGGTTTTTGGGCTGGAGGAATCATTGGAACTTTTTTTTATGAAAATGAGGCAGGTCAAGCGTAAACAGTCAATGGTGTTCGGTATCGTGAAATGATAACCAGTTTTTTCTTGCCTAGAATTGAAGAAATGAATGTGGAGGGCATGTGGTTCCAACTAGATGGCGCCACATGTCATACAGCCAGAGAAACAATTCAATTGCTGCATCAGTCATTTCCCGGTCGTGTTATTTCGCGTTTTGGAGATCAGAATTGGCCGCCTAGATCGCGCGATTTAACACCATTAGATTTTTTTCTTTTGGGTTTTTTGAAGTCGATGGTTTACGCGAATAAGCCGACGATGACTCAAGCCTTAAAAGAGGAAATTGGACGCTGCATTAATGAAATACCGCAGCATTCCTGCAAAACGGTCATTGAAAATTTCATTAAAAGATCGCGTGCATGCCAGCAAAGCCGCGGCGGCCATCTGCACGATATATTGTTCCATACATAACCTCATTCTGTCTACTTTACGATATAATAAAGTTTCACGATTTTTTTTTAAATATCTGTGTTTTATTTAAAATTTAAAAATTGCGTTCTTTTTGGGACACTCTTTACTATCCACAAACATTTTTCTTTGATTTTGGGCCAGAGAATAGTCTAAACTATCTTCGACCAATATCTTAAAAAATCTGTTTTCGTACTTAACAAGCAATATGGCTATAAAATACTAAAATCAAAAAATACAAATATAAACATAAAATATGGAAATGGTATATTGGATAATTAGTATACGTTTTTTATTTTGTTCATTTTTTATTTCACTTAAATCTATTAATCGATTTCACACATACAAAAAATTCAATAAATATTGTAGCAAAAAAAAAAAAAAACAAACCGAAAGTTAAAATTGTTTTCACAAAACTCTTAAACTTGACAAATTTACAAATTGTTTCAGTGTTGTGATTCATGAAAATTTTATTTTTATTTTTACTCAAAATTAGCATTTTATTTGATTTTTATTAACTTCCTGTCAAGTACCGTGAAAAAGCAGAATATAAAAATAAAAAAGTAGTCAAATATATTTAAGGATATCCTCAGTTATAGTGCCGTTAGGCAAGATACATGATGACAAATTCTGTTGGCAACACATAAATCGAAAATTTCTGTTTTTGTGACGACAACATTAAAAGTTAAACAATTTTTGTATTTATTATTTTTGATTGTTTTGTTTAATGCATAAACTAATCAATGAAATGAATTTATTTGTTGCTATAACATTAATCAGCACATAAAGAAATTGAATATTATGGATTTACATATAAACTAAAAGGAAATCGTAACCACTTACAGTTTTATTAGAAAAAAAATTAAATATGTATATATTAAATTGAATTATATGTTACGTACTATAAATCAAAAAGTTAGTATTTTTGCTAAATTTTTATTAAACTTATTCTCTTTTTAGGTACGTAAAATAATGTTCATGGTCCCTAATTTAAAACAAAAAAACATAAGTTTTTTTATTGTTAATTTATCATCCAGGTTTAATTGTGTTGTCTTCATTGTGTCACAGTAAGTTTTAAATTTTATTTTATAATATATGTAAGTTTTTTTGGTTGTTTTATATAACACAGCATTTAGTTTAGTCTAAATTTATTTAAAAGCTATTTATCAAATTCATATTCACATAATATTTCTACATAATTTTGTTTGTTACTTATAATATATTTTATACATAAAGCTACAGACATGCAGATAAATATTCATATACCATCTAAATAGTATTTCCGTTATGTAAAATCCTTAATGGCATTTATTTTATGGTAGTCAAATAATTTCATTATAAGTTTTGTATACACATGGGACTATACACAATTATATATACAATAATACATTTACATATACAACTGTAGCTAACTGTAATAAAATGCCTTTATTTTATGTTACTTCCTATGCCATTCAATTGGCTATAATTAATTTTATTATACAAGTTTTGGAAAATATAATTGTCATCGGTTAAAACTGACTAATAAGTTTTGTCAAATATGGCCAATGAAAAACCAAAGTTTAAATTTTAAATAGAAATAAAATTATATGAATTAAATAAAATAATAAATTAAATTTATACAAATTACCCCAAAAAAAGAAAAAATAATTGTATGAAAAGTGAATATTTATTTTTGTTTAGCTGGTTTAAAAAAAAAACTATATTAAACTGAACTTGTTTAATAAAAAGTAAATATGTAGTATATATTTTGAACCAAAAATTTTTTAAAAATGTCATTGCAATTAAACGATTTAGAAATTCATATAATGTATTCAATAATACCCAGCAAAACCACACATTAACAAATAATGGGTAAAGTAATGTATAGCCATAGGGGCCGTTGGATTACTTTACACCTTACTTCATTGATGAATTTTAGAGGCAATGAGCCTCAAAGTAATTTATATATCCATTACTTTAGAGGTAATAATGTGAGGGGTTACTTATATGGTTATGAGAATGGAATAAGTAATGTGTCTTAAAACAGATTTTTAAAAAAGAGGAATTTTTATTAAAAAAAATTATTACAAATATTTTATTTAAAATATTTGTAATCAAAAATAATGTGGTTAAGATGGGAATCGAACCAGGGAATTCTGGTTGCCAGCCAATAACTCGACCCACTGAGCTATCGACGCATATAGTATTTGATTGCTTTAAACTTAAATGAATTGTTGCGCTTCGTTTTTTCGCTAGTGTTATCAAAACAAACATGCATTACCCTTTTGCTTATAAAAACACACAAAGTAATGTATCTAAAAATTGATTTTCAAAAATATTTTAATTATTACTTTATATTTATAAATCATGTATTACGTTATCAGTAATGAGTAACTTATTACTTTATGCTTGCAAATAATGAAAAAGGTAGCGAACTATCATTACAAGGTAACGCATGAGAATATCGCACCCATTACCAAGGTTTTGCTGGGTATGAAAACAATTGCCCGCCAAATAACTTTTTTTTTTTGAAAATGCTATAAAAAAAAACTTCTGAATATTTTCTCACATTTCTTTTTTTATTTGAAAGTACAATCCTTCCGGTTAATAATGGAAAATAATTTCATTCAAATGGCTGCCTCGGCTGGCCGTTACAGTCAATAGCGGTCGTTATCGGGCAAGGTTGAACGAATTTTTGTTCACAAAAATTGAAGAGGAGGATATTGGCAACAATTTGGTTTCAACAGGACGGCGCTACGTGCCACACAGCCGAAGCTACACTCGATGTTTTGCGCCCTGTTTTTGAAGATCGCATTACCAGCCGCAGAGCTGATGTCGATTGGCCACCTCGGAGCTGCGATTTGACACCGTTGGACTATTATTTGTGGGGTGCTGTCAATGATAAGTGTTACGTTGACAAGCCAGAGACAATTGACGCTTTAAAGGACATGAAGTCATTGGTGAAATACAGCTGCACACAATCGATAATGTGCTTAAAAATTGGACCAATCGTGTAGGCTACTGCATGGCCAGCCGAGGCAGCCATTTGAATGAAATTTTTCCATTATTAACCGGAAGTATTGTACTTTCAAATAAAAAAAGAAATTTGAGAAAACATTCAGTAGTTTTTTTTTATAGCATTTTCAAAAAAAAAATGTGGTTTTGACTATGCAGTCAGGTTGTTGGTAATAAACCTTAAGAATGACACTTTACAAGAGAGTTGATATTATAAAAAATGATTACAGACGTCAGTATGAACGTTACCATAGAACTAAGTTGAGATCAGGTGAGTTAGGCAAGCACAGAAGAAAGACCATGACGAATAGATTAAAAGTTTTCCATTGAACCATGCCCTAGGAAGGAAAATTATAGGAAGAAAATTAACTGAAGGAAAAGGAAAAATCTTATTGAAATTATGAGGAATGAAAATAGGACCTAGAATTTATACGTTTTTTTATAAACTTGAGAAAATCAGGCAGATAAAATTTATAAACAAAACCCATAAACAAGACCAATCTTCTTCGAGAAAAAGCTAACAGACAGTAACAGACAAAATGTTATCAATTGTCCTTATCCTCACACAAGCGTTGTAAACACTTCGTAGCACAGCAGATAATTCTATCCGACCACCTCTCAAAGAAATCAGATTTAATATATTTGTCGGTCTAACATCCTAACCATGCTGATACCTAGCTACGATTGCAGATACACGGAAGCCATATGCTTGCCGAAGAGTCATCCATTTCATTGCCCAGAATACCTACATGTCCTGATATCCTTAGATGATAGGCCCTGTTCCCCATAGAAACATAGTTGATGGACCCTGTTCCTCATAGAAACACGTAAACAGCCCTGGATGATTCCAGTTCCTTAAGAGATTCCAGTACCTTAAGCGCAGCCAAACTATCGTTACAAATACTAATACTACTACAGACGTTATCAAACTTAAGTCTGAAATATTATTGCTATTCTGCCCAAGGCATATAAGTACCTGTTCACATCGCCCTGTTAAACATACTACATTCATCAGTGGAATGTAGTTGATTTTCACCAGTCGCTTATACTTGGAATTAATACTCTCAGCTCTCTACCGAAGTCGAAAGCTATACCAAAATAACAAAAAATTTAAGTCTTTGAGACCGGGATAAGTAAACTAAAAGTTTTAATGTCAATAATAGGAATTCTTCATAAGACCAGCATTTTTTGTTTAAAGAATTTTTTTTATCGAAATAAACCGTTGACGATATTTGTCAAATACAAATTTTTTACTTTTTTAAAAAACAAATTTTATTTTGTATAGCTTTCGTTTTTTTCAAGTTTTAAAATTCCATACAAATTTTAAATAGAAAACTTGAAAATAACGAAAATACCTATTTTGGGTATCAGTATGAGTGGGGAATAAGTTTGTATGGCCGCTTTACTAATAAAGTAAATTTTGAGTAATGAAAAAAATGTTTATTTCAAAAGATATAAAAGGATAAAATATTCAAAGGACATTACCAATATCCTTTCGCGATATGATAAAGTAAAAAATTGCATAAATTGCTTAGTTTCTTCTTTATCATTTAAAATCAATATCGTTGTGTGGCATGAGAATAAAATTTATTTTTTTAAAAATGTTATCTTTTGAGATATTAAGGTCCTTTTAAATTAAAACAGGATCACGAAATGAAAAAAATTAAATGCAATTTTACCCCCTTTGGTCTCTAGTTTAAGACCTATAAAGACTAGATCGTGTCAAACGATCTCTGTCGGACCGTAGTATTGAATCACTAGTTATAAAAGATATGTGGGTCGAATTGACAAAAAAAAAATTGGACGGATTATATAAGATCAAATAGAACTACGCTCTGCGACCAGTAAAGGCCAAATATTTTATACGTCGGAAGACAACATGAAACGGTCACCCAGAAACCTAAGTGACTTATCATAAAGCCCAGAACCTTCCTGCCAAGGGTCAAAAAATGCTTTTCGGCTGGTGTTGGCCAGTCTGTCCTTTAGTTACCATCATGCCCCTTATAGCCGAGAATCCACCCAAGAGAGAGTTAGAGAGATGATTGAGAGTCCTTTTGTTTTCCATGCCCAGTTCAGAAGACATCTCATAAGAGCCATAAACGCCGCAGTTTTCGAACGATTTTATTCGATCACGAATGACATAATTCGGCCCCAGGGCCATGAACTAAAAAACTTAAAAAAGTTGGCGAACTTTCCATCAGATGGCTGGCAATAACTATTCTAAGTCTTGTCTCCTCTCGCACAATAACAGTGTTGCCATATGAAGCCATTTTTCTTTCGACAACTTTTATCTCTCCTTCATCCCATTTCCAAAGAAAGCAACTAATTAATTAGTTGAACGAATTTCCGGAGTGTTGCTTCTGTTACAAAAAAAAAGAAAACAAAACAAAACTCGTCCTCATATTCCCGGTCCGTGGCAGAAAGTTTGCAGCATTAGCAGAATTTCGACTCACCTGAATCTATTTGAAGCTCAGAATGTGAAAGATTGGTGTCACTTTCTAAATGATATCGGAAATATTTCCAGTTCGTGCAGCAGCTTTTCAATAAACTTTAGGGGAATCCAATGCACTGAATGTATCGAAAACCTCATGTTGATGGTGACACATTGATATTTCATTGGACACGTGATAGCAAGAGATGGCAAAAGAAAGTTTGGAGCTAGAAGATAAAGATCCAAGTCCACTGACCTAATACATTCCTAAAATTAAGTTCATCCCTATTTACTATATGATATATTTTTGCAGGTAATCATCACGTTTTATTGTATTCGTACCAGTCAGTATAATCATTTAAGCATTTAACTAGTCCATTCAGACAAACTCTGAATTTAAGGAAATATTAATATTTACTTAATTTTTCATAACTAGTCCACAGTCCAATAACCAACTAAAATTTAACGAATATTAAAATTAAAATTTTACATGGGAAACAATAAGAAATGTGTCAGTTAAAGTGCCAGTTAGTAGCTAAAGGGGCATTGTGAAAATGAGGCAAAGTATATAATGTAACTCAAGGGATATGTGTATATATGTTGTTAACACTTTTTAAACCATTAATTTGTCTATGCTAAGCCTACTAGATATCCTTTATTATATGGTATATATCCTTCCTTTTCATTTGTCCATTGTTTTTTTTTCTTTATGCCTTTTTGTTTGTTAGATTGTTACAACAGACAGACCTCTTGACGCAGTCACGTTTTATGTATTAAAGTTAGATTTATGACTTTACGGGTTATAAAATGACTTTAGATTGATTCCCGTCATATGATGACATTTTACATTTTTTGTAATTACTGTTGTACGTTATACTCGACTCAAAACGATTCTCTTACAATTTATTTATTCAAAACGTATCGAGTTAACAGTAGAAGCAGCAGCGACAGCAAGAGTTGCAAATAGTCAACCGATATCTTTGGCATTCATTTTTATTTTTTTTTTTTTGGTATTTTACTACAAACTATTAGTCTTTTTAGAACTCTTGCTATTTTGCTGGTTGAATAATAATAAATTGAATGCGTCACATTTGTCTTATAAATAGTGTTACAATATTATGGTGTTGATGATGAGGATGGGGAAATGGGTAACTTATAGTTAGATGGGGAATGTGATCATTATGCCTTTTTAAAACATTCCTTATTTCCTTGCCTTTAACCATGTATTTCTGTGTATTTGTGTCAAACTTGTATTTGTCTTCTTCATTTTTATTCATTTTTTTTTTGTTTGGTGTCACTTAAGCTCACGACATGTTGGGACAATGAATTTTTAACTTGTTAGATATAAGTTTTCTTCATTTTATCATACTACCAGTAAAATAAAAAAATAAAAACTTTTTTTATATATTCTTTTACTTAGTTTTGTTCTTTATTCTATATGAATGTATGGCATGTGATTGTTGTAACCAAAAACTAAAATGGAATTACTTAAGGTTTTTGTGTGTATTGTGGTTTATTGTTTTTACTACAATCACTTACACCACTGGCACAACTACTGCAATCATTTAAAACTTCTGCTATTGCTACTATTTCTATTCTGGATAGTGCGTGTTTAGTCAAGTTTAGAAATGTGTTGGTGTTTGTCGGTGTCACACTGGTGGTGTGATAGTGTGGTATATCCTTGTGATAGTAATGTGTAATTTTAATCCTGTTAAAATTAGACAAATTGTTATTTTCCTTAAACATTCAAATAATTGTTTATTTAGGAAAACGTGACAGACCATTTATTGTCAATGCTTACACTAGTCGAAGTCTGTTGCAAAAGTGATAGTTATAGAATACAAATAAAAAATGTGTGTTCTCTTTAAGTTAAGGATTATTTTGTTAGTTTTTCTTTTTTTTTTTTTATTGTTAAAAAAAAAAGTTATTATTACTTTTTCTATTTGCTATGATTGTTTTAGTCTATGAGAATTTGTTAGGGTCACCTGAGACATTTGTTTTCAATGGTATCAATGTCATTATTTTGGGGATATATTATAAAACTAAGAAAATAAATTGCTATTTCTAACCCACTTTTTATTTTGACATAAACGTGCTGTGCAAAAATTTAAGCTCACAGAGTGTTTGCTAGAGAAATTCTTAAAATTAAATCAATTTAAGAAAAACTTAACAATATTTATAAAATCTAAACATGTTATAAAGAAAAATATTGTCCCGACTCGGCTTTTGGGCCATACGGAAAATTCTGAGTGGGAATGAAAAATTGTCCCTTTTATGAAGAAAAATCTGGCGTTATAAGAGAGAAACGGTATATAAGTAAGCATCGTTCCAAAAATTTCGTTGTAATATGAATAAGAATCTCTTGTTATTTTTAATTTTTAGTATAAAAATCATGGAGTTTGGTTTCGATTTCCGCGATAAAATCGTTCGTGAAAATATTATGCAAACCGATTTTAATTTTTTTTATAAACATAATGTACAGAAAAACCCATTTTTAATGAAGATATGTTAATTAAGCATTGAAAATTGTTTGTCTGAAAAGTTAAAGGTTAAAATTTCAGAATTGTTAAGTATTTACAGTAAATTTAAAAGTTATAAATAAATTAAAAAAAGTTTAAAAAATCATCTACCAAAATCGTTTAAGTGAAAAAATCGCAAAACTTTAAAAAAATTCACTTAAACTTTGAAAAATCGTTGAAATTGAAAAAATTTTTAATATTTAAAAAATCGTAAAACGGGAAACAATCTCTTAAATTAAAAATAGCGCTAAGGTAAAAAAGCAAAAATTTTAAAAAATCGCTGAAATAAAAAAGAGCTCCATATTTTTCTCTAGTTTTTATGGCTTACAACAAAAATATCTAAGAAAAGTTATATTCGTCGATATGACGATTATACAATAATTTTTCTTAGCCATATTTTTTTAGCTTTTCTTCACATATATCTAATAAACATAAAATCAAATTGTTAAAAAACTTCGTTTTGTTTTTTTTTCATATGGTTTTAAAGATATCTCGTTGGCCAAAATTCACCACTAATCGAAAACTAAGCATTGGCTGTGAGAAAGTGACTTTTATTTATAATCAGGGACCGGAAATAAGAGTTATTTTTCAATTTTTGAAGAAATAAATCATACATAAATGAACATCGTAGAAAACTTCTAATTACACCATCATGATTTTTAGGCGAAATGCATCCAACATATTGCATGATTTTTAAATTTCTGATTTTTATTTTAACAATCAAAAATGAGAGTTATTTTTGATTTTTATTTTTTTAAATGAAAAATAAAAGTTATTTTTGATTTTTATATTTTCAAATAAAATATAAAAGTTATTTTTGATTTTTATATTTTTAAATGAAAAATAAAAGTTATTTTTGATTTTTATATTTTTATATCAATAATAAAAATCAATTCAAAACTTTTATTTATTTGTTGATGCCGTATGTATTATAATATGCTGCTTCGTTCTAATTTCTATATGAATATAATATATTATGTGACTTATCCATTATCAGCTATAAAAACATGAATGCATAGAAATAGCTTATAAGTTTTGGCTGCCATTCAAGTCAGTGTTAAGAGGTCGTTTTCAGGTTTTCAATTTTACCACCATAATTGATTTTAAATGTTCCTCAAATAAATTATATCTCAAATCTCCCAATATTAATCTGACTGCTGAAAATGACCTTTCTACACTGACTTGAGTGGCAGGTACAGAATGAACAATTAAAGCTAATTTTCGAAGCCATGGAAACACAAATTTTTTGCTCTCCCCATATTCCAATAAATTAGCAGAAGTATCGAAACGCTTTTCTTTGTAATTGTCTATTTCCAAATAAGCTTTGATATAAAAATATAAAAATCAAAAATAACTTTTATTTTTGATATAAAAATATAAAAATCAAAAATAACTTTTATTTTTCATTTAAAAATATAAAAATCAAAAATAACTTTTATTTTTCATTTAAAAAAATAAAAATCAAAAAAAAACTCTTATTTTCTATCTAAAAATATAAAAATCAAAAATAACTCTTATTTCTTGATTTTTTTGATAAAAGTCATAACAGTTACGGTCCCTGTTTATAATACATCCAGTATCTTGAAAAATAAGAGCTGTAAATGAAAACCGAAGAGGCACAAGGAGGCCATAATTGGACAGCTGTAAAAAAAAATCTCGAATTGTCCATAAATTGTAAACTAAAAGAGCTTCAGGAAAAATTTTGCATATTCTTAAGCTTAATTTTAGTTTATAATTTTTTTTGAATTTAAACACTTTTTTTAATTTGTTCATATTCTACCAATTTTTATTTTATTTAAGCGATTTAATCAATTCCGGTTTTTTTAATCTTAATTTTTTTTTTATTATTTTTAGTGTTTTGTCGCTACCAACGCTTTTTTACCACTTTGGCGACTTTTTCAACTCAAAAAACTTTTTGCAACTTCTGCCTATACATTAAACATTTTTAAACCGACGATTTTTCAAGTAATTTTTCAAATCTTGCTTTTTTTTTATGTATTTTAAAAAATTTTTTTGGGGAATTTTAGGTATATCCTGTTATAATTTAAGTGTTTTTAATTTTAGCGATTTTTCCCAGTTTTCGCAATTTTTAATATTTCAAAGACTATTTTCAATTTCAGGAACTTTTGTTGGAATATGTTAGTTTTTTAAAACAACAATGTTTTTGTTTACAATTTTGATGACAAACCAAAAAATACAATCATGCACGATTGGTTTTTTTTAAATGATTACTTTAATTGCTTTTATTACATAATATTTTTTCTTGAAAATTAGGAAAACTAACTGGTTTGTTTTTAATTGATTATTTTTTGTAATAGAATATTAAAAATAATTTAAACGTTTTCCAACAAAAAAAAAATCCTATACCAAATATTATTATTTTTTAAAAATTAGAAAACTTTTACTTGAAAAAAAGAATATTTTATTAAAACTTTTAAAATTTTACTGAACTAAGTTGCATGAAAATTTTCCTTATAAATAGTTCATCAGTTTCTAAAATCACGTAAATTTTTATTATTAAATAGGAAAAATTTATTACTTTTCGTTTTTAATTGTCTGAACTAATTTTTAGAAAACAATTCTTCAAAATTAAGAACTGAATTTGGAAATGGCTTTATAAAATTAAGTTAATTTTACAAAAAAATTAACACACATTAAGTTCAAGTACTTTCCCGATTTAAGTTAGACACATTTTTTGAACTCAATATGAGTTAATTATGTCCTTAATTTATTTTTTTTTAATAAATTTAATTTTATTAAAACTATGATGGTTTTTTGTTAAAGGTAATACATTTTTATTTAATTAACTTGTTTTTTTTTCCTAAAATCAAGAAATATTTCTTAGGAAAAATATACTGAGAAATAGCAGTATATAAACTAAAGGGTGTCCCAAGAAGAACGCAATTTTTAAATCTGGCAACATTCGAAGTGTCATTGTTTGACATTTGAACAATTGTTATTGTTTGCTAGTAGAAGGTACGAGGTTAGTAAAAATGGAGCGCTACACGAATGAACAACGCATTCTCATTGTGAAATTGTTTTACCAAAATGGTGAAAGTTTTGCGGCTACAGTTCGCAAATTGCGATCAATTTGGGGTCACAATAATGCTCTAAAAGAGTCAACCGTAAAGAGATTAATGGATAAATTTGCCGAAACTGGGTCTGTTAGTGATGTAAAGACAACAACGCGCCATCGACCAGATCGATCGACCGAAAATGTCGCAGCTGTACGTGATGATGTCGCTCAAACTCCATCCACCTCAATTCGACACCGAGCTCAGCAAATTGGTGTCTCCAAATCCACTTTGCAGCTAATTTTGACGAAAGATTTGCATCTTCATGCATACAAAGTTCAATTGACTCAGGAACTGAAGCCAGCTGACCATGGACATCGAAGGGAGTTCGTTAATTGGGTATTGGAGAGACAACATGAAAATGCTGATTTTGCCGATAAAATCATCTTCAGTGACGAGGCCCATTTTCATCTTGATGGCTTCGTCAATAGGCAGAATTGTCGCATTTGGGGTGAGGAAAATCCTCGAGTGATTCACGAGAAGCAAATGCATCCTCAACGTGTCACTGTGTGGTGTGGTTTTTGGGCTGGAGGAATCATTGGACCTTTTTTTATGAAAATGAGGCAGGTCAAGCGCAAACAGTCAATGGTGTTCGGTATCGTGAAATGATAACCAGTTTTTTCTTGCCTAGAATTAAAGAAATGAATGTGGAGGGCATGTGGTTCCAACAAGACGGCGCCACATGTCATACAGCCAGAGAAACAATTCAATTGCTGCATCAGTCATTTCCCGGTCGTATTATTTCGCGTTTTGGAGATCAGAATTGGCCGCTTAGATCGTGCGATTTAACACCATTAGATTTTTTTCTTTGGGGTTTTATGAAGTCGATGGTTTACGCGAATAAGCCGACGACGACTCAAGCCTTAAAAGAGGAAATTGGACGCTGCATTAATGAAATACCGCAGCATTCATGCAAAACGGTCATTGAAAATTTCATTAAAAGATCGCGTGCATGCCAGCAAAGCCGCGGCAGCCATCTGCACGATATATTGTTCCATACATAACCTCATTCTGTCTACTTTACGATATAATAAATATCTGTGTTTTATTTAAAATTTAAAAATTTCGTTCTTCTTGGGACACCCTTTATTTCATTTTTCCTCAAACTTAATTTTTATTCTTCTTAAGAAAATTTTTCTAAGTTTTAATAAAATTTTACTTAAATTGAGGACAATTTATAAACTATTTTGAAAGAAATTTTTTATTACATTTTAGTTCATGTTGAGTGTAGCTAATCGAATGAAAACCAATTGAGACATGAGTAATTTGACTATCACAACAGTATTTCGGTTGCTTCAATAAAAATTCGGTAGTCTCAACCAAAAAATTCGGTTGCTGCAACTGAACCATTCGATTGGCAATAAATTTGCTTGTCTGCACGAATCTGTTTTCTGGGTGTATTTTTCGATTCAACAAACCTGTAAATCCAGGGATAGATCCTACACAGCTTTTGTATATAAATTTGACAAACTTTTCCATTCTCCACAAAATTTCTATTTATAACATATATTTATAATTTTAAACAATTTTGTAATCTTTACCCAAAAATATCATGTCTCTTACAAAATTGTCCAAAAGTATAAGTTTGAACAAAAAATACAAATGAAAAGAACAATTGAGATAACATTGTTGTTAAATTATAAACACACATTATAAATGTTTGTTTTTCGCCAACAGCCTCAAAACTCGCATACTCACACACACACATACTCACATATGAATACATGCAAGTTGCAATTCAATACAATTTCAAAACTATTTTGTTCAAGAAAAGTTTTGTAACATTTGTTCAAGTATTTAGTTATTTACTTGTTCTTTTCGTTTTCGTTATTTTTTTTACTACTCAAATATACAATACAATAGCAAATCATTTAAGTAGAGTTGAAGTTTGTTAGATAAAATTTAGTTTTACACAGATGAAAAACTTAACTAAAAAAAATATATTACTTTGTTGAAGTTGTAAAGAGTATAAATTTTATAAGTAATGAGGTATAAGATAAAAAGTATTGGCTAAAATATTTTAGAACAGTGTTTTCCTTTTTTGTCAAAGAAATTTAAATTTACCAATGTTTTTAAATCTAAAATAAAGTTTTGGAAAGAAAAGATTTTGGAATGTGAAATTGGTAGGGGTGAATGACAGTAAAAGTTAAGTTTTATAGTAACTATTGATTATAGAAAAATCGTTAATACTTGAAATTTCATTAGAATTTATTTATTGAAGAATATTTTAAAATTCACGTTTATCAATCATCTTTCCTAGTTACAGCTTGTAATAAAATCTCAAATATTTTTTTATTCAACATAGTAAAATACGTTTGGTTGTTTTAATTTCAACTTCAAAAAAATAGAGAAAAATGTTATATCACTTGATAAAAAAACATATAACCCATATATACTACTAGAACTACACGTTACTAGTGTTAAGGGGTGTTGGTATCCCTAAAAATTCATTAATCAAATTGTTAAATAAGCAATAATGTTACTGGTGTTGCTGCATCATGCCAAACGCGTTGCATACAAAAAAAGAAATCAGCAGTTCACTGCAATCTATGAAAAATTGTTAAAAAAAATTTTAAAATATGGTAGCAATGCAATTGATTTGTGAACATATAAATGCGAATGATATACAAACATTCAACACACATCCCTGGATTTACAACAGCTTTTAAAAATTACGTGTAAAGCATAGAAAACCTGCTATAACCCGAAACTGCCATATGTATTTTTTTTACATTAACTATCAAAAAGCGATATTTCCTGAATGATACAAAATAAAACAAGAATAAAAGGACTGTATAAAGCTATGAGTTAATACACTTAAAATATTTTTAAAGTTAGACTAATAAAAAATACCATTTAAAATAAATGATATTTATTTAAAAACTGGTATATTTACTTTTCATTTAAATCAAATGGTTTTTGTTTATTATTTTTAAATGATTTTTAAACAACTGACGCATCAGATAAAACAAATAGTTATTATACAAGGTGGCGCAAAAGTAATCCTCCTATCAGAAAATGCTATAAATTTTGCGATTGGCCCCTAATGTTAGTTCTTTTTGACATTTGTGTAGTAAACACATGCGAAATATACGTTAATAAACAATGTTACGCTACACTGCTTCAGAACGCGGAATATTGGTGACTATTTATTTGAGCAATAATGAAGATGATTTTTCATTAAAAATAATCATGAGTGATGAGGCCCATTTCCATCTTAGCGGGTACGTAAATAAGCAAAATTTACGCTTCTGCGGCACTGAAAATCCGCATGTAACCCACGAAGAGCCATTACACCCGCTCAAAGTCACTGTATGGTGTGCTGTTTTCGCTGGAGGAGTCATCGGACCTTTTTTCTTCGAAGACGTCGCGGACCAAACGGTTACTGTGAATGGTGAGCGCTACAGAGCAATGATCAACGAGTTCTTTTTGCCGAAACTTGATGAATTGGGATTGGAAAACATGTGGTTCCAACAGGACGGTGCAACGCCACACACTGCACGTGCCACAACCGATATGCTGAAGGATGCATTTCCCGGGCGCCTAATCTCCCGTTTTGGCGATCTCCCGTTTTGGCGATTTGCACTGGCCAGCAAGATCGCCTGATTTGACCGCTCCAGACTTCTTTTTGTGGGGCTTTTTGAAGTCGCGGGTTTATGTCAACAAGCCTCAGACTCTTGCAGCTCTTAAAGACAATATCCGTCAAGAATGTGAGGACCTATCGCCGGAAGTTTTGGCCAAAGTGATGGAAAATGCCATAAAAAGGGCTCAAATGACAATCAACTGTGGCGGCGGCCATTTACAACATCATATTCTTGACTTGATGTAAAAAAAAAACTAAAAGACAAAATAAAAATAATCTACAAGAAGAATCAAAGTTTTTCATTTTTTTTTTTAATTACAGCCAAGGAAGGTTATTTTTGCGCCACCCTTTATAATTAAATGTAAAAGTTTTATCTACTAATTCCGTTTAATTAAATGATTATTCATTTATTTCATTTATTTTGCCGTTTTTATATTTTGTATTTTTTGTAAACTCACACAGTCTAAACACATATTTTGTATTACAATTGTGACCATATATGTGTGCGTTGATTTGTAATATGTTGTATATAAACAAAGAATTTAATAAAATATTATAAATTTAAATCTGATAATATTATAAATTTAAATTTGTATTAACTGTAATAGAAATAAACCAAAATATTCCATTTAGTGGCAAAATTTTTTTATTAATTGAAACAAATGAAAAAAAAAATATAAACGAAACTGAAAAAATTCGGAAAATGACAGTAAATCATTTTGAGCAAATGTATAAAAAAGCTAAAATAAATATTTCTTTAAAATATAAATGTATGTTCCTTTATTTTTAACTGAAAACTTTTTTATTAAACCAAAAACTTAGTAAACTACATTATATTCTAACTGTAGATATTGTCACAACTAAAACGAAAAAATTTTCTAATTTTTTCTTTTCTAAATTAAACTGGAAACATTCGATTTTTCGAATTCTGTTGTTCCAAGAAAGAAAGCAACATATTATTTAGTAGGAAGAGTTTCCTGTGGGTATTGCTTCTCTTTATAATAAAAAATAATTCTAGCTTTTACTATACCCTTATATTTGTTTTCTGGTGGAGTTAAAAAAGTTTGAAATGTAAAAGATCATTCGCTATTTTAATACAATAATTTTTTATTTGAGGGTTAGGTTTATTCGCGAATATTATTTTTTTTTAAACTTTGTTGCTATACATACAATATAGCACCAAGCCAAATCAGCTAAAGGGAATGAAATGTATTACATAGTGTTACTTCATGGTAATAAAAAAATATTGAAATATTATAAAATCTACTCGCTTACAATATTTCAACACAAGATTAAAAAAAGGAAAAATAAAAATTGCACAAAAAAACTCTCTTAAAATATATGATAAAAATTTGTCGAGTACTTTTTTGTGCAAATGTACTTTTTTTTCCTTCTCCATTTATAATCATATACTAGAGTCAAATGGCAGTCGCTGTAAAGTTTCATGTAGAAAAATTAAAATTAACGATTAGTTCAAGTGTTATTTATATGTACATAGTTAAGGGGGTGTAAAAAAATGTGCAGCTAACTATATGCTTTCATAATGGAATACTAAGATGAATCCCTAAGAGCGTAACATAAAAAGTAGCACGGCTCGTTTCTTTCTATGCACATTGCAAATCCCTGAATTTACAACTTTCAAAACTGTTTTGAATATAAATGGGGAAGACTTTTCCCCATTTAAAACCTTGTTTTTGAACCACTATAACTTCAATTAACCCTACGGTCCATAACCAGTGTACCAGGGTACCTAGTGCAGTTTTTTCGTTTATATTCAAATAAAATAATATATATCGGCACAGATTATTAGAAACGCTTAGCCTTACAACTCAACTGTACAAATTTCATGTTTGTAAGATAAAACTAGTTTCTATAGGCATTATGTACCTAACAAGCACACAAAAGTAATGGCTTTGTTTTTTGCTTGTTTTAGCACCTGCTTGTGAATTGTTTGTGTTTTTAGGTAGCAAATGTTCAGCTACGCTAGAAAAAGAATACATTTCAATGATTTCGTCATTATAAGTTGAACAGTTGAACAGTGAAGTTGAAGAAAAATGAACCGCAAAATATAATTTTTAACTGAAAGACAATATCTGCGTTTGAGTGAAGAAGCCAGAAGCAGATACATTGAGTCTATACTTGATGATATGACTAAGGATGACGACGCATTAGTGTCAATTGAAGAAGAAGAAGAGGTATTTACTGGAGAAGTGCAAGACTCAGAGAGTGAAGACTGGGACAATGACAACAAAATTTCAGCCGCTATTGACACGCCAATGCAAATTGAGCAAGATGTATTTGAAGATGAAAGTGACAATGAAACTGATATGGTTGAAGAAAATGCACCAACATCAAGCACAACAGAAGTACAGCAAACCAAACAAAGCGTCAATTGAAGTGGAGGGATACGGCAGTGGCAGAAATATACGCATTCATTCGAATGCTGATAATGGCAGGCGCAAATCATTCCAATGATGAAAATGCAAGGAACTCATGGACGCAATTGTCTCATCCTCTATTCCGTGAAACAATGGGATTAAACTGGGATCTTATTCGTTTTATACGTTTTGATGACGCGAGAACAAGAAACGAGAGACAGCGCACAGACAAAGCTGCTTCAATACGAGATATTTGGATAATGTTGAACGCCAAACTCGCAAAATATTATGAACAATCGACGAACAATTGTATCCGTACCGCGGCAGAACGAAATATACTCAGTATATTCCATCGAAGCCTGCGAAATTCGGTATCAAGGTACATATGGTGGATATGCGAAGCTAAAAATTCATATCCTCTTCATGGCCAAACAAGACAGTGGTCGGGAAATTGGTGTAGGCGAAAGAGTAGCCAGAGATTTGGTTGGCCATACCACAATAGCGGACGTAATATCACCATGGACAATTTTTTTACGACGCTGCCACTGGCAAAGCAGCTGATATCCGTCAAACTTAGCATTGTCGGAACACTGTGGCGAAACAAAGCCTATATACCAACAGAAATGAAAGACGATAAGAGGTGGACCATTGGGACAAGCAAATTTGGTTTCCACGAGAAAGTGACTATGGTTACATTCAAACAGATGAAAATAAATTCCGTAATAATGTTGTCGACTATGCATGATGATGCAACTGTAGAAGAAAACGGCAAACCAGAAATCATCAATTTTTATAACAAAACTAAGGGTGGCGTGGATGTTATGGACCAGACACTTCGGGAGTATACCACACAGAGACGTACAAAAAGGTGGCCCTTGTCGTTTTTGAATAATATACTCGATGTTAGTGCTTTCGCGGCATACACTATATTTTATGAGAATAACACAACTGTTCCATATCAGACAACACGGAGAAAACGCTTTTTGTGTAAGCTTGTTGAAGATTTGTGTGCGCCAATAATAGAAAAAAGGGTAACCAATTGCCAAGTAACGCGCCATTTTTCCACCAAAACAGCAATTGAGAGCTTTTTGGGAAGACCAGTAGAGACGGTAACCTTTACCGTGCAACCATATACTTCTACGACCGCTTCTACTGATAGCAGGAATCCAATAACAGGAAGCTGTTATTTGTGCTCTTCTTTGCCAGATAAAAGGAGAAGAAAGACGAAAAAAGTCTGCAGCGTTTGCAAGAAACCAGTTTGCGATCAACATACTAAAACAATATTAAAATGTTTTCAATGTTTCAACAATGACTCAACATAAGACATCAAATATTAGAAATAAGTAAAAATTAATAAAATATAAATAATTCAACTAAGAACATCAATAAATATTATGAAACAAACCCGGGTACCCTGGTCATGGACCCCTGTATGCAAAAATATTAAACTCAAATTGTTACCCGGGTACCCGGTATTGGACCGTAGGGTTAAGAAAATACTCAAGTATTGAATTAGCCCAGAATTCGGGGAACCAATATTTTAGATTTCATATTTCTAGCCAAGAAAGGCACGTTTCCTCTTATAAACCCTATTCTTAACAAAAATTCAAAAAAGTTTTTATCTCTTAATTAGCTCATACTTCAAGTAGTAATATTTTAGATTTTGGTACTAAATTAATTTATTGAAAGTATTGGCCAGCGTTAGTTATGATGTTTTCTCATATTTCTGACAAAGTAAAATTTTTCAGATTCTGCAAACTGTTTCTTAGATAAAAATTTATATATTCCTAAAATAACTTGGATACTAAGGCCTTTCTTTGAATAAAAAATTTTTAGGTTCTTAAGATCTTTTTCATGAAAAAATATTTTTAGATTCTAGGCATGTTTTTTAAAAGAAAAATTCTGAGAGATTAAGGACCATCTAAAAAATCTTAAAAATATCTTTAGAATCTAAGTATTTTTCTATTAGAAAAAATGTTTAGAATCTAGTATTGTATTAAAATTTATAGGTACACCCAAAGAATATATTCTTTGCAGTTCGATCAAAACCATAAACATTTATTTGTGAAGATTTTATTTGATTTAAAATAACCTATAATCTATTATTATACCAAAAAAAGAGGGAAAAGAAAGCAAAAATTGATACTATTATCCAATACTTGATATTTCTAATCGACTTTACGAATAAAATTCGTTTAGAAATTGCGTACAGTAGAGCAGCTAAGTATTTAGTGAATGTACTAAAAATTAGTACAATCTATTAAATTTATTAAAAAATTGTCGATATTCGAAAGTAATAACTTCAAATACGGTTATCCTGATCATATACACCATTAAATTAGGGTTTCAGATGAACCAAGCCAAGAAATGATTAATATTGTTAAACGAATTTTCTGCTAAATTTATTTTCCTAAAAACATATTTAAAAATAAATATTAGTAATCAAAATTTTTAAGTGTTTGTGGGCTAGTGGGTAGAGTGCTAGCCTAGTACTCCTAACTTCATAGCTCACACTCTTGCTTAATGCACCACAACAAATTTAAATTTTCGCTGATATATTTGCCATTTTTGCATTTTAATATAATATATTTTAATTAAAAAAATTATTTTTCAAATATTTGCCTTTTCTGGGTTTTGAAATTCGGAGTACTGAGCTATCTCTCACTACACCACAAACACTTATAAATTTTGATGGCTAATTTTGAATTTAAACAATTTGTTAAGAAAACAAATATTAGTATAAAATTTTATTATCATTACCAATCATTAGTGACGGGTATTATCAATAAAATCCACAATTCGGTTGCTTCTACTGAAACCCTAATTAAATGATATATTTGATCAGAATAACCGTACTTGTAGTTACCACTTTTGAATATCGACAATTTTTTAAAAAATTTGATAGATTGTACTAAATTTCTAATAAATTCACTAAATAAATGGTTGCTTCCACCGCACACAAATACTAAACGAATTTTATTTTTAAAGATGATTGGAAATACCAATAATTGAATAATAGTTTAAATTTTTAGTTTCTTTTCCCTTTTTTTAATTCCCAATACAACATTTTTGCCTTATTAATGGATTTTAGGGTATTTCAAATAAAATTAAATCCTCACAAACAAATGTTAATGGTTTTAATCGAATTGCAACCAATCTTTTCTATGGGTGTAGGAGTGTGAATTATAAATCTGAATGCCTAGGTCCGGCCCCGGAACAACCTAAAAATAATTTTTTATTAAATTAAATTGTGTGGAACGTAATAATATTTATGTGAAATATATAAATATTAAATTAAAAAACTGAATTTTAGCTTTCACAACTAAAAATATAATTTAACATGAAGATAGTTGTCGTAACCGCCAAAAATCGATTGACAACAAATTCGGTGGTCACAACTGATACTGTTTTCTGGGTGTATAATTCTTAATCTGTAAAAGTTAAAAGGGATATTCAATAAAAAAAAACTGATTTATATGCATTAATTCCTTCAAAAGTTACAAATTTTTGAACGCCTTCTCTGAAAATGGACCACTGTGCCGCGGCATTTGTCAACATAATTAATTTTAACAAAATTTATAAGTGGAAATAAACATATTTTATTAAAATCTAAATGATATTTTATTTTTAACAATATTTATAACGTAATGAAATGAGATGATGGTTTTTGCGCCACCCGGCTACTAAGCGTATGAGTATTATTAATTAATATTCAATAATACTCATACGCTTAGTAGTACAAAACATTTGAATGGTATTAAAGTAAAAATTCACATTAACAATTGACTATAACTTCAAAGTTTATCAATGGATTTTCTTAATATATACTTTGATTTTTTTACTGGATTATTGGCTTAACGATGGTTACGATCGTTTTATTTTTCAGCGGATTTTTATACAGGACTTGCCATTAAATTCTTCCACCAACATTCCAACATTTGTAGAAATCTACGCCAACAAAAATATTAATTTATTGACCGAAATATGCCAAAATATGCTTTAAATTATATTTAGTTATTTATTTACATATTATACTTATAACTAAATTATTAGTATAATATAAATGGAAAGCTCAATGGGATATTAAAAAAATATATAAAATTAAAACGGAATTATAAAGCTTACATTACTATTGTAAATGATCAATGGAATGTCAACAAATGGGCAAGGAGTTGTTGAATTTATTGAAATGTGAACAATTCGAAAAGAGATGATCAATGCTGATTGAACTGAATCCATAATAATTTTGATAAGTTTTTATCAATAATATGTGAGTTGAAATTTAGGGTGTGACCAAGGAGGGCGTTATTATCCATATTTTTAAAGATGTAGATATAAATTTCTTAGGGTTACTTTTCTTGAACCAAGCAGTAGTTTGGCTGCAATTGTCAAATTTTGTTGCTTGAAATTTAATTTTCCAAAAATGTTTAAAGTCTTTGGAAAAAAGGTTGTTGTAGTTAGCAGAGAAAGGAAAAGAGCAGTTTCAGCACTGACATTCGCGGCCTTATTGCCTTTTAGATCAGAGTGACTTGGAATCAAAATCAGTTTGCTTTCGTCCTGTCACTCAATTAAAAATTGTCTAAGCAAGCTTGGATAATTGTTCATTGATTATATTTCTGATTACATTTAACACAAACACGTAAGACTGCGCAATAACAAATTGCAGCTATTTAATTTAAAATTTAGTTCATTAGCAGATATATTTAGTTTATGCTGTACTCATGTTCCAAATTTCAAGCAATAAGGTATCTATTGCCTGTGCAGAGGTACCTACAGGGTTTTGCTCATATACGCGGTAGGTATCTAGGCACTGGCATGCTTAATTGCGACATTCAACAAACTTGTAGTTACATAAAGTTTCTGACCTGGTAATTATAAAAGATATATTCAGAATTTTATAACTTTTATCATTTAAAAGAAAGGCTTTTATGAGACACATACACAAAACTTTTCTATTACAAAATCTAAAACTTGTAAAAAACATAGTCGAATATATTTGTCTCGCCTATCACATATTCCAATTTTCTTTGCAATCGTCATTTTTACCAGGGAAACTTTCCTTGTTAGACAAACTATATACATACTGAGCTATTGTATTGTCGAAAAGATTAGTAAAGATTTTTTATTTTTTAATAAAAACAATAAGAAAAGTTTTTCAAAAAATATATTTAATAATTAATTTCTTGTAAAATAACGATTTTTTTGTGGAAAAGGTACTTAGAATATTAATAAAGTAATTTTTTATAGGAAAAAGTCTGTATAACCCAATGCATGGTTTTCACTATGTCATTTTTAATGTCAATTTGTCCAAATTATTGGCAATTGTATGAAAACGGTTTGTCATATGGTGTCATCTGAGTTTGCAGTCAGTTATCCACACGAACTGCAGTCTAAAATGACAGACAAGTGAAAACGTCAAATTTCAGTTTGTCAACAGATATGGCAGGATTTTTTATATAAAATAAAATTGACAAGTTACAATTTTTTTTGTTTGACGATCGCAAAGCTGTTATTTTTTTCATTTTCTTTTTTGCTGGAAAAATTAATTGCAATGGAAACTTTTTAAATAAAGAAAGAAATAGTAATGTAATAACACAAAACGCCGCACTAGCTATAGCCATTTGTTTCTTTTTTATCATTTTTAAATTTTTTCCACTTTTTATGGAACACAAATAATTATTTTCTAATCAGCTGTTCGCTCGCCTCATCATATTTGACCTTTGTAATGAAAACAGCGTGTCAGTCAACTGACACCAAAATTTGACATAAGTCTTTGACACGCTCTGCTTTATCGACTTATTGTCAATATTTAAGATGTAATGAAAACGCATTTGACACAAAATGACGAGAATTCATTTGAGTCAGTTTTTGTTGTCAGTTCATATGACATAATGAAAACCAGGCATAAGAGTTGTTTTGTACGAAAAGGTTTCTTAAAATACTAGATTTTAAAATTTTTTTTTTTTTGTTGGAAAAATTTTTATAGTCTATGAAATTTTCCTTAAAGTAAAATTCTTAGATTCTCCAAACTGTTTCTTAGATAAAAATTCATATATGTATTATTAAAAAACTTAGAATCTTAGGACTTTGTTTGAATAAAACTTCTTAGATTCTAAGGACTTTTTCTAGTATAAATATGCTGAGATTCTTAGGTCTTTTCTAGGAGAAAAATTCTGAGACTCTAAGGGACTATCTAAGCTATCTAAAAAAATCTTAAATGTGTGCTAAGAATCTAGGAATTTTTCGATTAGAAGAAATCCATTGAAATTATTTCTTTTATTAATAAAAGTCCTTAGAATTAAAAAAAAAATTAAGTAATTTTTATTAAAAGGGTCCTTTATATGAAATTTTTTCTTGAGTCAAAACATTTCTTGAAGAAATATTCTCAAATTTAAAGAACTTTTTCATAGGCTTAAATCATAATATAACTTGAGGCACAATATTATGGTAAAATTATGGTTATTTTATTAACATAATATGGTAACTATATTATAGTACGGCTATGGTTGGAACAAATATAATCTCAAAAATCGATGATGCTGTTCGAATATGATTATGTTGGCCCCACCAAATAGAGAGCATTACATTGGCGCCATGGATATTTGACCTTGACGTTGATTTATCTGTTTTGCCGGGCTTAAAATACGATTTCTTGTGCTTCGGGTTGTCGTAATGGATCTATTTTTTATCGTCAGTAACTAATCGATGCAAAAACTACTTCTTTATATGACATTCGAGCAACATTTCGGACATGTAAAATTATCTTTCAACGCCTCTCGGCTTCAATTCGTATGGTAGCCAATTTCCTTGCCTTTGGATGAATCTTGCTGCTTGCAAACGTTTTGGAATTACTGCTTGAGTGAGTTTCAATTTGTTTGGAAGTTTTTCCTGAGCTTGGCAACAATCTGCATCGAGTAATGTAACCAATTCGTAATTTTCGAACTTTTTTGGCTGACCGGGGCAGTCTTTGTTTTCCGTGTAAAAATCACTTCTTTTGAAAGACACAAACCATTACTGGCACATTGAAATTGTTAGAACGTATTAAGAATAAGCTTTTGAGAGCAATCGATGTGCTTCAGCTGCACTTTTTTTAAATTGAAGAAGTAAAGCAATACTTCCCGCAAATGATGATTTGTTTGCATAAAACACCACATTTTCGAAGCAAAAAAAAAAGCTTTGTTACTTGCACTATTTCGTTCAACGGCTAAGTGAGAATAAATGACAGATGATTACCCTCTAAAACGCCATATAAAATATTAAAGACACAAACCATGTGTAAAAGATACGCCATCTGTTGTGAATCCTACGTTTTTAATTTATACACCCAATATTTAAAATTTAAAACTATATACAAACTCCAAAGCCAGCAATTTCAATTTCTTTATTTATAAATATTTTTAATAAATTTTACAAAAAAAATACATAAAGTTTAAAAATTTTTTATATGGCGTATATTAAAAGAGTGCTTCTATATATAAAAAGCAACGAATAAGAATTAAATGGCAAGAAAAAAGTGAAATGCATCATTTTATAACTGATGCTGCTGCCACTAACGATACTAAAGAGTTTGATGGTGGTGATAATGATGATAATAATGATTACAACGATGGCTGCGTTGATAATTTTAAAAATAGTAGAAAAAAGGGAGCAACTATATGGCAGTAGTAACAAGTCAACATGGGACAACAGTGAATAACAAGACTGGGTATAATAGTATGTAGTGTTATGCTTTCAATTAATAACAAACTATCCTTAAGCATTCATCAAATTGCTGCCAAGCAACCCATCATTTCAAGCAGTTTGCAACGAGGAAGCAAATAATAACACCAGGGTACAACATGTTTTATTTTTTTTTTTTTTTCATCTCTAACTACTATTTTTGCTTTCTTTATGTCATATCTCTGTTTAATTTTTGTATTTCTTTCTTTTTCACAGCTTTTTTTCTTCTTCTTCTTATTTGCTCGTTTATTTGCAAAATGAAAATAAAAAAAGAATATATTTATATAATAAGGGAATAGTAAAGTATTTTTCTACTCATTTCCACTTGAAATGTCGGTCACTAGCAAAACAAGAGTCCTGGATGATGGTGTAAAGTAGTAAAGTTCGTTGTGTTGCAACAAAATGTTACAATCTAAATGCGTCTTTATTTACGCTCCACAAATCAGCGCATAACTGCATTGCATTGTACACAAGAGGCTGGTTTCAATTTCTTTTTTTATTTTCCTTCTTCTTTATATCTGAATTTTTTTTGTGCCGCTTTTTGTATTGTAACTTCTTCTTTCGCTATCTATACAAGGTGGCGCAAAAGTAATTCTCCTATCAGAAAATGCTATAAATTTTGCGCCTGTCAGTTCTGTTTTGACATTTGTGTAGTAAACACATGCGAAATACACGTCAATAAACAATGTTACGCTACACTGCTCCAGAACGCGGAATATTGGTGACTATTTATTTGAGCAATAATGAAGATGATTTTTCATCAAAAATAATCATGAGTGATGAGGCCCATTTCCATCTTAGCGGGTACGTAAATAAGCAAAATTTACGCTTCTGGGGAACTGAAAATCCGCGTGTAACCCACGAAGAGCCATTATACCCGCTCAAAGTCACTGTATGGTGTGCTGTTTTTGCTGGAGGAGTCATCGGACCTTTTTGCTTCGAAGACGTCGCGGGCCAAACGGTTACTATGAATGGTGAGCGCTACAGAGCAATGATCAACGATTTGTTTTTGCCGCAACTTGCTGAATTGGGAGTGGAAAACATGTGATTCCAACAGGACGGTGCAACGCCACACACTGCACGTGCCACAACCGATATGCTGAAGGATGCATTTCCCGGGCGCCTGATCTCCCGTTTTGGCGATTTGCATTGGCCAGCAAGATCGCCTGATTTGACCGCTCCAGACTTCTTTTTGAGGGACTTTTTGAAGTCGCGGGTTTATGTCAACAAGCCTCAGACTCTTGCAGCTCTTAAAGACAATATCCGTCAAGAATGTGAGGACCTATCGCCGGAAGTTTTGGCCAAAGTGATGGAAAATGCCATAAAAAGGGCTCAAATGACAATCAACTGTGGCGGCGGCCATTTACATGACATCATATTCTCGACTTGATGTAAAAAAAATTAAAAGACCAAATAAAAATAATCCACAAGAAGAATCAAAGTTTTTAATTTTTTTTTTAAATTACAACCAAAAAACATCGGAAGGTTATTTTTGCGCCACCCTGTATATACTGCGACAAAGATGGCAACAACTGTGATAGCAAATAATTTTACCATTTCTAAGGTACTATGGGTTGGGAATTCAATTACTTATGAATAACTTTGCTTTTTTACGTACGATTTAAATTCATTAAATTAAATATTAATTATACGCATTCAGGTGCAAGATAGAACAATAAATTAAAGTGTGTTTTTGAAAACAAATTACAAACTATGTACAGGTTGGTTGAAAAGTTCCTGCGCTCGAAATGAAAGAATACAGTTTTTGTTACGAAATATATTTTTTTATTCAATATAATCTCCCAGAAGCTCAATACACTTGTTCCAATGATCTTCCAATTATTTTATCCCATCCTTATAATGGTTTTCCGGAAGCTCTGCAAAATAACCGTCTACGACTGCTATGGCCTCTTCATTTGACGAAAAATGCTTTCCACGAAGGAATTGTTTGAGACTTCTGAAAAGATAGTAGTCACTGGGAGCCAAATACGGCGGATGTTCAAGCAATTCGTACTTTAATTCTTTGAATTTAGCCATCGTAAAAACACTTTTGTGAGCAGGTGCATTGTCTTGATGAAAAATTATTTTTTTCTTCTTTAAACCAGGTCTTTTCTCACGAATTTTTTTATCCAGCTGATCCAAAAGGCTGCAATTTTTGATTGATTTTTTTACCTTTCTGAAGATATTTAATCAACAAAATTCCTTTTGCATCCCAAAAAACTGATGCCATAACCTTCTTTGCTGATCGTTGTGACTTCACCTGCTTTGGAGCTGAACAACCAGCTTCAGTCCACTGTAAACGTTCTTGTTTAAATTTAGGATCATGGTGGTAGATCCAAGTCTCCAAGTCGGTTTTATTCAGCTTAAAACGCTCCAAGTTACGCTGAGAAATTTGTTTTCGATCCAGTTTTTGTTGAATTGTTAATGTGTGCGGCACTAACTTTCCAAACAGTTTTTTCATACGTAATTCTTCTTGTAAAATATAGAGTACTCGTTCGTCTGAGATGACTATGGCATTAGCAATTTCACGCTTAGTCAAACTTGGATCTTCACATACCATATTATGTAACTGCTCAATGATTTCAGCTGTGGTTGCAGTTTTTGGTCGTCCTTCGCGTGGATCATCTTTAAGGCTGGTACGACCACTTTTTAATTCACCAGCCCAAAATTCAACGGTGCGTTTTAAAGGAAAGGACTCCTTATACACTTCTAACAATTGTTCATAAATTTCCTTTGCTTTTAAACCCTTCAAAACAAAGAATTTAATGACTGCATGATATTCATTTTTTTCCATATTAAAAAAAGTCAATGACACGTCAACTTCAAATGGCTTGTAAACAAAGAAAGAATTGACAGAATGACTTGCAACTTTGCATGTGTTCTCAGGACAGTTATACCAACTTGAGAAAAAAAAAGTTTGGAGCTAACAGTGCCATCTCTTGGTGAGCGCAGGAACTTTTCAACCAACCTGTATTGTAATTTTCAAACTATCACTTAAGTCTTTCCTAAACAGCTCATATAAAAAAATTATTATTAAAGTCTTATATAAAATACACAAAATTAAAGCAATTTAAAGAAATTTACCCCATAGTCTCATAATATACAATGATGACATTTTTGTTAGGAAAAAAGTCCCATTTTATTTAGTAAGACATGGCTAAATAAAATAAAAACATCTTATATATTCTCTTTCTTTACTAGATTTTGAGAAGTTTTTAATTGCACAACATCAACTTCATAATTACAGTCATCATCTTTATCTTTATCATCATCATTGTAATTATCAAATGAATAAAAAAAAACACTAATTGAAAAGAAATAATGTAAGCAGTAAAAGATAAACATAAATAAAACTATTTTTAAATTAAGAATAGTACAATTTGCTACAACATATTGTTGTTCTTGTTTTGTTATTTGCCCATAAGCAAGTTTTTGAAATCTGTTTTCTAATTTCTCTTTGTTTTACCTTTTTTGAAGTTGAAAATATTTTTGTTTAATTTACTGAGTTTTTTATATTATCATTTAGTTTTTCATTTTCTCATTTATCCACAAGATAATGAAAAATAATTAGCTCAATTAATGACCATGTAATTAGCGTGAACTCAAATCTAAATACAATTCATTTAAAATAAGAAATAAAAAAATATAACTAAACTACAACTATTGTCCTGTCCTCTACTGTCATTTGTTCCTTGGCCTCTTGTAAATTGTTAAATTCACAGACACATTCAAAACCTACAAATGACAGTCGTTAGTCATGTTCTGTATCGTTGAACTAGTGTTTTCTTTAATCTGTGTTAAATCCTGTCGCATTGGCCATCGTTGGCTTTTTCTTATGTAGTGTGCATAAATTTAATGATTGTTTGGTTGAAAAGTTTTATTTAAGTGTGTGAGGTTAGATTGGATTAGTTTTGTAAATATGATTTAAAGTTTAATTTAATTTCCTTTAAGTTGAAAATGATTGTAGCAAATAAGGCGAAAATGGCTGACGAAGATGAACACGGATTTTGAAAATCAATTTTCCAAGAAAATTAAAACCTATATATAAACAACTACTCACTATAAAAAGTCTATAATAATTGAAAATTTTGCTGTTATTACGTGCAATTTTTCTAATTTGAGTCTAGCGCTATTTTTTTTTACTAATTTTAGCAACACATGTCTGCTGACGTGTAGTACAATGAAATTATTAGAAGAAAATTAGTAGCCGCTATTAATTCTAGTACACTTTTTGTAAAGTGGAATTTAAAATAGGTTTGCTTAAATTAGCAAAATAAATACTAAATATTATTGTTAATGCCAAAAGTTCTACGCTGTCCTTTTGCATTATCCCCGTTACGAAAACCCTAACAGTTTGTAATCGTTGCGTTACCAATGGTATAAAAGATACAAGGTTATCGATCCTTTTATCTTTTAATAACATTGGTAACTAATTAACTACTATTACTAAAAAAATCATTACTAATATCAAATGTCAAAACAATCAAAATGTCGCAGATGCTGTTTCCGTAAAAAATTCTAGAGTAGTCGCCCTTGTCAAGCCGTTGTTTTATTGGTTTTATTTCTTTCATATTGGCATATTTTATTCTATTTTCCTGAGAAAAAAATTTAACTGGTGACTTTGTTTCTCCCAGATTCCATCCCCCACCACTTGCTCCGATTCATTATATTTAATTATTAATATTCATACAATGAAATTAGTATAAAAAATTAGTGAGCGCTACTAAATTTTAACAAGTAAGAGCGGCTAAATTCGGCTATGCCAAATCTTATACACCCTTCACCATGTTTGGGAAAAAACTGAACAGATTTATATACGGACGCCTTTAAGAGGAAATTAACCATTTAGTTTGGCGATAAAACTTGGACTCGGGAAGATTTATGGTTCCAGAAAATAGGTATTTAAAAAAATTTATGTTTTGGGCATAACTTTTTTGTATCTGAACCGATATTTCCGAGTTTTTTCAGCAAATATGTTATACTTAAGATTTTCGATCTTTTGCTATATAAGTTATATAAGTCTAGAATAGTGTTTGTTGTTTGTGTATAAAAGGTGAAGAGGTGAAAGAAAAGAATTTCAACAAATCGTTAAAAGAAATCACTAGAACTGCATGTGTTTTATTTCTACAAAAACGTTTGATTTAGCTGGCAAATTTGCATTTGGGATCTAAAATGGAAATAAAATGGTTTAAAAATCTGTTTATAAATTCTTTTAAATAGGAGCAAAAAATAGCAATAAAAACGTTTGTGTTTTGTTTGTATCAGAGGGTTTTTAAAAAAATTTTGATGTTTTTAGCCTATTTATGGATTATTTAATTATTAATATAAAATTTTATATAAATTAATTATTAAATAATAAAATACACAAAAAACAAGCCTTAAAAAAATAAAAAAAGTACAAAAAGGAAGTGAATTGACCGGGATTCGAACCCGCGGCCTTAGAGAAAAAAAGTATTTGTGACATAGCGTCTAGACAACTGAGCTATTGAAGACCACACAAAATCATCGTCAATAGAGGTACATAAATGAAAAATCTTTGTATGTGTTTGTTGTTTGGGTATAAAAGGTGGAGATGAAAGAAAAGAATCTCAACAAATGAATGTGTTTGTTATGCGTAAAATTCTACATACATATTAAACAAAGGGATTTTACGGAAAAAATTAGAGGTAGTCCTGGTTTTTTGCTAATATCTCAGCCATTTATTAACCGATCTGTCTGATTTTTAATAGCAAATAGAAATGGATCAC
The DNA here is from genome assembly GCA_949748255.1 of Eustalomyia histrio. Classification (NCBI taxonomy): domain Eukaryota; kingdom Metazoa; phylum Arthropoda; class Insecta; order Diptera; family Anthomyiidae; genus Eustalomyia; species Eustalomyia histrio. The sequence continues at coordinate 70,532,168 of OX456525.1, forward strand.
ATGTAATAGAAATAAAAAACAATCAAGTCCTCATCATGTCTGGGTTCTTCGGAAAACCCATTTCAACACACAGACGGACAGACAGAATAGGGTATAATGAATTGCTGTAAACTCAATGAATTTTAAAATACGATATAGCAAAATTTAAATTTATAAAAAAAAAAAATATTAGAATGCAAAAACTAACTTAATTATATTAAGATGCGCTTGTTACACTTTAAAGCTCGAATATACAAATTTTTATTTCTTTTTATTCAACAACATTTTTTAATTATAAAAAATACTTAGATCATAAGCAAATTTATAATTTTATTTTTAATTTGCCTATTTTTTGGTTCGAAAAATATTTTTAAGTAAATTTTTGGTAAAGTAAGGTTAAATTTAAATTGTTTTAAGGGCTGATATTTAGAACTAAAAAAGTTTTTTGTGCTCTTTAAAGTGAATGTCCAATTTTTGGACATGAGTCGGTTGTGAAAAGTATCTTCACTTGCGATCCCTTTTTTCAACCAACACAAAATAAAATTACAAAATTCTGTTTGTAATAGTGAACATATTTTATAGAATATTGTTGTAAAAACAAAAAAAAAAATTAAAAATGCCCCAGAAATGGAATTTGTATATAAAAAAACTTTTTGTTATTTTTTTGTAACAATTTACAAACATTTCAAACAAAAAATTTTTAGAAAACGAATTTGATTTTTCTAATTACTTAAAATTTTGTGATACTTTTTTCTGTGTATATTACGTATAACGTGTTTGTTTTAATCACTACACTCTCAATATTATTTCGTTAAAAACAACTTAAAATACATATTAAATTAATCGAAAATCAATCAAAAAGAGGACTACTGATTTTTCATTATATTTAGCCCATTTTGTTGTTTATTTTCAATTGTTGTTTAATAATCGACAAAAGTAGTAAAAACAATAGAAAGTCGTTTAAAATAACAATCAAATTTTTACTGACAAAAGTTAGAAAAAACTACTTTTGTGGTTTGTTTTCTAAATTAAAAGTTTTTTTTATTTGTATGTAATTATTACAAAACAGAACACAACACAAGCAGATGTATAAATTTTTATTGGCTTTGTGTGTATGTATATTTGTATAATTTCTTGTAATTTTTATTGAAATAATTTTCTATATATACAAACTATTTTGGTTAAAAAAACAAAAAGGAATTATATGAATTTCTATTTTTTGAAGCAGAAAACATACAATTTTAGATTTAACTGAAAATATCAACTCCTACTGAATGTCTGTAAATTTTTATAGTTTGTTTCTTAAATGACTGATTCAAATAGTTCAAAAATATATTTCTATGAATTTTAATTGATTCTTCATTTTAAAACAAACTTTTTAAAACGATTTATGAAGTTAGCAACAAAAATTTGTAAATATTCCCTAAATGTTCTGTATTTTGTGAAATGTAAATAGCAAAAAATTTACTAAATAACAATTTTTACTAAAAAACAGTACAAAAAGTGTAAAGTGGGATTAAAAAGGATAAAATTTTTAGCATTGGTACTTTTGAAGTTATCGCTAGTATCGTTTTTCGTTGACATATTAGAGAAAAGGTTGCAGCTTCCATACCCAGCATTGGCAAAATCAATATCGAATAGTGATGTGTATGTATTTTCTATAACTCATATATATAAAGAAAATTCTTTGTTCAGTGTGTGTAATCCCACATTTCAAAAAAGCTAGATCTACCAAAGCGAGTATCCCGGACATGTTTTATTGGGGTTTTTTGGAATCGCAAACAACATGACCACAAGAGTTGCGCACAACTATACAAAATGTAATCAAAAGAGCTCAAATTTGCAGTGTCGACGGCGGCCTTTATAGGACTTAAATTAACTCAGACAAATTCTAAAGTGCGAATAAACATACACTTAGAAAAAAAAAGTTAGTAGAAAAATTTTGTAAACGGTTTTCAATCCCAATTTACTATTTTTGTACTGATTTTTAGTAAAAAAATTATTATTTAACAAATCTTTTTGCTATTTACATTTTACAAATTACAGAGTATTTACAGAATATCTACAAATTTTCGTTGCTGATTTCAGAAATCATTTTACAAATTTTTAAAAACCGATTTGCTAAAATTAGCAAGAAAAATTACTAATTTTAAAAATGTCGATATTGATGGAAATGTTATTTCTAATAATATAAACTTATACATACAAACTTAAATTGCCCTAAAATGTTACATAGGATTAAAAAAGGGATCGGAAGTGAAGATACCGACTCATGTCTAAAAATAGGACATCCACTTAAAATAGCACTAAAAAGTTTTTTTTTTATTTCTAAAAATCAGCCCTAACAACAATTTAAATTTCACCTTTAAAGTAAAAAAAAATTGACTAAAATATTTTTCAAACAGAAATTACCAAAATTAAACAAAATGATAAATTCGTTTGTGTTTTAAGAATTTTTAAGATTTTTAAGCCTTTGATTTTTTTTTTTCATTTTGTATAAAACATCTTTTAAAAAATATAATTAAAATTTTTGATGCTCGATAAAAAAAAAACTTTGTACTAATATTAATAGTATTTAGCAATTTTTTTTTGCTGATTTTAGCAAACGGATTTTAAATTCCACTTTACAAAAAGTCTACTAAAATTTAGTAGCGGCTACTAATTTTTCTACTAATTTCATTGTAATACACGTCAGCAGACATGTGTTGCTAAGATTAGAAAAAAATACCGCTGGGCTCAAATTAGCAGAATTTCCCGTAATAACAGCAAAATTTTTAGTTGCCATTACAGACTTTTTTTTGGTGAGTGTAATCAGTTGAAAACTAAATAAGTTTCCACTTGGAACAAAAGTTATGGCGAAAGAAAATCAAATGTCCCACCCTGTATAAAGGGTCATACATTTTTTTCCTTACAGACTTCAAATACTTGAAATATTAGTTTAAAATTAATTTATTATAAATAATTATTTATTGACTGAAATTACTACTCTAATTTAAAAAAAAATTGTTTAACAAAAAGTTTGAAAAACTAAATATTGATGTTTCATATTCTACGATTTAAATTTAATAAATTATAAATTTTAAGTATCCTGATAAGGGGAATATTTAAGATATAATTAAAGCAAATGACATCTTCAAAAAACATTAAAAGAAATTTTCGTCAAAAGACCGCAGCCATTTATATTTAATGACATAAAAATACCATTGATTGTATTTTTGTCTGGAATTTTCAACATTCCAATCCTGAATTCAAACAATAGACTTCTTATAAAGGAGTAGGGCAAACGTGAAGCAAATGGTGTAATGAATCCTTAATAAATTCCCTTGTATTGTTTCTATACACTCTAATTAATTTCTGTTGAAATTTATCCAACTTATAGTAGGAAACTGAACTCCTACTACAAGTTGGGTAAATTTCACACAAGTAAGTTGGTGAACACAAAATGAGTAAAATTACATTGAAAGTGCGTAAAAATTAAATGAAATTTTAAAACTAAAGAGTAAATTTACCAATTTTGTGCATTAAGAAGCACGTTTTATGTGTAAATGTAAACATAACATGTGTAAAAATCTAGTGTAATACGTAAAAATCCCCCAAAATGCGTTTATTTACCACCACTATATTAAAAATTAAAAAGCCCAAATTATTTTTAGTATGTGTTTTATTAATGGGTGATATAATAAAAGCAATCATTATTTTTATGATCTTATTGAAAATGATTTTGAATAAAAATAATGTTATTATTAAAGGAATCTAAGGAAAATTAAATAAACGAAAATGAAATTACACAATATAATCAAAGGTATTAGATTTAAAACTCTCCTGTAAAGAAACCCTACAAAATTTTTGTATGGAAAATAAACCTGAAAATCTAGAACTTTCTTTAATGAATTTAAAATTAGTATGAAGCTGGTGGTAATACTTAATCGATTATAAAGGGTGTCCCAAGAAGAACGCAATTTTAAAATCTGGCAACATTCGAAGTGTCATTGTTTGACATTTGAACAATTGTTATTGTTTACTAGTAGAAGGTACGAGGTTAGTAAAAATGGAGCGCTACACGAATGAACAACGCATTCTCATTGTGAAATTGTTTTACCAAAATGGTGAAAGTTTTGCGGCTACAGTTCGCAAATTACGATCAATTTGGGGTCACAATAATGCTCCAAAAGAGTCAACTGTAAAGAGATTAATGGATAAATTTGCCGAAACTGGGTCTGTTAGTGATGTAAAGACAACAACGCGCCATCGACCAGGTCGATCGACCGAAAATGTCTCAGCTGTACGTGATGATGTCGCTCAAACTCCATCCACCTCAATTCGACACCGAGCTCAGCAAATTGGTGTCTCCAAATCCACTTTGCAGCGAATTTTGACGAAAGATTTGCATCTTCATGCATACAAAGTTCAATTGACTCAGGAACTGAAGCCAGCTGACCATGGACAGCGAAGGGAGTTCGTTAATTGGGTATTGGAGAGACAACATGAAAATGCTGATTTTGCCGATAAAATCATCTTCAGTGACGAGGCCCATTTTCATCTTGATGGCTTCGTCAATAGGCAGAATTGTCGCATTTGGGGTGAGGAAAATCCTCGAGTGATTCACGAGAAGCAAATGCATCCTCAACGTGTCACTGTGTGGTGTGGTTTTTGGGCTGGAGGAATCATTGGACCTTTTTTTTATGAAAATGAGGCAGGTCAAGCGCAAACAGTCAATGGTGTTCGGTATCGTGAAATGATAACCAGTTTTTTCTTGCCTAGAATTGAAGAAATGAATGTGGAGGGCATGTGGTTCCAACAAGACGGCGCCACATGTCATACAGCCAGAGAAACAATTCAATTGCTGCATCAGTCATTTCTCGGTCGTGTTATTTCGCGTTTTGGAGATCAGAATTGGCCGCCTAGATCGTGCGATTTAACACCATTAGATTTTTTTCTTTGGGGTTTTTTGAAGTCGATGGTTCACGCGAATAAGCCGACGACGACTCAAGCCTTAAAAGAGGAAATTGGACGCTGCATTAATGAAATACCGCAGCATTCATGCAAAACGGCCATTGAAAATTTCATTAAAAGATCGCGTGCATGCCAGCAAAGCCGCGGCGGCCATCTGCACTATATATTGTTCCATGCATAACCTCATTCTGTCTACTTTACGATATAATAAAGTTTCACGATTTTTTTTTTAAATATCTGTGTTTTATTTAAAATTTAAAAATTGGGCACCTATCCGCTACCGATGCAAATTATCGAATTACTGAGAAAGAAAGAAATCTGTCAATCCAAAATCCTTTAAAAATAAATAAATAAAAATACCTCTAGTGTTGATGTTGCTTTTGCACATTCCAATAAATCTAACGCAACTACCAAATCCACAAGTATTCATGCTAATTACAATTTTCACAGGCTGCAAAAATAAGGAATATTTAAATCGATAAAAGTCAAAAATTACTAAATTGGAAGTTATCTTTAAGAATCAGCTAATATAACATACCATGATAATAATCACATGATTACGTTTAAATTTGATGATGTAACGTTATTTTTTTAATAAATTCAAAGTTTCCTATGATTTTTTATATTTCATTTTTTTCACAAATACAATATTTACATTTCTGACAGTTTTACAATTACTACTAAATGCTGGTACATTAACACACTTCATAAAAAATATTTGTTTTTCAGCACCAAATACTAATTGTAAACACAAAATGCGTATTTATAAATAAAATATGCTTATTAATACACTTTGTTTGCATTTTTTTAGACAAAAATATATACGCATAAGTTTTACACATTTGTTGTCTAATTTTAGGCATTTTGCGAGATATTACGCAAACATTTACATAATTTATTGTAGTGAATTTACAATCATTTTTAGAGTGTACATAAAAAATTGTAAAATTTTTTTTCCATGGAGGACTTAAGACAATGATCACTGCAAATTTTAAAAGTGATAAAAACTAACAACTTGGAGGTTTATTTATTAAAATGTTATTCAGCAATGAGAAAAGTTTCGGGGAAAAGTCATCATTTTCTTTAAACTTATTCATAAACAAACTATTTGCTGTAATTAATTTTAATAATCTCTATATTTAAACTCTATATGTATTATAATTTTCAAAACCACTTGACCTTGACCCATAAATGAACTATAAATAAGTACTCCAATGTTAGCTGGGTTATCTTGGCTGTTGTTGTTAAGCATGAGTACAACTGAAACAATTGATGACAAAATCCCCTTATTCATAATATAAATTTTAAATATATTCAAATTTTTTGCAGTACTGGATTTATTATTGATAACTCATCAAGTTCAGTATGCTATCTTACTTTTCATTACTTTTTTTAAGAACTCTAAGTCAAAAAGAAATTTAAAAGTTTTACTTTTACCCTTGTACTAAAACCAAAAAATTAAAAATATTATTTTCGAAGATGTTAATGGTTGAGCTTAACAGATATAAATATTGTCAACGCATTCATAAAACAAGCTATGTGTATTTCATTTGTCCTAAAAGAAAACTTTGGTTTTCCTTTTTGCAATATTTTTTAAAATATTTTAACAAAATGGTAATTTTTTTTTTTAAATACTTTAACAAACAACATAACAAAAATCTATAATAAAGCTTAAGTTCTTGTTTTGTCAACGCAGCGTCGATATTAGAATAGTCAGATAGCGCTCAAATTGCCAGAATTAATTTACTTGTTCAATTTTACCACAACTTAAATGGAATGCCAAAATACCCCTTAATATGAAACCGGTTGCGTATGATTTATATTTTTGTTAATGCATATTACTTATACGTCATGTATGCCTCAAAAAGGTTAAATTCAAAGAAGCATTTATATGAAATGTATTAAATAATAAGTAAATCGTATAACCCACAAAAATTACAATAAATCAATTAATAAAAAAATAAAAAAAAAACTTAAAGGGGCAAAGGGCTTTTATGTCTCTATTTGCCTGTGTTATTGTTGCTAGATTTTTTCCCTTCCCTTTCCTTTCCCTTTTTTAATTTTTTTCTCTATTTTGCATGGTACAACCGCCTTGTATTCTTTTTGTTGTTGGGCCAATTAGTGACGAAGGCATAGCACTGATCACTGAGTAACCAATTCAGCAACAAAGTGTGTATCCGGTTGTTGTACTATTGCAGATATATTGCATATTGTCTGTACTCTTCAACACTACTCCCTCTTTCCTCCCTCTCATAACATATTTTCCTAATTCTAACACAATGCACTGCATTAGTAGGAGACATCCCCTGAGTGTTAGTCTAACGAAAAAAAAAAAAAAAAATTCGTTGTAAAAAAAAAAAAATGTTATACTGTTGTAAATTTTGCTCAATTTTATATTAAAGTCAATAGTTTTGTTTTTTACAGATAGAAATACCAAATTTTATGTGATGGAGCTTGAATAAATGCGTAATAAAATTGAACAAAAATGAGAAATACAGGTTGGTTGAAAAGTTCCTGCGCTCGAAATGAAAGAATACTGTTTTTGTTACGAAATATATTTTTTTATTCATTATAATCTCCTAGAAGCTGAATTCACTTGTTCCAATGATCTTCCAATAATTTTATCCCATCCTTATAATGGTTTTCCGGAAGCTCTGCAAAATAACCGTCTATGGCTGCTATGGCCTCGTCATTCGACCAAAAATGCTTTCCACGAAGGAATTGTTTGAAATTTTTTAAAAGATAGTAGTCACTGGGAGCCAAATCTGGTGAATATGGTGGATGTTCAAGCAATTCGTACTTTAATTCTTTGAATTTAGCCATCGCCAAAACACTTTTGTGAGCAGGTGCATTGTCTTGATGAAAAATGATTTTTTTCTTCTTTAAACCAGGTCTTTCATCCAGCTGATCCAAAAGGCTGCAATAATATTCAGAGTTGATTGTTTTACCTTTCTGAAGATAATCAATCAACGAAACTCCTTTTGCATCCCAAAAAACTGATGCCATAACCTTCTTTGCTGATAGTTGTGACTTCACCTGCTTTGGATCTGAACAACCAGCTTCAGTCCACTGTAAACGTTCTTGTTTCAATTTAGGATCATCCATAGTTATAAAACGACGCAAGAAGTCGGTTTTATTTAGCTTAAAATGCTCCAAATTACGCTGAGAAATTTGTTTTCGATCCAGGTTTTGTTGAATTGTTAGTGTATGCGGCACTAACTTTCCAAACAGTTTTTTCATACGTAATTCTTCATGTAAAATATGGAGTACTCGTTCGTCTGAGATGCCTATGGCATAGCAAATTTACGCTTAGTCAAACTTGGATCTTCACTAACCATATTATGTACCTGCACAATGATTTCTGCTGTGGTTGCAGTTTTTGGTCGTCCTTTGCATGGATCGTCTTCAAGGCCGGTCCGACCACGTTTAAATTCACTAGCCCACAATTCAACGGTGCGTTTTGAAGGTGAGGACTTCTTATACACTTCTAACAATTGTTCATAAATTTCCTTTGCTTTTAAGCCCTTCAAAACAAAGAATCTAATGACTGCACGATATTCAATTTTTTCCATATTAAAAAAAATTAATGACACGTCAACTTCAAATGGCTTGTAAACAAAGAAAGAATTGACAGAATGACTTGCAACTTTGCATGTGCTCTCAGGACAGTTATACTAACTTGAGAAAAAAAAAAGTTTGGAGCTAGCAGTGACATCTCTTGGTGAGCGCAGGAACTTTTCAACCAACCTGTATGACGCAATTTAATTTTCCAAAAAATTCTATCAATTCTAGTTTTAATTTTTTTGACTAAAATAAAAATATTGCACTGAATTTTGGTACAAAATTTTTATTATTACTAATAATTGTTAATGAAATTTATTTTATATGAATTTTGAAAAAATTTAAAAAATGAGACTAAATTACAAAATCTTTTAATTTTTCAAAAGTAAATCTGCCAGCTGTGTTTCATATAAATAAAGTTCCTCTCACCTTTCAATTGACACCAAGTAGAGTAAGTTCTTTCCGCCCTTAATGAAATTCAGATATGTGACAGAGGACTTAGAACACATAATTTTTTAGCGACCATATCCTAGGGGCTTAGGGGCTAAAGAGTTTGATCAAAAATTATTAATTTTTTCGTTTATTTTTTCATAAAATTTCAAAAAGCGGGTGACAAATTGGTCATCCAATATGAAGTCACATCTACCGTTAGGGAAGCCAAAAAATTACCTATGAATATATATATTTTTTAATAACACTAGCTTACCGCCAATATACGACAAGCATGCGTATATTTTTTTATGTATTAGGCCCATCAAAAGCCGAAAATCGCAACAAAAAATTGTTTTTCTGGGCTAGTTTTTGAAATTTTTTTAATTTTTTATTTTTTTTTTTATTTAATTTATTAGTAAATTTACCATTTTGACTATATCTCGAGTTTGGCTTGAAATTTTTTAATCAGTCAAATCGCAAATGAAAAACCAGTTAAGGCACAACATGTTTTGTGAATATGGTTCTTAAATTGGTTAAGTAGTTTAGAAGGTATGGGTCAAAATTTCGCGAAAAAATAGGTTTTTTTTTTGATAAAAACACAAATTTTGAAATTTTAAAAAAATAAAAAAGATATTCGTTTTACATGGTAAAATATGAAATAATTTTTTTCTTAAATGTTGTACTTCTACAAAGAAAATACGTTATTTTATAAGAAAATCTATGGATAAATACCAAAGTTATGATCATTTATGTAAAGGTATCCAAATTTTAAATTTTTCTGTTTTTTTGTTTTATGTTACTATTTTTTACAGAATTACTGCACAGAAATAATTTTTTTTGTTTTGAAGAAAACTTAAATTGGACAGTTAAAAATTGTGAAATTTTTGTTCTTCTTAGCAAATACTGAGAACCCGTTTTTTATTTTATTTGCAAATTATGTAGGCAATAAAGCAAGTGCCCTCATAAATGACAAAAATGCCAAAAAGAGAAGTCTTAAAATGAGAATGTATTAGTTATGTTACACAAAAAATGAGAAAGAAAGATGTACACCAAGTATCATATGTCTTCCTTGCTATATATATATTACAGGATGGGCTTCTGGCACGAAATTAAAATTATGTTTTACTGATTTATTTAATACAAATACCTCATGTGAGGCATGTATAGAAGTACTACATTTAAGAAAAAAATTATTTTATATTTTTCCTTTCAAGATTAATACCATTTTTATTTTTTGTTTAAATTTTCAGATTTCAGTTTTTACCGAAAAAAGTGAATTTTCTGTAAAATGTTGACCCATAGTTCCAAAGCTACTGAACCAATTTAAAATCCGTACTCTAGAAAAATGTTGAAAATTAAATGACAATTATTTTGCAATTCGATGAATTGAAATAACTTGGTCCTAGTTTGAGATATAGTCCAAATAGTAAAATTAATCAAAAAATAAAATATGAAAACAAAAAATTAAAAATTTTTCAAAAACTACTCCAGAAACAAAATTTTTAAATGCGATTTTTAGATTCAGAAGATCCAAATCAAGAACAAAAAAATAGTCGCACGCTTGTTGAACAAAATTTTTTAAAATTTTTTAACTAGTGTTATTTAAAAGATTATGATTAATGGAAAGAAATACTTATTTCTCTTTTGGTGAATTTTTTTGTGGTTTTTCGAAACATATAATTTTGTGAAAAATTGGGAAAAGATTGGGGTAAAGTGAAGAACATTTAAAATTCAATAATATTAATTGATAATTGGTTACACCTAATATTTAATGACGGCATATAAAAGATAAAATTACACTTACAAAATATTTTCTGTTACTGTTGCAAAACAAACTACAAAAATCGCTTTTTTAATATTTTGTCAGTTAAAAACCGAAGATTGTTTTAAACGACTTTCGATTGTTTTTACACCTTTTTGTATTTATAGCGCCCCAGCAAAAAAAAAGTAGCAAAAGAAGAGAAAAAGAAGCAGTGATTTTGATTCCGGTGTTGTGAAAATTTGGATCGGAACCAATGATTTTTACATAGGGGTGTCATAGGGTGGAAGTTTTCTTTTATGATCCTTTTTCATTGCATCTAAAGCCCTTCTTATGGTTTAGTGAAAAATGAAATATTTTGTTTTTCCCAAATAAATTTTGAATTTGTAATTTAGATTTCTACATGACATCAGTAATCGGGACTTAGTCTCATTTTCACAAACTCCCGTTAGCTTCTACCTGGAAATTTAACTGACAGATTTGTTGTTGTTTCCTATATAAAGTTTGAGTTTTACTGTTCGTTTAAGTTTAGCGGGAAATTCAGCAATCGGGCCTTATTTATCTCTATTCGAAATTCTTGCGATTTTTACTACAATAATTTTTTAACTTTTTGTAGCGTCATAGATTTGAAAAGTGTTAAATTTCATTAAAATTTACATTTTTCTAAGTTGTGAAAAAGAACTTCCTTAGAAGAGAAAAATCAAAACTAAACGATAATTTAGAATCAATGAAAAATTAATTCCTTAAGAATCACTTCCATTTATTTTTGCTAGGACGTTGAGTAGTACTAAACGGGGGGACAGGTTTATATAAAAAAAATGATTATGTTTGGCCTGATTACGATTCTCTCAATTGTATCTGCTCTATCATTTATCCGTTTTGCAGTTATATCAGAGAGAATTCATTAGGATACCCTTCCTGTCAGTTAAAATGGCTCCGTTGAAATGTGAAAATGTGAAGATACCTCTAAATTTTCCATACAAATTGGTATATTTTAGTACAATTTCATAGTAGCAACTGGTATATAATATATTTTCTTATATTTTTTCACCAGTCGCTTAGAAATTAATAATATTTTGTGTTCACCTCAAATATTTATCACCTCAAAAAATTTTTTTCACCACTAAAATTTTTTTTCCCACAAAAAATTTTTTTCACCTCAAAAAATTTTTTTCACCTCAAAATTTTTTTTACACAAAAAATTCGTTTTCGCATCCAAAAAAGTTTTTCACCTCAAAAATTTTTTTTTACCTCCATAATTTTGCTTCAAAAGTTTTTTTACATTATTTGTATCAAAAACAGTAGAGAAGTTTTAGGACATTGGTGGAGGGTATTCAAAGATTCGGCATAGCCGAATTTAAGCCTTTTTTACTTGTTTTTTTTTTTTTTTGGTTACACAAGAAGAGAAGATGATAAAATTTTCGGAATTTATTTAAATTATTACTAACCCTTAACGTATGCATAAATAACTGTTTAAGCATAACAAAACTTTAAGATTATATAATATGCTTACTAACCTATTTCTAGTTTTTCTTATTACTTTAATCTTGTAATCTTATATATGGTATTATTTTTTATATTGCTACCAATGTAAAAATAAATTATCTTAACAAGTAATTTTTCATCAAAACAATATAGTAAACGTTACACAATACTCACAAACAAACCAACAATGGACTTAACTAACAACTAAAATAAATACGATAAATTACTTGTATTGCTTAAACGAGGAAAGAAATCCTTTTTATTTTTGTTATGTATTTTTTTTTTTGTATAGAAGACAAAGAAATAACAAAAAACAAAATAAAATCTCTTCAAGGAAATTAAATAAAAAATACTAGAAACAATGAGACAGGACCGACTGCGTCAACAACTATTACAACTACAACTTATGCAAGTATATATAATCGTATATGTGAATTGTGATACTAATACTATTACCAATCTTTGTTATTTTTTTTTTTTTTTTTTGTTAGTTTAGTGAACCAAAATTATTGACAATAAAAGATGTGACAAGTGGTAGCAAAAGCAGCAACAAGACGCAGAAGACTAAATGTCTAACTATATTTACTAACTGGCTGGCTGCTGTTCAATACATACAGTATACTGTCGATATTCTGAATAATGCAATTATAAATATTCCTAATAATGTAAATCATAAGCGATTGTATAAGCACAATTTATTGCGATTCAAGAAACGAAATTTTATGATTATGGTATTTAACATTTTTGTTTTTTTTTTAAGCCGGTAAAATTTGATTAATTTAACCCAAACTTCAAAGAGTTTAAGCAACAATTTATTAAGAGTTTGCCGAAATTTCTCTAAGTTAGATCTTCACAACAGTGCAGTAGCATGTTTATCTCTTGATTTTATTCAAGTAAAATTTTATTATATTAGTCAACCAACTTGATTTAAGTAGCCACTATAGTAATTTAAATATTATGATTATCCAAATGGACTCCTGAATCATTAAATCAGGTTATCCAGAGTTCACTGTAACAGTTGTATATAAAGAGGGCGAAAAAACTTTCTGGTCATTTAAAAATAAATCTTTGCACTATGTTAGATGTTTTGATAGAATACTTTAGTTTTTTCTCTTTTGTTTTCTGTTTAGACTGATTGTTTGTTTTTACAGCTTATTTTTCAAAAGTAATCAAAATAATAATATTAATAGTAAGAACAAATACCCAAGAAAGATAGAAAAATTTTGTTGAAGAGAGAAAAAAGAAAATCCATTGGTATTGATTGTTTTATTCATATGATAATAATATTATAAGAATACGAGTAGTAGAGTCCATTAAAGACCAGAAAACACATTACTTCTCTATAATCTCAACATATATAAAAAAAAAAATGTCTTTAAAATTTTTAATTTGTTTGGAAAATATTTCAATCTTATATCATAAATGAGGGGCATTTAAAAAAATTCAATACAAAAATCTGAAACGTTTAATATGTATGTTATGTGTTCCCTGAAACAAGGTTTTTTTTAATTTTAATCAGAATTGAGTTAAAATGGTAAAAGTGAAAAATGTTCCCATTGAAACCCTGACCAAACCTCTTTGGCTAGAAGCCTGCAATTTAAAATATGTGCTTCCTTCACTAATATGGTAGCTTTATATAGCGTTATATAGTTTTGAATTATGATTGTGCCAGCCATAGTCCTGATGATAAAATAAACATAATTTTAACGTGATATGGTTATTATAACTTAAAACAATGAAAAAGTCTTTTTAATTTAAGAGCATTTCTTTAAGAAATGTTTTTCCTAAAGAAAATATACTTGGAAGAAATGTTCAATTCGAAGGACATCTCTAATATATTGACTATGAACTTTTTCTAATATAAAAAATTCTGACTGCGCTTAGAGAGTCACAGGTTTTTAAATTTATAATAAGTCTTTAGTCACAGAAGTTTTCTATTAGAAAAAGTTTTTTGAAATTAAGTATTTTTCTTGATGAAGAAAAATATATATATTTTTTTTTTAATATAAGAATTTTTAGCTAAGAAACAGTTTGTAGAATCTAAGAATTTTACTTTAAGGAAAATTCAATAGAATCTAAAAATGTTTCTGCCAGAACAATTTTTATATATCTAGTATTTTCTATAAGAAAACGGATAAAACAACTCTTGGGTTCTACAGACTTTTGCTTACACAAAACTTTTTTAATAATAACATATTCTAAGTACTTTTACTACAAGAATATCGTTATTTTACAAGAAATGAATTAATAGTCAATAAATTGTTTTTAATTATAATAATTAAAAAATTATAAAATCACCTCAGGTTAAAATTATCATACATTATAATTTTAGAAAATAAATTTTTTCTATGATCTCAAGCCATACTAAAAATTCATTTTCATACATATTTTTATATAATTTGTTATTTTTTATGAAAAGAATTCAGTATTATGACTGTGAATGTCAAACTCATTTGGTTTTTGATTTTTTATTATTCATTGTTATTAGCATTTTATAGTTTCACTAGCGGGCAAAGCCCGCTATGTTGTTAGCGTAGAAAATGGAGTTCCCAGACAATTACGCGGAGTCCCCAATTATCACCATGTCCCAGATCAAAATTCTAAGATGTACCTCAATAATGTGTTAGCCCATACTCCAGGTAACACATATTTCAAATTTCAGATTTTTTCCCTTTAAAACCCCATTTTTGCCATGTACCTAGCCAAAATTCTAAAATGTAGCTAATCAAGTAGTTAGCACATACTCCAGTTAACACATATTTTAAATTTCAGATTTCTAGCTAAATCGGTGTGAATAGCCTTCTAAGGGGAAAACTGTTCACCCCGCAACATTTTCAAAAGTCCGACCAACTTCCCAGCTCCAGCGGTTTTGGCAGCATATCAATGGTGAGAATATTTCCCGTTTCTGCCCCTCACCGTTGTATTTTCCAAAACTTAAATATTCTCTGTTATCTTCATACTATATTTCAACTTCTTAGGTTCAACGGTTTGAGCAGGCTACATCGATGAGTTAGCACATACTACAAGAAAAGCATATTTCAAAATTCAGGTTTCTAGCTAAAGGCCGTGAAAGGGGAGTTTTTCCCCCTTTTTGCCCCTACCGGAAAGAATTTCCAAAAACACCGTCTTAGCGGATGTCTACTTCGGAGAGGAAACCTACGTACCAAATTTCAGCCTCCTACCTCTTGGGCTGGGCAATGTTGAATGAGTTAGTCAGTCAGTAACGTTATTTCTTTATATATAGAGATTATAATTATATTTTTTCATAGTCAGAATTTTTGTAAGCACAGTGTGGCTACAGCCAATCAAGTTATAAAATAGAAAATGGTAACCACTAAATAATAAAATATTTTCGATAATAATAATGGTTGTGACCATATTGATAGTAAGAACCTACCTATCTATAAACCAATAAACTGATTGTGACAACCATATTCGAATTCAGCAAGCATAATATTGTTGCTACCATGTTTTTTCTCTGCGTGTCAATGGTCTGCCAGCATGTCTTTATTATTTCCTGTCCTTATTATTTTAGTTGTATTAGTTTAAGACATATTTTAAATAATTGCAACGAAGAAAAAATAGGTTTAATACAAATCTAAAATTGAATTATATCCATGTAAAAATGTTAAAATAACTTTTTTTCTTTCATTCGAATATTCAGCTTCACTTTAACCATTTTTATTGAAATATTCCTTTGATTTTTGTATATCAGGCTTAATTGTGTTGGGATTAGATTCAGGATTCCAATTGGCAGGACACACTTCACCTTGTTTTTCGACAAATTGGAATGCTTTGATTAAACGCAAAATCTCATAGACAGAACGACCATAATATCATCAATATCATATTGACGCAAAATAACATTGGGGTCAATAATCAAAGTGCCACGCAATGAAATACCATCCTTTTCTAAAAGAACACCATAGTCTGAACTGATTTTCTTAGTTATATCCGAGAGTATTGGATAGTTTAAGCCACCCAAACCACCATTTTTACGATCGACATTGGACCATACCAAATGGGATAAATAAGAGTCTACTGAGACACCAACAACTTCAGCATCAATATCTATGAATTTTTTTATACGTTTGCTAAATGCAATGATTTCAGTGGGATTCAAAAAAAATTGAAATCTAAGGGATACAAAAATAAAACCAAATATTTGCCAGCAAAATCGGCCAATTTTAATTCAATAAATGTTAATATTTTCGACTGATTTAGTAATAAAATATAAGTTTTTATACAAGTTGTTTGAGCTATCCGACCCTGCTGAAATTTAAAATATCTGTTTCCTAGCTTGATCACTGCCAAGAAGACTTTAACGTTGAATCAGTTGTAGCTCAGCACGAAGCTATAGAGGTAAAATATGTCAGCACCTCAGGTCCTGAAAGTACGCCGATCCCAGTGAAAGCCAACATCGGTCACGCAGTTCTTACACATGGGCTTAAAAGGTACAAGCTTAAAGGTACAATATGTTAGCACCTGAGGGATAACTTCGGTCTTTAAAGTACGCCGATCGCAATAGGATCATCCTATGCCTTGCCAGCACCGGACACTCAGCTCCAACAGAATACGCGTGAAGCAACCACCAACATCTGTACGTACCTACCGCTAACACTGTTGTCTTTAATTTATTCGTTCTGCAATGTTTCCCTGTATAGCGTTAGAAACGCCCTGGTACGCCCCAAACACAGAGAGGGCCACATAAGCCTTGAAATCAGAGTGTAATGTTATGTGTAATGTGTTGTGAAAAAAATTTTAATTAGTGTATTTTATGTGACCGGCAGAGTGTGCCACTGGCCACGCTATTACTTTTGCCGGGAACTGAGGGCAAAAGGAGATTTTGAATAGTTAAAACTCAAAGCAGATATTGCCGATTTGAAGTTTAGATTCAATCTGATTTATTTTGGGACGTGAGCCCCTTTTTATACAAAAATATCTTATGCTAAATTCTTATTCTATTTCCCCTTAATATTTCTTGACCAATCATAATTTGTTTGAGAAATTGAGTTAAAAATTAGTCACTCAATTTTCCAAACTGCATATGTTGCACTTTTGACAAATCAATGTTCATCGATTTGTTTTTACTAAATGCATGTGTGGTGTCAAGTTGTTATGCATGTGGGTTATTTATTAGGGTGGCCCATATTCATTTGGTAGAGTGTATTAGGGTACACTACAAAAGTGCCTTGTTAGCCCAGCTAAGTAAAGTCAGGCTTTCAAAGTTGAATCGGTTGCCCAAATTATAAATTTTCAGGGGAATACCAACATTTTCAAATTCCTCAGAAACATGGTAATGTGGTCTACATCCTTACAAGTTCATCATCTCTACAGTTACCAGGTATGTCTCTAAGTCCCGGGACTAATACGAGTGAAATATCAAACTGCTTACCACACTCATTTAATTATGCCCGGTAGTTATGGGCAGCTACTATGATCAGAGATGTCGATCCCGAAATGTTGACTGCAGCTTGACAATTAGATTAGATGCTAACGCTTGCGAGGACAGACCTTTGCAACCTAGACAGGCAGAAACATCTCATATAGTCATCACCTCAACCTGAAGTATGCTGCAGATATCGAGAAATCTCCCAGCTAGCTCTAAACCAAGTATTATGGATTAGACACCAAAGCTAACGCCGTTTTCAAGTTTTCATCCTTCCAAACAAAAATAGACGCTGTACCTTCTTACCGACAGGTCACCCGCCCCGGAGGCCTTGGCCAGTATATAGACAGTAAAGAGGTTAACAGATTCATTGTAAGAAACAAATTTTTTGCCAAACGATTGGTTGATTTGGGGCCACCAATATGTTTCTTTGTGACAACAGAAATTCGGTTACTACAACAGAATTTTGGTTATTACAACAGAATTTCGGTTGAAGCAACATACTTCAATTGTGTCACGATATATTTGATTACCACATCCAAATAATGCAGCTACTGCAACCAAATTATTCAGTTGGCAAGGAATTTATGCGATAAACATTCGACGTAAAACCACCAGTTCCCAATATCATTCTGTAGTCAAATTCATTTTCAGCATATTGTGATGACGATCGCATCGACTGATACCTGCTTCCTTAGTATATCCAGCCCTGTACCTTTTACAAATGTGTGAGACAGATCACCTTATCCAGTGCCGGCAACAAAAAAATTACCCCATACTAAAAAATAGGCTGAACTTCCACCCTCACAGACTCCTGAAGGTCCTTATTCTAGGACGTAATGTTTCTATCCAGAATGATGCAAACATATTTTGTCTCTGCCAGAAAGTTTGATTTGCACACCGTCCAGGGTAACAGGCGAAGAAGCTTAATCATTACAAGCTCGGCTTGAGAAAGACTGATCCAAAGTCTACAGGCTCTTGCTCATACAACCTATTTCCCACATCCGTCAGCATAATATCACTCGAGGCGGTCAGAAACCTTTCTATTAGCAAAGGCTAACACTTGATAAAAATGGGGATATTACTCTTTTATACGCCCTGCCCAAACACCTGGAGTTAGAAACTTAAAACTTAGCATGTAGATTCCTCCATCAGTACACACACCCAATCAACCAACTATATATATAGAGTTTTGTTGGCAGTAAAACGTATAAAAGCTTCCCACTTTTTCCCAAATGCCCAACCCCTTGAGTTAAAATTTACAAATTTAGGATGTGTATTCGCTGAAGTATAGAACAATACACTTTATAAATTTCAATTTTTATTTCGAGCTACGCCTCCCAAGGATCGCCCTCCGATGAAGTTTTAAATTTGGATATATTTTTCAGCAGACAAAATTAGCCAACACTTTAAAGTTTAGTGGTTCAATCTCACAATAAGGGGGTAAAAAGTGAAAATTAATTATTTTATATTTTTTATATTTCTCTTGAGTATCAAATGAACAGAAGACCAGCCTTAAACTGCAAAAACCGCTGTATTTAGAGGCATGGAGACAGTTTGTTTTTGAAATTTCTGATTGGTGGCTGGCAAGCATTATTTTCTATCCAAATAATTATGCACTTTAAACAAATTCAGATTCTTAATTAAAATCCAAAAAAAAACTTGGGAATTGTCGGCTCCTTTTAGCAGATTAAATCAAAATATCATATGCTTTTAAGTTTATAAAAGTAGAGACCTTTTCATAAATGTTTGCATTATATATATATTGTAAGGTATTATAGTCTTAAGATAACTTTGTTGAAATTTTTATTTCCTTATTTCATTGTATGGAAATTTCTTTTCTCCTTAGTTTTATATATTTATTTGTATAAAGGAATGTTTCTGTGTATTTATCTTTTCAATTTAAAATATTTAAGAACATTAGATGTTATTTTTTTTAAAACAAAATCATGATGATTGTTAAGAAAATATATATAAAAAATATACAGGAAATGGTAATAAAATACAAGACTTAGAGTGGTGTATGCTAAAAAAAGAAAAAAAAAATACTATCAACAACAATAGAAGTATTTTAAAAATATAAAACGAATTCATTTTTATATAAATGCTTATAAATGCACATGAATACAATAAGAGTAGAGCAAAAAAAAAAACGCATGTATTTTTGTAAGAAACAAATACGGGAAAAGAAAAACTACAAACACATCCTCGCACAGCAGGCATTTAAAGGAACTGGTACTTCATACATACAATAAATATTTAGTTCAACATTAGGGTATGAGAATGTGAACTGACTATCAACCAACATAAACATTTTCTTATTTTTTTATACATAGAAAATACTTAAATGCAATATATTTTTCATATAAATGCAACTTTATACACAATCACATGTTTGTGTCTTTGTAATGTTGCTAAGTATTTCTGTTTGTGTGTGTTAGTATCTTTGGCTAAGTTTTATGCAGTTGTATGTTGTTATATTGTGGTAAATTCCCATTAGAATGCACATTTTTTGCTTTAAGAAAAAAATAGGCCAAAGCAAATATGAATCAAAGAAAAACACATTACACAATTCCTTTTATTTCTTCATCTTAAGGAATGCGAACAAATGAGAATGTTGCAAGTTGAATTTATAATAAAAATAAAATTATAAGAATAAGAACACGTCTTTATGAGGATATTTAGCTTAAAGATGATACAAATAGAGGAGATACTCCTACAAGAACATTTGCATGATTATGTTTTTTTTTAATTAAATCCACTGAATTCTAATATTTCTGCGGAATATTATCCATTATATTTTCTATTGAATTATTGTAACTTCTTGGTATTCGAAAATAACTTTTCAGATTTCGAAAAGTATTAGGAAAGAACATTAAATTTATTTTAAGTTTTCTTCACTTTCAATAAACTTGTTTAACAGCTTTGTAGTGGATGCCTTACTCCTTATACCACCTATACGCGACCGAAGAAGGAATACAATACCCATATATGGCAGGCACTTCAAGGTATTTTTTGAAACTTTTCGACCGAGTACAAACGAGGGCGTCAATGGTATTCAACTCTATTGACTTATTGGTTGTATATCTTTTTTCTATCGATATTACCATGGGAACAGTTCTGCCGAGCTAAGTAAACTGATTCCTAGTGTTCGGATTTATATGCTACAACGCATTACAGCGAAAATTTATTTATCAGTTGCGCCAGACGCATGCGAAATAAACAACCCACAGATAGTTTTGCAGTTACCTACAATATAGAAAAATTCAATTAAAATGTCCTCCTTGGCATAAACTATGTTCCTAATTCCATCACAATGCTATCGTAAAAAGTAGGCATACAGGATGGAAATTATTTTATTATAAATCCAGCGATCTTGTTGTTCATTGCAAATCACTATAATTAGGCATTAGACGTCCCGGAAACATATCCTTCAAAATATCCATTGTCGCGCCAGTTGTACATGCAAATTAATTAATTAGTATTAATTTTGTATCAAGAAAAAGTTCATTGATCATGGTTCTATATCGCTCACCAGTCTTAGTAACCGTGTTACCTCGAAGGGTCGTCGAAAAATAAGGCCCCATAAATCTTTCGGCGTAAAAGCGCACCATGCAGTGACTTTAAGTCGAATAATATGTGGTTATCAAGGCCGCAGAAGTGCAGGTTTTTTTTTACCTCACACATATGTAAACAAAACTGACAGTTGCCATCATTTGACAAATTCCAAGCATGTTCCGGTAGGCCGAGTCATTTTGGGCCACATTATACTTGCTAATAAATCGGGTGACAAATATTTTAAATTTCAGATTTTTAACTCAACGGTTTTTGGTGGTTTTGATACTTTTCCCAATTCCACCCTACCCATAAATTTCAACTTCGTAGCTGCAGCAATATGAGCTTAACGATAAAGGAAAAGCTTTGCCCTATAAATAAAATTTATACCACGTTTTAATTTCAGATTTTAAAATATATATCTTCGGTTAGGATATCCATACATTAGGGAAACATGTGCTTTAAATATCAGATATATAGCCGACTATATTTATGCAGGACACTATTTGAATGATTTTTCCCCCTTTTTGCATTACCCCGTAAAAATTTCGGAAAGTCCCATCTTCCATCGTCCCATGTGAAATTAAAGTTTGCCAAAACACTAGCTTCTGCTTCCCTTTACAGAGAAAGCAGCACCTTAATTCATAGGAAGAATTTCCTGAGGGTTGCTTAAAAAACCAGTTTCTACAGACCACAAAGCACGAGATTTCCTCTTTTTTAAATTATACGTGGCTACGTTTATATTACATAACTCCGGGTATATTTTGAAATTTATGTTATCACACAAAACGTTTTGGGCAATCCCCCTTAATATCCTAAAGAATTTAAAAATGTACATTTTACCAAAATCTGATATATATCCAGCCAAAGCGTTAAGCATTAGCATTATAACTTATCAGTGAATAAGGCCGTAGTCCAGGAAAGACATATTTTAAACTTCATATTTTTAGTCAAAGAGGTTTCAATTTAAGCTATCATTTTTATTACGTTCCTGTAAAACATCTAAAGTATACCTCATCAGTGGATACACTTCCTAATGTGGGCTGTAGAACCCACACTAGTGCCCAGACCTTCCATTTTATTTCGTAGCCCAATTTATTCTTCTTCACATTTTAGATTACTAACTGTTTTTAAATTCAAGTCTATTCAATGTTGATTTCTCATTTTACCACCTTCCTGTTGAAAGTTCAATAAAGTACCTTATCAGTCAATTTTTTTTATACTCCAGTTAGGCCATTCCTTTAAGAACGTAACTTCTCTTATTCGCACATCTCTCTTAATATATTCCCGGCGAAAAATCCGAAAAGTTCTTGCCAACCAAATGGTTTGGTTGAAACCAACGATATATTTGTTTGGCTCAACCGAAATTCAGTTAATGCAACAGATTTTTGGTTAAGACCAAACATTTAAATTTTAACAGGAAAACACTTGGTTGGGACAACTAAATAATTTAGTTGCTGCAACCAAAATATTCAGTTGGTAATAAATTCTGTTATTCTGTTATTGAATCTATTTTCTCTGTGTAGTGGCTTAGCTCATACTCCAGAGAAAACATGTTTAAATTTCAGATTTCCAGTCAAAGCGGTTCGGGCAGGCAATTTAAAGAGAACTGTTTTTAGCAGATTGGGCTGGGGGACATTGACTTAGACACCATTGTATTACCCAGCAAAAATAAATGGAAGTGATTTTTAGGGAATTAATTTTTCATTGATTCTAAAATATCGTTTAGAACTGATTTTTCTCTTCTAAAGAAGTTCTTTTTCACAATTTATAAAAATGTGATTTTTAATGAAATTAAGCACTTTTCAAATCTATGACGCTACAAAAAGTAAAAAATTTATTGTAGTAAAAGTTGCAAGCGTTTCGAATAGAGATAAATAAGGCCCGATTGCTGAATTTCCCGCTAAAATTTAAAGAACAGTAAAACTCAAACTTTGTATAGGAAACAACAACAAATGTGTCAGTTAAATTCCCAGGTAGAAGCTAACGCGAGATTGTGAAACTGAGGCTAAGGCTCGATTACTGATGTCCTGTAGAAATCTAAATTAGAAATTCGAAATTTATTTGGGAAGAACAAAAGATTTAATTTTTCACTAAGCCATAAGAAGGGCTTTAGATGCCATGAAAAAGGATCATAAAAGAAAACTTCCACCCTATGACACCCCTATGTAAAAATCATTGGTTCCGATCCAAATTTTCACAACACCGGAATCAAAATCACTGCTTCTTTTTCTCTTCTTTTGCTACTTTTTTTTGCTGGGTATCTATATAGAGATGACAATTAAAATGTAAAAAGTATAAAAGTAAAAAAAAAACTGGAATTCTGTGTAAAAATGCTTTTGTTATCCTTAGCCTGAAGTGAATTATTAATTTTGTTTAATATCCCACATTGTTATTTACGAAGCATTTCAAAATATAGGTGTAAATTAAAAGAAATATATCACATGTAAAAATCGAAATATATATATGAACATGCATGATCATGCATTGGATGTTATATGAACAAACATGAGCATACATGATCATTCACATACATGCATACGAAACCTAAAACGAAAGTATGAGCGTATATGGACAAATATAAATATACATACCTTCAAATTTCCTATGTGTGATCATATGTTGAACTGTACATGTATATATGATCATATATGAGTATGTATATTCATATGCCAGCCTTTTTTGGATGTATGTTCATATAAAAATATTTCCACTTATACAAGAGATGGTAAATAAAAAACAAAATATTTGATTATTTTTTAACATTAGGACCTTAAGCCAAAACAATTCTTCAATAATTTTCATCTTTCCTTAAAAAATCTACTTTCTTCTATAAGAAATTTTTCTTTTAGTTTTTTGTTACTTAACATTTTTCCCCTACTCGCTATATACAGGTTGGTTGAAAAGTTCCTGCGCTCGAAATGAAAGAATACTGTTTTTGTTACGAAATATATTTTATTATTAAATATAATCTCCTAGAAGCTCATTACACTTGTTCCAATGATCTTCCAATAATTTTATCCCATCCTTATAGTGGTTTTCCGGAAGCTCTGCAAAATAACCGTCTACGGCTGCTATGGCCTCTTCATTCGACGAAAAATGCTTTCCACGAAGGAATTGTTTGAGATTTCTGAAGAGATAGTAGTCACTGGGAGCCAAATCTGGTGAATACGGTGGATGTTCAAGCAATTCGTACTTTAATTCTTTGAATTTAGCCATCGTCAAAACACTTTTGTGAACAGGTGCATTGTCTTGATGAAAAATTATTTTTTTCTTCTTTAAACCAGGCCTTTTCTTACGAATTTTTTTATACAGCTGATCCAAAAGGCTGAAATAATATTCAGAGTTGATTGTTTTACCTTTCTGAAGATAATCAATCAACAAAATTCCTTTTGCATCCCAAAAAACTGATGCCATAACCTTCTTTGCTGATCGTTGTGACTTCACCTGCTTTGGAGCTGAACAACCAGCTTCAGTCCACTGTAAACCTTCTTGTTTCAATTTAGAGTCATGGTGTTAGATCCAAGTCGCATCCATAGTTATAAAACGACGCAAGAAGTTGGTTTAATTCGGCTTAAAACGCTCCAAATTACGCTAAGAAATTTGTTTTCGATCCAGTTTTTGTTGAATTGTTAATGTCACTAACTTTCCAAAAAGTTTTTTCATACGTAATTCTTCATGTAAAATATGGAGGTACTCGTTCGTCTGAGATGCCTATGGCATTAGCAATTTCACGCTTAGTCAAACTTGGATATTCACTAACATATTATGTACCTGCTCAATGATTTCTGCTGTGGTTGCAGTTTTTGGTCGTCCTTCGCGTGGATCGTCTTCAAAGCTGGTACGACCACTTTTAAATTCACCAGCCCAAAATTCAACGGTGCGTTTTGAAGGTGAGGACTCCTTATACACTTCTAAAAATTGTTCATAAATTTCCTTTGCTTTTAAACCCTTCAAAACAAAGAATCTAATGACTGCATGATATTCAATTTTTTCCATATTAAAAAAAATCAATGACACGTCAACTTCAAATGGCTTGCAAACAAAGAAAGAATTGACAGAATGACTTGCAACTTTGCATGTGTTCTCAGGACAGTTATACCAACTTGAGAAAAAAAAATTGGAGCTAGCAGTGTCATCTCTTGGTGAGCGCTGGAACTTTTCTACCAACCTGTATGAAACTTATAGTTTCATAAAAAAATACAAGCAATATCTCCCAACATACATTTTTTTAAATTAAATTAAAATTAAATTCATTTATACATTTTAAATTTAGTAAATTCGATCTGCAATTATATTGAAACAAATTAGACGCTGATGTAGAGTATTAAGTGGCGAATTTTATATAACTTTTTTTCTGTTTCCTAAAATTCAGTTTACTTAAATACTGTAACTAACTCATGCAGGTAATGGTAGCTAAGTTTAAGACTGTTTTCAAAATAATACAAAAATAATGTTCTTTCATGCATGTGTTTTTTTTTTTCCTTATACTACACTATCTTTTTACTTTCTTTTTATTCTAAATACCGGAATTGCATACTTACTTAACATTGCATAAAAAAATGAAGGAAAAAATGAAGAAATTCAACTACTAGAAATCCGTTATGTCTTTTTTGTATTATTTTGTTGCCGTTTTAAGCAGTTATTATAAGAAAACGAAAAAAACTAAAGCAATTATAAAAAATGAATTTAAACACAAAACTTTGCTCAGTGAAAACTACTAGTTTGTTGGCACACAATTTCTTCTTTACCCAAAATTTTTGTAGTTGCAACTTAATTTTAATACTTAAGATCTTAAAATGAAATCAGAGCGTGAATATGAAATGGTACGAGAGTATTCTTAATGGTGTAGTTTTAATAAAAAAAATTCTTTCTTTTTTTTTTGTAGATAACTAACGCATTGTACCACTGAAAGGGGTTAAATAAGTAGGCATTAATATCAAGTTTTTATTAAGAAGAGCTAGCAAATATAAAAAGCAATTAAGAGAAATTGCATTTTTTTCGGGGAAATGTTATATTTAAGATTAACTGATAATAAGAAGGAATTAAGTTTGTTATTATTTTTTTCAGAAGTAAATTTTAATGTTTAAAAGACACTACACTACGTACGACATACGGTAGGTATGATGAATATTATATTACTCATACGCAATGGTGTACACGGTTGTTAAATATGAGATTTAGAACTTTTTTGTTACATTTAATGTGAAATGAAACGAAAAAGTTTTAAGTTAAACACAAATTTAAAATTTATAGAAAAATTTACAAAAATCTAAAATATTTGGTATAAATTGGAAGGTTTTCAAAGTATCTTTTAAAATGATTAAATTTGTTTATACTCAGATAAATTTAGCTTAAATTTTTATAGAAATCCTTTTATTTTATGTAAAAGTTATAGAATATGCAGACAATTTAACAATTTAAATTAAATTAAAAATATATAATTTAAATTTACTATTATTTTTTTTACAAAAATATGCTAATAGAAATGCCCGGGAAATTTAATAAGTTTTTGCAAAATCATACCAGAAGCAATAAGAATTAAAAAAAATGTCGAGTTACCAAAGGCGACTGGAATTTCTTTTAGGAAAATACTTCATTCAGTTTGCTTTTAGCAGTCGGTTGATTGAACTAAATATGAAAAAAAAAAAATAACTTCGTGTTGTTATCAAATATTTTTACTTAAAAGAAAAAATGCATAAGGAAATCAAGGATGAGTTAGACAAAGTTCATGTCACATCTGCAACAGTATTGAAATATGCGAACTAGTTGAAACCATGGACATATAACATTGTTCAGTGATTTCAATTTTGCTGGAAAAATTGTGTATGGAAAAGCAAACGGCAAGATGGGTGACTCGTTTCCTCACCATCGAAAATAAAAGCAATCTCTAGCGATCCTGATGAATACTTCACTAAAACATAACTATTGATTCAACACTTTACACCAGAAATGAAACACGAGTGAAAGCAATGAATTTCAACAGGATAGTCCGCTCCGATTAAAGCAACAGCATTGAAATCTTCTCGTACAATAATGGCAACGGTTTTTTTTGTGATATGCATATAATTATTTACATAGAGAATATTTTTCATCATTATTGGGACCATTACGCAAAGAAACCAACAAAAACCGAATGTCGTCTTCCATCAAGATAATCCTCGAATGTACACTTGTGCAGTTTCGATGGCAAAAATACAAGATCTGATGTTCGCATTGTCTTTGCGGAAAAGGGCTCAATTTGAATGATGAAGTTTACTTTGTGGACATTCCGAAATCATGCTGTGAGGAGGGGCTTAAAAAAATGGAGAATGGCTGAATGAAGTGTACCCAACTAAAAGGAGACTATGTGGAAAAATAAAAAGAAGCAAACCAAAAAACATGTATTTTTCTATTTTTTTTTTCTAGAACTTATTGACTTGCCCTCGTAGTTCTAAAGTTTTAATTATTTCTGTTAAAAAAGGGTTCATAAAATTTTGATTATTGAATCTATAGTAATTTTAACCTAAAATATTATTAAAATTTCGGCATAAAATTTCGGCATACAAATTGTTAGATTATTTATAACATCTTAATTCTTTGAAATATTGCAAATATATTAAAAAATAAATTCAAATTTTATACAACCAACCATAAGCTCAAAGAATTAAGAAGTTATAAATAAAAGAAAAAAATTTAATATAAGATAAGAATTAATTGTTAGATTATATTATTTTGTAAAAACATCTACCATATTTTCTTAATAACATAAAAAAAAACAAAATAAAAAAACTTCTTTTAACTCTGGCAAGCGTTAACATACCAAAAGATATAAACATATTTCAAGCTCCAAAATTGTTAAAAAAAAAACAACTTAGAAATAACAAAAACATACATTTGGCTTTAGTTTTGAAAACCCTGTTGGCTTTTTATATTCTTATATTTTCCCACTTGATGTAGTGTGGTTATTAAGGCGTGGTTTATGAGCTCAACAAATTGAGCCGCAACATGCCGCAGTTATGGTTAATCTGCTGGAACATTATCAAAAAACAAACTGAAGAAAAAAAAACAACGATGCAACAAAACTTAAAAGAGCAAAATTGAAGTTAAAAATGTAGAAAATATTTAAAAAAAAAACTCAAACAAAGTTTTGGCTCTTAGAAAAAAATTCATAACCATGATTTAAAACATTAGTCTATGTGGATTTTAATGTTGGCTGTTTCAAACTTAAAATGAATATACATATATACAAAGGAAACAACAAAATATAAAAAACTTGACTGGTTAAGACACTAATGTTAAACGGGTTCAATGTATTCAATATTGCCAAATATAAAAGAAAAAAAAGGAATAATGTATATATAATTTTTTCAAATATAAGAAAACAGAAACAAGAAATTAAACTTAGTTAGTTGGGGAAAATGTTTAAATGATCTAAAAGAAAAATATACTACGGAACCGGTTATGGACTAATTAATTTGAATTACGAGTTTTACTGCATCTTTATACAAACAACTATAAAACAATTTGTAGATACCATAGATCTAGTATATAATGATATATATTTTTATGTATTCATATATGTGTCATATATGCCAGCATACATATATTAGTAAAACTAAGATTTTTTATATAAATGGATAATTTTTGCTTATTAAATTTTTGTAACGTAATTGTACTTGTTGGAAAAATAACTTAATCACGCGTTGTATTACTAAAAGGACAAGAATTTAGCGAAAATTTATTTTTAACAGGTGCTCAAACTTTCTATTTTTGGAAATTTTAATGGAAAGTGGCGTAAAATAAAAGTGCTCTATTTCAGCTTTCCCACGTTTCTGTGCATAGAAACTTTCAATTAAAAATATGGGGTATGGATAAATATACTGATGAGGTATTTTTTAAATTTTGAGGAGGAACATGGTAACACTGAGGCTTTAAAAGAGGCAAATTTCATTGCATAAGATTTAAAATATATGGGCTAATAAACTGTTGAGGTACTTTTTGAAATTTTTACCACAATCGTAGTACAAATCGGGGTTCCAAATGACAGACGTTTCCTGGCTAAAAATATGAAATTTAAAATATTATGTTCCCTGAAATATGAAATATTCTTAAGACTACTATATTTTTGTCAAATTTAAATTTTTGAGAAATAGACCTTTTTATTGTTAAATTGGTTCAATAATACTAAGTAACCCGGAGAAAGGTGAAAATTTCTTCTTAAACCTTGTATATAATTAAGCCCCACTGTTTCTACTTTTTAATTTTAAAGAAATTTCTCAAAAATTATTGTTCAAATGACGTTAAATTTCTCTCTATTGGTATGAAAAGGTACGCCAAATTTGCTCTTTATGTGTTTTCTAGCATTTAATTAAAGGATTTTTGATTTTTTATCCCCTTTCATTCTACTTGCTTATATGGCACTACTTTACTCGAAGCCCTATAAGTATGCAACGGTTTTTTAAATTTGTGTTAGGTATCTTACACCAGGATTTATAACAGGTTTTCTAAGTTCTTTTAGCCTTTTTTACCTTGTTTAGCCCTTTTTAGTTTTTAACTCTATTTTGTTTTACCTATTAATTTATCTAGAACGCACTGTGATAAAGTAGAACTGATGCTCCTGAAATCAGTTCTAAAACTTTTCACATTTAAGTTTATTTATCCATATTTTATCCATATATGATTTTGTTTTAATAAATAAACAAGATTTAAAAATCGTAATAACTATCATTTTTTTCTTTTTGCTAAATGTTTAAAAAAAAATCTAAAGTACCGTAAAGTCCCTAATAACTGACCGTGCATTCCCCAATAACTGCTAGTCCGATTTGCATTACTTTAAAACTATATAAAAGTTCAAGGAATTATCTGCCCATTAAAATTAACTTACTAATATACGCAAGCAATTCAAAAGTTACAGGCTTTTGGCCAACAAAAAAGATTCTGAGACTGGTAAAAAGGGGAAAACTGCCCCAAAAGCGGCCTGCCTAAATTCATTTATCTAGAAATTTAAAACCCATAACATTTGTTTGCTAGAGTATGATATGGTTCCGTTTGGTAGCCAAAATCAGTGCTACTAGAACTAGGGCTAAAAGGGAAAACCACTAACACGGAATTATCGGAAACTTTAACTAGGAGGAATAGAAAGATGATAGGAGTTTGAAATATAGAATATATTATATTCCCTGAAGTATATGCTAACACACTGAAAAAGCCTTCTCCTATAGAACCTGGTTCTATAGCAAGGTTCAAAAGGGAGAAATTGTCCAATTAGTCGCCCAGCTAAAACAGCTACTCTTAGAAATTTGATATTGGCATATACCAGTGGAGCATCCAGCCAGTCCTTTTTCTTGATGGGGGGAGGGGGGTGATTTTAGTTTTACAGTAACAAGAGTTTATTTATTTTTTTTTTTTTTTTTGTAAGACTTTCCTTAAACCTCTATTTCTATTAATTTTAATTTTTTACTTTTGTGGCTTGATACCAATAAATAAATATATTTTTTTATTTTGTTAATAAATGTCAATAAAAAGTGCGGGCAGAAAGTCTAGGAATACAAAAATAATTTTCAAATTAAAATCCCATTTATTTATATTTGTAAAAAAAATATCCAATAAGAAAACATTTTCCTCGGAATAGCAAGTTCTGAAACTAAAAGCTTTGTCATTTTAATTATCTATGCTGCTTTAGAATTTAACAACTAGATGATAATAAGAGATAAACGCTTTACCAAACTATATTGTAGTCCTATTAAGAGTTGTCAATTACCATTAAGATGGAATTTAACATTTTTAATAACGAACTTAGTTAAAAAAAATTTTTTCATGTCTCAAAGTCTGTTATGTATAATATTAATTTCTGTGTTTGTTAAAATCGTTGATCCCCCCTTGATAGGCGCCTAGCATATATATACTCGTATGTAGGTGTTTTCTTCTACGTAAAATTCTCTAAGACGAGATTTTTAACCTTTTTATGGGGAGGGGCAAAAAGGGAGGAACGTGAAGTTGAACTATTCCACAAAATTAATTGTCAAAATGGACCGTTTCATGTACAAAAACATTCTTGAAACAAAAATTAATAAAATTTACATTGAAGTTGGTGAAAAAGTTCAAGTCCCTGTTCGGGCAGCACATGTTAGGTACATGAACTCCATGGAAAACTTCTTTGGAGTGTTGAAGTTTTTAACGATACCAAAATCAAAACGAACTTTTCGGATTTCTCAAATCTGAGAATAAACGTATATCTGAAGCCGTAATATATAATCTTATTTAAATCATGCCACACATATGTGCCGGATTTATAAAAAAATAATCTTAGGTGAAATATTAATTTATTGCTTTTGTTTTGCATACATTTATGTGGAGTCCTGCTTTGTTAAAGTTTTTTTTTAAAGGCAGTTAGTTTAAGTTGTTTTTAATTAAGTGTGTAACTTAGAGTATATAAATTTAAAAAAAATATTGAAAAAAGTTTTTGGTTGCAAATAAAGTTAATTCTGAAATAAATTACTGTTTTTATTTTTTTGGATTTTGTTGGTTTTATTATGTATGCAAAATTTTTAAAATTCAAAACACCATTTGAGGTTTACATAGCTAAGCACTCAGAAAATTAAATTAACTATTTCAAGTTCTTCTTTTATATAACTAGAGCCTTTATTTTTAATATTATATCCTATAGTGTAAATAAAACAAAATAACCTCCTGCAGCAACATGTAATGGGCTCATAAAAATTGTTATTATATACATATTTTCTTCTTGTCTTTAATGTAAACAAAGGCATATTTTTATGCATAAAACGTATAAATAAAACATTAAGAAATAAAACGAAATATCAGCAGTTTTTTTTTTTTTTTTTTTTTTGTGTTTAAACAATTCTTCCTTCGTTTTCTTTTGTTATAATATCTTTTTTGCTGGTTCATTGAAAATGAAATCTAAAATTCATTACATACGCAACAAAAGCATTCACGTACTTGCTTAGAGAGGGAACACATATACAAACATAAATATTAAACAAATGCAAACTGTGTAAAAAAATTTGTATATGTATGTGTGAGCTATAAGCAACATAAGGAATATATAGACAGTTTTTCTGTATTTATTTTTACACCCAAGAAAACAAATGGCATTACTGATCCCTAAGGAAAGAAAATGTAAAAAAAGGTTGCCGTTTTTATTACTCGTTTGTTTATGAAAACTAACCAAGTAAAAGTAAAATCTTAACTAATATAAAATCTATATTACAAGTAAATGTGTAGGAAATGAAAAAGAAAAAATGTTTTTCATTTTATAAAACCATAAGGGAATAAAATGAATTGCAATCAATTTCTAAAAACCAAATATTACTTACGCTTCCCAAAACATACACACTCACACACCCATATTTCAACATATTGGGTTATATATATTTAAGAAAAACAAAAATATGCATAAACAAAATTATTGTTTAAAAACAATACATCTAATTTTTCTTAGATGATAAATCATATATTACACACAAAAACCCAATATGACCAAGATTAATGTAATTATAAAATGTTTCTTTAAATTCTGGGGATAAAAGTTTAAAAAAAATTTCCTTAACAGATCCCTTAACATGAATATTAATAATTTTTTATTTTTTTTTTAAGATTTATTTTGTATATAAAAAATCTTTGATATTTCTTTATTTACACATCGTTAATTTCGATTTCTTTGTTTTTTTTTTAAGAAACTCGTATAAAATTTTCTTTAAGAGAAACTTTTTATAATCACACACAGTTACTTACTTCTTTTTATATATCCTGTTTGTTTTGTTGTTCATAGTTGGTCACATTTATTTACCCATTTTTTGCCATACAAACTGACCATTATTATATTTACGCTTTCGACCATAATTTTATTTTTATTATAAAAATACTTTATATGTACAATACATGTTTTTGTTTGTTGAGATGTTTAAGTCTGGATGTTTACTTTTAGTCTTGAAATGTGTGATAAACATTTTTCTTTAGGGAATTACAGTTTCCCTTTTTTTTCTTCATTTTCTCCTCGATCATCTTATTTTAACAAATATTACATTTTCTTTTTATAACATACACATATTTCTTTATACACACACACATATACATTTATAAAAAATTTCCATTTCTAAGGTATGCTCTGGTTTAAAAAAAAAAAAGAAAATCACATAACATAAGTAACCTTTGATATCTCTACATAGAATGTTAACAAAACATGTCCTTTTTATACATATTTCTTTACCATATAATATGTTTGTTGCAAACTGATAACAGATAAATGATTGTGTTGGTTTAGGCTATAAAATATATATAAGTATGATAACAAGCTATTATTCTTGGATTTTTTTTTCTTTTAAAGAGAAAAAAAAATATATTTATAAGAAAATTTATAAATTTAAGTTATTCTTAATAGAGTTAGTTTTACATATTCAAATAAAATAAGATGAAAGAATTTCGTTTTTAATTTAAATTTTTTTTTTAAATTACTTTGTGGGGAAATTGTTTAAAATTTCTTTGTTAATTTTAATGCATGTTTATAAATTTTTTTTTATAACTTCCCATTAAAAAAAGAACATGCAAAAGCAGTAGTAAATTAACCACGATTTTCGATTAAGCTGTACTTTTGTTAACATAAACTCTAATGATTTTAACATTTAGTTGTCATAGCAGGGGAGTAGTTGCACTTCTACTTACTTTTGGAACGAGTGCAAAAAACAAAACTCATGAATGTAAAAAAATAGCAAAAATTAAAATGTAATTTTATTTTTTTATTCATTTATTGCAGCCATCGTATATCGAACTAACGAGCTTAAGATTGCTTGTCTAGCTCTAAGCTATTCTGTGGCTTCAAAGCACCACTTTGTTATTGCAATAAAAGTACAAAACTTGCACTGCAGTTCAACAATTTTTTTCAGTACTTTTTACCAAGAGCATAAAATCAATTTTTCATTATTTTTATCTTAGTTAATTTTAAAAATTGAAAATTAAAAAAAAAAATATTATATTTAAACAGAATAATTATAAATTGCAGGAGAACTTTAGGAAGCCGTTCTAAAACAAGTAGTTACAGAACTAATTCTCAGGGAATAACAAACCATCTTTGGAACTTTTGGGGATGCAAGAAAGGAGTTATATTTTGCATTTTAACGACATCTTTTAAGTGCTTTGAGTACTTGTGATTTAGAACTTATTATATATGGCTTCTACAACGGGTAGCAGAATCTCATGCTGGTTCCAAAATAACTCAATATCATCATTATTTTAAATACTTGAAAATTTTGAAATACATATTTCTCCTACATACCCAGCAAAAATAAATGGAAGTGATTCTCAAAGAATTAATTTTTCATTGATTCCAAAGTATCGTTTAGTTCTGGTTTTTCTCTTCCAAGGCAGTTCATTCTCACAACTTTTAAAAATGTGATTTTTTGAAGAATTTTAACACTTTTTGTGTCTATGA
Source organism: Eustalomyia histrio (assembly GCA_949748255.1). Taxonomy (NCBI): domain Eukaryota; kingdom Metazoa; phylum Arthropoda; class Insecta; order Diptera; family Anthomyiidae; genus Eustalomyia; species Eustalomyia histrio. Next base: position 70,566,710 of record OX456525.1, read on the forward strand.
CGGGAAACTTATTATAAAAACAACCAAAGTTAAACATTAATCATAGATATTTCTCTATAAATTTGACATTTATAACTATGCTTTAAGCTTAAGTGATTTAAAATTCTTAAAATCGTAGTTATGGCACAGTACGACAAAATCAATTTTTGGGTACACATGCGAAATGTTAACAGAATATGAAAATAAGCTTAAAATAACGAAATACGTGTCTCGGCGTTTTGCTGAAGCACGTGACAATTATGAGAAAATCGATTTCGTACTTTACATGTAAATTAATAAAAAAAATCCACATTTAATACCCTTTTCAAAACTGGCTCAAGCATGAAAATCGGTTGACCCATTCTGTTTTTATAGAACTTTTTATAATAGTATTACATTACAAGTCCTTCGGTCCTTCGAAGTTTAAAAATCGATTTTCTCAAAATTCTGACGGGCTACAGTAAAACGCCGAGACACGTATTTCTTAATTTTAAGCCTATTTTCATATTCTTTTAACATTTCTTATGTGTACCAACCACTGTCGTACTGTGTTATTGAACCAAAAAGTAAAAAATTTATTGTGGAAAATATTGCAAGAATTTCGTATAAAGTAATTTAATAAATAAGGCCCGTTTACTGAATGTCCCGTTATAACCAATAGCCAAACTCAAACTTTATATGGGAAACAACAACAAAAGTGTCAGTTAAATTCCCAGATAGAAGCTAACAAGAGTTTGTGAAAATATGGGTTAGGCCCGATTACTGATGTCCTGTTTAAATCTAAATTACAAATTAAAAATTTATTTGGGAACATCAAAAGATCCCATTTTTCACTGAACCATAAGAAGGGCTTTTGATGCAATGAAAAGGGATCATAAAAGAAAACTTCAACCCCATGACACCCCTATGTAAAAATCATTGGTTCCGATCCAAATTTTCACAACATTGGAATCAAAATCACAGCTTCTTTTTCTCCTTTTTTTTGCTGGAATAACATATAAGCATTAGCGAAAGATAAAAAAAGTACCCCTCCCAATGGGTTATGTTTCTATTGTCGGGATGAAAGTATTTTAGTTACCCCTTCCACTCATTTAAAATATTATTCCTCCAAATACTTTTAACTAACAAACCAAATTATTAAAAATGTATTAAAAATTATTATCGACAAATAATTTTATCTTTAAAAATTTTTATTAGCCAAAATTTTGGACTATTTCAGTAGGTCTAAAAATATTACTTTTTAACCCGACCTGCTTAAAGAGCTTTAATCTGCTTGATGATTTTTTTTTTTGAAGAAGTTCGGAGCGTTACAATTTGATACAAAAATTACGGATACAAAAATAGGTTCTGGAACCGATCGGTAGCATTAGTATTCAGATTATGGCATAGAACTACTTCTGAGGGTGATAATTGCAAATAAAAATTATGGATGACAATGCTTAATTAGAACTAGATTTTGCTCAAAATAACTAGTTGTAGAACTAATGAAAGTATTACTCAGATATTAAACAAGGAATGGAAATAAAAAAAAAAATTGGTCCTGGAATTGAACCCTACATCGTTTGTTTCAAAATAAACTGTATACAATCCACTTCTACGAATCACTTGTGAAGCAACAATGCTTTTGAAATAATAATAATAAAGTGATTTGTTGGGTGCTGTTCGGAATTACATCTAAAAATTCTAAACTAAACTTAAATAAAGATATGAATATAAGGATGTCCTGATAAATCAAAAACAATAAATGTTAAGGAATACCACTGAAACTATTGGTCTAAACAATTCGAATATTATAAATTTTTTAGAGGATATTTTCATTCAGCCTTTAAAATTGGCGATCTTGAGTTATATTGCTTTTTGCACAAAGTTTGGGTCAAAATTAAAATGTATCCCTTTTGGTATGATGATGGAAATTTCCATCATAACATTTAACATGGCTATTGAATAAATTTTAACATGATTATTAAATAAATTTTACCTGACTATTAAATAAACTGGAGCAGATCTGTCAAAAAAAGAACAAGCATCACTATCAATTAACAGATTTTAATTTGTCGCTCCGCTATTTTTTTGTGGTTAGAAAAATATGCATAATCTAGTGTATTTTTAGTGAGCTAGTCTCAAAGTTTTTGGAAGATAACAGTGTTAATGAGTGGAAAATTTTTGTTTTTAGTGTTTGATATTCTATTTTTTATTTACTGAGTACTGAGCTTAACATGGATATTTCCATCATACTATTTGTTAATTTTTTATTTCGTCTATTTAAACTAGAACTTTAAATGGCCCTCTTTAAATAGGTTAGCAGTTACCCAATTTTTGACACCAGTTTTACGAAAAAAATTTTATTTTTGTTTAACCAAATATACTAATGCCAAAATCTTGAACAGCTTATTCTCCCTTATTCAACTCAACAATACGATTCGTTTGACTTTTACTATTACTTCAATCAATTCATAAAAATGCCATTTATAGGGACACCTTAATGTATAGATATGAGTTAATCTGTGTTAACAATTTTCTCCAAACTCGGTGCAGTTTTAATTTTTTTTTTTATTTTAAAAATCTAATATGGCGAATATATTTTGAAAAGATAAGCAAATTCTCCTAAAATTGTTCACTTACGTGGCTCTGTGGTTGGTTAATATTAATCTGAAGTTAGACTTTTAAAGTATGAAATGGGAGATACAAAATAGTATTTTAAAAATTTTTAGTTTAATAGATTCGCCATTTTGAATTTTTCAAATCATAATTCAGTTCTTTATTTATCGACTTTAAAAACCCGTGTAAAAAGATTTTCTGGTTTTGCACAGGCTTGCCAAATTGTTGAAAAAAGTATCAAAAACTGGTCTTCGGTGAAATTTCGTTTCAATCAGAGAAATTACGGATAACGGAGAGGAAAATCTTTGTATTCGATGAAATTCGAAATATTTTTTTTTTTCAGTTTCCAACTCAAATTCGGTTTTACCGACTGAAATCGTTTGAAACAACAGAAAATTGGGTTCCACAACTAAATTCGTTTAACACAATCGAATTTTGTTTTTATTTAGCAATCACATTTCAGTTGGTTGTTGGTTGTTCTAACTGAAATTTATTGGTTTTCGTAACCAAAATACAAAATACAGTTTTTAATTCGGCTGTCAATTTATTTTTCTGAGGGCATATCCGAGTTTCATTCAAATATGTATCCGTCTCAACATTGGGGGTATTTCATGAATTGAACGAAGCTGAGGTAGAATTTATTGATTATATATTTATAATTTTTTATCAGGCTCAAGATCATAATTTTTAATGTTACTAACGAATAGTAAACACTAATTTATTTTATTAAATGGAAAAAATTGTAAGGATCAGCGCTAGAGGGAGTGCACACTTTCGACCCGAACGACCAGGTCATCTTCAGCCTCCTTCTGAACGACCCAACACAAATTACTCATGGTTTTGAACAGGCATTTATATGACACACTCTAAGGAAAATGACTAAAATGGTATTATCAAATTAACTGAATTATTTAGTTGTACTAATCAAATGTATTCCTGACACAATTAATATATTTTTCTTTTACCGAAATTCTGTTGTGTTGACCAAATTTTTTTTTTGTATTAACCAAGTTTCTGGTACCACAAACAAATATATCGTTGGCTACAACGAAACCATTAGATTGTTAAGCAATTTGGTTGCACACAATGAACATATTTTCTCTGTGCAAGATCTATCAAATTTTATTCATTAAGCAAATAGTGTTTATTTGGGCTAAAGAAAATCCTGATAAAAATTTGACTTTATTCCACTCATTTAATTTTTTACAGCGTTTGAAGGCCGAAAAGTGAAGAAAATTACGAACATTTTATTGTTCTCCCATTTTTTTTTTTTAACATATCCGTTTAATAAAAATGTGCCAAATTTATCATAAATGACGATAACGCAAACGATTTATACAATTTAATGGTTAATTCACTGATGACGCCTGAAAAGGGGAAAAATCAGAAACTATATAATCTGAATAAAGAAAAACATTTATTCTTCTTAACCTTAAATTTTATTTACTAAGACGACATAATAAATTTGGACAGAAAAGCGTTCATTGCAAAATATTCACGAGTATTTCGCGTTCTTGAGGAGTATAGCATTCCATGTACATATGTATGTTATCTGTTTTCTTCGCACATCTTAACTTAAAACTTAAAGTTTGCCGATGTAACATCTTTCGATAGGGAGATACATACATTTTCCTTGTTTAATATCAAAAGTAAAATTTTAACTACTACTAATTAATTCTAATTAATACTACTAATTAATACTAGCACCTATTTATTCATAGGTTTAAAACAAAAATTCTTAAAATTTCATTCCGGAACATTAACCCTGAAGTGTTGTTGGCATCTATATGACATCTTAATGAAATAAAATTACATTTCAATAGTTTTTCATCACAAACACAAACTCACGAATTTGTACTTCCAACTAAATGACATAGTATATCGGAATGCCTAATTCAACAATTTTTGAATGACTTTTTCCTAAATTGCCACAGCAGGTAGTAGCACTTGGTTATAATGAATACAATTTTATACTTTTACTATTTACAAAAATCATTTCACATATATATTTCATTTATATCATTCAACAAATAACTACTTAAAACATTTCAAAACATTAGTATTCATCACTCTAATTCATAAAATAAAATCTCTTGCCACCTTTGCAAGTATATACTTTAAATAATTTATCACTTCCTATGCACGCCCACCCTCCCTCAAGCTGTCACATTGTTGAAAACTATATCTGCACAAATACTTAAAAATGTCAAAATAAAATGAATGATATTAAAATAATTTTTCACGAAAATCTTTTACAACAGCAGCAATTTTGCTGCATTTTTTCATTGAGAAATAAAAAAAAAACAAAAAAAAAAAAAACAAACCAGAAGATGAGAGAAAATAAACCATAAAACTAATATCAAAGTGTCTGCAAATATAATTTTTCTTCCTAAATGCCAGCCACCAACCAGCCAGGCAGCGCCAAACCTATTGAAATTGAATAACAACATGAATGATGAAAATAGAAAAAAAAAGAAATAATCATAGAAAACATGGTAAAAAACAGCACTTACATAAGAGTTCTATAACCTTTAAAATGAGTATGCATTGATAGCATAGAAAAAAACACCAGCTTTGAGCAAATAGAAAAAAATCTAAAAAAACGTATAAACGGAAAAACTATTTTGGAATGAAAAAAAAAAGAAAGAAAAAAACATTAAACATATAATAGCCATTTGTTCCGCAAGGCATGTAGCAGAGGAGATGTTGATGAACAAAAAATATTAAAAGGAAAAATACTCATACTCTTATAGTGGAAAAAAAAACTTAAATGAAACATGCATACTTAAGTAGACTTTTTTGTAGTAGTTCTTTTCTTTAAAGAACGAAACAAATGAAAAAAAAAACAAAATTTTAAATATTTAGTAGCGGAGCCAACAACAAAAAAAAAAACATCAAATACAATTGCAACAATAACGGCAACAATAAAAAAATATCAAAAACTACAAAACCATGCCAATTGACGTAAATCGTAATTTTTGGCAAAAGCAAATACATACATAATAAAATATGCATACATGATACAATATATTTACATCTGTCTAGAGGATGCAAATTTTGCTGTTATGAAGTTTTTTTACTCGTAAAAATATTTCGGTCATTTTTCCCTTGGATATTTACAGTTAAGTAATAATTTCTTCTTTTTATGAAAAATGTATTAGAAAATTCTCATTATATATATGTACTTGTATGTACTAAAAAGGCGAACCTTACTGACTCACTGACTGACGGACTGACTAAACAACAGACTGACCTGAGAGTTGTTTTGAAGAGAAAACTGTACTGGGGCAACCATATCGAGAATAGAATTACTAATGCCTAACGTGTGTTGACAATGTGTAGAACGACCAATTGGCTTTACACAAATGTCGTCAGACCGATAATGACATATTCCAATATTATATGGTGACTGTCGATCCAGAGGAAGTGTAATATTGGGAAACTTTAAAGAGTCCAGCAGCTATGTTTTTTTTTTTTTTTTTTTTTTTACGTTAGACTAACACTCAGGGGATGTCCCCTACTAATGCAGTGCATTGTGTTAGAATTAGGAAAATATGTTATGAGAGGGAGGAAAGAGGGAGTAGTGTTAAAGAGTACAGACAATATGCAATATATCTGCAATAGTACAACAACCGGGTACACAATTTGTTGCTGAATTGGTTACTCAGTGATCAGTGCTATGCCTTCATCACTAATTGGCCCAACAACAAAAAGAATACAAGGCGGTTGTACCATGCAAAATAGAGAAAAAAATTAAAAAAAGGGAGAGGAAAGGAAGGAAAAAAATCTAGCAACAATAACACAGGCAAATAGAGACATTTAAGCCCTTTGCCCCTTTCAGTTTTTTTTATTAATTGATTTATTGTAATTATTATTATATCAACACTGAACAAAAAAAAAGGCGCGTTTAAATTCGATTTAACGACACTAAAAACATAAACGATATATGCGGACAAAATGCGTGTTGACAGTTTAAAAGACAGAACACAGACAGACAGAAACCTATTAAAAACTAAAATATAATAAACCTATTAAAAACTAAACCTATTTAAAAGACAGAACGCTACTCCCATGTAATAAACCTATTAAAAACTAAAATATAATAAACCTATTAAAAACTAAACCTATTACAAAACTTTTTTATAACTGATGTTGCGAGCGAAGATAAATCACGTCTGTACTCTTCAACTGACTATACGCGACTTTTTATCTGCGATTAAGCGGTGCCATTAGACCTACTCGTACAACGGCAATTGATATGATACTCTCCGTTAGACCTATATTATGAGGCTATACTTGCGACTTAAAGACTGTTAGTGCTGACAGGCATCATTTTGGATTTGGAATATGTTAGGGCAGTGGAACAACATGTTGTGGTGATAAGTTTATTGCGAACAAGGAGTTGTGGGGAGATGAATAAATATTTGACGACACCAATGGAATTCATTTCTGATACCTTCCAGCTGGACGGGAGAACTGGTATAGGTTTTCGGCACCGGCACCACTACGCCGTTTTTCAGAGTGCAATCGGTTTTTAACTGCAACTGATTATTCTAGAGATGCAGTAACCTTCGCTATAGTCAGGCTGCGGTTAGGGCTCTGTATGTGGAGGCTGTGAAATCGAAAATGGTATTAACCTTCAAGAGGGTGATAAGCTCCTATTTTGGCAGGAACCCGAACATTGTTGTGTGGAGGAGAATGGGCTGGCTGACGAGCTCGCCAGCAATAGATCCAACCTGGTGTCTGTTAACCTTCAAAATCCGAGAGCATTTTGGATGGCTGACGAGCTGGCCAGCGATAGATCCAACCTGGTGTCTGTTAACCTTTAAAGTCCTAGACCATTTCGGATGTCGAAAACGCAGCTTGGAAAATGAACCATCAATATGCAGAAGGATATCTGGAATTTAAATAATGTTAGTGCGATCACAAAGGTCCTGTGAGGTGACCAGGATGTGGGCAGTGGCTGACGAGAATCTTAAGGCTGAACGAACTGGCCAACATGATGGAATTCTCAGAGATCACTCTACACTACGATTACACATTTCGAAATTGGTAAGTAGTGACTTTGTTGTGTGGAGGATGGTGAGACTCTGTAGCAAGTCTTTTATGCCATGAGGAAATTATACCGTTATTGGGGTACTTGCTGGTGTCGATTTTGAAAAACTGAAAGAATACCTAAGGAATACTGTCCGGAATTTTTATTAGGGTGCAGTTTTTTTGAATATCACACCTATGCCAATTCACTGCCATATGTGGTTGACATATAATTTTGGATGATCTTGAAGATCGAACGGCTCTTTCTCTTTTCAACCTAACTTATCTGACGGACACATCGTAGTCGTATGCTGTTGGAGTTAAGAATTCGAAATTTGGTATGAAGGTTCTTCCATCTACGTAAACATCAGGTTAAATGTAATTTTTAAATTCCTGCAAGAAGGAGACAAAATGAAAAAGTTTTTCTCTTAATCGTCTCCCAAATCCCTTTAGTTAAGAATATGAAAATTTTTGTTCCTGGAATATTCTCTAGAGACGTTTTCAAATGGTGGTTCAAATGGAAAGAAGCCTGACCCTTAACGGAATGCCGAAACAGTTTTGGCTATAAAACTGAAATGTAAAGTATTTGTTCCCTGGGGAATGAGCTATCTTTTAGAATTTTTTCAGCAACGTGCTTGCCTAAAGAGCTTTGCCTTAAAAACCTGAAATTAGTAAAAATAATTATTTTGTACAAAGTTGCCAAACATTATTTGGTCGAATTCTGGAAATTTAAAGGTCAAAATTTTGATTTTCTTCAGTAACTTTAGTAACGGTAATTTTGTTAATAACGGAATTAAAAAAAAATTGGCAGAACAAAAGTTGCTGCTAAACCCCTAAAGAAACGTTTTTAATAATAAAAAATTTCTTTTTCGCAAAAAGTCGATTTTGGCATATTTTCTTCATTATGTCGTTTATTTACTTCAAGACTGTCAAGTTAATGAAGCAGGTTCATACCACTACTTATAACATTTCAAAAAAATTGTATTGGTATCTCTTGTTCTCTTTGAGTGGTGTACTTTTCTTAGTAATAGGCTCAATTGAAATACTTAAATGCGTTTTCTGCAAAATCGATTTTTTTGAGTTATGAAAGTTTTGAAGTAAATGAGCGATTCGGTTATTTAAAGCTACCGGTAACAAAGTATCAGGCTGTTAAGATATTTTCAATTAACGTTGGCAATCAAAGCGAATAACAGTATGGGTAACGGATTTTCATTCGAATCGATATCGGTAATACCGGTAATGCAACTGTAATGCCGACATGTTCCGGTATTATTAAAAAAATACATTTTTACAATAAAGGATCTGTTGCTATAAAAAGCATAATGTTTGCTAACTTACACTAAAAATTAATAACTATACGCGAACTTAGCAAGTAAAATTTAAATTCACAAAAATTGCTTAAGTTAAACAAAATTTCAGTTTTCAATATCTTGTTAAAAAAATGTATAAAAAATATTTAATAATAAAAATTTTTAAAAACCTATGCTATCCCGGTACAATATTTGTTTAACAAGAAACGGTTGTGGAGGGGGTAACAAGGAATTCGGTTTTGGTAGTGGTACCGGTTTTCAATTTGGAATGTTTTTGAAATGTATAACGGTACTAAAAATTTCCAGGTTGCCAGTTTAGGTTAAAATATAAAAATTAATATAATAACATTAAAAATGTTATTAATATTTTAAACTTTTTTTAATAAGATATGAATAATAATGACACAAGTTTTAATTTTCCCACATTTCTGTGAAAATTTCTTTAGATCTTTAGAGAAAAATTTTAATTCCAGACAATTATATTAACAATTGGAAACCGCTCATTAAAAATTTCTTATCAGGAAAATCAGCTCTATTGAAGTATTTTAGAAACAATCATAATTAAAACTTTTTGTTAAAAGACAATTATAAATATTTTTCAGCTGAACCTAATTTCAATGTTTTTCTCTTTTCTTTACAGGTAATTATATTTGGCTTAAAAAATTATTCAGAAATACTTAAATTGTAAGTTAATGAAAAATAACTTAACTTAATTCTTATAAAATTGACATAAATATTTTGAAATTTGGTTCCTGGTGAGATTATAAAATTCAAAACTATATCGCATATGAATATTTATGATCATAAATGGGCTTGCGGATGATCATATACCCAGCAAAAAAAAAGTAGCAAAAGAAGAGAAAAAGAAGCAGTGATTTTGATTTCAGTGTTGTGAAAATTTGGATCGGAACCAATGATTTTTACATAGGAGTGTCATAGGGTGGAAGTTTTCTTTTATGATCCTTTTTCATTGCATCTAAAGCCCTTCTTATGGTTTAGTGAAAAATTAAATCTTTTGTTCTTCTCAAATAAATTTTGAATTTGTAATTTTGATTTCTACAGGACATCAGTAATCGGGCCTTAGCCTCATTTTCACAATCTCCGGTTAGCTTCTACCTGGGAATTTAACTGACGCATTTGTTGTTGTTTCCTATACAAAGTTTGAGTTTTACTGTTCGTTAAATTTTAGCGGGAAATTCAGCAATCGGGCCTTATTTATCTCTATTCGAAATCCTTGCAATTTTTACTACAATAAATTTTTTACTTTTTGTAGCGTCATAGATTTCATTAAAAATCTAGATTTCAATAAAAATCAAAATTTTATAAGTTGTGAAAAAGAACTTCCTTAGAAGAGAAAAATCAGAACTAAACGATACTTTAGAATCAATGAAAAATTAATTCCTTAAGAATCACTTCCATTTATTTTTGCTGGGTATGTTTGAAAATTGTTCAATATATCATCATATATAGTCTCGTATAAGTTTAGTTCAAAATTTTGAGAGCATATGTCCTTAAATCAGCATAGGAAATTCATATAGTAGTAGTAGTAGTTATTCTTTATTTTCATTTTAAAGTTTAGCAATATTTGTACATTTTTGATTTTAATATAGAAGTCTTTAAGAATAGTTGTAAATCCAACTTTGACTCTATGTCGTCAGTCGGTATGCTTTTTAATAATAACTTTATACATAAATAAATTTCTTTTTATACATTAAATTCAGCTATTAAATAATTTCGATATATTACACATGTTTTCATATAATTTGCCAATAACTTCCAAGAATGTGTTTTACCATTTAATAAATTTATTATTTCCTCTTCACTTAATACAGTTTATTCAAAATTTGAAGCCCTAAATTCCCTTAAAGTGTAACAACGTCCTGTAAAATGTTCTATGTCTTCTTTTTCTTTTAAATTGCAAAGTGAGCATAAATTTGATGTATTCTCATTAAAATTATTACCATTTAGCTTAATCATATCACTTCTTGCCTTAAATATCCATGTTATATCTTCAATCTTTCTGTCATCGGTCATATATTTAACTCGTGCAAGTGTATCTAGTTTTCTTAAAATTCTACTTGGTATACTTGTGCCAGTTCATTTTGTTTGTATTTAATTCTTAACGCATTCAGTAAATTCTCACGATATGTATTCCATTGTGTTTTGTTAATTTTTAGTTGTTGTGTCCATAACATTCCACAATCTGCACTTATTATGTTCAGATCTTTAACTTAAAACAGTTGCTTCTGTACTAGGAGTTTAGTGAGCTGATTTGGAATTCTTTGTTGGCCGTACTCAAACATAGTCCTATAGGTATACCTTAAGTGTAGGTCTAGTGAATGCCCGTTTTCCATTCCAGTTTCTAACATAAGTATTTATTTATTTATTTATTTATTTTATTTATTAATTATATAATTACAAATTATATGTTAATACCCTAACCGAACACTAGCAACAAAGGCCTTCGGGTCGTTGTAGCGAAAACAGACCAGAGCCTCTGGTGGGAATTGAACCCACGACCCCCGCACTGATAAGCTAGCACGCTACCAATTAGCCTACCGGGGCGCTCTTTAACATAAGTATATAGGTTGGTGTAAAACTGGGAAGTTTTTTCTTTATAAAAAACAGCTGCATTTTATCCACCTCTTCAAAAAGTTATAAACCCCATACCTGGGCCCCATAACTTTTAACAGCTCTACTGACTGCCAAAAAGAGTTTCCATTTGGATCTTAGCGATATATTAGATTTATTGAGAAAGTTATTCCAAGTTATATTTATGCTATTTTTCGCAATTGTGTTTCTATTTTCCACATGTTTTCTAAAAATTATTGTGGGAGACAATACCACTCCTAGATAACAAAACTCGGAAACTATTTGTATTTATTCTCTATTAAAATACCATTTTTCGTTTTGTGACAGTTTTCCACCTTTTCTAAATTCACCTTTTCATAATTTTGGCTTGCTTAGATTTACTTCTACATCCCACATTTTGCAGAATGCTTCTAATTTATAAATCATTTTCTGTAGGATACAAACTTTGCGAGAATAACGATGTCATCAGCATATAGCAATAGACGAATATTTAGGCCTTCAATATTTATCCCTCCTTCTAAGGGGTCATGTAAGTCGTTCAAATATAACGCAAACAGTAACGGGGACAAAATACATCCTTGCCTCACACCTGATACCCTTGAAAAGGGGTCACATAGCTCTTGGCCTGTCCAAACAGCTGATTTTGTGTTTTTATAAATATTTTCTATCAATTTTACTGTTTTGGTCGAGATGCACATTGTGTGTAACTTATTTATAAGAGCATTTCGTGAGACTTTGTCAAATGCGGCTTTAAAGTCCACAAAGAAGGCATACGTTTTCTTCTTCCGTTGGCGATTTAAATGCACTAGTGATGTAAGGTTATAAATATTATCAACCGTTGAGTAATTTTTTCGAAAGCCAGCTGGATATTCATTCAGACATTTGTGGCGTTCAATAAAATCAGACAGTCTGTTAGTTATTAATCCCACCATTATTTTTGGCAAAGAGTTCATGTAAAAGATTCAACGATAGTTGCTTGGTATTGAAGAGTCGCCTTTTTTATGTATCGGATAAATTATGCTTAAAATAAACGCATCATCTATTTTACCACTATCAAACATTGCTTTACATGTTGCAATTTCTCCAATTAATTCATCCGGAGCATTTTTAAAAAATTCATATGGAATGCGATCTTTGCCTGACGCTTTGTTATTTTTAGCTTTTACCAACACTTCTTTTATTTCGGCTGTTGTTATTACTGTATGTCTATTTGGTACAGGATTCCAAATTCACATATGAGCATGTATAAACTTATTATGAGCATGTACATATACTCTCAATTTTTGGATCTAAAAATATATGAGAAATATATGGTCAGATATAGCTTTATATGATCCAATAGGAGCCAATGAATAATCACAAATGTTACCATATTCACCTCCCAACTAAAAAATTCTGATGTACATAGTTACACATTACGTAATGAAATTGCTTGTAATTGTATATTTCAAAATAGTTACTCACACAAAATTATTTAGCATTGTATGCATCTTATATAATTATAACTTTTTTTATATTACACCTCATATTGTTTAAGATGTGACAATATTCAATTTCATATCGCTCTATACAGGGTGGCGCAAAAATAACCTTCCTATGTTTTTTGGCTGTAATTTAAAAAAAAAATGAAAAACTTTGATTCTTCTTGTGGATTATTTTTATTTGGTCTTTTAATTTTTTTCATCAAGTCGAGAATATGATGTTATGTAAATGGCCGCCGCCACAGTTGATTGTCATTTGAGCCCTTTTTATGGCATTTTCCATCACTTTGGCCAAAACTTCCGGCGATAGGTCCTCACATTCTTGACGGATATTGTCTTTAAGAGCTGCAAGAGTCTGAGGCTTGTTGACATAAACCCGCGACTTCAAAAAGCCCTACAAAAAGAAGTCTGGAGCGGTCAGTGCAAATCGCCAAAACGGGAGATTAGGCGCCCGAGAAATGCATCCTTCAGCATATCGGTTGTGGCACGTGCAGTGTGTGGCGTTGCACCGTCCTGTTGGAACCACATGTTTTCCAATCCCAATTCATCAAGTTGCGGCAAAAAGAACTCGTTGATCATTGCTCTGTAGCGCTCACCATTCATAGCAACCGTTTGGCCCGCGACGTCTTCGAAGCAAAAAGGTCCGATGACTCCTCCAGCGAAAACAGCACACCATACAGTGACTTTGAGCGGGTGTAATGGCTCTTCATGGGTTACACGCGGATTTTCAGTGCCCCAGTAGCGTAAATTTTGCTTATATACGTACCCGCTAAGATGGAAATGGGCCTCATCACTCATGATTATTTTTGATGAAAATCATCTTCATTATTGCTCAAATAAATAGTCACCAATATTCCGCGTTCTGGAGCAGTGTAGCGCAACATTGTTTATTAACGTGTATTTCGCATGTGTTTACTACACAAATGTCAAAACAGAACTAACATTAGGGGCCAATCGCAATTTTTTATAGCATTTTTTGATAGGAGGATTACTTTTGCGCCACCTTGTATATGTCAGCATATATTTAATATATATAAATACATTGATATATGTTATTTGTTTCTAGCCGTTAAATATCTATCATAATTCTTAATAACATTTTAAAAATCTTCTTAAAAATCTTTAAAACTCTTTATGAAAATATTTGCTATCAAGTATAAAAAAATTATAATAAAAAAAGTTGTAGACATTTCCTATATATCTTGTATTTATAATCAGATTTCTTATATAAATACAAATACACGTGATCAAGTATAAATTAAGCTAATGAACCATAGCATGACGTCGTTGACTATAAAGGCAATGAACATTCAAAAAAGGAAACACATGACTTCATTTGAAGCTGAAGGAAATTTTTTTAAAACACAATGTATATTGTCTTTTTTATTTTATTGTGTGTGTTACATTTAAAAAATACCGGTAGCAATTCTACTACTAACGAAGAGAACAAATAAGATGAGTATAGTAGAAAAACAACAACAAAACAAAAAAAAAAAAAACAAAAAACTTAACAGCACAGCACAAAATAACAAATCAAAGAACAAAAACAACTTAAGATGTGCCTACGCAAAAAATATATAACAGCTGATGTTAGAAACTTGTTTGTTTGTTTTTTGTATGAGTAAAAAAGTTAAATTAAATGACAACAACAAGGAACAGAGAATCTGTTTGGAATATAATCGAATAATATACACTTATAATAATACGTTAGTATAAAATTGTGGCAAACGTGTTTCTAATTGATTTGGCGATTTTTTAACAAATTTTTAGTTGAAACACAAATGTTAAGCGAGCACTGCCAATATGTTTACTATTGTGAAATATCCTTATTTCTTTTTTTTATTGGATATGACTTAATTCTGGGAAGGGTTCAAAGACCCTTCTTACTATAATTACCACGGTAAAGTACTTCAAGTGAATGATACTGGAATTAATTTCTACACTGATGGATCCGGAATAAATACTATTTTAATTTTTTTATTATCATAAAATTAGAATGAAAGAAGAATGTAATGATAATGGAAAAAAGCGTTAGTTTTTTTTTTATATATATATTTTTTCATTTAAGTACATATTTTTATACATAAAACAAATCTTTCAGTGCATGAAATTCCGCGACTCGATTTATTACAAAAAAATAGAATTTTTAATAACCTTTTTCTGATGTACTTTACTTTAATAAAATTATGTTAAATCAAGAAATGTGATTCTTAGGCAAAAAAAAAACAGAAAGACAAGTATTTAATTAATATTTTTGGTTTAGTGAGTCCTCAGATATATATTTTTGAGTGTATATGGCAATATATAGTCAGACATAAACTTAGTTTATATTTTGTATTAAAAACAACATCATATGTTTTAGCTTAGTGTTTTAGTTTAGATATATGCACACGACAATTTGGGGGTTTCCGACTTCAAAACACATTGTAAATGTTCTTTCAACATTATAAAGGAGCTTTAGGGACAATATCATAGCCAGCGCGCACAAGAAATATATCCCTGGCCAGAAAAAAAAATATATTAAAGACGTTCTTTTGGCGGCCCAATCTCATGTTTAAAATGTTAAGCGAACACTTTTTTTTTGGTAAATGATGATATTTTAAGTATTTTTTTTTCAAAAATTAAGGCAAGTTGAGTTAAAAATAACTCAGAACTGATTTGGAATCACTTTCTGAGCCGTAAACTATAGCTCGGAGATACAAAGAAAGATTGTATTTGTCTTTCAAATGGCTCTAGAACGAATCTTATTGAATTTTGCTTATATTCAGACCTACCTCCCATGGAAAAGTTCTATAAATTGAGCGCAAATGATATATGGACACGCAAAACGCTTAATATCTGGTTAAAATTTGAATTATAAATTTTATTTTGGACCATTAATCATACCTCCTAATTTTAAGAAAATTGGATCATATTTGAACTTAGTTTACATAAGTCCCACCTTCCCAGAATTTTTTGAAGTGAATTTTAGTCGAAATACCGGTCGTAAATATAAAGATACGAGGGCGGGTCAATAAATCCGTGACTTTTTGAATTTCCAATCTCTTAACTGAAAGGGTATACTACTGCTTTCAACAGATATCAGTCAGTTGACTCTTGTCATTTATTTTGTGTGTTGACAGATTACCACGTTTTTTGATTTGAGGACTTAAGGTATGAAGAGAAAAAGGAAAATGATAATTTCCATGGCAAAATCAATGAAATGCTCCCCTAAACATCCTATTCTCCGGAAAAAGAATTGACTCCAGAAAAAGAATTGACTCCCACAAACCAATACCTTTTATGATGACCTCGACAATTCTTAGTTATTGGAAGGCAAATCAAAATTGGAGAAACTTTGGACAATGTGTGAGCTCAAAGGAGATTATGTTGAAAAATAAAATGATTTTTTATTCAAAAACGTGTGTTCCATTTAAATACTCACAAACTTATTGACCCAACCTCGCACCAGCTTACAAGCCCGATACTTCGTCGTCGGTACATTTAAAATTTCGGAATATGTTGAAAAGAAAATATTTTTATATTTTCTAAAGATTTTTCTCATTAAAAAAATTTGTTGAACTTTTTGAAGTTTATGTTTATATTTATTTAAAGTTTTAAATTTCTTTTTTATTATTCATGCCCGGGGGGCGTTCCTAGTGTAAGCTGTTCTAACATCACTTGTTTCTCTTTTTGCTCCATTTCGTTCTTTTTGTTTAATATTTCAATTTTACTTGTTTCCTTTCCATTATACAGTCCTCGCCACCTGAATAGGACACCCCTAATAGTTTTCCTAAAAAGTTGCTAAAGAATAAAAGCGTGTAATTTTTTCTAAGTTTCTTTTGTTCTCTCATTCAGTAAATTACACTTGTTTTCTCTGAGAGCCTTTTTTCAAGTTTTTTTGAAGTACCGTTGCTTTTTTTAGGTCTTCTTTTATGGATGATCGAAAATCTTGCAATTTTTCGCGCCACTTGAATAGAACAGTCTCAGTTGGTACGAGTTTTTTAAGAGTTCACTTGTTTTTAAAGTAAAAAAAATAAAAATGGTTAGAGGAAAGTGTCTGCCGAAGCGGAAAAAATAAAAATACAAATTTTTAATGATTCCAAGAAATCTGTTTATCAAATCGCCAAAGAAATTGGTAGGAGTCGCCATGTCGTGTCTAATTTAATAAAAAATAATGAAAACTACGGAAAAAATATGAAAGGCCGGACAAAAAGCATGCTTTCACCTGCTGATAAGCGAGCAATTCTTAGATAAGCCTCTAATTTCCATGATACTGTATCCCAAATAGGACCAAAATCGGGTGTTTTTGCCAGTGTGAGAACTGTACAGCGTGTTATTTCCAAAGCGACTAAAATTAAAGAAAAAACCACCACTAACAGGGGTCCGGAAGGAAATACGCTTGTCATACTGTCGCAGTCATATGACATAGAGTAATGAGTGGTACCGTGTCATCTTTTCTGATAAAAAATGTTTAACCTGGAAAGTCCAGATGGATTTAATTATTATTTTCACGACTTGCGGAAAGACGAACATAATTTGAATCGCCTACATAGTCGGGTAGGGGGTGTTATTTTCTGGGGCAGTATCTCTTATTATGGTACCTGTAAGTTGCAATTTTTGATCACTAAAATTAATGCTCCAGCGGACTTTTCCATTCTTTAGCGTGCATTTTGGAAACTGCAGTAGACGTTTCAACATGACAACGCTCCTATTCAGACCGCCAGAGCAGTGAGGTCATGGATTTGTGACCAGAATGTAAGAACGCTTGACTGGCCACCATACTCCCCAGACCTTAATATTATAGAAAATGCTTGGGGTTGGCTCGCTCGAAAGGTTTACGCTTCTGGTAAGCAGTACGATACCAAGGAGGAACTTATTGAAGCGATCAAAGCTGCTTGGTCTTCAATTTCCCTCGATTATTTGAAATCCTTATACGACTCAATTCCTAATCGTTTTTACGAAGTAATCCTTAAAAATGGTGGCTCAACACATTATTAGGATAGCTTTAGAACATTTAGAATTTAATAAAATGTAAATAAAAATATTTAAATATGTTCAAAATTGGGAAAAAATCTTTTTTTCTAGGGGGTGTTCTATTCAAGTGGCGCAAAATCTTAAGAACTTTTTCTTCGTATTCAATAACAAAAATAATTTTTTGGCTCGGTACGAGGCAAGCAAATAATTATGATTGATACATTTTACAGGGTATCAAATTTGCTTTCAATAATTAAAAAAATGAATGTTCTATCTTTTTTAGTTTAGAAGTTATTAACGCATAAATTAATAGAAAAAGGGATGTCCTATTCATGTGGCGAGGAGTGTATTACTGTATCCTATCTAGCATATCGATTTCGTTCGTACCCATGTGATTCCATTTCGTTCGCCTTGTCTAGTGTTTTAATACCAATAGTTTCCCTATTCATTCTATGTCGGTTTCCTTGTCTTCTGTTTTAATTTCACTCGTTTTCTCTCCATTCCTTTTCCTTTCCCCTCCAGTTTGAAACTTAACATTGCAAATATTTTTTCATATACAGGTATGCTCACTAAAATACCTTTAATTCATGAACACATACAAATACCTTGTATACAAAAAACATTAGTATTGACGTCACCTTCCTTGGCAAATTTTCAAAAACAAAACCGGTTTCCAAATTACAGAGAACACCAATTTCTAATATACAAAATAAAATTACAAAATTCTGTTTGTAATATTGAACATCTTTCTTAGAATTTTTTTGTAAATAACAAATATTTTTATTACTTAAAATTTTGTGATACTTTTTTCTGTGTACAATGCAACTTATTTATATAAATAGATCTGCATGAAATTGGGTACATGAGATTCTACTAGCATAAGAACGAACTATATTTAATTTGGATAGAATCTTTAAATATTCGGATCTACCTCCCATAGGAGGGTCCTATGATTTTTGGCCTAAATGGTATTTAGATACACAAAAACATATATCTGGTTGACATCTAAATTATATAATATCATATAGTTTTTTTTGGGGAGTACTTCGACCTAATGTAAAAACTAAATTTGAAATTTTTAAATATCAGATATGTATTCATTTAAATACATGTCGATAAGTTGTCTTTATTCTATCGCATATCCAAATTTTTGTAAGTGACCCCGTGCATACCTTTCTTGTTTGCAAAGTTTTTGTCTTAAGTAATTTTTAAACAAAATTTTATTTTTAAGTAAAATTTATAAAAAAAAAAAAATCTTATTAAATGCTGCCTATAATACTGACTCGTACGACATTTGTTATATAAATAGTCACCCCAACTAAAGAGTCCCTGCAAAAATAAAAATTAAAATTACTTTTGTGTGAAAAAAAGTGAATAAAATTTTTTAAAAGTAACTGCAAAAACTTCAACTTGTTAAGAAAATTTGTTCCATGGTTATCAAAATTTATATTTAACCAAAAATTAGAAGGTCTTAAAAATCACTTCCATACAAATTTTAATTAATAGTCAAAATTTTTAAAACCTAATAGCTTGTGGTTGTGATGTTTTAGAAAGATTTAGAACAAATAATATTCTCGTAAATTTAAAGAAACAAAAGAAAAAATTTAATTTTTTCAACTTCATTTTTAAATCCCTTAATGTGGAAACTTCCTTACTAGTTATTTTCTTTATTCAAAGTTTTTAATTATAAAGTGGATCATATTTTGTCTACTTTCTTTTCTAAGATTTTAAGATTTCCCCAATCTTTGTTACTTGTAAAATATAAGCGACTATTGGGCCATTGTTCAATACAGTTTAGAATTATTAATGTTACATACACATACATGCAAAAATTTAGTGTAGGTATATACTATGTTTTAAAAATGTTTTGTTCTTAAAAATAAACACACAAAATGTCCTTGTATTGGGTCGCTCAGCCTCAGCCTCAACATCTAAATATGTAAGATATATAAACACCTGAATATGTTACAATATCTGAAGGTGTTTTTTTTTCAATCTACTCTTTCAAACTAAAAAGTTATTTTTAAAAGAAAGAAAAAGGTTGTTATACTAAACGCCCACCTTACAAAATAAAAAGAATTTTTTTTTTATACACGGAGAAAACAGATTTATAATTACAGCCAATTTGCTTACCAACTATATGGTTTAGTTGCAGTAACCAAATAACTTAATTGCTGCATTGACATACATTATTTGGTCAATTGAAGTAGTTATAATTTTCCACATAAATACAGATATATTATCCGAATTTTTAACGCCACACACACAAATATTGTTGGCTGTAATCGAACTATGCAATTGGTAAAAAATTCCACTGTTACAATGGAACTGTTTTCTCTGTGTACAAATACATGTTTAATATATTAATGTATCTCCGTATACATACACACACGCACCTACATTTATGCATATAGTTTATATGTTTAAAATACGCATACAAGCTCATCTAAATATACTAGCCCATTTATGTTTCTCATTGTATGTATATTTAAGTGCATGTGTATATGTGTTTAGTGTATAAATATATCTAGTTGTGTAATACAATCAAAATGTATGTTAGAGTAACTTTATGTTTGTATAAGTATATATAAACATAACATGACTGTGTTGTTGACTGACTGGCTGACTGACTTGTATATACAATATTTTGATAGTATAGGTGAATGTCTCTAGCTGGCTGCCTACGTCGTCGACTGGATGGCTGGCTGGCTGACTGGCTGGTTTTCGTCTTGTGTTAAGTATTTGCTGTTGGTGATGATGATGGTGGTGGTGGTAGTGGTGCAGTATGTTAAAGGTGTTTGACATTATAATATGCCTTAGGCATTTGTGTACCAAAGTACATTGCACGTTTTCCAAAGGTAAACAGTAGCATGATTTTGCTGTTGACAACGTTAATAATAATGTTGGTTTGATTATGGATTGTACAGTAGAGGGTAGTAGGTGATCTGTAAGTGTAAGTCAGTATATTTTTTCAAGATTTCTTTTACCCCCTTTTTCTTCTATCATAAAGTATTTTATGTTGTTTACTTTTATATTATTGCATACAAAAGGAATATATTTTTTTTTTGCCACAAAACCGGTAAATTTTCTTCCTCCTAGTCTGTCACGTGCTGTGCTGTCAAACTGAAAAATTTAAATAAATTGTTGCAGAAACAAGTTAAAGAAATAAATAAGTTATATAAAGACGATTTACTGTAGAAAAAGAAAAAAAATATAAATTTGTTTAAACTTGAATTAATTTTTATTTAAATCTACCCACTTTATAGTAAGTTCACTTGTATAAATCTCCGTAAAAATGTTCGAAAAAAATGTCAAGGAAGAGAAATTTTCGTTAAAAAAATATTATTTTTCATTAATTTTACGAAAGTTTTTGTTTTTGATAAAATCACTGTTAATGAAAAAATTACTGCGTTAGCAAAATTTATTTCAATTTTTTTTTCTTATACGGTTAAAATTTTTCATTTTTTTTATTTATTTGTTTGTTTTTATTTATTTTGTTAAATTTAGGAAATCTTATTTGGAATTAACCCTTAAATTTATAGTGTTGCCATTTTGTATTAAAAAACTACCTTGGGACACAGTAAAGTAATTGCGTGCATTGGGACTCCTTGTATTCACACCGTTCTAATATTTTTGCCAAACTGGTTCTCTCAATTTAAGAAAAAGTAGATGTATTTTTGTTTTTATTCTTTGAAGTTCTTACATAGTTGTTTTTTTTTCCCCAAAAAATGCAATTTTCCAAAAAAAAAAACAAATATCTTTAGTGGTATTTCTTTTATAAAATTCATATTGGATTTAACTAAGGTTTATTTTATTAATAGCAATAAAAAAGCTTATAAAAAATAATTATCAAGTTTAAATAATTCCTAACACTGTCCAACAAATTAAGACTTTTTGAATGGAACAGAATAGCGACCCCATAATTCTGAAAGGGTATATTGAGTAGATCATTTTTGCACGTCTGGGTTTTTTTTTAAAGTGGGTCAAAGTTTTCATTTTTTGGTCGAAGGGAGCATTATACTATATGAAAAAATGCTGTAAGTTAATGTCTTAGAGAATTCTTATGGTCAGAGTTGTATTGTGGAATTTTATGAGGATTATTTTTGTGGAAGATCTTAACCCTCTAACTGGTCTCTTTATGGGTCAATTTGACTCTTTTTTCGAGAAAATCAAAAAATATCCTTTAAAAAAGGACATTTAAGGATTAAAATATTCTACGAAAATGTTTGCCGGAAAATTTCAATGGGGGTCACCAAAGACACCAATGTTGTAAATAAAGCTCTTTACGATTAATTGGCAAAATTACACGCCAACTTCTATAAAAAAATTATAATTTTTATTTTTCAATAAAAATCACTTTATTGATAATATTAAATATTTTTTTTTGCATTTTTTTCGGAATATCCATGTCTCCAGTAATTATATATAAAAAGTGGTTTAAAAAGGAAAAATCTTACATTAAAGGGTTAGGGACTGCGTTCAAAAAATATAGTACAAGCATAAATATTATTAATTTAAAAACTACCTAATCGATTTACAAGTAGTAGGTGTTTTAATAAAACATGGTTTATAGACATTAATATTTATTTGACGTTTTTGCAATAATATTTATATTTTCTGAAATGTTAAAGTTTTCATGGAATGCCTTTTCTTAAGTTGTTTTGTGGTATTTTCAGTGACTTTTCTTAACTAACAATATATCACTTCCAACCAAAAATTTGCATTTCCTGGACAGTTTGTTTTGAATCCTTAATTATTGTTTTGGCCAGGGCCGAATACCTCTTAATAGGTAAAATTTCAGGGCGTTTTTAAATATTTTCCTCTTTGGGTACATAAACAACATTACCTTTTGATACTATTTTGTCTTTTGAAGCGACAGCAGTCGCTTTTTATAATCCAGATATCACTGTATACCGTACCTTTTCTTATGAAAGTACTGCTTCTCTTTCTACTGCGGCAAATCGCTTGCCATATAATATATATTTTTTTTCGAAGCCTTGTTCATTTTTGTGTTCTGAACATTTTAACTACATTACCCCTGGTATCGCAGCATAAAATTTCTGACCTAATAGTTGCCGTTTAATTGGCTAGCTTGTAGATCTCATCGTCCGTAATAAAGGGTGTCCCAAGAAGAACGCAATTTTTAAATTTTAAATAAAACACAGATATTTAAAAAAAAAATCGTGAAACTTTATTATATCGTAAAGTAGACAGAATGAGGTTATGTATGGAACAATATATCGTGCAGATGGCCGCCGCGGCTTTGCTGGCATGCACGCGATCTTTTAATGAAATTTTGAATGACCGTTTTGCATGAATGCTGCGGTATTTCATTAATGCAGCGTCCAATTTCCTCTTTTAAGGCTTGAGTCGTCGTCGGCTTATTGGCGTAAACCATCGACTTCAAAAAACCCCAAAGAAAAAAATCTAATGGTGTTAAATCGCACGATCTTGGCGGCCAATTCTGATCTCCAAATCGCGAAATAACACGACCGGGAAATAACTGATGCAGCAATTGAATTGTTTCTCTGGCTGTATGACATGTGGCGCCGTCTTGTTGGAACCACATGCCCTCCACATTCATTTCTTCAATTCTAGGCAAGAAAAAACTGGTTATCATTTCACGATACCGAACACCATTGACTGTTTGCGCTTGACCTGCCTCATTTTCATAAAAAAAAGGTCCAATGATTCCTCCAGCCCAAAAACCACACCACACAGTGACACGTTGAGGATGCATTTGCTTCTCGTGAATCACTCGAGGATTTTCCTCACCCCAAATGCGACAATTCTGCCTATTGACGAAGCCATCAAGATGAAAATGGGCCTCGTCACTGAAGATGATTTTATCGGCAAAATCAGCATTTTCATGTTGTCTCCCCAATACCCAATTAACGAACTCCCTTCGCTGTGAATGGTCAGCTGGCTTCAGTTCCTGAGTCAATTGAACTTTGTATGCATGAAGATGCAAATATTTCGTCAAAATTCGCTGCAAAGTGGATTTGGAGACACCAATTTGCTGAGCTCGGTGTCGAATTGAGGTGGATGGAGTTTGAGCGACATCATCACGTACAGCTGCGACATTTTCAGTCGATCTACCTGGTCGATGGCGCGTTGTTGTCTTTACATCACTAACAGACCCAGTTTCGGCAAATTTATCTATTAATCTCTTTACAGTTGACTCTTTTGGAGCATTATTGTGACCCCAAATTGATCGCAATTTGCGAACTGTAGCCGCAAAACTTTCACCATTTTGGTAAAACAATTTCACAATGAGAATGCGTTGTTCATTCGTGTAGCGCTCCATTTTTACTAACCTCGTACCTTCTACTAGCAAACAATAACAATTGTTCAAATGTCAAACAATTACACTTCCAATGTTGCCAGTTTTAAATTTTTGAGTTAAAATTTTTTCTTTTAAGGAGTTTAGCCCAGTTTTCATGTTTTTATTTTTCACGTATTTCGGTCAAGCATCTTCTGAAATTTGGTCATGTTATGATCAGCAGTTTCATATTATCTTTAAATGCTCGGCTTTCTAATAATTTTTATGTAACGGCTTTAAAATTACGATTAGATCTTTTTTATAAATATTAATAATGCCTTCAGAGAGTTTTTACATGTGAGCAATCTTAAAAGCAAATATTTATCAGATGCATTTGAATTTTAACATTCTCATTTACTGGCAAAATTTTAAAGCTAATGTTCGTAAGATAATGTTTACTTTTTACGTAGACTGAGGTATTAAATTTGTTCGAATTAAAAGGTCACTGGGCACTCCAGTAAAAGCATGTTTGAATACTTCTATGCATAATTTAATATATAACTATTCATGATCACATACATGCCCACTGGATCTAAAATATTGGGCTGTCATATATGGCCATATACCACTAAATTCAGACCTGAAGTCATATGTTAATATATAAGATCATGTATAGTCATATATTGAATTATGAAATAATGTTTATGGTCATGCGTGCATATATATGATTGTATGCAAGCCCATGTAAGATCATAGTCCAAAATCCTCGTCTTATTGGCACGAAATAAATGTATTAATTAATTTATTATTTTGCCATTACATTAAAATAAAATTAATTTTAATCAAATTAAATGAAAATTATTTAAAATTAATGATAAAGACTTAAGGATTTGATTTTTTTATTTTTAATGTCAATGGTTTTAAATTTAATAACCATTAATCATGCACCAACTCAAAAAATTAAATCATATAGGGGTACTATTTATATTTCGGGAATAGCAAATAATAACAAACGTTTTTTAATGAAAATGGCTTTATTGTTTTTCGAAATATTGCCCTTGATGATCAATACACTTTTGCATTCGTCCAAACCATTTGTTATAGAAAATTTTCCATTCCACTTAAGACACCTCCAAATCATGGTTTTTGAACGCTTCAACTGCTTCTTCGGTGCTCGTATATCATTTACCACGCATTTTAACTTTGATAATCAGGAAAAAGAAGAAGTCATTGTGTACCAAATCAGGCCTGTACGGAGGATGAGTCATCAATTTGATGTTTTCACTGCTCAAAAATTCACCTGTTTGGCAAGATGATTCGTCTTGGGCGGTTGGTTTTACGAATATCTCCGCAAACATATAATCGTATACCACTCAGAATTTACCGTCCTACATTTCTCAAGCAGAACAGTGGCCCCACGACCCATTCGGCCGATGATACAGGCGGCCATTTGCTTCGTTGTGTTTCTTCCAAGAACAACATTTTTTGACTTTAGCTCATCTTGGAATACACACACCTTCGATTGCTGTTTTGTTTCCGGCTCATTCGCATATAACCATGATTTGTCACTTGTCACGATTTTATACACGTCTCTTGAAGCACCTCGGTCGAACCTTTTAATCATTTCTTTACACCAATCGATGCGAGCATTGTTTTGATCGATTGATATATTATGGGGTATCCAAAGACAACAATTTTTTTTTACAAATAAGTGTTCATGCAAATTCGAATGTATTAACGTGGAACTGATATGCAAGGATGCCTCTGTCTCACAATATGTCACATAACAATCTTGCATTTTCAGTTCACGTACTGCATCGATGTTTTTTGACACAACAACCGATTTTGACGACATTCAAGGAATTCGTTGGCGACCACGATTGAATTCACTATACCAAAGATATACTGTGGTTTTTGATGGTGCTTTATCGCCATTCAAAAAACTGAGTTCATCGACACATTCTTGTTGAGAAAATCTACGTCGAATGTTGTGAAAAATAATTCAACAAAAACCTCCTCTTGAAATTTCTATTTTTTGGCCAAATTGACAGTGAGTAAGTAAACAAAACAAATATAACTTGGACATCAAAGCGTTGTGAGTACGTTTATGCTTAAAAATTTCAAACTTTTTTATGGTGTTGCCAGATTTTAGCCATTGACACTAGTGTTGCTAGTTCCTGAAATATAAATATTACTCCTTAATTACCATTATCAGAAAAGATTTTCGAAAAAACGTAAAAATAGAGAAAAATCTGATAAAAAGACAAAACTGTGCTCACTTGTTCCCTGTTACATTCCATTTCATTCCGTTTAAATTGTTCCGATTTCACTCGTTCCGGGTCCTTTCGATTTCGCTTGCATTGTCTAGTGTTTTTATTGTACCCGGTGCCCAGTCTATCACACGTTCGATTGCATTTCTTGCCCATTGCCTACTGATTTAATTCCTCATGTCTAGTGTTTCAATTCAACACTTTTCTTGTTCCTTTCAATTTCGTTTCCCTTGTATAGTTTTGTCAGTTCCACTTGTTCACTAATCCAATTCGTTTGTCAATTTTATTGTTTCAATTCCACTTGTTCTTTAATTTTCAGATCTCTAGCATACCTAACTATTTTACAACGTTCAGGTTTAAAATATAGGCTGTTTTTTGAGAGTGTCACAACTTTAAGTTGGCAGCACTGCTTTATTTTACAACCCATTTTACAGCTGATATTTGATTTTTGATTAGTTTGCTTTGAAATTTCGTAATGAATCGACTTATACCAGAGCAACGCGTGAAAATTTTTGAAATTTTTAATCAAAATAATTGTTCTATTCGCCAAACTCTTCGTGCACGCTCTGAAAGATGATTATGTACGCCATAAAATGGAAGAAGTGCACTATGATTTTGATGAATATAACAATTAATTTGATTAATAATTTCAACAATTTGCATGCGTTGCCCTGGTGTAAGATTCATAATGAAATTTCAAAGCAAACTAAACAAAAATCAACTATCAGCTGTTAAATGGGTTGCCAAATAAAGCAGTGGTGCCAACTCAAAGTTGTGACACTCTAAAAAAACACCCTATATATATTTCTTTTAATAAGCCCATACTCAAGCGACGCTTTCTCCTTTGTTATTGCTATTCTACCACGTTACTGATGAAAATTCTATAAAGTAAATTATCAGTGAATAACTTAGAATGAACTCCAGCGAATAATTATATAAAATAACAAATAACGATTTCGGCAAGTCGTTAAGTTAGCCACTTTGCGCATTTTGAAGCCAAGAAGGAAGGCTTGGCTTTTCTCTGTTAAAATTTTCAAATATCCCATTTTGTTTGATTTCTATGCCAGAGGAGGAAGATATATGGCAAATTTTTAGAATACTTCCCAAAATGATTTAGGGGCTTTTGAGAGGGACTTTTCCCTTGTAAGCTCCTTTTGTTGCTATGTTCCTGCGGAAAATTACTAAATGTAGCATAGAAGTGTGTTGGAATGTACTCCACAGAAAACATATTTTAAATAACGATTTTTTAAAAAACACACTTTATACCCCTCACATCTTCGAGGGAGGTGGTAGGGGTTTAGCCGAAATTCAAGTTCCTACACACAGAAAACAGATTCGTGCTGACAACTGAATTTGTAGCCAATCGAGTGGTTCGGTTATGGTAACCAAATTTTTCGGTTGCGACAACAGAAAATCAATTGTGACTTGAGTAATTTGACTCTAACAACAGTATATCGGTTTCCTGAATAACAATTCGGTAGTCACAATCGAAAGATTCGTATGCTGCAACTAAACCATTCGATTGGCAACAAATTCGCTTGTAAGCACTAATCTCTTTTCCAGGTGCATATAAAAATTATTATAAATAATTCTTTGCATACATTTCTAAGCAAGTAATTGTCCTTTAAAACCAAATTAAAAAAAAAATGTTCTTAACAATTAATTTTTTTCTTTTGCCTTATATACATATACTAGAATCTTTAAATTTTCTTTTTCAGTCAGACGTATTGTAAGCACAAAATATTTCTTTTTTTACCTCACTATATTTAAATCTTTGCAATTAGAAATGTTTCTAGAGACTTTGCAATATTGTACGATAACTTACGAAATCCAATTGTTTTATAAAATCTTCCATCGTTTTTAAAATATTAAATAATAAATCTCTTCACGTTTACTACTTGTAAATTGAGCAGAAAATACTTTTGATGTGTATTGAATAGACAAATAATACAAATGCTGCCTTGAGTAAAATTAACTTATTACCTCAAGATAAAAGTTTGTCTTCAACAAAAAAATATGTATATTTTCTTTGTGTTACCTTTTTCTTATAAGCCCTGATGATTTCAATTATATAGTCATCCATGCCATGGATTGTTTAAAGTGACAATATTGACGAAGTGCTGTCATTATATATTCACTTAAAGTGTGTTGTTGACAAAAAAAAAAAAAGGAACAGCAAGAAATCGTTGAAGATATTGCTGATGAGACTGATGAAAGGACAACACATGCATATTGACAACAAACATCTCTACATGACAAAAGAAAATATAAACTGAAATAACGAGGTACAAACGTGTTCACATAAAAATCAGACAGGTTCAACATGTTAAATGTGTTGAATAAAGAAAGTAAGGTTAGTTTTTATTATTTTTATTATTGCGTAGCTACTGACATATGTCAGACTTTTTATGTAACAGATGTTTTTCTCATAGCAACGATAAAATAATAAATTTTAATATAGGATGTACCTTTTTATGAACAATCGAAATTTAAAAATACTCTATCGGACACCGTAACGTATGAGTGTTGGAATATTCAGTATACGCACTGTTGTTCAGTATACATATAAATTTTAAAGTTAAGGATTTTAAAATTGAATTCAGGCTCGGAAAGAGGTATAAATGATTGTTATGATCAGAAGAAATAGTGAAGTGTTTATGAAATTTTACTGAGAATCAATTTTTATTTTAGTATAATGCTCCATTCACACTATAACCAAAAACTAGTAATTTTTGAAAATTTCTTCTACACGGAGAAAACAGATTCATTGTGACAAAGGAATTTCTTGCCAGCTGAATAGCAGCAACCGAATTATTCGGTAGTATGAACAAAATGTATTCCTGATCCCATTGAAATATATGTTAGCGAATTTCGGTCTCCACAAATAAATATGTCAACCACCGCAAAACCGCTTGGTTGGCAAGAAATTCAATTTTCAAAATAAATCTCCTTTATCAAAAACTGAATGCTTTTGAAAACAATTTCTTAGTTGTGGGGTAAATTTGTTTTCCATTTTATTTAATAATTTTTAATGATATTAATTTAACTTCTTTAATGGTTTTCTATATGATTCGTTTATGAGTTATTCATAAAATCGCTACATTAAATCATGTATTCTTATAATAACATAAACTATCATCATTCGAATGTTTAAGAAAATATTGCCATAATAATCACATAGTAGTCCTTTATTATGGTGACTCATAAAATGAGAGCGCAATTTATTTTTATAGTGTTTAAATCAACAACAACATAAATAGATAATAAAATATCAATGTACTAAAAGTTAAAATCGTATAATTCGTCATACAGTGTAACGAAAAAAAAATCATAATTTTATTATGTCAAATACATACATAAAAAATAATGGTTAAAAATTTTTCGAAAACTTTTGGTGGGTGAACATAGAATATTACAAAGAGTAAGTGAATGCATTATAACAAAAAGAACCGCTAGTTCTTTGTGCTTATTATTTTGTTTGTTTGTAGTACAGGTTGGTTGAAAAGTTCCTGCGCTCGAAATTAAGGAATACTGTTTTTGTTACGAAATATATTTTTTTATTCAATATAATCTCCTAGAAGCTCAATACACTTGTTCCAATGATCTTCCAATAATTTTATCCCATCCTTATAATGGTTTTCCGGAAGCTCTGCAAAATAACCGTCTACGGCTGCTATGGCCTATTCATTCGACGAAGGAATTGTTTGAGATTTCTGAAGAGATAGTAGTCACTGGGAGCCAAATCTGGTGAATACGGTGGATGTTCAAGCAATTCGTACATTAATTCTTTGAATTTAGCCATCGTAAAAACACTTTTGTGAGCAGGTGCATTGTCTTGATGAAAAATGATTTTTTTCTTCTTTAAACCAGGTCTTTTCTCACGAATTTTTTCTTCCAGCTGATCCAAAAGGCTGCAATAATATTCAGAGTTGATTGTTTTACCTTTCTGAAGATAATCAATCAACAAAATTCCTTTTGCATCCCAAAAAACTGATGCCATAACCTTTTTCTTTGCTGATCGTTGTAACTTCACCTGCTTTGGAGCTGAACAACCAGCTTCAGTTCACTGTAAACGTTCTTGTTTCAATTTAGGATCATGGTGGTAGATTCAAGTCTCATTAGTAGTTATAAAACGATGCAAGAAGTCGGTTTTATTCGGCTTAAAACGCTCCAAATTACGCTGAGAAATTTGTTTTCGATCCAGTTTTTGTTGAATTGTTAATGTGTGCGGCACTAACTTTCCAAACAGTTTTTTCATACGTAATTCTTCGTGTAAAATATGGAGTACTCGTTCGTCTGAGATGCCTATGGCATTAGCAATTTCACGCTTAGTCAAACTTGGATCTTCACTAATCATATTATGTACCTGCTCAATGATTTCTGCTGTGGTTGCAGTTTTAGGTCATCCTTCGCGTGGATCGTCTTTAAGGCTGGTACGACCACGTTTAAATTTACCAGCCCAAAATTCAACGGTGCGTTTTGAAGGTGAGGAATCCTTATACACTTCTAACAATTGTCCATAAATTTCCTTTGCTTTTAAACCCTTCAAAACAAAGAATCTAATGACTGCACGATATTTAATTTTTTCCATAGACATTCAGTAGGATTTGATATTTTCTGTTAAATGTAAAATTTTATGTTTTCTGTTTCTAAAAATAGAAATTCATATAAATGCTTTTTGTTTTTTCTTTTTACCAAAATAGTTTGCTTATATACAAAATACAAATACACACATAGAAAATAAAAGTATATACAGTGCTGGTCAAAACATTTGCAACTGAAATTCCATTTAAAGTAAATACTGTTTTTTTATAATAAAAACACTTCTACACTTAGTTTTTTATTTTGTTTTATTTAATTCAATTATAGTATATTATCTTACAAAAACTAAAAAATATATTTATTAACTTACAACAATAAAAAAATAACTTTTAGCAAAATTTGTCAAAATTCAGGTGTTCAAAACATTTGCAACTCTTAACGAAATTTAAAATAAACATAAAAAAAATCAAAATGTTTAGTATTTTGTTGCATATCCACGATGTTTTATAACTTCAGAGCATCTCTTAGGCATGGAGGCTATAAGCTTATCTATATATTCGTTAGAAATTGCATTCCACTGCATTTCCAATTCGACGAAAAGTTCATCACCATTTCGGAATACTTTATTGCCGATGTTACGTTTAACAATCATCCACATGTTCTCAATCGGGTTGAGATCGGGAGATTGAGGGGGCCACGACATGACATTAATTTTATTTTCCTCTAACCAAGCTTTAACTATCCTTGCCGTGTGTTTAGGGTCGTTATCATGCTGGAATGTCCACGAAAGTGGCATATCCCATTCAGCATACGGAAGCATAACTGAGCTAAGTAGGTCTCTATAGATTGGGGCTGTCATTGTATCTGTTATGCGGTGAATCGGACCAATTCCATTCCCAGAAAAACACCCCCATACCATAATATTTCCACCTCCGTGCTTTACTGTGGCTGTTGTGTACCTGGGATTAAACTTTTCACCTTGAGGTCGTCGAACGTAGGTTCTTCCATCTGACCCCCGGAGGTTAAATTTAGTCTCATCCGACCATAAAATGTTTTTTCATTGATGTGGAGTCCAATTTAGGTGGGCGCGAGCAAATTCAAGTCGAGCTTTTCTGTTTTTTTCTGATACATATGGTTTTTTTGTGCATCTAAAGCTTCTAAGACCACATTCTACGGCTCTTCGTTTGATAGTGGAAAGACTGGCTTCTATCGGAATTTCCGTTTTTGCTTCTCTAGGGATTGCTTTCGGATATTTGAAAAAAAAATTCTTTATTTTTCTATCTTCTCTTTTAGTTGTAATACGGGGTCTTTCTCCTTTATGGATTGTATGGATATTGACACTTTTAACTATTCGACATATCGTTGACTTGGGTACAGAATATTTTATTGAAATTTCTTTTTGAGAAAGTCCATTTTGATAATCTTTTAAAATTTTGGTCTTAAAAACTGAATTATATTTGTTTCCAGCCATTTTTCACAAAAATTATTATAATGAATATTACCCTTTCACCATGTAATGAAAACTACTGAAGCGCAATAGTTTTAATTTTTTTTTTTGTAAAAATGTAAAGACAAGAATATAAATAATTTAAAAAGAATGCAATTACCGTTATTTCCAAGCATTTTTTAGTGTTAATTAATTCGCTAAGAGTAGAAGAAATTGCAGTTGCAAATGTTTTGAACTCTTAAATTTCGACAATCACTTAAAATATATATTTTTTGTTGTTGTAATTTAACGGAATCTGTTTTTTTCTTAATTGTTTAACAAAAGCAATAAATAAATGTAAAAAAATAATAAATAGTTAGTAACCAAGAGTCATTTAAAAAAAGTTTATCAATTAAAAGCTCAAATACGGTCTCAGTTCCATATGTTTTGAACAGTACTGTACACCTGAGTGTGTGTTTTGTAAAATTACAAACAAATCAAAAAAAAAATTCAATTTGAAGAACAAACCAAAAAATAGTTTTTTTTACGTTTTGTCAGTTAAAAATTGATGGTTCTTTATATTGACTTTTGCTTACTTTTACTACTTTTGTCGTTTATTAAACAATGATTGAAAATAAACAACAAAATAAGCTGAATATAATGATAAATCAGTAGTCCTTTTTTTTGATTGTATTCCTTTTTCGTACACTCACAATATTATTTCGTTAAAAAAAACTAGAACACATATTTATATTATAGTTTTTTTTAACGAGATAATATTGTGATTGTACAAAAAATAAGAATATTAAAGTGTTGGAATATTATGTGTGTTAGTATTATATACAACACATTCATTTGTGTTTGTAAAGAGGAGTTTAATTCTATATTTTTGTTTCTGGCATTGAGTATCTTAATGTTTAAGTTACTATTTAATGCCACTGAACAAAAAACAGCATTGAAATTAACTAACATCCATATTCAATTGATGACAAAACCTTTCCGTTGATTTAACACATTGTTTAGTAAACTAAATGGAGTTTTATGAATTGTTGATCTGCTATTTTGTAAATGAATAGTAATAGTAGGATTTTAGATCATATAATCATATATTTTTTATAAATTATTTTATTGTAAAGAAACATAAAAATTTGTATTAGTAAATTATACAGAATAAAAATCGAGAATTTTGTTGATTTCACTTATAACTTTTAGTTCAGTGCCAATTAAGTGCAACCGGCATTTTTAAAATCGGAAAATATTAAGAAGAAAATTTAGAATTTTTCTTTTTTAGTAGAAGATTGAGTTTTAAGTTTCGGATTTCTAGATTAAAGAGTTTCCCGAGAAACTTATACTTATTTGCCCTTGTCCATAAAAAATTTTTAAAATACAGTTTTAGCGGACGTAGGGGAAGGAACCTACATGTCAACTTATTTGCTACCGGCTCCAACCATTTTAGCTGGGCTCTAGCCCTTTTTACCAGGTTCTTTTATTAAATTCAAAACAATAATTTCTAAAAAAAAAAATAACTCATAAACCAAAATAGAGATATTTTAAATTTCAGATACTTTTAAAGGAAATTATTGCAACTAGAAAGTGAAGAGAGAGAGATATTTCTGAAATTTGACAGAATGAATATATTTTTTTTTTAAGTAAAGGCACAAAAAATGTAATTTTGATTTTGTATTGGCAAGAGGAATTAGGTATGACTTAATGTGCTCTTTTTAAAGCTTAAGCTTCCGAAATTCATACTAAACATATTTTGCTGAATATTGCCACAAGTAAGCAATAAAACAAATGTTTTAGAAGAACTTCCTGTTTGTTTTTTCGTGGCACCGGTTAAAGGGTGAATCAAATTAAGATATGCGATGGAAAAGAAAAAAATAATAGACATGTATTTTTTAGCGGCCCATCTTACGTTTAGATATTAAGAAATGGGGACAAAAATTTGACTTGCTCAAAAATCGAATTTTTTAACATCCAATTTGTTTTGAAATTTTAAGAACAAATTTAAAAAAGCTAAACAAAATTACGTTTCTCTTGTTTTTTCCTCTGTACCTCTATGCTAAAGTGGCAGCCGACATGCCAAATTTAAAGCTTCTAGCTCCATGATCAAGGGACACTTTTAAAATTATTTTGTTTATTATTATTTATTTATTTATTTATTTTCTGTCCCATACACAAGATTTTATAAAGTCTTATATTGCAGTATAGAACGGAGTATGTGTAAAACAATAATAATATTAATTTGCAACCCTATTTATACCAAATTTTAATGTACAAAATACTAAAAAATACCTTTTTTGTAAATTAGACTATGCTCCAGATTTCTAGTCTAAGAGTTTCGGCAGAACATTAAAGGGGAGAGTTTGACATTTTCTATACTTTTGCGTATAAATTTTCAAAAAGAAAAACATCTTTGTGGATGTCTCAGTCTAAAGAGAAATATGCCAAGTTTTAAATTTTTAGTTTCAACCGTTTAAGGCCGGCCTATTAAGGGAGTCTCCATTTTTATTTTTAAATCTCATTTTTAGCACAATCTTATTCGAAGTTCCAAAAAGTGTATTTTTAGAAAATCAGTCCGTTTGTAAATTAGACCGTTGATGTGGATTATTGACCCTCCCCAAAGAAATATCAAAAAATCATCAGCTATAGAGTGGTCCAATCATAATGCGTGATGTTAATTGTGAATCACACTTTAACGTCAAGTTTTTTTCCCAACTTAATTTGACATTTCTTTGTTTTCAGTGTTTGACAAATTCAACCATGGAGAAGTACACAATTTAACAACGAGTTAAGATTGTTAAAGGTGTCAAATCAAAATGTACCACATGATTTTTTTGGTCAGCATAATCGAAAAAATGAGTCCAAAATCGAGAGAATTGTGCGCAAATTTCAGCAAACAAAGTCTGTAGGAATTGTGAAAACATATATGCATGCTCGCCCATTTCGTTTTGCAGAAAACATTGCTGTTGTGGCTAGAAATTGAGGTTTAGGACTTGGACGATATGTACTTCCAACAGGATGGTGCCACTTAGCAAAGAGGTGGCACGTTGCCACCGAAGCCGTGGCGAGCATTTGACCGATATTTTATTTCACACATAATTGTCATAGATCATTCTATCGTTATAAAAATATTAAGATAATTCTCTGAAAACTTTTTGTTTTATTTACAATTAACATCGTAAATTGTGGTTGGACCACCCTTTAATTGGAAGTTTCAAGTTCTTACACTCATAATAATACATGCATAAAAATACCATATTGTTGACAATACAAGGAATACTTGGGTAAAACAAATCCTTTTGCTTAAATTTTACAAAAAAAAATGTTGGGCCCAAAATTTATATAGATGCCAAACTGGCCAAGAAAAATTGTCTAGATTCAGCAACTATAAATAATTCAATTATATTTAAAAAAAAGAATAAAAATCGAGGTACACAATTTCCTCTGGGTATATAAAATCCAGTTTTATTTACCGTACTTTTCGCTTATATAAGCCCAGGTTTCGTATATGCCATTCTGTGGCATATAGCCGAATTCGGATATAGTGATATATTAATGTGTCAATATATGATTAAGTTAGTTTATTATAACGGTGGAAAAATTGGAATATAAAAATAAAATTTTAAAAGCTTTGGCTCATCCAATTTAGAATCTTAAAATTTTATATAATTTAGAACTTAAAAACGTTGGGATTTTAGGATAATTTTAGAAATTTTTTGTATTGTAGATGTATTTTGAATTATTTGCATGACAATTTTACTTTTGATGACCCCAGTTTTGTGGCGTATAAAATACTTTAAATGTAGTAATATCACTAATGGACAATATCGTTAATAATTTTAGAGAGTGGTAAATCAGACAATATGGACTATATCGCAAAACGGTCTATAACAAAGAGGACTATAACTGAAAAGTACTGTAGTAAAAAATTAATTTTTCTTGTTATTTTCTTTGTTATATATTTTGTTCAAGTTGTTGTTATTTGCTAATATGTGTGTTACGATGTGAAGAAGTGCTTAATATTTGTTGGAGTACTGACAATTGTTACAATTTACACATTGGCACACAAACACACACATATAGTCAGTCACAAATACACTATCCTTATACGCAGGCATAAAGAATAAATCCCGAGAATAACGTTGACTATAATGATGATGTTGATGATGTTTAAACATCGTATACTCGTAGTATTGTCTTTTATTTTTTTTTTGTGTCGTTGCTCATCTTCTGGCACACATTCCATGTTAATAGATTGTTGACATTTTTTTCTTGTCGTTACATTTTTGTTTCTCATATCATTTACAAAATTGTTTCTTTATTTCATTCCTTGATTTTTTTTTATTTAATACACTTTATATATATTTTTTTGTCAGTTTAAGTAATACAAGCAGAGGTAAATACAAAGACACTTAGCCCTTGATTACGCAATATTTAATGAAAAATATTTTATTAGAAAATTCATGCAAATCTATTAAATCCATTCATGCAAATACGTACAATAAAATTTTTATATACATCATATGTCAGATCTAAGTTAGAGTGTGGTGCAATAATTTGGAGCCCTCATGCTGATATTCATATTGGACATATACAAAGGAAATTTATTAAGTATTCATTACCTCATTTGAATTATGATTTTCCTATTCCTACATATAAATTCAATACCTGAAAATCTAGTATTATTTTAGAAAAAAATAAATTAATTTTTATATAATTTTTCTTGTATTTATAGTTTAATAGACTTTATGAAATAAATCCTTAATATAATATATATCTATTTCTATTACAGCAGGAAAATTTCATTATAAGAGGCATTTAAAGAATTACAGAAGTAAATTAACTCAATAATATTTTTCAGTACGAAATAAAAAGTATAATCGTGTACATCGAGGAATATGTGTAACTTTTAAGGGGGAATAGAAAGCATATTTTGATTTTTATTACAAAAATCTCTAACAATTTAGTCGTTATGTATATATTTAATGTCACTTATATATAAGATATATACTTACACACACATAGACGACTTCAGTGATTCTTTACACATTCATTGATAAAAATATGTATGCTATTTTTGTTTTCTAATGTTATGGTATATTATAAGGGAATTTAGTGTTAAATTCATACTTACATACATGTAAGTATGTAGGTGTAAGAGATGCTTTTTTCTTATATTTATTTTTTTTTTTTTGTTATAATCGTATTTGTTAGAAAATTAATAATTGTGTCATTTTGTGGGTTAATAAGGCAACATTAACAACATGTTATTTGAGGGTGTTTATAAAATTCAAACAAACACACGCAATTATTCTCGTATGTTCGTAAATACCCAAACACATATAAATACTTTATAAGTCTTTGTAATATGTTATTATACTTTTTATATATATGTGTATGTATGTATGCTTTAACATAATATACTCCCTACTTAATTATGTTTAAATTTATTGACTTTATTTATTGTGACAGTTTGCTGTCATAATTTGTTATTATTATTTTTTTTGTATCATATAACCACAAAATTGTTTTAAATTCTTTGTAAAAAGGAAATATTTAATAGAAAAATATTTAATATATAAGGGAAAATTTTTAAGGGCAAAAAATGTTTTTTTATATATAGAAATTTTTCGAAAACCGTTAGTTGTTAATAATTTACTAAAATTTAATTTTATGGATAAAACATTTTTAACATATAAATATTTATATGAATTTTATCATATAAAATAGTTTAATTTGTTTTTAAAGTTGAAAATTATGCAAAATATGTGAGGTGACACATTTAATTTAATGTTGGGTTCATGCTCAGCTAAGGGTTACTAGGTTGCATCAATAAGATATGAATAGGAATAGGAAAACAAGAATGATG
Organism: Eustalomyia histrio; assembly: GCA_949748255.1. Lineage (NCBI taxonomy): Eukaryota > Metazoa > Arthropoda > Insecta > Diptera > Anthomyiidae > Eustalomyia > Eustalomyia histrio. Next base: position 70,605,032 of record OX456525.1, read on the forward strand.
TCAATTGTTATTTGTAAGATCAGTATACAAGTCTTAAATGTTGTATTGATACATTGCACCATTTAGATGGTTTTAAAGATGTGAAATGCTTATCTGCAATCAGATCTTTGTTTTTAAATTAATTTTATGCTATATTGTAAGACAAAAATTAAATAAAGTCTAACCATTTTCAAACCTAAATAATGTAGTGCGATATTAAGTTATAAATGCCTATCGAAATGGTTTTATTTTCTTTTAAAAATTCGTAAACATTTTGGTGCCGAAAATAGTTACAAGATAAGTCATGGCAGCCTTAGTATATTAATTAAAACTACCCCAACATATATATTTTATTTCTTCAGATATCAATAATATCTAAGCAATATATTTGTCATTGACAACTTTCTATGACAAATATAATAAAATTTTAATTTACCACTTTATTTATGCGATACAGTACAATAATAGTTGGAGATGAATCAAGAAATATATTAATCAAATACTTTCGATTTTTTCTATAAAACACACTAGAAGTTACGACGATGTTCGCTTTTTGAAAATTATGAAATTGCCACTAAACGTTATTACATTTTACCGAAATTGATTTTGCTTACTACAAAGTGTGAGGACGCAGAAAAAAACATCGCTGCATCTCAATAATATATAAAGGTTGTCCCAAGAAAAACGCAATTTTTTAATCTGGCAACATTCGAAGTGTCATTGTTTGACATTTGAACAATTGTTATTGTTTGCTAGTAGAAGGTACGAGGTTAGTAAAAATGGAGCGCTACACGAATGAACAACGCATTCTCATTGTGAAATTGTTTTACCAAAATGGTGAAAGTTTTGCGGCTACAGTTCGCAAATTGCGATCAATTTGGGGTCACAATAATGCTCCAAAAGAGTCAACTGTAAAGAGATTAATGCGCCATTGACCAGGTCGATCGACCGAAAATGTCGCAGCTGTACGTGATGATGTCGCTCAAACTCCATCCACCTCAATTCGACACCGAGCTCAGCAAATTGGTGTCTCCAAATCCACTGCAGCGAATTTTTACGAAAGATTTGCATCTTCATGCATACAAAGTTCAATTGACTCAGGAACTGAAGCCAGCTGACCATGGACAGCGAAGGGAGTTCGTTAATTGGGTATTGGAGAGACAACATGAAAATGCTGATTTTGCCGATAAAATCATCTTCAGTGACGAGGCCCATTTTCATCTTGATGGCAGAATTGTCGCATTTGGGGTGAGGAAAGTCCTCAAGTGATTCACGAGAAGCAAATGTATCCTCAACGTGTCACTGTGTGGTGTGGTTTTTGGGCTGGAGGAATAATTGGACCTTTTTTTATGAAAATGAGGCAGGTCAAGCGCAAACAGTCAATGGTGTTCGGTATTGTGAAATGATAACCAGTTTTTTCTTGCCTAGAATTGAAGAAATGAATGTGGAGGGCATGTGGTTCCAACAAGACGGCGCCACATGTCATACAGCCAGATAAACAATTCAATTGCTGCATCAGTCATTTCCTGGTCGTGTTATTTCGCGTTTTGGAGATCAGAATTGGCCGCCTAGATCGTGCGATATAACACCATTAGATTTTTTTCTTTGAGGTTGAAGTCGATGGTTTACGCGAATAAGCCGACGACGACTCAAGCCTTTAAAGAGGAAATTGGACGCTGCATTAATGAAATACCGCAGCATTCATGCAAAACGGTCATTGAAAATTTCATTAAAAGATCGCGTGCATGCCAGCAAAGCCGCGGCGACCATCTGCACGATATATTGTTCCATACATAACCTCATTCTGTCTACTTTACGATATAATAAAGTTTCACGATTTTTTTTAAATATCTGTGTTTTATTTAACATTTAAAAATTGCATTCTTCTTGGGACACCCTTTATAAAGGGTGGTTATATTTTAAGGGCCGATATTGATTTTGAATAAACCACAAATTATTTAGGAAATTATTGTAATTTATTTTTATTATGATAATATGTTATGATTCAATAATGAATGGAACAATATATCGGCGAAATTGACGCCGCGACTCCGATGGTCCAAATTTTCGATGACGCTCATCCTTTAGCTCTTGAATTGTTGCTGGCTTTTCTTTCAAATAACCCCAAAGAAAGAAGTCCAACGGTGTCAAATCACATGATCTTGGCGGCCAATTGACATCGCCACCACGTGAATTAACACGGCAAATGAATTTGTCCCGCAAAAGAGCCATTGTTTTATTAGCTGTGTGGAAAGTGGCACCGTCCTGTAGAAACCACATATCGTCCAGAGTCATATCCTCAATTCCTGGCCACAATAAGTTCGTTATTATCTCGCGATAGAAAACACCATTCACGGTAAATGCTTGGCCGATCTCATGACACACTATCGCGAACAACAGCAATGTTTTCCGCAGAACGAACTGGGCGAGCATGCACAAGTGTTTTCACAGACCCGGTTTGTTGAAACTTGTCCACACGAAGTGTACAAAATGCATTTTGATTTGAACGCTCGCTTTCATAATAAGCCTGAATAACTTTAACGCGTTGCTCGATTGTGTATCTTTCCATGGTTTAAATTGGGAAATGTCAAATGAAATGCAGAAAAAAACTTGACGTTTAAGTGTGGTTCACATTTAACATCGGCCCTTAAAGTTTTTTATTATATTTACTGCATTCTGGTTTGGTTGTAACAAACAAGTTTTTGGTGTCTAAATAGGTTCGAACCATCAATATAGTCGGTACCATCATTATTATAGTTAATATTTAATTATTTAATGATTGGCACTTTCTTTTTTATAACATGATTAATTGTAACCATAATGTAACAAAAATTCTGAGTATGTAAAAAATATGATATTTATTGGAACAATTAAATGCAATGAATAATAGAACAAAGCTTTGATATTGAAAGTCATAATACTGTCTTGTTTTCATAAAAAAATATATCAGTTAATTCACACATTTAAATATGATTATATTTGATCATTTGCACCTCAGGGGTTTTATTTTCGAAAATGTGTTATACACATTATTTTTTTTTATAATTTTAAATTCTTTTCAATAAAAACAATAAAACCTTTTATGAAAAAAATATGTGTATTAATTAGTTTCTTATAAATAAAGACTTTCTTGTGGAAAAAGTACTCAGAATGTAGATTTTTATAAGAAAACGTCTGTACAACCGAAGGGTTATGGTTTCTTATACAAAATACAAGATTTTTAGAAATTTTTTTGATAGAAACGTTTTTAAATTCTGTGGACTTTTCCTTAAAGTAAAGTTCTCAGATTCTGTAAACTTTTTCTAAAAAACTAAGATTCTAAAAAATTTATAGGTTCTGATGACTTTTCATCATGAAAAAAATTTAAACTCCAAAAACTTTTTCTAGTAGAAGTAATTTTAGTTTCTAAGGACTTTTTCTACAGGAAAATTTTGAGACTTTAAAAACAATTTAAAAAAATTTTGAAAATATCCTTAAAATATAAGAGTTTTTCTATTACAAAAAATTCATATAATCTAACTGTAGGGACCATATTTTGGTAAAAATATGGTTATTATATTATTATAATATGATAACTATGTTATAGTAAGACTATGGTTGGCACAATCATTACCACACAAAACTATTACGCTCTTTAAATATAATTGCCCCAACATGTTTTTTCGTGTTTAATTAATGTTTAAGTCAGAGGGTTGTTGGTAAAACGTGGTCTGACTGTGTCCTGTGAGTCTTACAGAAGAAATATAGAGACTCTTAACTTTCTTTGTTGTTATCGATAATGTGTGCCAGAGCGTAAATAATTTTTCTCGATTTTTGTATAATATTTTTTCTGTTTTAAAAAGTAGATATTTGCAGACTTACAAAATTTCGACTTTACACACTTCTCGCTTGAAAATCGCTCGCTGAACAAAGAAAGATTAAATCCAGATAAAATAGATAAATATATTTTCTGACGATATCAATTAATTGATTTAATAAATAAATATTATTTAGCCAAAAACAACCTAATATTTGGAAACTGAAAGTTGAAAATCGAATAACAAAAATACGTAATTAGGAATTTTTTATAAACATAACATAAAGTCCCAACTACTGTGGGCTTTAGTGAATTAAGCTTTGTTTTGGTATAAAATACAATTTTATAAATACAAATATTTAATATTAAAAAATTTTGCATTTTCCTTTCATTCTGATACCTAAGTGCGTTTTTAAGGCTCTAAAAGAGTATTTTTACTAAAATTATTTACATATATCATATTAAAAATTTAATTCAAACAATTTAACATATCAAAGTTAAATGTTTAACAAGTATCATACTTTGTGAAATATTTATTTAATCATTTTGAAAATTGAACGTCTTTTCCATTGACTTCTCAAAAAAATTTCTTTCGACATAGTCAGAATAACTTATGACGGGTTCATCTAGTACCTAAACGAAGGAAAAATTAAATTATATTTTTTGGCGGAATTGTGAACAATAAATTAGATTTTTGGAGAAATCTTCACAACGTATTGCCTCAGAAAACAAGTTGTTAAAAAAATCATTGTTCAAGCACTAGATAGTGTTATTTTGAAAAAGTGTGTAAAATTAAAAAGAAATACATTTTAAGTTTTTGAGATATCATGTAGATTGACTTTAAACATAGAGTTTCGAGAAAAACTTACAATTAACACAGTTTGTAAGATATTTTATTTAAAACCTAGTCTACCTACTTTTCATTTCAATCAAATGGTTTTTTGTTATTTATTTTTAAATTTTGTTTAAACAATTGACACATCAGTAAAAACAAATGATTAATCAGTTAAAAGTAAATGTTAAAATTTGACCTACCAATTCCTTAAAATTAAATGATTATTAATTTATTTAAAATTGTGTCAGATTTTGAATTTTTGTTTGTTTTTTATTTTACAAAATGTGCAAGTCTTCATTCAGTCTATAATGGCATGGTGTATAAATGAAGCAGAGCCGCGAATAACGTTGTAAGCGACAAAGTTTAAATTGTTGAAAAATCGAAAAAAAACGTTTTAGAACTTATAGGTGTATCCCACTGATTGAATTCTTTAGATTGCATTTTGATAACGAAATCTTGCACAATTTTGCCTAGTTTCATTTTTAAGTTATAAAAGAGAGTTATTCTAACGGTAATCTGGAAAAAACCAGGTTTTGTAAAAATTTTCGTTTAAACCGTTATTTGCGGCTCCGCTTTAAATGATCTTATGTCTATGTGTAATGAAATTATTGCAATTTAAATTGAACTAATTTTGTATATAAAGGGGAGACTTTTCTTGTTTTTGCTCATTGACGTAAGAGTATCAAAAAATCTTGTCTTGACGAACGTCAATGTGTGGTAACTAAAGGTTCAAAAGGTATGCTACCATATTATATGTGTTGTAGTGTCCTATTAAAACAGTGTTGTTAATGCTTTTATCTCACTTAAAAAACGATTTTCTGTTGGAGTTTCTTCCTTTCTTTTAAAGTAAAAATGTAACAACTGTATTTTACGAAAATACACACAAAACGCCTTGCATATATGTACCTTGTGAACAACCAATCACCCTTATTCTAGTTGTCGTCATCGACACAAGACAATGTTGTCTTGGGATTTTTTTTGAAATTGGTATTCCCGTTGTCGTTATCGACAAGTATTTGGTATTCTGTAAGAAAATGTGACGACGATATTGTCTTAGGAACGACTTGAGGAAAAGTAATGACTGAAAAAAAAACGGAAAAAATGGGAAGAAATATCAAATTTATTAAATGCACTTGGCCCACCGAGAATAATGTGAGATGGATGGCAGAAGGTAAAGAAAGCATGATCATATAAAGTGCATTATAAAAATATAAAAAAATTTATTATAGGTTTGGCGATACTTAAAATTTAAAGTTAAAAAGAAAATGGTAGCCAATAAAGCCGAGTGTAATGCTGCAGGTGGCGGAAGATTCAAGCAATTTATATTGAGCCCGCTGGAGGAAGCTGTGGAAAATCTTCTACAGTTTCAGAAACAGCTGAACCCTAAGTTAAAGTCGTTTCCAACACTGAGCTGGTACGACCCCTGGGCTAAAAATCTTAATGTAGCTGCCAACTTTATTGTTTTGGAAATAAATGTGGACTTGATTCCGGTTTTCAAATTTGGTGCTATTGTTTCCAGCACAGCTTTGAAGGCTGTTTTATTCAGCCGAAAGTAACTTTCAAACCGTTTAAAAAATTTAGAAGATTAACATTCTTTAAAGTAACAGACTTTGATTTTGCTACTCACTTGTTATCCGGCAGATTAAAGATATTGGATTTCTGTATGAGAAGTCTTCTTTCCAATACTAGATTTTCTTTATCTTGTTCATCACTGGTATCAGAATTTAAATTACACATAAAAAACATTTTTTGGCAAAAATAATAAATAAAATAAATCTGCCGACTCAATTTTTAGAGATGTGTTTTTGTTTAAATCGATAAACTGTCAACTTCGTTACAACATTGTTTTAGAATACCAATTTGGTGTCGAAGTGATGTCGACGACGAAGCAAAGTGACGTTGACTCAAAAACGACGACGACATTGATAACGACAACAAGAATAAGGGTGAATATGTTGTTTTTAGTCACGGAGTTACAAACTCCCACCCAGCCCTTATTTAACTCGGTTTCATCTAACGATTTACAAATTTCCAGCATTAAGTCCAAAAACCCTACAGTTTTATAAGAAGCTATTTTTTTTTCAACGCAGTGTTAAGAATCAAATGCATTAGAGTACTAAGAAAATGTATATAAAACCAATTTAATCAAAATATTTTAGTGGTAACTTCATTTACTGCTGACATATTTTAAACTATTTCATAGTGGTAATATTTTAAGGAAAATTTTCCATTTTTGCTATTTACCAATTTACCAAAAAATACACCAAAAAAAGCTTTCAAAACCTTTTTTTTTATTTCTGAGATTGACAGCATATTATTTTCCGTGTTGGTTTTTATAGAATTTTACTGACAGACTGTCTAAATGACTTTGTAACTTTGTAGATTAATGAACTCTATGTCTTTAACATATATTTTTGTTTGTTGCAACAACCATCAACGAAAATCTAACTAACATTAAATTGAATACAACCAAACAAAAAAAAAAAAAACCTCAAAAATATAAAAAACCAAACAACAAAAGTAACCACAACTAATGGAAAATACACATAAATGATGTAAGCTGTATTACCCAATAACAACAACTACATTTAAAAGGGGGAAACAACAATAACAAAAATAGAGAAAATAGAAGCACTTTCAGATAATAAAAAAAATCAATCACTTAGTTTAGTATAATGCACTCACATCTAGGAAGCATTAAACAAAAATTTAATTGTTAAATTAATATAAGAAGAAATAATATTATATACATATGTACACTTTATATATATATAAGTACTCACACAGGTTGAAGTTATAATTTTTTTTAAATTTAAAAAAATTGAAGCGCTTATTTCATCTCTTCCAAATTTCTATCTGATCATTAAGCCGTTAAAAAAATTCAAGGCATTACAAATCTATCATATTGCGAACGATATATTCAGTTAACCCATTACACGCACTATTCTGTTTACGTAACAGTGTGAAGCCGAGTTTAAGACTCATTAAATTCAAAAATTCATATCAGTTTAGTTTTTGTTGCATTGTTTAATTGTTATTTATTAACCGCCTTCTCATAATTATGTTATAAGTTTCGCTCTGTACAGAAACTGTCTTAAAACTGTACTACAAAAGTTTTATAATTTTAATTTTTTTATAAAATTTCAGGACTCTTTCTTTTTCAGATCGACGAATTTATTAATAGATTCAAATCAAGTCTTGAGCCACCCACATTTGGGCATAAAGTCACATTAATTTTTACACAACATAAAAGTTAAATTGTCACTGTAGAATATATTTTTAATGATTTATTTCTCGTTGCGTTTATTACACATCACATCCAATAAAATTGCAAAATGTTTTATATATAAATATGTATTTTTATGGAAAATAATTAAAGCTAAATTGGTGGTTGTCATATGTGTGGTGCAATTTTTGTTAAAAAAATGTTTTAGTTGTATAGTTTTTATTGCTTAACTTTTTGGTTTATTAAATTATGAGATATTAATAAAAATAAAAAACTTTTAAAATAAAATATAACATAGATTAAAAAAAAAGAAATTATAAATTTGAAATTGTGTATGAAAATGAAAAATAATAATAATCATATGTATTTAATATGTCAATATGAATTAACATATATAATTATATAGTACATTAATTTTTTAAATTTTACAATACATTGTGCCATATTTAACTACATTTAGTTATATTAAATTGGATATGATTTATCGGATAAGATATGGTATATATTATATCATAAAAAATTATATATAAAAAATATATAACACAATTATCTGTCTTATATAGAAACATATACACTTAAAAAAGTTTGTAAGTTAAAATAACTGAAAATATCATTTAAAAAAAATGATATTTCATTTAAAAACCGGTCTACTTAATTTTTATTTAAATTAAATGCCATTTGTTATTTATTTTTAAATGTTGATTAATCAACTGACACATCCGTAAGAAACAAATGATATAATCAGTTAAAATAAATGTCAAAGTTTTACCTACCAATTATTAAAAAATAAATGTTTTTTTCATTTATTTGAAATTATTTCCGTTTTTGTATTTTTTGTTTTTTTTTTTTCTAATATACTCGTACAATACAAAATGTATGTATGCATATGAAGCTATAAACACTTTTTGTGTGAATGTATTTGTGTATGTATGTGTGTTTATGAAGTTCTTGTAATTTGTATTGAAAAATTTTGTATGTATACAACCAATTTAAATAAAAAACAAATTGAATTTTTTTGAATATTTTTATTTGAAACAGACAGCAAACAAAATTTAAATTTGTAATAACTGTTACGGACACAAATAAACCACAAGTTTCCGTTTTGTGGGTAAATTTTTATTAAATTTCAAACAAATGAAAAAATAAATAAAACTGAAAAAAATGGTAAATGATAGTAAATTATTTCGAATAAATGTATAAAAAAGTTAATATTCATATTTCTTTGAAAAATAAATGTATGTTTCTTTATTTTTAAATGGAACGGAAAACTTTTTTATTAAACTACAAACAGTTAACTACATAATATTCTGAGTGTATAATTATATTATTAAATTTTTTCAATATGGTATGAGATATAATTGTATATGATTCAATATATGGTATAATATAAGAAATATAATTATATATGATACAATATTTGCAAAATAATTTGAGATATTTTTATATATAGTTGCATATCTAAAGTATTTTTGATATGACGTAAGATATAATTCGACATAATTATATGTGGTTTTCTGCCAATGGTTTCGAGTCCCAGCAAGGGAGAAAAATATTTTCCAGTGTTTGATTATACACTTAAAAAAGTTTGTAAGTTAAAATAACTGAAAATATCTTTTAAAAGAAATGATATTTAATTTAAAAACCGGTCTACTTAATTTTCATTTATTTGTTATGTTATTTGTTTTTAACTGTTGATTAATCAACTGACACATCCGTAAGAAACAAATGATATTATCAGTTAAAACAAATGTCAAAATTTTACCTACCAACCCTTTAAAAATAAATGTTTTTTTCATTTATTTGAATTTGTTTCCGTTTTTGTATTTTTTTTAATATACTCGTACAATACAAAATGTATGTATGCATATGAAGCTAAAAACACTTTTTGTGTTTCTGATTGTATGTGTGTTTATGAAGTTCTTGTAAATTGTATTGAAAAATTTTGTATATATACAACCAATTTAAATAAAAAAAACAAATTGAAATTTTTTGAATATTTTTCTTGAAACAGACAGCAAACAAAATTTAAATTTGTAATAACTGTTACGGACACAAATAAACCACAAGTTTCTATTTTGTGGGTAATTTTTATTAAATTTCAAACAAATGAAAAAAATAAATAAAACTGAAAAAAATGGTAAATGATAGTAAATTATTTCGAATAAATGTATAAAAAAGTTAATAAAGATATTTCTTTGAAAAATAAATGTATCTTCCTTTATTTTTAAATGGAACGGAAAACTTTTTTATTAAACTACAAACAGTTAACTTCATAATATTCTGAGTGTATTAATATTTTTTTTACAAAATTTTCAAATTTGAATTCTTTTCGGGACAACCCCTCAAAGTTTTTTGACATAAGATATAATTAGTTTATAAAAATCTAGGTACTTATAAAATAATATCTGATCTTTGTTTTCAAAGAGTGGTGAAAATTAATATGTTTTTTTGTAATTAATGTGTTTTTTTATTTAATTTTTTTTATCAGTCCGCGAGTTATTATTACACTCACAATGTATTTTCCGTTACCGACTGTAGTTTATTTAAAAAGTAATAGAAGAGTTTGTTTTTAAAATGAATAATCAATTGACATTCATAGAAATATATTATTTGTACCGCAACCACATTCGGCTAAATAGGACAGCCCAAAATTTATTTTTGCTATCATGACTAAGTACCATTTCCCTGATGATTTTTAACATAATACTAAAATTACTTTCAATAAAATTACTTCAATTTGACAGTTGATTCGTATTGAAAATATAGGACACTAGACAAAATCACGCCATTTATCGTCTTAAAATATATTATCCAATCTATAAAATTATAAATTTCAATGCTGAGGCTTAAATATTTTAATTATTATTTTAATTATTAATATACTTTCAATTGGAATAAAATTTTATTCAATTTCTTAAGTCTGTGATTTGTTTCAATTAAAAGCTTTGCACCTCTAAAAAATTACGCTTTATTTTTCATGGCTGAATTACGCTTATATACAAAATAATACTGATCTAGAAGTATATGTAGCTACTTTAAAATATTGTTTACACGATAAAATGGTCGGTACTGCGTATACAAAACCCATGTATATATATAATATTTTTCCACACTAATTGTTACTATTTTTTCTCATTTAATTGGCTTTGCTAAACTAGAAATCGTATCAGAAAATAAACTTTATTTATTTTTTAAAAAGAAGCCATTTTAGAGAAGATATACGTATATGTATCAGAAAAATCTACAAGTAAATTCTAAAGCTATGGCGTATGAGTGATGCTTTTTAGTACTGAAACGCAACACTCATACGACTAGTTGACATTAATTTTGTAAAAACTTACGATTTGTCGTATAATACGTACACTTAAAAAAGTTTGTAAGTTAAAATAACTGAAAATATCATTTAAAGAAATGATATTTCATTTAAAAACCGGTCAACTTAATTTTCATTTAAATTAAATGCCATTTGTTATTTATTTTTAAATGTTGATTAATCAACTGACACATCCGTAAGAAACAAATGATATAATCAGTTAAAATAAATGTCAAAATTTTACCCACCAATCCTTAAAAAATAAATGTTTTTTTCATTTATTTGAATTTATTTCGGTTTTTGTATTTTTTTTTTAATATACTCGTACAATACAAAATGTATGTATGCATATGAAGCTATAAACACTTTTTGTGTAAATGTGTTGGTGTATGTATGTGTGTTTATGAAGTTCTTGTAATTTGTTTAGAAAAATTTAGTATATATACAACCAATTTAGATAAAAAAACAAATTGAAATTTTTTGAATATTTTTTTTTAAAACAGACAGCAAACAAAATTCAAATTTGTAATAACTGTTACGGACACAAATAAACCACAAGTTTCCGTTTTGTGGGTAATTTTTTTATTAAATTTCAAACAAATGAAAAAAAAAAAGTGAAACTGAAAAAAATCGGTAAATGATAGTAAATTATTTCGAATAAATGTATAAAAAAGTTAATAAAGATATTTCTTTGAAAAATAAATGTATCTTCCTTTATTTTTAAATGGAACGGAAAACTTTTTTTATTAAACTACAAACAGTTAACTTCATAATATTCTGAGTGTATTAATATTTTTTTACAAAATTTTCAAATTTGAATTCTTTTCGGGACAACCCCTCAAAGTTTTTTGACATAAGATATAATTAGTTTATAACGATCTAGGTACACATAAAATTATATCTGATCTTTGTTTTCAAAGAGTGGTGAAAATTAATATGTTTTTTTGTAATTAATGTGTATTTTTATTTAATTTTTTTTTATTTTTGCTATCACCAATCTATAAAATTATAAATTTCAATGCTGAGGCTTAAATATTTTAATTATTATTAGCCATTAAATATACTTTCAATTGGAAGAAAATTTTTTTTCAATTTCTTAAGTCTGTGATTTATTTCAATTAAAAGCTTTGTACCTCTAAAAAAAACACGGTTTATTTTTCATGGCTGAATTACGCTTATATACAAAAAAATACTGATCTAGAAGTATAAGTGGCTACTTTAAAATATTGATTACTCGATAAAATGGTTGGTATTGCGTATACAAAACCCATGTATATATATAATATTTTTCCACACTAATTGTTAATATATTTTTTCATTTAGTTGACTTTGCTAAACTAGAAATCGTATAAGAAAATAACCTTTATTTATTTTTGAAAAAGAAGCCATTTTAAAGAAGATATACTATATGTATCAGAAAAATCCACAAGTAAATTCTAAAGCTATGGCGTATGAGTGATGATTTTTAGTACAGGAACGCAACACTCATACGCCTAGTTGACATTAATTTTGTAAAAACTTCTTACGATTTGTCATATATTACGTATATATGTAAGTATAAATTAGTGTTTCCAATTATTCGGCGTTGCTGGTTAACCGGTTAGGACATTATTCGAAAAATTACAAAAATCAATTAATCGGTTAATCGGGTCTATTAATCGGAAAAATTTGCAATTAATATATATAAATTAATTTCTTTCAAATATAACAACACATAGGACTGCTTTCTGTGAAATATCAACTAAATTATACTGCATTGCTTTATAAAATGTTTGTTCAGGGTAATTCAAAGCATCCATTTTAATGAAGCTTGCCTTAGAATCTTGGATGTTTTCAGGACAATTTTTTAAATAAACAAGAGCTACCTCGGCTTAGGATTTTTAAATAAAACTTTTTTATACAATAAAAAAAATATAATTTCATTAATTTTAATTCTAAATTGTTTTGATTTCTTTTTTAACAGTTTTTTTTATTTCCAAATACACAGAAAAAAAGTATCACAAAATTTTAATTAATAAGAAATATTTGTTAAAATTCTTATTCAAATTTTTGTTTGAAATGTTTGTAAATTGTTACAAAAATTCTTTGAAAATAAAGAAAGAAGTTACAAAACAATATCAACATTTTTTTGTAATTACAAATTCCATTGTTGGTGATTTTTTAAATAATATTTTCAGTTAAACCTAAAATTTTATATTTTCTATCTCTAAAAATAGAAATTCAAATAATTCCTTTTTGTTTTTTTTTATGAAAATAGTATTTTTAAATACAAATTTATTTCAATAAAAATAAAAAATGTGGTATAATAAAGTCAGCCACACACTCCTATGTGCTTAACTCAATACAATTTTAACAGACCGAGTTCAAATCCTGACGAAGGCATTGTTTGCTAAAATTTTAATATCTTTTAATATAAAATTTTTATATAAGTTTAAAACATTTAATGAAGGTAAACAAATTTTATAATTTGTGGGGATTGTAGCGTAATAGTTAGCGTTTAGCACTGTTACACAGAAGTACACACAGAAAAAAAGTTAGTAGAAAAATTTGTAAACGGTTTTCAATCCCACTTTATTATTTTTGTGTTGATTTTTAGTAAAAAAATTTTTATTTAGCAAATCTTTTTGCAATTTACATTTTACAAATTACAGAATTTTTACAGAATATCTACAAATTTTCGTTGCTAATTTCAGAAATCATTTTACAAATTTTTGAAAACCGATTTGCTAAAATTAGCAAAAAAAATTACTAATTTTAAAAAAGTCGATATTGAAGGAAATATTATTTCTAATAATTGAAACTTATACATACAAACTTAAATTGCCCTAAAATGTTACATAGGATGTCTTAAAAGAGAACATCCACTTAAAATAGCACTAAAAAGGGTTTTTTAGTTCTAAAAATCAGCCCTAAAAACAATTAAATTTAACCTTAAAAGTAAAAAAAAAAATTGACTAAAATATTTTTCAAAACAGAAATTACCAAATTAAAACAAAATGATAAATTCGTTTATGTTTTAACAATTTTTAAGATTTTTAAGCCTTTGATTTTTTTTTCATTTTGTATAAACATCTTTTAACAAAATATAATCAAAATTTTTGATGCTCGATAAAAAAAATTAATCTAAAACTTTGTACTAATATTAATAGTATTTAGTAATTTTTTTGCTGATTTTAGCAAACAGATTTTAAATTCCACTTTACAAAAAGTCTACTAAAATTTAGTAGCGGCTACTAATTTTTCTACTAATTTCATTGTACTACACGTCAGCAGACATGTGTTGCTAAGATTAGCCAAAAATACCGCTGGTCTCAAATTAGCAGAATTTCCCGTAATAACAGCAAAATTTTCAGTTGCCATTACAGACTTTTTTTGGTGAGTGTATGCGGATTTGAACCCTAGCAACGGTATCATTAATTTAGAAAAAAAAATGTGTATAAGTTTTTCTATATCTCATACATATCACAGCAGCCTCTACGGCTGTTTCCATAGCACCTCACAAAAATAGTGCCGAAATAGAAGCAATGTTATCATCACTACTGTATTAAAGCCATCACTTCTTTCTAATGATTTCACCGATGAATTTAACATTTTCTATTTACTACTTTTATTGCAATGCAATGTTAATTTGCAATTGTTGTATTTAAGCTGTGATAGAAAGTTAATTTATCTGAATACATTAAAATAAGTTTTTAAGTTATTATTATTTCAGAGTTTCATAAATTACACATATAAGATTAATTTAAATTTTGCTATAATTTAAATATGTAATTAAGCAGACAGAATAAATGGATCAATATTTTAAATTATCAGGCTAAAATGGTGTAAACTCAGTTGGTAGATTTTTGATTTTTTTCTCGTCGTACTTGTTCTAGAAAAATTTTAGACATAAAAATATATATTAATTAAAAACAAAAACTATTACAATTGTGTATGCAAATTGTTTAAAAAGCTAAAAACAAAATTTTTCAATGATTTTAGAAAAGAAAACATATTTCTGCGATATATTTTTTTTTTTAAATCCTCACATGGAAATGTTCATTTGTTTAGTGTATATTTATTGTAGAATGTATTTTTATAAAATAACTTTACTATTAAACAAAAGCAATTGTAAAAAAAAAAATTTAAGACAACAAAGAATTTTTGGGTTAACTAATTTTTAACTCAGTGTGAAACCCATCGCAAAGAAAATTTTAGTCAAAAGTATTGAAACTGTTTTCTCGTTAATATCTGTGATGTTCAATAGTTTGAAGATTATTTAAGTATCCCTTTAAGATATATAAAATAGGCAATAATATGTGCTTTAGAAGTTAGAAAAAGAGTGATTTTAAAGTGGTATGCAACAACTTTTTTAAGATCTAACATCTCATAAAATTACAGTGTTGCCATATTTGAAGCCCTTTACCTTTTGCCACATATGTAACACCTCAACTCTAGTTACTTTCCAAATAAACACATAATTAATAGAAACAAATTCCTGAGGTTCTCTTCTTTTACAAAAAGGAACATATAAAAAACTTAACACATTAAATAAACAGTCCAGCATGAAATTTTTGGGAGTAATATAAATAATGCTACCAAAAATATATATATACTACTCTACGAAAAAGTCTATTAGCAACGCTTTTATAAGAAATATTAATCCTCGTAATCGATACCTACTGCTCCACTCAAAATTTTATTGCAGGTCTTCTGAAAAACAAAACGGCGTTTAAAAAGCAACTACATTAAAAGAAGTGGTCAGTTGTCAGAAACAGATTTTTACCACGTGTCGCGAAGACAACTCGTTTCAAGCTTGAGATGAATACATAGTAGATTAAACAAAATTAAAATGTTGCTAAAAATACATACAAAAAACTTAGTTTCAGATATATTATGTTTATTATTTTTAAATACAATGTGCCCACATATTTTTAAACATTGTCTCTGTTTTGGCCCAATTTATATTTGATATCACATTACCTACTTTTAATAGAGTAGATTTAATCAAAAAAATTTTAGAGTGTAAAACATATGTGCCAAGTTATACGCAAATTGAAAAGATAATTAAGTTGATTACTGTCAACATTAAGTTTGAAATGAACTATGACAACATTTTTCCGATGAAAGGTAAATTTTCTTCAGTTTTTAAATTGAATTTCCAAAGAACATGATAGTATTTCACTTTAACTTTACACATTTGGGCAGTTGTTAGTTTTATATAGAGAAACAGAGAAGAAAAATGAGAAAAAAAAGCATCACTTGATATTTGTAATTACATTAAAATTTCATCCGGAAAAATCATTTAACTTCCTGAACTAGTTTTACGAAACAGATAAATGCACACACACAAAAAAAAAAGGTTCGTAAGCCTACATTCTCTGCACTAATGAAACAAATCAGGATGATGAAATAGAACCTAGGGATTGAAATCTCATATTTTACGCATCACAAGACTTTCTGGATTTTTTTTTTTTTTGTTTGCACATACCTCCACACATATATTTTTATTTTTTTTTTTTCACTAGTGAAATGAAAATCAAACAATGCTTACATTACACAAATAAGAAAACTACACTTGTGCTGACAGACAGACATTTTATTTCCAGTTACAATGTTGTATGTTATTGTTATTTTGTTGTTTAAATATGTTGACATAGTTTTAAATCAAAAACAATCTAATGCTTACAGGTAAAATGCAGGGAACTCACTAGCGCGCTAGATACTTTTTGTCTTATTTTTCTTTTTGTCAAGTGAAGTGAAAAAACAGGAAATCATTTCAAACTCGAAGACGAAGTAGCATCATAGTTTGTTTAGTTTATTAAGAACGGCTGCTATATGTGGGAAATTCTATGCGCATTTCGAGTTTTATTTACAAAAATATAGTTCTATTGTTAATTTTTCCTACTTATAACCCCTTGTGGTTTTCCCCCTCCTACACAAAACCCATACACTAATACTTATTAAATATCCTGTGAGTATAAAAAAAAAAACTCGACATGTAATTTTTCATAAGAAATTTGTTAGAGTTGCTCCATAACGAACTACTAGTTTAGTTTTTATATACTTGCTAGTTGATGTTAATTTTAAAAGTAGACACATTAATCATGTTGCAAATTTAATTTTTTTTTTGTATACAATTTCTAAAACTGCAACTTGCACTCATAGTATATATATTTTTCTTTATTTTCCCGCCCCCAGGCGGCCAGACAATCAAGCACACCATTATTTACAATTGGGAAATCATGAAGATAAAAACATATTTCCGTTGCCTTTTTTGTAGATAGTTAAAATTTTAAACCAAATAGTATACAAGATGTTTTAAAACAAGTTGCTACTAATTTTTAAACGAAGAAAAATAGCTGTAGGGGGACCATATTATATAATATTACAAATAGGAATTATTAGAAGCAAACATAAAAAAAATTGTATATGTGAGTTCTTAGGCATGTTCAAAACCATCATCCAGGCTGTTAATATAAATTTCAAGTCCTTAAAAACTTTGGTATCCTCTAACCAAATCTTTTTTCCACATGAATTACGCGTTAGCTTATGCAAAAATTTGAAGCACTTACATGATCGTGCGTGAGTGGTAAAAAATTCGTGTCATGATTTTTTTTCGATTTTTTATATGTAATATACTAAGACTGTTTTTCCTTTACGAATTAAGTAGAGTTTGCATTTCCGTTTTAGCCGCAGCCGAAACCTCAACCACAACCGTGAACGCATAAAATAGTCGTGTGGTTACGGTTACGTTTACGTTTATGGTTAAAATTAAATTCTTTAAAACTCTGACAACCGAATTTGTTGCCAATCGAATGGTTTAGTTGCAGCAACCGAATTCTATGGTTGTGAGGCAACCATAATACTGTTGTCACAGTCAAATTACTCATGTCTCAATTGGTTTTCAATTTTCACAACCGAACCATTCGATTGGCTATAAATTCGGCTGCCAGCACGAATCTGTTTTCTTTGTACACGTTTTGTAAAGAATTTAATATAAAAATTGTGTTAAAAATTAAAATATTTTCAATTTTTATGAAATATACAATTTTTATACCTTCTTACGCTGTTTTTCAGAGTGAGTTAGACAACCTCAATTTTTCTAAATTCGAAATCGTTATGCTTTAATTTTTTCTCACGCGATGTCTTCAAACTATCGTATGTAAATAGATTTAATTGAGAATTATGTTGTTAATTACTGGGATATTAGGCGCAAACAAATCACCGTCCCTTTAAACGGACACTGTGCACTAATGGGCTCAAATTTCCCAATTCGATCAGACTGCTATTTGTCTTAAATTTAAGCAGGTTTTTTTATAACTATATCATACAAGTACCCAGCAAAACTTGCATTAGTTCCACAGCTAGATCTTTTAAGCAAACAAAAGTTCTAACATGGCGTTGTCACTCATACATTTTATTTTAAATTGTCACACTCGGAACTTGTTCTGCAAAATAGTTTTAGGAAAAGGTACTAGTCAATGGAAGGGTTTTAAAACCTATTCTTGTTTCCGTGATTTTGGTATGAAATTCTCACTCTCGGAACTAGTACTCGTATCAAGAAGCATTAATCCCTAAGTTAGATCAAATTAAAAACTAATATTTTAATTATAGTGGTACAGTTTGAATAACTATTAGCTACAATTTTTTGCAAAATATATTTTATACTAAAAAAGATTAGTCTAAAATAATGTTTTTTAAATAAACTTAAAAAAAATCGTATGCATTGATTTGTTTGTTAATAGTATTTCGAGGAAAAATAGTCCAAAAAAATGGAAGCGGTAACCCTGGTCGAATCGTTCTTTTTTACGAAAATGGGAACGAAGCAGATATTAAGGAGTTAGTCAATTTATATTAAATTGTTCTTCCTTTATAGGAAAGATTTTTATAAAATGTTTTCGTTTTGTTAATTTAAGGTGAAGAAATATATACAAAAGGTTTTATGGGCTCTTTTGAAGCTTAGGGTGAGTGTGAACTGACTAAATAAGATCTAAACTAAATTCTGATTTCCAAATTTTAATGAAATCTTAAAATTTTTGCAAATATTTTTTTCAAAGAAATTGCAAAATGTTTTATCAATTTGTATTTAGTTTAGAATTTATTTAGCCACCTTGCACATGGCCTTAGTATCAGTATCAGATGTTCAAGTCATGTTAAACTTCAAACATGACTCCTTTTCATGTGTTCTAGAAATAGTAACACCAGTAGTTCCAGGGAATATGTAGATATTCCCTGAGAAAACTAATAATTTTAGAACGGTTTCTAAAAATTTCTCGGGGCATACTTTGACCTTTTTTAAGTTAAAATTTAAAATTTGTTAATTATTTTTATGAAAAACAATTGAGTTAAAAAAATATTGATAACGATTAACCGTTAACCAAGGTTAAGGAAAATTACGGTTAAATGCAAAGTATAGTATTCAATGCGGTAACACTTCATTCAAGTGGTTTAAGTGATAAAATGAAATGTTTTATGTTTAAATTTTTCAAAAATTTTGAATTTTCGAAGAGTGATAATTATGTGAGCAAAAATTTAAATTACTTACGTGATCGTGTGTGAGCATGAATCTAATTTTTGGTTCGTGATCGTACTTGAGCGTGGGTGAAAAAACGCCCACGTGCCCATCTCTAAATCATACTAGGTCCACCAACGAATATACCATGTGGGAAAGGGGCCTATCACAGGAGACGTCACGTGATAAGGACTGTCACATAATACGACACGTCAGGTGATAGGGACCGGTCACGGTCCCTATTCCTAGGCGGAGTCAATTGCCCTCTGTGACATATCACAGGACCGGTATAAATGAACATGATATAGAACTAACCTCAAAGAACATGACGCAAAAGAACACGCCACTTAATTTATTTAAAAGAACATGTCACTGAACTAACGCAAAATGACATGTCACAGAAATAATGAGAAAAATACCGTTAGAATAAAAAACAACGAAAAAATTACTCAATGAGAAAAGCAAATTATGCTGTTAATAATTTAATAATTCCAGGGATGGAAAAGTTGTTACGAGTGTACTTATTTCTTACGTTAATTAATTGTAATACTCCCCAAACTGAAACAAACTGGTCTTGAAAAATTTTCTAAAACATATGAAATAAAAACTATTGAAAAATACAAAAAGATTTAAACACAGCGCGATGTATGTAATTACAAAACTACATAATTGTCGAGCTATTTATTAAATTTTCTACAATATTATATGTATACATTTGTTTGTAAATGGTGTATCTTATATTATTGGAAAGTTTAATTATATAATGCTAATTTACATTTTTCAAAGTTATTTTTATTTTTTTTTTTTTAATCCTAAAAAAATTAAGAGATCCGATGCTAAAATTAAATTTTTTTAAGGAAACCAAGAAACATTATATATTTTAACTATTTAAAGTGCTTTTAAGAGATTCAATTATTTTCATAAATCGAAAATTTTTTAAAATGAGGGAAATTTTGGAGAAAAATGGTCGAAAAACCCTTGATAGGTAATTTCTACCTCTTGTGTTGCTTGATTTAAAAACATCCTCATCACAGAGTGTAGGAGGGTTAAACAATTCTATAAGATGAGTACATTGTATAGTGGTTTTACACAGTTTCTTGTTGATGTTTATTTTTCGGCGCGTCATTGCTTTTAACAACTTTGTAAGAGCTTGTTGTTAACATTTTCCCGTTTTATTTTTGTGTGTAGTAAGTATATAGTTTTTATTTCAATGTTTTTATGCACTTTGTTTTCCATTTTTTATTTTTATAAACACAACCACCACTAGACTGGGTACTACATTACAATATATACATTATTGTGAAATGTTGTTGGTTGTTGGTGAGTGATTTAATGTTTTTGTTTTAGTGTATTCATTCTGTTTTGCGGTCTGGTCATGTGTCTACTAAGTTTTTTTTTTTTGCGAATTGTGTTTTTTGTTTTGTGATTTTTAGTTTAACTTTTCATTTTAGACACAAAAATTAGAAGAAAAAAAATTGGAAATATAATGCTGCTGTGTGGTTTACAACCGTGTACACTCGTTTACTAACACAAATGTATACACCAACTAATACATGCACATATTTTTAAACAAAAACCGGTAAGCCAAGTGAAACTAAGTCAGTTATGCAACTGATTTAACACAACTTTACAGTACTTTCCACCTTCATTTACTCATTCACTCAATGAGGAAAAAAAAACAACAAAAACTACCGGATAAAAAAAATGTATTGTAGATGAAAAAAAAAAAAATAATAAAAATAAAACCTTATGCAACATTTTTGCATTTTATTATAAAGTTATTCTGTACGTTTGAAGTTATTTTTTTCATGGATTTGTTTGAAATATTTTTATATACATTACATAAAAAATTTTTGCAGAGAAAAAAACACTAGCTTACAGCCATTTTCCAACAGAATGTAATAATTTAATTTTTTAAATACGAAAAATTAACAAACAATATTTTTTTTATTTTTTGTCACAGACAGTTTTACTATTACGATTATAAGTGGGCCAAATAATAACCAATTATTTCATAGAAAATATTCATACAAAGACAAGCAAATAAAAGACAAAGCTTGTAAAAATTATTTATTGGATTTTATGCATATTGAAAAATAATTAAAAAAAAATAGTCTGTTTATTCCAACCATGAGATACAAGAGCAACAACTTAGTCATAATCCAGGAAGCGAAACTAACTCGAGGAAAGTTTGTGGTCAGATTTTATCTAAATTTCGAGGCATTATTTTAGTGGATATATTACATTCATATCCCAATATACAACAACATATTAAAGACTTTATGTGTTTTAATACTATTTAAATCGAAATAAAATAAACCCTTTCTTTCACGTCTACACCGAAAAAACAGCTACATTGTAAAAACAGAATTACTGAAATATAAAATATTTTATAATAAACAATGGAAACAAAAGTAAATAACTTTTATCGTTAAATATAGAGAGAAAAATTTTGTCAATTTCTAACTAAATTTCGGTTACTACAACTAAAATCAGTTATTATAACTAAATATTGGCTACCACAAAAAATTTAGTTAATACAACTAAATTTTAGTTGCAACACTCAAAACATTCAGCAGTCACATTTAAATTTGTTTGTGCTAGCAGAATTTATTTGTTGTCACACCAAAAATACACCTTTCAATGCGGCTGCCACTTTATTATTCGAAACGATCATTACAAAATAATTGTTTGCTCCCAAACCTGATTTTAATATATATTTTGTGGACAATTTTTTCAAATTTTGAACTTGTTTAGAGTATTATTAAAAAAAAAATAGTCAATGTTAAATACTTAAATAGTTAATATTATTATGATCTTCATCTCAGGAATTATTACATGGAGACCAAGTAATTCATTGTGACACCCGAAGTTATTGCAGGATGTGGTTTAAAAACTATTATTCTTTTTACGATTTTGAATTCTAAATAAAATTACCTTTTATTTGAGTTTTACGGAAATATAAAACGATAATTTACAGATCTCAAAAGGATCTAAAAAATTGACATTACTAAAATATTTGGACGCGTTAAAAATATATTTTACCGGACTCCTCAACGAATAAATAGAGATATCGAAATATTTACATCCATTGAGTACAGTGATGAGACCAACGGTTGACATTTTCTAATATTTTTCAACTTATAATTTTACGATATTTAGTAAGTCTATTGAACTAAATGCAGATTAGTCTCAAAAGTAAGTCACCGGGGCTGGATGGTATATCAGCAATGATGCTAAAACAGTGTTCTTCGATACTTGAACCTATAATATAAAAAATATGCGGATAAGCTTTCTGACCTAAACAGAATAGTTCTATTAGTCTTACTGATGACATTGTTACTGCATCAACCGAAGCATTGGAAACTATTTTAAATATAGCTCCATTGGATTTGGCAAAACTACTCTCACGAGACTGAAACAGAGAAGGAATCTGAAAAACTCACTAATACATTAGATAAATCTTGGTCTCAACTTAAAGGATATTATTGATACTGATTATGTAATCCCCTGTAGCGTAACGGATGGGTGATGTAATGTGGAAGTCCCAACCCTAGGTTACTGATTAAATAGTTGTGTTGTGCAGTTACAAATTAATGTGTTTACTGATCTCCAAAACATATTCTGGGACGCGCAGTGCTTCTTACTGTTCGGAACTAAACATCGATGGTTCCTATCGCCTGGGAGATGTTTGTTGAATTTTTCAGGCTAAAATCTACGCGATATATCGTATAAAGCTACGGTACAGTTTTTAATGATAACGACTTATGAACGCGATATCAGTTTTTTCATTGATAGTCAGGCGGCTATTATGGTCCTGAGAACAGAAGCTTCTCAGCAAGCAGCATAAAACCAAACTGTGCTTTAAAGTGGACAAAAAAAATAAGAGTTTACGAGCTTCACAACGCTACAAATATACCATTATGGAACAAAATATGTTGTGCCCAATAAATTAAAAAGTTGTATTTAGAGGTAGCACATCGCCAATAAAATTCCAAAGATTTAATTCTTTTATAATTTTTAATAAATTAAAAATTGTGAAAAATTAAATATAATTATTAGGATCACGACTTATCAAATCTAATATATTTTTGGGTGTACATTACAAATATGAAATCAAAATTATATTCGAAGTCGCGTAATTCGCGAAAATTTCATACAAAAATGTTCTACTTTGATCAAGAAATTTTTTTATATTTTCCTCTGCAGAAAATTCTTATTTGAATGATTATATGTCCACCGAATGTTTTCTTATATGTAACAGGATTTTTATTAACAATTTAATTTTAGTATGCTAAATAATAGCGAGATACTAAAATAAGTCAAATTTTACGTTCAGTTAGAAGGATAACTGTTATTATTTCACGATTATATATTAAAAAACATCCATTTGTAGTTGACTGAAAATATCATTTAAAAGAAATGATATTTAATTTAAATTAAATGCCATTTGTTATTTATTTTTAAATGTTGATTAATCAACTGACACATCCGTAAGAAACAACTGATATAATCAGTTAAAATAAATGTCAAAATTTTACCCACCAATCCTTAAAAAATAAATGTTTTTTGCATTTATTTGAAATTATTTCCGTTTTTGTATTTTTTGTTTTTTTTTAATATACTCATACAATACAAAATGTATGTATGCATATGAAGCTATAAACACTTTTTGTGTAAATGTATTTGTATATGTATGTGTGTTTATGAAGTTCTTGTAAATTGTATTGAAAAATTTTGTATATATACAACCAATTTAAATAAAAAAACAAATTGAAATTTTTGGAATATTTTTTTTGAAACAGACAGCAAACAAAATTTAAATTTGTAATAACTGTTACGGACACAAATAAACCACAAGTTTCCGTTTTGTGGGTATATTTTTATTAAATTTCAAACAAATGAAAAAAATAAATGAAACTGAAAAAAATCGGTAAATGATTGTAAATTATTTCGAATAAATGTATAAAAAAGTTAATATAGATGTTTCTTTGAAAATTAAATGTATCTTCCTTTATTTTTAAAAGGAACAGAAAACTTTTTTATTAAACTACAAACAGTTAACTACATAATATTCTGAGTGTATACATATTATCCTGTATGTTAATCACTTGTGACACGAAACCTATTGAGATTTTATTTTACAATGCACGGGTACGTCTTAATACCGACATCATTTGCCCATGAAATTAAAATATATATTTCGCTCTCAAAGTTCCCCGGCAGACCGATGTAAAATCGTAAAAATCCGCTGCAATACTGGAACGCTATCGTTATTCCCGGGGATTTCTATAACAAAAATGATATTACATGTGATAACACAATCGTAGTAATGGTATGACAAGCTTATGTTGAATTTTATTTTTTTTTTTTTAGTTGATTCGACATATTGATAAAAAAGCCAAAGTTACCTGGATTGTGCATTTTACTTACCAATAAAGGGAATTGGCCTTATTAAGCAATATTTAAAAGAATAAAAAATTTGCAGGCTCTTATAATATTTTAGTTTCTATTTTTTTTTTTTAATTTTTCCAATAATAAATATCTTGAAGTATTATTGTTTGACAAAACTTTATTCAAAAAGTATATGATAGCATTTTTAAGTACGTAAAACTGAGGATTGAAACTTTGCCATCGCATCCTTCTTTAGTTTAATTAAATACAGTATTTTTCTCAGGGGCCAAGAAAATCAGGAATAAAATCTGGGAAAAGTAATTAGACGGAGTAATGTATTTAACGCAACCGTGTATTAAAAAAGCGAAAATTTTACACAAAGTTTTTCTTTCTATCAAATATATTTTATATTAGTGCACTGCTGTACATGGAATTGTGATTTTTTTGCCAAAAATTTTTGTAACGTATTTTTTTTTCTTTCACAAATGAAACATTCAAGTTGGGGTTTCATTTATTTTTCTTTTTATCCATTCATACATATTTCAAAAAGTTAGAATAAAAAAAAACGATATAACAAACATGAATATTCAGGCATACATGTTTGTATAGGAAAAGTAGTTGTTTTTCTTATTGTATTTAGTATGCCTCTGGCAGTATATACATATACATATATATAAGTATTTTTTATTTGTTTGCTACTCAAGTATTTGTTTGCTTGGAGTATGTTGTTTTTACATCTACGTGGGATCTTTTACAAATTTTATGTTTTACATAAAACATAATTTTAATAATTATTTGAATTCAGTACAAGATTACTTTTGAAAAACTTATATATTTTCATTTATAAGAAAAATTAAAAATATTCAAGGTAATCGTTTATAATAATGAAAATTAGTGTGTGTTTGTTTAGCCAAAACTTTTATATTAACCCTCGTTTTTTACCATACTTATAATTTTTTTTTCTCAAATGTTTCTGCATTACTTTCTTTCTCTCCCTGCTGCATTTCATTGTGTTTTGTTTTGTTATGTTTTTTTTTTTGTTTCTACTTTAGAGAAAATATAATTAATACAATGTGACACTTTGTGGTAATATTTTTTGTAGTTTGTGTTGTTTTTTGTTTTGTGTTAATGATGGTAATACGGAAGTGTTATGTTTACTGTAATTTCTAACTATGTATAATAAGTTGTTGTTATTTCTGTTATTCCTGCTGTTGTTATTACATTTTTTATTTATTTTTTTTTTTTGAAAAATATGTTTATTTACATTTTATTATTTTTTAAAGCAAAATTATAATTTATTATTTGCTAATTAATTATGAATTATGCAGTTGTTGTTATAGTTGCAGGGGTAAAAATACTCTAAAGTGGTAAATACTTTTGAGTACAGTCTTTCCTTTTATGATGCGGTGAATTTGCCCTAAAAAAAACCGTGTTAATGGGAAACTTCATTATAACTATATTTTTGTGTTTTCTAAAACAGTTTATTTTTAACCGCCAGTCGGAAGAAACTTACGTTATAATAGGGAAATAGCTGCGTTATTAAAGGGCAGGTTCTTGTTTGTAAGCTGCATTAGAACCAAACTGCGTTGTATGAAAACTAGTTATTAAAGCAGTGCTGTTCAAAAATAAAAATGTAGTTGTGTTGGTGAGAAAATGAGAATTGCACTGTAAGAAATGTTCAATGGGTTAATAGCAGTGTTAGTATCTGTATGAATTTATTTTTTATATAAAATATGAGACTGTTATGTTTTGTATAAAATAGTTTTTAAGAAATATGAATTAAACAAAAAGTAAATTTTTGAAAGGAAAATAATAAATACATATGTATATACATTAGTGTGCCTTTTTTTTATTTTATAAAAAACAAAAAGTTGTAAATTTTTTCCATCAATATTAATGATTTCATTATATTTACATATTAATAAAATATCTGTAATATGTATAGATCTATTATGATATTCTATTAAAAAAATGCTATTTTTGTAAGGAAAAAAAATACAATACATTCGATCGGAATAAATGAATAAACGATCGGACTCAAATTTTTAAGAACATTTAAAAAATGCGTTTTTTTATTAGGTTTATTAAAGATTTTTATAGATCTTGTATTATTAAAATATTTTTCGTACATTGCTATTAATTTTTTTCAGTGCATTAAAGTAAAATCAGCATACATCCGCCACACGTGTTCATTCGTCGCTGTTTCAGTGACGACTAAAGGCAAGAGCGTAAGAATACATGTGAGTTGAACAGGGGACAATTTTCGCATGCAATGAACATCACTGTATTAAAGTGATGGGTGAATTTATTTAATGCTTATACCACATGGCGTATAAGTAATGCGTTATTACTCATACGCCACGTGGTACTGGTGATAATAAAAAATATGTAATATGGTGCAGTGTCGGCAGTTTAGGGGAATTATTTCCAAATAAGGAAATTTATTTCATAAATGGGGGAATGCGGCGAATGGTAGGGGATGACAGCAAACTTTAAGGGGATTTATGGGGAAAAAATATTTATAATATTTTCTAGATATAATGCGCCTCTGGAATTATTGAGTGGGTTCTTTTAACTATTGAGTACTCAATATCCAAATGAACAATACTGTTACAGCTCTATAGCAGTTAATAGTTTTAAGTTCCATCTGAATACAAATTCAAATTTATTTTAGTATGAAGTTTAACCAACTTTCCTCTCGGGAGGAAACAATACTCGCCACAACCAAAAAAATCAAAAACAAAATATTTATCACCAGATTTTGGTTAGGAACTTCTCATTAACCTTCTAGAACAAAATTCAGGATCAGATTCGAGAAAAATCTACTGGCCGCTATTGAATTAAAATAATGTGTTCTATTTGCCTTAAATTTTTTTAAGTACATATAAAATACATTTAAATATATAACTTACAGCTGCCAATGGTTTTACAAAAATATGTTTTTTTTTAACTTATTTAAATATATGAATTTTTGAAATTTTTAGACAGTAACAATTTTGGTATTGTTGGTGATAAAAAAAAATATATTTGGGGATAAGATCTTTAAAAAAAAGTGACAACACTTATGTTTTGTTTAATTCTAAAACTAATGATTTATAAAGGGTGTCCCAAGAAGAACGCAATTTTTAAATCTGGCAACTTTCGAAGTGTCATTGTTTGACATTTGAACAATTGTTATTGTTTGCTAGTAGAAGGTACGAGGTTAGTAAAAATGGAGCGCTACACGAATGAACAACGCATTCTCATTGTGAAATTGTTTTACCAAAATGGTGAAAGTTTTGCGGCTACAGTTCGCAAATTGCGATCAATTTGGGGTCACAATATTGCTCCAAAAGAGTCAACTGTAAAGAGATTAATGGATAAATTTGCCGAAACTGGGTCTGTTAGTGATGTAAAGACAACAACGCGCCATCGACCAGGTCGATCGACCGAAAATGTCGCAGCTGTACGAGATGATGTCGCTCAAACTCCATCCACCTCAATTCGACACCGAGCTCAGCAAATTGGTGTCTCCAAATCCACTTTGCAGCGAATTTTGACGAAAGATTTGCATCTTCATGCATACAAAGTTCAATTGACTCAGGAACTGAAGCCAGCTGACCATGGACAGCGAAGGGAGTTCGTTAATTGGGTATTGGAGAGACAACATGAAAATGCTGATTTTGCCGATAAAATCATCTTCAGTGACGAGGCCCATTTTCATCTTGATGGCTTCGTCAATAGGCAGAATTGTCGCATTTGGGGTGAGGAAAATCCTCGAGTGATTCACGAGAAGCAAATGCATCCTCAACGTGTCACTGTGTGGTGTGGTTTTTGGGCTGGAGGAATCATTGGACCTTTTTTTTATGAAAATGAGGCAGGTCAAGCGCAAACAGTCAATGGTGTTCAGTATCGTGAAATGATAACCAGTTTTTTCTTGCCTAGAATTGAAGAAATGAATGTGGAGGGCATGTTGTTCCAACAAGACGGCGCCACATGTCATACAGCCAGAGAAACAATTCAATTGCTGCATCAGTCATTTCCCGGTCGTGTTATTTCGCGTTTTGGAGATCAGAATTGGCCGCCTAGATCGTGCGATTTAACACTTTTAGATTTTTTTCTTTGGGGTTTTTTGAAGTCGATGGTTTACGCGAATAAGCCGACGACGACTCAAGCCTTAAAAGAGGAAATTGGACGCTGCATTAATGAAATACCGCAGCATTCATGCAAAACGGTCATTGAAAATTTCATTAAAAGATCGCGTGCATGCCAGCAAAGCCGCGGCGGCCATCTGCACGATATATTGTTCCATACATAACCTCATTCTGTCTACTTTACGATATAATAAAGTTTCACGATTTTTTTAAATATCTGTGTTTTATTTAAAATTTAAAAATTGCGTTCTTCTTGGGACACCCTTTATAAATAATTTTTCTAAGCAGATTTGTATTTGGAATAAGCATTACAATAAAAAAGCTTTATTTACAACTTTTTTTCAACAACTTGCCTTTTATAAAATCAGTGATATGTACTTGTTCTGAAACACTATTTAGTTTCTAGGTTAAAAATTGTATATGTATCTCCAAAAATTAAGTTTGCTTCATCACGATTTTTAACTTAATTTGCACACATTTAATGTGACATCCACACGAATTGCTCTTATTTTCTTAAGTTAAACATTATTTTATTCATAAATGAGGTTGAATTTTTTTTCTTTTCAAAGTACCGCTTTTTTATGCAGCTTAATAAATTAAATTTAAATTTTTATAAAGAACGTAATTTAACATTCTTCACTATGTACCATCATGAATTCTGTTCATTCAAAAGAACAAAAATGAGGTGACAAATTATAAAATCAGTTTTTGTGTTGAATAAATACACCAAAGTTTATGACACATATTTTTTAACGATGCTTATATAAACATGCTCTCGAAACACTTGTTGTTGTTGTTGATAGTTATAGTTCTTACTAGATGAAAGACTTCACAAATGTTATAATTTATTTTGTGCTGAGTCAAATTAAACATTAAAATTGGGTTCAAAAGTTTTTAAAATTTTGTTAGTTAGTTTCTTTTTTTTTATATTTTAACTATCTTGTTTATGATAACGTAGTAAGGAGAAAATATATATAAAAACGAAACAAAAATCACAATTTTTGTTTATATGTTTTTACCGTTTGGTAAAGTTTGTTTAGTTAAAACATTTCAAGAAGAACAATTTTTAAAGTTAGACATATATTATCCTTGTGGAAAAAAAGGGGTTAGTTTAAAATAAATCACCTGACCTGTGACCATACCCAACAGGGCCGGTATGAAATATCTACCCCGTGACTGGTGAACTAAAACATATTAACTAAAACACATGCCAACATATGGATTCCGCGACAAACAAAAAAACTGCAAATTTAATAAGGCTTGCGCTACGTGTTGTCGTAATGGATTTAGTTTTCATCTTGTGGTACCCAATTTCCTTGTATGAATCTTGCTGCTTACGAAACAATAAAAAATTAATTATTATTAATCAAACAAGAAAATACTTGTGGTTGCATTTATAACTGAAATTGCCGATTCTGTGAGTTTTACAGCAATTTTCGTAGAGCAATGCATCCTATTCATGATATTTTCACATTTTTGGCTGACCTAGTCAGTCCGTGTCATAATCACCACTTTTGAACCGCACAAATCATCTCTCGCACATTTAGAATAAACTTCGGTGACCCATCTGCACCTTTTTCATATCGAACAAGTAAGGCAAAATATTTGACAATTTCAACAAAATTCAACTATTTCGAAATAAAAAAAAATACTTTTTTGTTTTCACTAAGTAAGAACAAACGCCACATTTTTGCCCACCATAATGCGGTATAAATTATTAAAGACTAAGTATGTGTAAAAGGTACGTCATTTGTTGTGAATCCCGCATATATGTTTTGTAGAAAATTGCTGACCTTTAAAATTGTAATTGCAATTGGTTTTTTGTTCGACTTAGGACCATTTTTTTTTTGTTCAATTTAGCCATGAAGCTTATTTCTATCTGCACGAAGTACTGGCACTTAAAATTCACATATCATACACTCCACTCAAAGTCATTCCATGGGGTCCCATTTACACCGGCGATGTCATTGGGACTAAATTTTTTGAGGTCGTCGTGACCAACGATTTTTTTTGCCGAAAATTCATTAATTAGTACTGAAGGACATGTGGTTTCAATAAAACGGCGCAGCTGTACACACAAATTTCCTGAAAAAAGAAATTTTGAAGTATTTGTTTCCGGAAGTATTTGTCTCGTATTTCTTAGAAGTATTTGTCTCGTTTTGTCAATTTGTAGAGGCCGGAAATATCGCACGATTTAACAGTTCCAGACTTTTTTCTACGGGGTTTTGTGAAGCCACGAATCTTTATGAACAATCCTCAGACTCTGGAAGCTCTCATAGAGAATTTATAGCCAAAAGTTCTCTCCAGAGTTATGAAAAATCAGATAAACCGTAGAGGTAAGAATAAACATTACATTGGTCATTTAATAATAAAAAAAGATTTAATCGAATCACATAAAAATTTTGAACATATTGTAAAAACGACGTAAATTTAAATTTCACGTGAATTTGGAATTAGTCTTGTGAATTGCAATTCACTCCCATGTTAAGCCCATGTTAAAATTTCCGATTTATTTCTTACTTTAACTGAAGTTCATTTAAATAACTACCGAGAAGGTGGGTTTATATGGAAACTAGTTGCTTGTATCGTCGATTTCTTTAATTTTTAAAATGTAATATATGATACCACATTAAAATTCACAATCCAAATTTCAAACAAATATCTACAGCGGTATTCATTAAAATTTTAAACAACATTTTAAACCAATTTTAGGCAAAATTTGCTAAAATTGTATTCATAAACGAATTTTAGCTTAAAATATTATTAATATTTATTTATTTTATTTATTAATCATATAATTACAAATTATATGTTAATATCCTAACCGAGCACTAGCAACAAAGGCCTTCGGCTCGTTGTAGCGAAAACAGACCAGAGCTTCTAGTGGGAATTGAACCCACGACTCACGCACTGATAAGCTAGCACGCTACCAACTAGCCTACCAGGGCGCTCAGTTTAAAATACCTTTTTCAAACATTGTGTAAATAAACGAATTTTAAATTTGGTTCGACGCTATTTTAAATCTGTTTTAAAATTACTTTTTTGCTCTGTGTTTATTTTCATTTCAAACATTTTTGCGAAAAATTTCATTTAATCAAAAGAACTTATTTGTTTCTGTTTAATGAATAATGGAAACTTTATATTTTGGTAAGAACGATTTTTATTTGAAAAATTTGATAATTTTAATTGTATTTTGTTTATAATATTTCAAAAATCGTCAGACGAAAATTTACAAAGAATTTAAGCAGAAATAATATTTGTTGATATTATTTATTGACAGTAAACTAGTGGTGTGTTGTTTAATTAAAACAAAATAAAACCGGTTATTTGAATACTTTTTTATATACAATCAAATCATTATCTATGTAACACTTTTACTGGGCATTTTGTTTTGGCTCTTTTTCCGTTTATTAATTATTTTATAAAAACAATATTTTACTGAAAAAACTACAAAAATATATATAAAGAAACGAGTACCGTATGATTTAGTAATCATTGATTTGCATAATTACGATTCATGTGACAAATGAAAAAATACAGTGCTGCTATCCTCAAGTTAAAAAACATCAAATCGTTTATTACTTAAAATACTGATTATGAATACGAATTTTGAATAAACCTTTGTTAGGCTTAAAATATTTTTTAACTTATTTGTATTTGAAACTTGAATTAAGATTTGTTTATAAGTACCGCTGCTAGTGGTTTGTGTATCTTAGCACCATTTTAGTCCAACTTAAAAACAACATCTTTATGTTTGCGATCTGAATTATGATTACAAAGTTTACATTGACATACGGACAGACACACATTGTGACAGCACATTGTTAAGTCGACCCAGAAGGTGATTTTGAGTTCATATACTTCATTGAGTTTAGATTAAACTGAGATTCTGATAAAATTTTTATTAATCCATTCCCCAACAGTGATTCCATACTGCTTAACAGGTATTCCGAAAAATTTTTAATACGACCTGTTTGTAGGCCCGTATTGTGAAGACAAGTCTTTAAAATTGTTTAATCAGCTCTTTCCGCATTACTTTTGCTCGAGCGATAACAATGTCTTGTTTCACAGGATTTCGATTGTTTACTTTCCTTTAACCTTCTCAACCAACCATCAAATTCGAAAAAATATTTTAAACCACGAAAACTTATACACCTTAACTTTTAAATTCTAACGGGGGTTCGTATCTAACGATTATTCGCCAATTTTTTTATTCAACCGAACCAAATAACCGATTAACACCTTTTATTGATTTTAAAATTTTTTTACTAATGTTCATTAATATCGCCTGCTTTAAACGCTAAGATGGACTAAGGGTCTTCTTTGAAATATGTTTTTTTTTTTTAAGAAGTAACACTTATTTTTCCTACTAATTAATGTGTTGCTTTGTCCAGAGAGGGAATAGATAAAAGTTAGTGAAAAATGGTGAAAAAGGAAGAGCTTAAAATATAGCAACACGGCAATTGCGCAAGATGATAAATCTTAGAACAGTTGTTGCCTTTGTTGCTAGTGCTCGGTTAGGGTATTAGGATATAATTTGTAATTATATGATTAATATAAATAAAAAGTAAAAAAATAAATAAATAATTTACTATCATTTACCATTTTTGTTCAGTTTCATTTATTTTTTTCATTTGTTTGAAATTTAATAAAAATTTTCCCACAAAACGGAAAGTTGTGGTTCATTTGTGTCCGTAACAGTTTTTACAAATTTAAATTTTGTTTGCTGTCTGTTTCAAAAAAAAAATATTCAAAAAATTTCAATTTGTTTTTTTGTTTAAATTGGTTGTATATATAAAAAATTTTTCAATACAAATTACAAGAAATTCATAAAAACACAAACATACACAAAAACACATTCACACAAAAAGTGTTTAAAGCTTCATATGCATACATACATTTTGTATTGTACGAGTATATTAAAAAAAAAAAACAAAAAATACAAAAACGGAAATAATTTCAAATAAATGAAAAAACATTTATTTTTTAAGGATTGGTAGGTAAAATTTTGACATTTATTTTAACTGATTATATCATTTGTTTCTTACGGATGTGTCAGTTGATTAATTAACATTTAACAATAAATAACAAATGGCATTTAATTAAAATGAAAACTAAGTAGACCGGTTTTTAAATGAAATATCAATTCTATTAAATGATATTTACAGTTATTTTAACTTACAAACTTTTTTAAATGTGTAAACAATTAAAAGCTTTAAATTAAGTTTTATCGTTTTTTTATATCCCCTGATGGAGATTTGGCGAAATAGTTAAAGCTTTTTAGTTCATAGAACTTTTTTTATTTTACCTCGATCGGGTTAAGTGCTATGGAAATACCGAAGAAGATATGTAAAACTGATAAAAAAAAAATCATATATATATATAATTGCTCAATTAATAAAGCCGTCCCTGGGAATCGAACCTGAAGCCTTATATGCAATAGTATAACGCCGTTACCACTACACCATAACGGCAGTATTTTTCCCCGCATAAGCATCGTTTAAGAATTAATTTTTTTAACAGGACACTTTACTGTATATGTGACCGACAAAAGGGACCTAGAGTGTCAAAAAACGGGTTTGGATTTAAGAGTGGATTCTGGTACCTTTAAGGGTGTAGAATAAGATGAAATGAGTTAGATTTCTGATAAAAATTTATTTACCCCATAAAAACGTACAAAGCGAACTTGGGAAAATCGATAAAAATGAGAAAATCATTAAAATTTTTTGGAGTTTGAATTTTCTTCCCTTTGACAATTTCAGTTTTTTCTTTTTTCTCGTGATCCGGTGCTTCGATTTTTTTTCTTGCTGGTTCAGATTTATTTTTCGATTTTTTTTTTCACTTTGGGTTCACTCGGTTTAGGAGCTACAAAATCCCGTTTCTGTGAATCAGTACATAAGACCCTTACATTTACATACAAATACCATTTGCGATCTAACGATAAACCGCTTGGTGTAATGAGCGGAGGTAATTCGTTTGGTAGCTTAGCCGTTAATCGCAGATTAAATCTTTCTTCTTCCGAGTCCACAATTTCTTTACATACAATTTTGTTTTTTTTTTTTTGTTATACATAAAATGCAAACGTTTACAAAATCAATTGAAATGAATTTGAAAAATTAAAATCACAAACTCGCAACAGTTTACCTGGTAATCTTTTGTAAAATCCTGCGAAAGGAGTATCCCATGTTCGCCACTCTCCTTTACTTCCATTCACAGCGTTGTTAAATTTATTACTGCTAGATCTATTGCCAGATCTTCAAAATCAAAATCTTAAAAAATTATAGTTATTTTTACAATGTTCTTCATATTAGTATACGAACAGAGCAGCAACAATAGCAAAGGTATTGTCATACTAATAGTGAAAAAATACGTCACCACATAGTCATGACGTCACCAAAGTCGGCACCCAATCATAACTAACGATACCAAATCGCATCTCCCAACTGAAGGTGTGTTCATAGTGATAATGGTTTATGAAACTTTAAATGCGTTTTCATCAAAACTTTATTTTCACACACTAGGTCCCTTTCCTTGGAGAAGGTCACATATGAATTATTATATCGGGGCATTAATAAATAGATAATAACAAATGTTTCAAATTGAGTTTTTCGCATTTTCTTTTTGTAAATGTGTTTAAACATTGTGTCGTAAGAGTTAGCTTGTTTATTTTGGAAATTCGTTAAAAAGTATAAAATATTGAATTTAATTTTGACATAATCATCATAGAATAAAATCATAATTAAATGGGGTAATTTTTTTAAGACTTAAAGCCCAAAATATCTTAATTATATATTTTGAATAACGATTTTTCATATTTCTAAATCGTCTTAAGTATATTTTTGCTTTTTACTTTTTTTGTTTGATAATCTACAAAATTTACCATTAAAAAACTCTAAAATACTAAAACAGATTTTTATAGCAGGTAATACAAAATTGTAACGGTAAATGCGAGCTATTAACACCGAACAATTTTCATATTAAATCTAGTTATCATTAAAATTTTTATTAATTTTACTCCTTTTTATATTACAAATTTTTACTATTTTTAGCTGACAATATTTTTATTAAAATATTTAAAATTAAAATTGCAATTACACTGTTCTCTTAATTTTTTATTCACAGTCACATTAATTTAAATAATTAAAAACTTAATTAGCTATTTAAGGCTACTTTTCATGCAAAAAATTATAAACTTTACTGTATATTTAACATTTTGATGGAGCAACGAACATTAAATAAAACACAGTGTTTTCATAAATAAAAGTCACGTGCGTTTAAAATACATAAACTACGCCACACTTGTATAAGAGACTTTTAAAACTTATACAAAACCAACGTTTATACACACAAACACACAGATACTTGAAACATTTGGAATGTTCATGGTTTTTATTATTTTTTTTTATATATATTTAATAGCAGACTTGAAAAATTAAAATTGTGGAAAAAGGTCAGTGCACAGAATTACACAGACAACATTCATTCATTCATCCATCCCTCCAACAACGCAATTAACGCTTGTTTTCTGTATAAAGAGCATGATGAAGTTTAAGTGTTATTTCGAATACTTTAATTTTTTACTCGCCACTTTTTCCCGCTGTTGTTGTTGTAGTTATCACCCTCTTTAAGAGTAGCAAAGCGAGAAAAAAAAATCGTTTAAATAGAAAAACAAAAAACACAACTTTGTTTCTTAAACTGTTGTCACTTATTTTTTACAAATATATTTCCACTTATATCCACAGACAGTTATCTTTGTTCATGTTTTATTCTGTGTGTGTCTAAATGTATGAGTGCAGGACATTTTTCTTGCTTTTGCCCGACATCTTTATTTTATTATTCTGTGTATGTGTGTGTGTTTTAACGGACTCCTCCAAGAGTCTTAGATTATAAGGCATTAGACAAAATAAATCTTAACTCTACTATACTGTCTAAAATTGTATTCTTTAATTTTTTCAAGCCCTTCGTTTTTGTAAACTTTTTGCTTTATGTTGCTAGAATATTTACACTTTATCTTTCACAGCAAAAAATATAAATTTGTAACCAACACTTTACTTGGTATTATTTTTGAGGGTTCGCTTTACATTTTTGAAACTTGGCTGAAAATTCAGTGATTATGTATGTGCTTGTTAAATAAACTATAGTTTTTATATAACAAAAAAAAATGGAACCAACTTATTGATCGATACATTTTACAAAAATCCAAAACAATGTTGTGAAAACTTTTAAATTTTTTATTTACTGTTTATAAAAGTTAAGACTTTTTTCCAATAAAAATAAAGACTCCTTAGACTATTAGATGTATTCGATCTTGAAGGTTTTTTCCTAGCTCTGTATATATATTGTTTTATTATATGTTGGTTTTGGCATAAAGATCCAAAATTTATATATTGAGAAATTTTGACACCGGGTCTACATGGGATAAAAAGGTATTAGAAATTTTAAGTATTTAACTGGGTATTCATAGGCTAAACAAAATCAAATTTTGTTTAATTTATAGCAAAATTCAGCAAACTCGTCAATAAATGCCGTTTTTCTTGAAATCCGCTGTTTTGAATTCCCTCCTGATGCTAATTAAAAAACGAGATATCTAATCCTTAATTAGCACTTAAAGCCCTTTTTAGGTTATCACATTTTGTTTAATGAAATAAAAATTCTAAAATTAAAACACTGAAACACTTAGTTTTAATAAAAGTTTCATCAGTACATATACGTCAATACAGAGCATAACATGTCATTGTAAGCATGATACAGTCCAAACAACGGGAAGGTGTCCGATAATTTTTTTTAATAAACAAAACGGAAACGTTCCCAGCAAAAAAATTCTAGTCATTCTGTGACTATAACTTCTATCATTACTTCCTAAACTTCAGTTGACATTCTTTTTTGGTTTTTTGGTGTTATTCTAAGGCACTTCCAAAAGAATTCATGTGTTCATATTTCAAATGCAGTGATCTGGATATAAACCCGATGCATATCTTAAAAAATCACTCTTCATTACTTCTAAAGCATAAGTTATAGTATATCGTATTTTTTTTTGAGTCTTAAGTATTTATTCAATTGAAAAAATAGTTCTGATGAACTTTTTTATTTTTTGTATTAAATCATTTTTTATATTTTAGTTTAAAATTTCATGAGGGTTAGAATTTATGCAGTGTTGCAATTTTTAAAAATTTTTGAAGTATCAAGAAAAACAGATTTTTTTAACCTTTAATTGAAACTAGCTGGCCTGTCATTTGCATTTTTTCAGCCTTAAATATTTATGACGACGCAATCTGTACATTTTTGCATTATGTTTATTATTTAACACTACACCATTTCCAATTTTAATTCAGAATTTATCAAAATTATTTTAAAATTGTGTAAAAATTATTTAAAATTACCCAAAAAGGTTTTAAAATTGTGCAAAAATTATTTAAAATTATTAAAAAATATTTTAAAATTGTCTAAAAATGTTTCCAAATTGTACAACCATTTTTTAATTTATCCAAAAATATTTTAAAATTTGCCTAAAAATTCATTAAAATTTTTGAAAAATGTTTCAAAAATGCTTTTTCACCAATGCAGAATTATTTATTTGTTTAAGTAAAGAGAATTTGTATATCAATGCATAAATTTTACTTTTTTAATCTTATTTTTCTGCATTCTTATGAATTAAATTTACATCAAAGCTTAAATACTGCAAAGTATATGAACATTTTCCACTCATCCTATGACACACTAATGATAAATTCATCGATGAAGCCATTAGAAAAGAAGTGATGCCTTTGCCATAGTAGTGATGCTTTTATTGATTCTTTGGCAGCTTCATTTTTGCTGGGGTTTATAATATGGGTTCATATGGGAAAATATATGGCTTTATGCACTCTGTGTGCACTCTGTGTGCATCATTGTGACAATCGAATTTCTTGCCAACCGAATGGTTTGTTTGGAGCCATCGATATATTTGTTTCGCACAAACAGCATTCAGTTAATGCAACAAAATTTTAGTTGGAACCATATATTTTAATTGTACAAGGAACACCTTTAGTTGCGACAACTAAATAATTCGGTTGCTGCAAACAAAATATTCATTTGGCAAGAAATTCGGTTGTCGCCATGAATCTGTTTTCTCTGTGTATCTAAATACCATTTAAGGCAAACTTGGAAATTACACTTAAATGGAAGATAGGTTCGAATCTGAACCGCTTCTAAATGAATTCAATATGATCAATTAAAAAAATCATCCAAATATATTTATATTGTCTTTCTCCGTTACCTGGGGTAAGCTAACTTAGTTACTAAAAGTAAGAGACGCGTTTTTAGATCTTATAAAACTTAATTCGTTTATTCAGACTATTCCTAAAAGATAAAAGAAGAAAGGGAAAGAAAGAAATAATGAGGAAGTTTAGATTATGGCAGAGGATATTTTAAAGGACTTCAGACGATTGTGGCCGGCACACTTGCTGCGAGGTAATGCCTTGGGGCGGCACGTTTCCTCTGTTAATTTTTATAAGGGGCAGGCATCGACCTGGGACGGCTCGGTGTTTACTTCGATTAGAAAAGGGGCAACAATGCTCCCTGGGACGGCATGCTGCTTCTGCTGACTTCGATTAATTTATAGAACCTTCAAGAATATTTACACGACCATCCAGCATCTTCGAAAGGCCTTTATTTATATTCGCAAGACCTTTAGAAATATTCATAGAACTTCAAAGATCTTCACAAGATATTCTAGAATATTCGGATACTTGCATTAACTCAAAGAAAGTCCTCACGAGCTAGAATGGTATATTAGTGAAAAATTACAATGTAGTTACGTTCATTGCTGCTTGCCATTGTGCATGTTGTGCATTATATACCCTGAGGTTGTGCCGAGGTGTGTCTGAAGATTATTAGTCAAAATAGCTAGGTGTGTTTGACAAGTACTTATAACTTTGGAAACTAGGGTAAATTCATGATAAACTAGAAACTATGGTAGTGATTTCTGTTGTTGTTACAGTTGTCACCTGTGGTTTGATCACAAAGTTTGGAAAGACACACGGAGAGATTGACTGATGGACTGATATCGATAAAAAAGACTCAAAAAGCGACTCTAAGACAATTGGTATATTATAAGGTGGATCTACGTATGAAATCAATGGTTCGCGGATTTTAAGATATTGGTTTTTGGGGGTTAGAATTAGGAAAAAGGAAATATTTTAAATTTGTTGAGGTTAAGAAAATTTTGTTTGCTCCATAAGTTTTTAAATCCTTGAAATTGAATTTAGTATCGGAATAATTAATGGTTATTATTGATGATCTTTTATTTTCTATCAGCCCAAAGTCATAGTTAGGGCTAAACCAAAATAGTGAGAAACATTAATATTTTTATATGGGAGCATTGTTGCCCCTTTTCTAAAAATTCTTATAAATTGGTAAAAAAGCACCTTGGAAAATGTTATTTTCAGTGACGAATAATTTCGGTTGAAACCAAATATTTTAATTGAATCAGGAAATCATTTGGTTGTGGTAACTAAACAATTCGGTTGCTGCAACTAAAATATTCAATCAGCCAGAAATACGGTAGAAATGACAAATCTTTTTTGTTCTGTGTGTACACAGAGAAAACAGATTAATTATGATAACCGAATTTCTTGTGGTAATCAATATTTTTGGTTGTACAAAATTTTTCAATTGACCCAGGAATACATTTGGCTGCGAAAATCAAATATATCGGGTTGACGCAACGAATCGATTCGGTTTGCAAGAAATTCGCTTATCACAATGAATCTGTTTTCTCTGTGTATATGCGTTATGAAACTTTAAATGCGTTTTTCTCAAAATTTTTTTTTCACACTAGGCCCTTTTCTCGGAGAAGGTCACATATTTGTTTTCCTAACAAATTATTTAAATTCAAAATTTGTCATAAAAATTTATAAGTGTAGTAGAGATGTAGCCTAGTACTCCGAATTTCTGAGTTCAAAACCCGCAAAAGGCAAACATTAAAAAAATATTTTTTTTTAATTAAAATAAAATATGAAAATGTTTAAATAGCGAATATATCAAATAAAATTAGTTGTGGTGCAGTAAGCAAGAGTGTGAACTATGAATCTGAAAGTCCAGATTCGATACCGGAAAAATACATATATAGGGTCCGCCAAATAACTTTTTTTTTGTTGAAAATGCTATAAAAATAACTACTGAATATTTTCTCAAATTTATTTTTTTATTTGAAAGTACAATCCTTCCGGTTAATAATGGAAAATAATTTCATTCAAATGGCTGCCTCGGCAGGCCATGCAGTAGCCTACACGATCGGTCCAATTTTTAAGCACATTATCGATTGTGTGCAGCTGTATTTCACCAATGGCTTCACGAATATTGTCATTTAAAGCGTCAATTATCTCTGGCTTGTCGGCGTAGCACTTATATTTGACGGCACCTCACAAATAATAGTCCAACGGTGTCAAATCGCAGCTCCGAGGTGGCCAAACGACATCAGCTCTGCGGCTGATAATGCGATCTTCAAAAACAGGGCGCAAAATATCGAGTGTAGCTTCAGCTGTGTGGCACGTAGCGCCGTCCTATTGAAACCAAATGTTGCCAATATTCTCCTCTTCAATTTTTGAAAACAAAAATTCGTTCAACATGGCCCGATAACGATCGCCATTGACTGTAACGGCCACTCCTTGCTCATTTTCGAAGAAAAATGGCCCAATTATGCCTCTGGACCAAAATCCGCAACAAACAGTGACTCATTTTGGATGCATCGGCTTTTCAATGTATGCGTGCGGGTTTTCTGTGCCCCAAATGCGACAATTTTGCTTGTTTACATACCCGCCAAGATCGAAATGAGCTTCATCTGAAAAGATGACATTGAAAAGATGACATTCTGCAACATTACCATGATTTTCAAAGTAATGTCGCAATATTTCCCAGCGTTGTTCAACACAACCATATTCGTTCAACGGAAGGATAAAACTAATTATCTGTCAAATCAGACATGAGCTAAGTGTTACCATTCACCAAATAAGCACTAGTTGAAAAAAAACGTTAGATGGCGGACCCTATATAAATTTTTTATTAAAATAAAATTTTATGGAAAGTAAATATATTTATGTAGAATATAAATATAAAAAATATTATGTAGACAGCTGTCGCAACTGCAAGAATTCAATTGGCAACAAATTCGGTAGCCACAACTTATACTGTTTTCTGTGTGTATGAGTTTGATGAAACTTTTTTATAAATATGAAGAAAGTTCTTCATAAATATGAGAAGACTTCTT
Organism: Eustalomyia histrio; assembly: GCA_949748255.1. Lineage (NCBI taxonomy): Eukaryota > Metazoa > Arthropoda > Insecta > Diptera > Anthomyiidae > Eustalomyia > Eustalomyia histrio. The sequence goes on from OX456525.1 coordinate 70,647,448, forward strand.
CAAAAATATAAAAATATTTCCACAAAATTAACTTGGACAATTTCTAAATCTTATTTATGAATTTTTTCGTAAAGCTTTTTGCCATAGTGTACGAATACAGGTCAAAATTCTAAAGATAATTCGACTAAATTATATACAGAATTTTCACAGAAAAGCGAAATGACAACTAAATTGGTAAATGTAGTTAATTTGCTACAAATAATAAATTCGGTTAGCACAAACATATAAAAATACGAATTAAATGCCTCAAAAAAAAAAAAAAATAATAATAATTTAACCACTTTTGGTTCTAGTCCTCATATAAATTAACTAACTGATATTTAATAAATTTAACTTTTCGCAAGAGATCACTCCATATTTTCTTAACAAGATATTAAACATCAGATTGATTCCTGAAATTTTTTACGTTTTCGGGAATATGAACCAATTTATACTATGGACTAAAATTTGTTAACTTGTTTGTATTTAATTTAGTTGGTCACATTTTAAAATACACATTTTTTTGTTTTTCTTTGTGCTGGTGATTACCAAAATGTCCAGTTAGATAATATTGGCTATCGTTTTTCAAAACACATCCTTTTATTTGTTCATGAAGCTTTACATTCGTTTTTTTTTTTTCTATTTTTAAATATACTAAAATCTCAACTTTGGTTTTGTTTTTCTATACGCCGTACTCACTTACTTTTATGTGGTTTGGTTTTATTTATTTTTAATTTTTTTTTTTTTGCAACATAAAATAGTTTTTCGTTGTCTGCAAAAATAAATTACCATTGAGTATAATGCTCTCTGCTCCATATATAAACGTAAACACATTTGTGTGAATTATATAAAAAATTTTAGTTACATATTCCCTTTAACCAAATTATATAGTTTTCCATATTAAATGTCCAACTTAAAAAAAAATGTGTGGGATCAAAATCAAACTTTCTGTAGGTGATACACTGAACATGCACAGGAAAAATATGTGCATCATATATTTTTGGGTTTATCATTGTTCCAATCATACTTAGTAATATGATTTGGTAATATGGAGTATCTTGTTATGAGCGAAACTAGTGATCATAATATAATTCTAAGTGAATATAAAATCGACCTTAGTAATTATAATATTATCAGTATTATCATTAAAATAATACTGTGAAAATTTAGAATCTCTAATTATGGTCCCCTTTATTTTTTTTTCTCCTAGTGAAAACACAAATACGTAACTAATTTTTTTTTTTATTTTGTTAAAAACTGATCATAGTAGGTGTGCACAAAGTTAATAAAATAGCCACCATGTGCAAGACATCACTTAAATAAATTTGTATCAAAGGTGATTCTAAATATTTGTTGCAATTTTAATAGCTTTTTTATCTACACTCAGAAAAAAAAGTTCGTAGAAAAATTTGTAAACGGTTTTCAATCCCACTTTACTATTTTTGTACTGATTTTTAGTAAAAAAATTATTATTTAGCAAATCTTTTTGCTATTAACATTTTACAAATTACAGAATTTGTACAGAATATCTACAAATTTTCGTTGCTAATTTCAGAAATCATTTTACAAATTTTTGAAAACCGATTTGCTAAAATTAGCAAAAAAAATTACTAATTTTAAAAAAGTCGATATTGAAGGAAATGTTATTTTTAATAATTTAAACTTATACATACAAACTTAAATTGCCCTAAAATGTTACATAGGATTAAAAAAGGGATCAGAAGTGAAGATACAGACTCATGTCTAAAAAGAAGACATCCACTTAAAATAGCACTAAAAAGAGTTTTTTTAGTTCTAAAAATCAGCAATAAAAACAATTAAATTGAACCTTAAAAGTAAAAAAAAAATGTACTAAAATATTTTTCAAAACAGATATTACCAAATATAAAACAAAATGATAAATTCGTTTATGTTTTAACAATTTTTAAGATTTTTAAGCCTTTGATTTTTTTTCCTTTTGTAAAAATATTTTTTAAAAAATATAATCAAAGTTATTGATGCTCGATAAAAAAAAATAAATTTGATATTATGTACGAATATTAATAATATTTAGTAATTTTTTTGCTGATTTTAGCAAAGATATTTTAAATTCCACTTTACAAAAAGTCTACTAAAATTTAGTAACGGTTACTAATTTTTCTACTAATTTCATTGTACTACAAGTCAGCAGACTTGTGTTGCTAAAATTAGCAAAAAATACCGCTGGGCTCAAATTAGCAGAATTTCCTGTAATAACAGCAAAATTTTCAGTTGCCATTACAGACTTTTTTTGGTGAGTGTACTATGGAATGATTTGAAAATCTTTTAAACAATTGGTTTTTCATTTTTGACAATTTATTTCAAAATTTGATAGTTTTATTTTAAGTATCACAAGAAAATTTTGATATACTTTGTAGAAAATTACTGAGCGGCATTTTGCTGGAATTTTAGAAAAAGTGTCTCTAAGTCTGATCCTATGTCTATATTTTTTTCAGCAAGGGGTCCAGTTAGTATAAATACCTCATATATATGACCAACAAATTTATATAATGTATGTAGTACATATCTCAAAAGAGATGCATGTCCAAATTTTTTTTTATATAACAACGACTAGCCAGTTTGGCTTCAATTTAAAAGTAGTTTTTTTTTCCTTATTTCTATAAACATGTTGGTGTGTATTCATTTATGTTTGGTTGTTGTAATCTAAAATTAAGTGCAAGGAAACACTTACGACTGAGCGGTAAACCACAATTAACACAAAACTTTATTTGCCAGTTAGAAAATTGTTGGGTTTTTTGTAATAAAATATTTAATATTAAATTTTTTATATATACTATGTATATTTTTTCTTTTTCTTTACAGGTAAGTTGACAAGTTATTTTAATGAATGCAAAATTTTGCGGTATGTTAAAAAGTTTACAAATATTGAAAACATTTTTAAATATTATTACAAAAGTTTAAAAAAGTTGGTGAGGCGAATTTAATAATTTAAAAAAATTAATTAAAAGAGGTTAGTTTTATTGAAATTTCACATGTGCACCCGAATTTCCTTTTGACAATTGAATTTTGTTGTTACATTTAATGAACGAGGTTATGTTAAATAACTCAATGTGATTGAATAAAATCGTTCCATTTTTTATGAAAGTGCATCAATAAATAATTCTAAAATAAACATTCAACTGGTTAGACAAGGGAACTTCTTCTGGTTTTGATAAGAAAGTATAAATGATGGGTTGTGGATAGTAGATAGACTGCCTTGGACATAAAATTCTTTATTGACTAGTATAATTTTTGTTGCACTGCTACCAGGTTATACAATGTGGTGTCTTAGATGCTCTAGGGTTTGTATGCTCGGAAGAAGTTTTAGGAAAATGCTTCTGGCGCATACAGTTTAATGTCCTTCATCATTGTCTGAGGGTATTGAAAACTAAATGGGCTCTTGTGAAAATTGAACTTATTGTATAGAGGATTCAACTACCCCTTAACCTTAAAGACTCACCAAGACCGGTTGATTTAAGTCAATGCTATATTTCTTAAGAAACCTTTGTTTTACTACCTTACTACAAAGTTTATTACCTTATTAATCCCATTTCTACTTCAGATTTTTATATATCCCCTTGCTCTATCCCCCTGAAGATTTTGGTTATTAGTAGCAGTGCCGATAACCTGAATGACCTTACCTTATTAATCCCATTTCTACTTCAGATTTTTATATATCCCCTTGCTCTATCCCCCTGAAGATTTTGGTTATTAGTAGCAGTGCCGATAACCTGAATGACTGATCATCAGATATGACTAGTTGCTAACAGCTTCCCTACGATATTAGGGCACGATTCGGTTGTTATGTTTCTCGCATGGATTATACGTGGCTATTCGTAAAACCCAACATAAATAGCTTAAGCAGACAACAAAAAAAAATAAGAAGAACGATTTAACTGGATTGCTAAGCAATTTGTCTGAGCAAGATCTACTTACTTCGAGTTAAGCTACAGAATTTAACATCACATTCTCTGGAACTCTAGCGTCTTACCAAACAACATCTAAAACCACACAAAATGCACCTGGGTACAACATCTGGACTAGCGATCAGTCCAGTCAGTGACGTTTGCAGGTCCATATACTCGAGCCAGAGTAAAAGGTTAGAGTCAACTTCCAAACTATGTTGAATAAGGAACTTAAGAATAAAAAGACCACACCAAAACAGTCGATGGGGCAAAGCTAAATCGATCAGGGAGACTCTTTCACGAGGTGGTTGGGATGTCAGTGGTGGGTTGTCCTCGCTTGTAGTAACTGAATGAAGTGCCACCGAATCCAAGTAATCTGAGCTCGTAATGAAACACGTGCTCTCCAACAAGAACAGTTTGGTAACTCGTTTCGACTCCGGTGAGATTCATCAGGGATACAGGTCAAACAATATCATGGACCTGTTTTTAAGCTAATCGCCGCTTCAGAAATTCTTGAGAGATTCGGCACCAGAATTTGGTTACTAAAAATGGCAATGAACAGTGACATACTGGTACCCAGCAAAATAAGAGCTGAGGAAGAAGTAGTTAAATACTACATCTATTGAACACGAAGTTGTGAAAATTTTGGTGAATCATTAATGATTTTAACATTGGCGTGTCATTGGGAGGAAGTAGTGTGTTTCGGTATTACGAAAAATCGATGAGCAGATAGTCCATTAGCAGATAGTTTCATTAGTTTACGTACGTTATTAAATATAGGGGCTACAAAATAAATATAGGGAGTTGCTTTTTTAAAGTTAAAAATGTGATTTTGAACACGCCAAGAATTATTATTCCGACCAGGACAAAGTAAATAACACTGATATGCAAAGTATGTTTTCAATAAGGCATTTAATGACTGCAGGAATCAACCATTTATGTAACAACTAAACAATTGTTTTTTTATACTAGTAGGGGTTAATATCAACATTTTGGAAGTTTTTTAAAATGACTTCTTACAAATCGAAAAATTTGCACTATTAACTTCTTTGGATATTCTGAAAAAGAGATTCGTATAGAATAGCATCCATTTTATTTTGCTGGGTAGTTTTTCTCAAAGCTCAAAATCACGAGATATCGATATATTACTGGTCTGTTATCCGAGCGAAGAAGTCTCAAAACAAAAATATCAGATATGCTGTGGACAAGATCTTCTTTCGTCTCAAGCAAGCCAAGTTGAACGTTTTCCTTCAAATGGGATCTAGTGATGTTTAGGGGAAGGATAAACTTAAGAAAGCCAACCAACAACTAAATAAGCAGATAATGATGTAGAAGCTTGGGATAGTGCAGACTTATCCGCAGCATTCGAGGAGGACCTTGTCACAGGCATCGCCCAGGACAACGACTCACTGGTACTATACATAAAAGACAAATGTTAGGTTAGACCATATTTGATAGCTAAAAGAACATAAAGGATTTTCTATTTAACCAATTTAGTTTAGCGGACCTAGCGGTACCAAAGGTTGAATTGACAGGTGGCAACAACATCGCAATTGCCTCCTGAGGGTCAATTCTCGTTTTGTGAAACGGTGGAATGAAAAGTTTTTTCACGTTTTCATAGTACTTTTGATTTGCGTTCTGTGAAAAAATTTTAAGAAATATCAAAACGTTTTCATATGAAAAAAATGGAACGAAACAAGGAATTTTCACGATTGCACAGCACTGGAATGTGGACATTACAAACGATAAGTAAGTAGTTTAATTACCATAATCACACTTTTATTAATAACATATTTACAGATTTGTAACTGCAGGTGGTGCCAAATTTGAGACGAAAAGTGTAACAAATTAGCGGCGAGCCTTTACAGTTTTAGTGGGACCCAAAGGACGGCGAAAAATGGAAAAAGTACCATCCCGAATTCTTTGAGTAATATCCAATAACACAATTAATCCAGATATTTTTATATAATTATTTAAAATAAATTTTACGAACTTAATTCACTTTTGTTTACGTTATTCTGTGATTTGACAATTGCTTTAAATTTTAAATAACACAGTTACAAAAGTTTCATGGGTACAGTGCGAATGAAACATTTTTTTCATAATACAAACGAGAATCGCAAATTATGTATTTGTAAAAAGTTCGAGTGAAAAGTGCTTATGAAAACGAAAATGAAAAGTTTTTTTCACTTCACATTATCACAGAACGAGAATTGACCACCTACTATATGAAATATGATTACTGCTGTGCTCCATTGTTACAGATAACGTTATTATCCTGGGCTGTGATGCCAATGCTAGGTACACTATCTGGCGTAGCACTGAGATCAATGAAAGAGCTGAATTTTTTTTCTGATTTTATTAACATTATTTACCTAAATATATGCAATTCTCGGCATACACATACTGTTTCTATTTCTATTTCTGAGTTCCAAAAATTTTAGAGGCTTGGAAGAGGTAACATATCGAATCATAATTGTATATTCTTCGACATCAACTTGCGAATTTGGGAGAAAATAAGCTACTGGAAAAGAAAAACCGTATGACCTCAGTTAAATAGGATTCTACAAGGGAAACTTGGTAAGGGATCGAAGGTCGAAACATTCAGTGATCATTCTTAAAAGAGTCATATATGTAGCATTCGAAGTTTCTTGCCATTAGATACGGACAAATTAAAGTCCCTCCCCTGCTGGAGTTTAAGAAAGCAGTGGCGGTGGCGAACTAGAACTAAGGGAAAAACTTTTGTATATCTATAGAAAACCTAAGTGACACTGCCAGGCTTAGTGAGGTGCCGCAAAAGGTCACTTAAACCTTACTTATAAAAAGAGGGAGGATGTATACTTGTTGGAATCGTCGACAAAGTCATTGCATATAAGGAACTGTATAAACCATTGAATTAAGCATACTCGAATAAGGTTTACCAGTTAGTGCCCAGCATTTAAAAAAAAAGTTGCAAATTAGTGTGAAATATTATTTAATACACTTTTCAGATTTTTTTTAGTGTAATATCTATATTTACCAAAAAGGAAAATTATAATATATTTGAATTTATTGGGTTTTAATATAAAAGAACATTTAAATTCAAAGTTAAATATATTCCTAAACATCCGGTTTTATTAATTTTGTGTACTAGAATTTACAGAATTTTTTTAACAATTCGATTGCTAGAAAAGAAATCAACCATTTAATATGCTTACAAAACCTATCCAGACAAAGAATACTGCTAAAGTCTAATTTAATAATATTTTGTATAGTAAGGATAATTTTTTAAAAAGAAATTAAGAAAAAAAAAATAAAACCATTAAGAAAACAGCACAGTCACGAAATATATAAGAACAAATTAAGTATTGTACTCATCTTTATTTAGCAAAATTGCATTTTAAATGCCTTTCTACATACAACGCCTTTTCTCATTTTTTTATTACAGTAAAACGCGGTAAAAACGCATTTTAAGGAGTTACAGGAATTACTTCAATATAAGCAGTGTTTATTTTAAGCAGGATAATAGGTGCCTAATATACCCGTATTATCTTTTGAACAGAAAATATTTCAAACTTCAAAGAAATTTATTAATTTCCCAATCCTTGCATTAGGTTTCATTAGTAAATTGCTCCAGTAAATCTTAGGAAAGTTTCTGTGAGGTCTGTTTCAAATTCATTAGTTTGAATATTCATATTAAAAATCGAAAATTATATGAAACATTATTTGTGGATGGTAAAAAATACTTAGTTTATTTGAACCGATTAATCGACTTCAACAATTTTGTATTATTGTACGTATAAATGTATGTATAAATTTTTTTTCCATACCAAATTATGGAGCCTTTCAAATCAGATCTTACCAACCACCAGAGTTCTCCTTGGACAAGTTCGTCATAAACATGTTTTACTCTATTTGCTATTTTTGCCTTATACTAAATGCTACTTCCTGCTGCTATGAACACCACACTTTTGCTAATGAACTCTCATTTTACATTAAACGTGAAGGTTTTTAGTTTCTTGTTTTAAACTTCATTCGTATGGCATCTATGGATGAATGTGATATGTATGAGAGTACAACATCGTCATCATATACAGTGTAATGTAAACGTTATGTTGAAAGCTATACATCTTCAACATATTTAGTGCGACTAAATATAAAGTAGTTGAAGTTTCTGAAGCAATTGTAAACGTCATGATATTAATACAAGAACTTGCAGAATTAGTTGTTATTAGAATTCACTTCACATTTAATCTTATTTCTTCAATCTTATGCTGCTGTCTTTTCTTTAAATGATGATATGAAATTGTTGTCATTGGGGTATTCCGTTGAAAGGATATTATAAATTATGAGTCTTGTGGATTGATATTTAAGAAGGGTGTAAATTTTAAACTTCGATTATAATGGTTGATATTAAAACTGTATTAGTGAAAGCAATATCTTGTCTGTTTTGAGATAGTACAGCTGAGCTAGCATTTGCAATTTTAAATTGCAATTGACGGCCTGCCCAAACTGCTTTTAAACTGAAATTTAAAATATGATTTCCAAGAAGTATACCTAATTCACCGATAAGAAAATTGTAAATGGAAGCGGAAAATCCCAGGGGGAAATAATAGAACAGGGTATGAAGTCGTAAGAAATATAGAAACAGCGGAATTAAAATACTAGACTGGAGGAATGTAATGGAATGAAACGGGGAACGAGTGCAATTGAAAACATAGGTGAAGGAAACAAAAAAAAATCCAGAGGGTTCAGCGGCTTTGTTGTCTGGGCATTAGCGGCGCGATTAGATCGACATCTACAAGTGCAATGGAGACGATACTCTCCATAAAACCGATATATGTTTAGGTTAGATAAGAGGCTGCACTTCCGGATAATATACCGATGGTGCTCGGGGAGTGGTCTCTTGAAAGCCGACGGCATCAAAGAGTCGTTGAAAATTTACCAAGCTATTACATTTTGAAAATGGAATGTGACAGGTTTGCGGACTGCCAAATTTTATTTCTGGCAGGGAGCGGTAGAGGGATGTTGGTATATGAGATGATACAAATGGAATTCTTTACGACACTGATGGCTCCAAACTGGACGGAAGAAGCGGTTTAGCTTCTTACTTCCGGACCACAACGCAGTTTTTCATGCGGGGGTTGTCGCTTTTACCGAGTGCTTTAGATTTTTTACTGCGACTGATTACTCTGAGGATTCAGTCATCTTCACTGATATTCAGGCTGCGGTTAGGGCTCTGTTGGAGGGGTATGTAATATCGAAGACTATTTTGACCTGCAAGGTCATCTGAGGTAGACATGGGTACCCGGACACCGTGGAGTAAAGGGGACTGAGAGAGCTTACGACCTTCCCAGGTATAGATCGAATCTGGTCTCTGTTAACCTTAAAAATCCCAGACCTTTTCGGATGACGAAAACGGAGCTTTTACATAGGTCCCTAACATGCACAAGGAGAAGTGGAGTGGGGATGACGTTAGTGAGACCTCAAAAGTCCTGAGGGTTGACCCATACGTGAATAGGGCAAAGGTTATTTTAAGGCTGGGGAAACGGGAAATGGACAACATGATGGAAATTCTCACAGCCCACTTTTCACTATGATCACACCTTTCGAAATTGGGATGGAGTGACTCTGTGGTGTGTAGGCCTGTGGGGTGGACGGTGAGACTCTGAAGCATTTCCTATGTTTCCCCGGTTTTCGCGTTGTCTAAGGTAAGGCACTGGCACGGGGACGTTATAGCATCTTTGGAGTGCTTGTTGGGGATGGATTTAAGAAAACTGAAGAGATATCTGGGGGATACTGAATTCTGGAATGTTTTTCCAAGCAAGTTTGGCAAGCGCACAGCACGCCGATCCTCTGGCATAAGTGTATGTCACCAATTTTTGGGTGATCATGAAGGGCGAACGGAATGAAATTGAGAACTAGTCGAATTCAAATTCTAAATTAGGGGAACAAATTCGAGTGAAAAGGAAGCTATTGGAATTGAAAAATTTTACACGGGTAACGAAATTGAATAGTGAAAGATAGGAATTTAAGTAATAGATAAATTTAATAAAATGGAATGCAACTGGGTATGATTGAAATTAAAACAGTTAACTCATGCAACGAAATAGAATTTTGTAATAGTTATTGTTCTGAACAAATCGCTCATTTACTTCAATACTGTCATAAGTCAATAAACGTAACTTTTGAGTTAATGATGCAGAAATATCGGTCACAAGACAATCTACAATACATATATTATAAAATCCCAGCAAAAACGGGGTTTCAATTATTACCAACGTATTTACTCGCTTAATTATTTTTGTTTGCGATGTCCCAAAAGTAATGAGTATTCATTATCATCTCACTTTCAAAAACACAAAGTAATGGGTGGTCATTACCCTCTTGCTTACAAACTGCCAAAAAATAATTAGTACCCATTACTTTTTGGACATCGCGAACAAACGTAGTTAAGCGAGTAACTAAGTTGGTAAGTAGTTGATGCCATGTTTTTTGCAGTATTGTTCTTTTTCTCATTGAGTGACGACCAAAAGTGTTTCATACTTTTCTTAGTAGTTAGGCTAAATTGAAAACTGCAAACGCGTTTTCCGCAAAATCGATGTTTTTAAGTTATGACAATCTTAAAGTAAATGAACGCTATGTTTTTAACCATTTTAGCTTATGTTTTTCCATTTAACTTTAATTATTATATCATTATTGCTTAATTGGTTTATGGAATTTAAAAAGTTTGATATTAATTTGTTGGTATTTCCAAGACAATCGTGATTAAAAGGCTTTTAAAAAGATAGTGTATTTATTCCCTTAATCACCCAGATCAAACCACAGGACCTAGGAACTTGAAATTTTTTATATAACTACCTTCTTCAGGTGACCTATTTGCCAACAAGGGATTTTGAGCGAATTTTAAGTGGAATGTCAAAAAGGTTCCTCGAAAATTTGTGTTCCCAGGAGGTTTCTTGACTATTGCTGATGAAAATACCGGATTTTAGTGCAAAAACTTTGATAAAATCTCGTTTTTTCTTTTCTCAAATCACTCATAAAAGTTTGTAAGCTCTGTAAAATATTTTTGCCACGTTTATAATACAATATGTTTTCCTGAAAATATAATATGTTCCTGTGTAAAAATATATATGTTTGGATCAGGTGAATGAATCTTCCGGCAAACATATATATATTTATCATTCTTGTATTTGCATTCCACAAGCATAATTAGGAAAAGTAAACAGTTGGACATATATTTTTTAGGTGAGAAAAAACAAAAATTACAATGTTTGTCTGAAAAAATAAATATAGGGTTCGCCAAATAACTGTTTTTGTTAAAAATGCTATAAAAAAAACTACTGAATATTTTCTCAAATTTCTTTTTTTATTTGAAAGTACAATCCTTCCGGTTAATAATGGAAAATAATTTCATTCAAATGGCTGCCTCGGCAGGCCATGCAGTAGCCTACACGATCGGTCCAATTTTTAAGCACATTATCGATTGTGTGCAGCTGTATTTCACCAATGGCTTCACGAATATTGTCATTTAAAGCGTCAATTATCTCTGGCTTGTCGGCGTAACACTTATCTTTGACGGCACCCCACAAATAATAGTCCAACGGTGTCAAATCGCAGCTCCGAGGTGGCCAAACGACATCAGCTCTGCGGCTGATAATGCGATCTTCAAAAACAGGGCGCAAAACATCGAGTGTAGCTTCGGCTGTGTGGCACGTAGCGCCGTTCTGTTGAAACGAAATGTTGCCAATATCCTCCTCTTCAATTTTCGTGAACAAAAATTCGTTTAATATGGCCCGATAAGGATCGCCATTGACTGTAACGGCCACTCCTTGCTCATTTTCGAAGAGAAATGGCCCAATTATGCCTCTGGGAAAAAATCCGCACCAAACAGTGACTCGTTTTGGGTGCATCGGCTTTTCAATGTATGCGTGCGGGTTTTCTGTTCCTATCGAAAAAATATTAAATTTTGCAGAGATATTTTTTTTATATAAATTGGAGAAACAGAGTTCCCTAAATCACCCAACCGTTAGAGCTGGAAGTTTGAAATTTAACATATAGGTTTCTCCTCTTATTATCACATCACCTAAGACGAGATTTTTTTAATTTTCCATATTAGTGTTCTTCCTTAAAATTCATAGGTTTAAATATGACATTTAACATATGTGGCCCTCTGTAATGGGCTTCTTCATTGTAGAAATTTATATAGAGAAGAAGAGCGTTAGAAAAATAACTGTTGTCATCTTAAAATATTTCGAAATTTTAAATTAATTAATTCTGCTAACAAAGTAACGGGCCTTTAAGCTACGATGGAAATAAATTATGACATATACCTTATTCCACTAAAATTAAAGTTTAAATGTCCGTTTCGACAATAACTTCCCAATAAAAATTTTAACCTAGAAAAAACTATTAAATTATAAAAAAGATATTTAGGTTTTCCCACGTTTGTTTTTCTTTCCTTTATGCTGTATGAATATAATACCCTTATTCGAGCGAGAAATTCATTTGTTTATTTTCTATACATTTTGTTTAATTCAATGGTTTTTATTATCTTTTTAAATATATTTATATAATTTATATTTTTTTTGAAAAGTTTCCAAACAATTTACTTTGTATTATTTAATTTATCCTTTATACCTTTTCTTTACGATTGAAATATTTTAAGATCCTGCCAATCTGCATATATTTATATCATTTTCTTTTTGTTTTTATGAGAAAAAAAAACAAAAATAAAATTATAATCAAAGTATATTTACTTCTGGTCATGCTTTCTTAAATTTCTTATTCAATTATCATTCATCCCTTTCTTTTTTTTTTCGTTTCTAAAGCAAACCCTTCAATACCATTTGATTCGCAAACAGAATTTATTTGTTTTATATCCCCTTTTGTAACTTTTCTCTGTATATGATTTGTACAAGTTTGTTTTTTCTTAAGATTTATTTTATGTTTTTATTTCAATTTTTTTTTTTTTTTTCATTTATATGCTTTTCTGTTATAAAGTAAATGAAGCCTCTTAAAATTAAGCAAATTTTTGTATCATTTTGTTTACGCTTTAAATGTTTGTGAAAGATTTTTCTTTTGTAGTTATTTGTAAAATATATTTATTTGTATTTTAAAAAATGGGGTCGGAACTGTAGCAATTAATAACAGGGTTAATAAATATTTTATAAAATCTTAAACTCTTATGCCTGCTAAATGTTTAACAAAAGATAAGGATGCAAATGTTTATATTTTTTGGATTAGTTATCAACCCCTACTGTATTTAAGAAAATTTCCTTCCTTCATGTTTACTTTTTTAAATTTAAGACCTGGTTTACTTATTACAAAGATAAAGTAAAGATTGATTTAATTTTCATGTATTTTTGATGAAAGTACTTATCAATTTCTATCATTTAGACACTTTTCGTAATTTACAAACCAGCCATAAAACATTAATTTATTATCGATTTTACTCACCAGAAATCCCAACAAAAGTTGTCAAAAAAAGTTCACTAAACAGTTTAAATCATGTTTGAAATTTACCCACCAACTAATATTAACTTTAACAATAGCGTTAATGTGGCAGAAAAACGTTTTCAATAATGATATTAATCTATTGTTAAACTTTTAAATAGTATGTATTGGTTTATATACAGGGTGTCCGCCGGGAAGGTGTACTACTTTGTTTGCTTATAATTTTTGATTTAATGAAAGAGTAAGGATCTTATATTGATAAATGTTTTATTTAACCCATTTACGCTCGCTGTACCAATTTGGGAACACTTCATTATTGGCGGCATACAAGAAAGTTTTTGACATTATTCAATAAATATTTGCATTATTGATCAAGTGAAAGTTCAGACATTAAGTATAATATTAAAAAATTGTATTGCATTAGGTAATTTTGTGGCAAAAATCGTTTAAGTTTCACAATAAAGGCACCTGTGGAGGTGGGTATGTTTTTTTGAATATTATTTTTTATGCAAACTGAAAATCGTCATAATTTTATATTTTTTATAAAATTCAGTATATAATAAAATATTTACAAGTCTCTTCAATGTAATAACTTAACTTTATATGATTTTATAGCACTTGAAATATTGATGTACCAATTTGGGTACAACGGGCACAAGTGTACTAAATCTTAGAAATCTGCAAACGGACAAAAACAACAAAAACATATTGAATAATTTTAGAATTCGATGCATCTATGTAGCAATGGAAATGCGTTGTCAACAGCTTGTTGTTAAGTGTTTTTGATATGAGAAAAAATAACGGTAATTAAAAAAAAACAACGAATTATTTTAGATCTGGAGTAGTAAATCATCAAAAAAGAAAACAGTAGTGAGAATTTGTCAAACGTTGAAGCACGTGAGAATTTGTCAAACGTTGAAGCACTTATAAGCATTTTTAAAGTTTGATTTAATTTTTTTTACTTCTTGTTTTGAGTGTTTACCTTGATGTGAGTTGCAGATATAAACGTATCAATGCAAATTTTTACAAATATAATTTTTATAGAAAAGAAATATGAACCACAAAGAATATTTTAGCGGCAGAAAAAATTTTCATGGTTTGGAGGAAGCCGTAAATGCCATAATAGAAAACAGTAACCATGATTTAGAGTACGATTTAGCTATAATTCCACCACAACCTAGTGTTGTATCTGATGAAGAAGAGGATCTCGATGAAAATAAAGTTGAAGGCTTACCAAATGAAGTTCCCGGAGAAATCGAGTTATTTATTCGTAGGGTTCGTAATATTTCGGACTCTGAATGCAGCAGTGATGATGAAACATTAGCAGCTAAAAGAATTCGACTAAGAACGAATACTCCGCAATCTGAAAGCATTAGTAATGCACATAAATGTTCCGTCTTGGCGAAAATGTCACCCAATTTATTCAAAAACTTATACGGAATCTGACAACCGATTGCAGAATAAGAACCGTATGAAAGAAGATGTAAAAGACTTGACCCCTTATCAACTATTTGAGAAATTTTTTGACGAAGAAGTAATGATCATGATCGTCATCTTTAGCCAGGTGTATGCAAGTCAAAATAATCGACACAATTTTACTCTCACTGTAGCAGAGCTAAAGGTTTTTTGTGGGATACTAATTTTTTCAGGTTACCACAAATTACCAAAAGAAAGAATGTATTGGTCACTAGATGAAGATATTGGAGTTGGATTAGTGTCAAAAGCAATGTCCAGAAATAGGTTCGAAGAAATAAAACGAAATTTACATCTTGTTGACAACAATGATGCCGAGACCACCACGGACAAAATGTTTAAAGTTAGAAAGCTTTCAGATCTTCTTCAAAAAAAATTCAACCAGTGGAACGTTTTTCATGAAGACATTTCTATCGATGAATCCATGGTGAAGTACTACGGTCATCACTCGGCAAAGCAATTTATTCGGGGCAAACCTGTACGCTTTGGCTACAAGAATTGGGTTGCAGCAAGTTCCTGTGGATATTGCTATGCCTTTGACATATATTGTGGCAAATCGAGTGTTAATTCTAATAAACCATTGGGTACCAAAGTTGTCAAAATGCTGCTAAACAAATTGGACACAAATCCTGCCAACCATAAATTATTTTTGATAATTTTTTCACTAGTTGTGATCTTCTTCGAGACTTACGTGATTTGGGATATCGTGCCACGGGCACCATACGTGAAAATCGTACAAAAAAATGCCCACTTCCAACAGTAAAAGAGATGATGAAGAAGTCCAGAAGTGAGTTTGATTTCAGGTTCGATAAAAATAATGAGATACTGTTGGTCCGCTAAAAGGACAACAGTATTTGTACAATGGCAACAAATTACGACTCATTTGATCCGGTAGGAACCATCAGAAGATGGAACTCAGAAAAAAAAAACAAAAGACTGACATGAAAATTCCATATGTGTTCTAAAAATATAATAAGGGCATGGGAGGAGTTGATGAGATGGACCAGTCTATTTCAGTGTATAGAATTGGTATACATGGCAAAAAATGGTGGTGGGTTTTATTTACATATATGATTGATATGGCCATATCAAATGCATGGCGGTTACATGTATCATCTAGAGAAAATGCCATGGATCAATTATTATTCCGAAGAAATATAGCTAGATTCTATCTTAGCCAATTGCCCCAAAAATACTCCGCCCGCCCATCGTCATCAAGCATTAGTGGTTTACGAATAGATGGAATTGATCACGTGCCAGAGAAACTGCCAAATGGTGTGCGGTGTGTTGTTTGTCACAACAGAAGTCGTTGGAGCTGCAAAAAATGCAAGAAAACACTTTGCATTGAAAAATGTTGAGATATCCCCACAAAAAGAAGTCTGCAGCAGTCAAATCAGGCGACCGTAGAGGCCAATCAATATCACCATTTCTTGAAATAACTTGTTGTGGAAAGAGGTCTCGCAGTAATTCCATTGTTGGTTTATCGAATACTTTTCCATAATAAATTTGCCACGTGTGTACTTTACCACTACCAAATATGAACTGTCAAGACTAATGTTTACCAAAATGTCGACAAAACAAATTAGTATACCTTCCCGGCGGACACCCTGTACTTACATATATATTTTATGAATACAATTTTATGTATCTGGTATTTATCTCTTTTAGCAACTCTTTATATATACGGCTCGTCTATTGTTAAATATTTTCAAAGAAAAAAAATATTATCTTAATTGCCATCAATTTTGAGCAATGAAATACATTTAAAAAATAAACATTTACACATGCACATATTACAAATACATTCAAAATATATATTACACAATCAATAAAATTTATAAATTCAAATTCTATTGTTAAATTGATTTTGAATGGTTGTTTTGTTGGTGTATACTTTCATTAAATATTACTGTATAGTGAATATTTTTAGGGAATCTTTTTTTTTTTTGTTTAACAACAATGCAAAATAATTAAATTGTTAAATATTTTTTTTATTACTATATTTTTATTATTTTAATAGGCATTTGTTATTTTTTTATTACAATTTTTTATTAAATTATCGTGTTTATTAGCATACAATTTTATATGTCATTAATAAAAATGTAAATTTTGTTTGTTAAATATTCACAAAATCATGCACAGTTATGTTAAAAGGAAACGGAAACTCATTAAAACGGAAGCAAAGTGTTAAAAGTTTTTTAAAATTAAAACATAATTATTATAAAATTATTTAATATATATATATACAATATTATGAAGCGTGGACATGAAAATAAAAAACATTTTAAAATTTTAATATTTTTAAGACATCGAAAAGTAAAATCATGCCCTCAAAACGTATTTTCCGTTACGGATTATAGTTTATTTAAAAAGTAATATGTAGAGTTTATTTCTAAATGAAGAATCAAATGAACTTTTTTGAAATATATTTTTTAACTATTTGAATCAGTCATTTAAAAAACAAACTATAAAAATACAGACTCAATAGGAGTTGATATTTTCTGTTAAATGTAAATTTTTACTTATTCTGTTTCTACAAATAGAAGTTCAAATAATTCCTTTTTTGTTTTTTTCTCAAAATAGTTTTAAATACAAAATTATTTCAATAAAAATTACAAGAAATTATTCAATACATACATCCATACTCACATAGAAACTAGAAATATAAACATCTGTGATTTGTAATTACATACAAATAAAAAAACTTTCAATTCAAAGAACAAGCCACAAAAATCGTTTTTTCTAACGTTTTGTCAGTTAAAAATTCATGGTTACTTAAACGACTTTCGATTGCGTTTACTACTTTTGTGGATTATTAAACAGTGATTGAAAATAAACAACAAAATGGGCTAAATATAATGAAAAATCAATAGTCCACTTTTTGATTGTATTTACGATTAATTTAATTTGTTTTGGATTGTTTTTAACGAAATAATATTGTGCCTGTCTCTGAAATCATAATCCAAAAACATTAGTCCAAAGTTTTTGCCTATAATCATAAGGCACCCACTCAAAGCCACAGTGTGTTTTGCAGTTACATCGGAAAAGATGATTATATATTATTTTTCCAAAGGAGCCCACAGCAACGAAGTGACGGTGAACGGCGTCCATGCTTACTAATTATTTTTTTTTTACGATTTTGATTTGGGGAATATGTTGTTTCACTTGTCGCACTGCACGCGACGCAATGCATATTTCGAAGGATACCCTCGTAGCGCGGGTAATCTCGTGTTTCGATGATTTGTCTTGGCTAGACACAGCTCCCGATTTGACTTTTGACAGACATGTGACAATATCTTGAATTAGGGTCATCTCTAGGGATTCAACATTTTGTTGTAAAAAAAGGTCTTTTACCGTTGTATTTCACATAAAATAAAATATTTTATAATTTAGTTTTCATAAGTTTACTTTAACAATTAATTATTTAAACAAAGTTTGAAATTATGACTCATTTTCCACATAATCTAGACTTCACATCCAACGATTTTTATCTATTCGCTATCAGCAAAAATAAATTGTGCGGAATTTGATTTAAAAGCCTGAGGAAGTAATAAATCCGCACAAAATACGTTTCTGAGACATTAAGTTCAAAGTTGAAAACATTTCTAGAATACTGTTTTTTTAGAATGCAAAATTTTGGTGATGAAGAAAATTTAATGACTTTGAAAGAAAAAATTTGAAACAAAAATTTTGAAAAAATACGAATTTTATATAAAGAAAAAAAATAATTTTAGCAGTTTTTCAATTTAACAATTTTTTGATTTTAATTTTTTTTTAATCATTAAAGCGTTTTTATATACAACAATTGGAATTTTATTTTATTTAAATTTTGAATTGACATTTACTTCTTTAAAGGTTAGGCTTATATTTTTCGATCTTTTAAAGTACTTGTCCGATTTTAAATACGTTGTTTCTTAATTGTATTTGGATTGAAATGTTGTTTTCTTAATTTAAAATCAATATTTCAATTTAATTTATAGTTTAGTTCTCAATTTTTAGTTGCCCCACTATTGCGAGCTATTACGGCCTATTGTGCATGGGCTACAATAATAGCGTATATGGTAGAACGTTTGCAGAAGGTTGAGCTCTACTGATACCCATCCAATTTTTATAAATTCAAATTTGTTAGTTAATTTTTTACATTAGCCTTCTAACAGTATATTTTTCTTGTTCTGAGACACATTCTTCTGCATGAGTCATGTGACATGTGACAAACCCAGCAAAAACATGGTATCGACTACTTACCAGGCTATTTACTCGCTTAATTACATTTGTTCGCAATGTAAAAAAAGTAATGGGTACTCATAATTTTATGGCTGTTTGTAAGCGAGAGAGTAATGACCACTCATTACTTTGTGTTTTTTGTAAGCGAGAAGATAATTACCACTCATTAATTTTGGGACATCGCGAACAAAAGTAATAATCCGAGTAAATAGCCTGGTAAGTAGTTAATACCATGCTCTTGCTGGAAAGTACGATTCGCCCTCTCCTTTGTAAAGCCCATGGTAAAGTAACTGGTTCCTTCCATATAACATAAGCGGTCCGGGGATCGGTACCAATCCCATTGCACCAGTCATATGATGTGTCGTGTGATATACCCATTTTCCAGACGGTATTAAATATCCATTCATGCCTTAGCGGATAAGGACCAGGTCCCTCCTCTAGAATTACAAATAAACCTGTAGTTTTAATAATTTTTTTGTGAATTTAGTTAAAAACCAAAGCAGATAAATAATTTTTAGGATGACAACGACTGCGAGTTCATCCTAAAAATTTTTGTAAGATAATGTTTAAATAAATCTTCTCTTACATATTCTAAAAAACACAAATATCTTATTTTATTAGTGTAGTTTTTTTCTTGACCTCTTAAGTTTCTATAATTATTATCTTTCTATTTAATATAGACCTAAGTCAACCTGTATTTTTATCTTTTATTTTTTCAAGTTCTTTGAACTTTAATATTGCAAGACAGTTTTCTTAAGACTATTGACAATTGTTGGCTCATCTTGTTCTGCCTATGCAATCAACTTCTTATTAAAAGAAAAATATACACCTATCTTTGTCGGTTTTTATACCTTGAGACTAATGACTCTAGGCTGTCCATTAGTCTGTTTCTTTTTTTTAACTATTTTTTTTAATGATATGCACTTGAATTTTAAAATATACATACATATTTGTATTAAAATATAATACATGTAAGTAGCTACTATGTAAGGTAGTTGTTTTAAGCTCATAACAAATTCATTTGTTATTAAGTTTTGTTCTTTCTACTTATATAGAAAATTTAAAGTGAGTTAGTTGGTTTAAATGTCGGCATATATAAGTAAAATCTTTGTATATATCTTTTGTATTTGTAGAGTATACTATGTTTAGTATATTTACTAGTACCAGTATATTATCATCTACATCGAAATGCAGTTTACTCCTTGTTTGTTTTTTTTTTTTTTTTTCGTCTTCTTTCGTCAAACTGATACATTCATTACACAAGCTTAACTACTAATACCAAAGATTGTGTCTTATATTACATGTAGTGTTGTATACACCATGCTCAAAAAGTAAACGGAAATCAGAATAAAATTATTGCTTTGTGTTTTTTATATATAAAACTAGTCAAACTATTAAATTCAAGTATAATTTAGGTGGAATTTTGAGAAGTGTTTTGACCAACCCAGCAAAACCACACATTACCAAATAATGGGTAAAGCAATGTATAGCCATAGGTGCCGATGGATTACTTTACACCTTACTTCATTGATGAATTTCACAGGCAATGAGCCTCAAAGTAATGTATACATCCATTGCTTTAGAGGTTATAATGTAAGGGGTTACTTATATGGTTACGAGAATGGAAAAAGTAAAGTGTCTAAAAATAGATTTTTGAAAAGTGGGATTTTTATTAAAAAAAATTATTACATATATTTAATTTAAAATATTTGTAATTAAAAATAATGTGGTCAAGATGGGAATCGAACCAGGGAAATCTGGTTACCAGCCAAGAACTCTACCCACTGAGCTTTCGACGCATATAGTATTTGATTGCTTTAAACTTAAATGAATTGTTGTGCTTCGTTTTTTCGCTAGTGTTATCAAACCAACCATACATTACCCTTTTGCTTACAAAAAAAACACAAAGTAATGTATCTAAAAATAGATTTTCAAAAATATTTCAATTATTACTTTACATTTATAAATCATATATTACGTAATCAATAATGAGTAACTTATTACTTTATGCTGGCAAATAATGAAGGTGACGCATGAGAATATCGCACCCATTACGAAAATTTTGCTGGGTAACTATTTGATTCCAATTATTTTTTTTCCTTGTTTGGTAACAGTTATAGATAACAAAAAAAAAAATATTTCTTATTACTTATTACTTCTGTATTACTTATTGATAAGAAACAAAAAAAAACAGTTAAGCCATAACAGTTATCATTTTAGAAATATTTTTATTTGTTATAATATAAAATTTGTATGATTTTTTACCAGGGACAGAAAATAACTGTTATTTTTAAAAATTTACATCAAAAAAGCACACATAAAGAATGATCGTAGAAAATTTTGGTTCTTATCATTATGATACATAGGTGATGTACATGCAAATTTTTGTATGACTTTTAAATTTGTACTTTTTTTAATAAAAGTCAAAGAATAACTTTTTATTTTGACTTTTATTTTTTAAGGCAAAAATTTAAAGTTTTTTCGACTTTTATTATTTTACTCAAAAAATAAAAGTTATTTTTTTACTTTTAATATTTTAAGGCAAGAATAAAAGTCATGAATTAAATATTGCATAGTAATACGCTATAAATCAAGAATGATAAAATACGGATTGCGGCATGCGCATGTTTTCCCGTTAGATGACGTAGAAGTTCTATTTTATAATATTGGGATAGTAAAAAATTTACTCTACCATGGCTGCACAAACTAGCACTTATTGTAAATCCTGTACCTGCAACTCAAGTCAGTGTAGAAAGGTCATTTTCAGCACTCAAATTGAATTTGGGGGATTTGAGATACAATTTATCTGAAGAAAACTTAGAATCAATTTTGATGGTAAAATTAAACAGCTGAACAAATATAATAATAATAATAATAACAATAATTTTTATAGACTTCTGTAATATGCATCAATTATTATTACATATAAATTGGAGGCAATATTTAATTTAAGACTTTTATTTTTGCCTTAAAAAATTAAAAGTTAAAAAATAACTTTTATTTTTTGAGTAAAATAATAAAAGTCAAAAATAACTTTTAATTTTTGCCTTAAAAAATAAAAGTTAAGAAATGACTTTTATTTCTGCCTTAAAAAGAAAAGTTAAAAAATAACTTTTTTTCTTGACTTTTTCGATAAAAGTCATAACAGTTACGGTCACTGTTTTTTTACTAATCAATTTAACTGAATAAAACAATAAAAGAGACAAATTTTATATTTAAATATTATTTTATTAATTCATTGTTATGAAATATCAAAAAACAAAATAATACACACAATCAATAAAAAATTAAATTTTAAAATAAATGCTGCTTCTTAATATTTTTTGTTTTTTATTTATTTTTAATGTGTTTAATAAATTTGAAATACATTACTTTAAATAACATTTTTCTAAATGTTTAAGTATTACATGAATATTTTAATAATTACACTGTGCTCGAGTTTGACACCTTTTTTTTTTAACAAGCTGGGCACCCTAAATAAAATATAAAGCTAAATAAAATATGCTGGTAGCCGATGATAGCCGTTTTGAAAGTTAGCTCTTTTATTCGCGATATTCGCAATGTCAAATTTCAATATTAAAGTACCATTAAGGGATATTTTTTATACTTTTGGTATAATTTTTGAATTAAAAAAAAAAAAATTTTATATATTAAAAAAATAAAATTTAAAATATTTTTTTTTTTAAATTCGTAAAAATATTTTTATCTGCAAATGTTATGTTATTTTGTGTATATTCAAAAGAGTTTAGAAAAATATTAAGAGTTAAAAACAAAAATTTCATATAAAAAATAACGCGAAAAAAGTTGTTCCGAGAAAAAAAATATTGAAAAATTGTATTTAACAGATTTAGATTGATTTAAATTCAAAAACAATCCCAAGGGTATAAAAAATATCGTTTTATGGTACTTTAGTTTTTAAGTTTCAAATCGCTAATATCACGAATACGAGCGCTAACTTTAACAAACGGCTATCACAAACTGTTAACACCATTCAGCGTACTCGAATTATCTTTACCAGTAGGGTATCTAGCTTGTAAATATTTGCGACTAGCAGACAGTTACTGTGCAACTTTTTAAAATATTTTTTAAAAAAAGGTAAATTTTTTCGATTCCTAAAATGTTCTTTTAGGTCCTTGGTTTTGGTCCTTTTTTATGAAAGGGACGTAAAATATAAATATCATTTAGAACGCAATTTCCGACATAAGTTATTTTAGAAAATACTGGAAAGTGGCCTTATATGGGGACTATGTCCAAATATGGTCCGATTTTCATAAATTTGTATGTGTTACGGTCCTATATAACATTTATTTACATTTGAGTAAATGAAATATCATAATAAAAATATCATAATAATGGAACTATAAAATACTGACAGCAATAAACGGATAATTATAAATCAAATTAAAGATATCTTTGCCATTTACAGTAACAATACTGTCTTGTTTTCATAAAAAAGATTGTATCAGTTCAGCCACCCATGCACAAATGATATATAAGACCATTTTCACCTGGGGATATTTATATTCCAAAATCTCTTATACACATAACATTTTAATTTACACTAATCAATAGATTGTCAAAAAATTCGTTGTCTAAAAGATTTTTTATAAAGACTATATTTTTAATTCTTTTCAATAAAAACAATAATGTTTTTTTTTGATATGTTTATTAATTACTTTCTTGTAAAATAACGGCTTTTTTATAGAAAAAGTACTAAGCATTATAATAAAATAATTTTTTTATAACAAAAAGTCTGTAGAAACCAAAAGTTGTTTTGTACGAAATGGTTTCTTATACAAACTACTAGATTTGTAGAGATTTCTCTGATGGAAACATTTTTAGATTCTATTGACTTTTCGATAAAGTAAAATTCTGAGATTCATATATTCTTTAAAAAATTTGGATTATAAATTCTTTCTTTGAATAATTTTTTTTTATGATAAGAAATACTTAGATTCTAAGGACTGCCTCTAAAAGTAAAATTTTGAAATAAATTAGAATACCAGAATTTTTTTATTAGAAAAACTCCATAGAATCTATGTTTTTTTTTAATAACAAAGTCCTTAGAATTTAAAATTTTTTTTCGATGTCAACTTTAAAAAAAGTCCATCAAATCAATGAAGTTTTCTTTAAAAAACCTTAATGTAAATTTTTTTCTAAAAGAAATATTCTTAAATTTAAAAAACTTTTTCATACTTTTGAATTATGACTATACTATGGTGAAATAGTTGTTATTTTATTATCATAATATTATAAATACATTATATTTCGACTATGCTTGACACAATATTAATCCCAAAAATATATGTTGCTCTTCCAATATTTTTCTCTACATGCACAAAATTAAATTTGTTGAAAGAGGTTTAAGTGTCTATTACATTATGCTTGGAAAAACAAAATTCCCAAATGTGTAAGAAAATATTTTCTATATATCTGTCTTTTACTTTTAAGCACGTTTTAACTGCATACAGTTAAAGTTTGTAATATAAGTGCTAATGGCATAGTATTTTAACTAATGTGAAACTATAAAGCTTAGCGTACGGGAAGACAACAACAAAAATATATATATATGGATAAAAAATATTATTACAAATTCATGTCCCTTAAGAGTTGAAAATAAAATGGTAATAATCTTTATTAAAATTTCATGTCAATAAAACTCTGGGTAGGAAGGAGGTGAATTTAAGGAATTTACAATATTAATGTAGAACATTTTTTTTAAGAAAATCTTAAATATTTATCATTATTTTATGTATCATTATTTTTTGTACCACAAATAATTACAACTCCTTACCATCTAGATTAATTTATACATATTAGTAATAAATAGTTAATAAATGAAATAAAAACAATAAATTAAGTCATTGGAACACAATTTTCAAAGTATTTTCATTAAAATAAAATCAAAAAATTGATTGAAACAATACAAATTTAAAAATGCAATATCTCTTGATTTTGATCTGATCTTATAAAACGGAGATACCCCTGTATTAAATGGCCCAAGTTGGGGTGTCCCGGCGTTTTTCTGTGTCATTCTGATAAACTTGAAGTGTAATTAATTTGTAATTGTAATTAGAATTAAAAAATAGCAATTAAAAATCAAAAAGTCACATTTTAAATTTAAAAACTATTATTTCATATTAAAAAACACCATTTGAAATTCAATAAATATCAATTAAAATTAAAAAAAAATAAATAATATGACCCAATTCAAAGTGAGCATCACAACACGGGACAACCGAGGCCTCGAACCCGCCGTTCTTGTGAATATATCACAGCAGTGCGTGAAAATGTGGCAGAGGAGCCCTTGCTCAATAACTGCACATTTCGTGGAGTTCACTACGCTCCATTCAGACATTGGACTTAAAAATGTTACCACACGAAATAAAGGTGGTCTAACAGTTTTTACCAATCAATTGGGACACTTCTCTAGAAAACTGCCGTCAGATTTTTTTAACCCAACTATGAAATGGATTATTTTCCCTTAAAACTAATCATGAGTGACGGGGCTTATTTGTATCGCTGCGGCGAAGTTAATAAGCAAAATTATTGGTTAGTATAAAAACCTGTAAACGGTTTTCAATCCCACTTTACTATTTTTGTACTGATTTTTAGTAAAGAAAATTTTATTTAACAAATATTTTTGCTATTTACATTTTACAAATTACAGAATTTTCACAGAATATTTACAACTTTTTGTTGCTTATTTCAGAAATCATTTTACAAATTTTTGAAAGCCGTTTAGCTAAAATTAGCAAAAAAATTTAACAATTTTAAAAAAAGTTGGTATTGAGAGAAATATTATTTGTAATTGAAAATTACACCTACAACCTTAATTGCCTTAAAATGTTTCAAAGATAAAAAAAAGGGATTGGAAGTGAAAATACTGACTCATGTCTAAAAATAGGACATTCACTTAGAATAGCACTAAAATTCTTTTTTGGTTCTAAAAATCAGCCCTAAAAATAATTCAAATTTGACCTTAAAAGTAAGAAGATTGACTAAAATATTTTTCAAAAAGAAATTATAACAAAATGAAAAATTCGCTTATGTTTTTGCAATTGTTAAGCCTTTGATTTTTTTTTCTAATTTGTCTCAAATGGTTTAAAAAAAAAGATAATATAAAAAAATGTTCATGCCCGACAAAAAAATATAAATTTGAAATTTTGTACT
This sequence comes from Eustalomyia histrio, assembly GCA_949748255.1. NCBI lineage: Eukaryota > Metazoa > Arthropoda > Insecta > Diptera > Anthomyiidae > Eustalomyia > Eustalomyia histrio. The sequence continues at coordinate 70,673,655 of OX456525.1, forward strand.
AATATTAATAATATTTAGTAATTTTTTTTGCTGATGTCAGCAAACAGATTTTAAATTCCTTTTTACAAAAAGTTTTCTAAAATTTAGTAGCGGCAGCTAATTTTCTTACAAATTTCATTGCACTACACTTCAGTATATTAGCAAAAAATACCGCAGGGCTTAAATCAGCAAAATTTCCCATAATAACAGCAAAATTTTCAGTTGCCATTACAGACTTTTTTTTGGTGAGTGTAGTTACGTAGGAAGAGGTAATTGTACCTTTTTTTCTTAAGAAGCGACGATAACCCTATAGGGGTGCGCGACCACCGCTATAGAGTCATGCTGACAGAATTTTTTTTATTGGCACATGACGATCTGGATTCTGAAATAGAACTAGCATACTAAACGTGTAGAACGTAGGGGAGGTGCAATGGGGAAAGTGTGTAATTAAAACACTTAACAAGGGTAACAATGTGGAATGGGGAACGAGTGGAATTGAAAACCAAACAAGTGGAACAAAATGGAATGGAAAGCGAGTGGAATTGGAGCGCTAAACATATGGAAGGGACGCAATGATTATAAAAATTTTTCCCTTTCTAGCAATTTTTGTCTTTTTTAATAATTTCGAAAAGGTTATCAGTCAGTAGTAAGCATTCTTTTAGATTAACAAATTATTAATTGCAATGGCAATTAAAGCCATTGCCATTAATATCAGACTTACTGATATCAAACTCATAAAATTATCATTAATTGATAAAATGTAATGCAAATAATTTAATTGCCTTTGGTATCAATATAATGCTCATAAAATCATCAAATAATTAATGCATTCAAATAATAAGTCCCATGTATGGTTTAGTCTATGGTATTCGAAAAAACTCAACTTCGGTGTTGAAAATTTTAATGTTAATCCATTGGTTCACATACTTTCCAAACGAAAACTACTTTTATTCTGGAACTAGTTGAGAAGACCTTAGGAAATTATGTAGCATTAATAGTCATAGTGGTTTATTAGATCAATTAATTGTTTCCGTCTCGGGTATTGATTTTTCTCTGTTTTTGGCTGTGTCATACATTCCTCCTAATAGTCCAGATAGTTTATATGATGCTCATATTTGTAATATCACTTCATTAGGTGAGAATTTGACAGTAAATGATAATCTCTGCGTTTTGGGAGATTTTAATCTTAAAGATAAAGTCAATTGTTTTTCCAATAAACTTAGTCGTTTTTTGGATCTAATTTTTATTCCAGATGATTGTAAATATCAAATTTATGAACCTTTCCTGTCAATTTCTCCACCCACTAAACACCATGTTCCGTTAATAATTGAAATGTCAAATTATAATTTTTTTAAATATTCCCGATCTTTAACTTGCAATAATTTTAATTTTAACCTTTGTAATTTTGATGTGCTCAATTCAATATTTGATTCTATTAATTGGATAGCAATGTTTTCGGGGCATATAACGTCAGTATGCTATGAAGAATTTTTAAATAAAGTTGTAGCTGTTTGTCTTGATAATATTCCGTTAAAGAATACTAAGTCGTATAAACTTCCATGGTATACTAGTGCCTTAAAAAAGCTAAAGAACCTTCGTAATAAATTTCATAAAAGATTCATTAACTCTGGTGATTTTGAATGTAGAGCAAAATTTTTTCATTACCAACGTGAATTCAATTTTTTAAATAAATTTCTCTACAAGCAATATCTCATCGAAAAGTAGCAGGAAATCAAGAATAATCCAAAAGCTTTTTGGTCATTCATAAAATCCAGAAAACAAACTTCAGATATTCCAGCAACAGTAAAATTTGAAAATAATATTTTACAATCATGTGATGATGGTGTCAATATGTTTGCATCTTTCTTTAAATCTAATTTCGAGTCTTTAACAGTTAATAATTTTTCCTCTTCAACACCTTACACTAATTTGAATACTGGTTTTTTGGTTATTTCTAAAGAAGATGTATCTAATGCAATTTCTAAAATTAAGAACGGCTTTAAATCAGATGTCGATGGTCTCTGTGCTTATCTGTTGAAAAAATGTGCTTCTTCCCTAACACTTGCTTTAACATATATTTTTAATTTATCGCTAAAAGAAGGTGTTTTTATTGATCGATGGAAATCGGCAACAATTACACCAGTTTTTAAGGATGGGAAGAGGGATGACGTGATGTGTTACAGACCTATTTCCAAGTTATCCTGCGTTTCAAAAATTTTTAAACATGTCGTTTATGAAAAGTTGTTTTTCTTAACGAGATCTTGGATATCTCCTAACCAACATGGTTTTTTTTCTGGGAGATCTACGGTAACGAACTTAACAGTTTTTAGTGAATATTGTTTAACTGCTCTTGAACATAGCAGCCAAGTTGAGGTAATTTATACCGATTTTTCTAAAGCATTTGACAAATTGTCACATTTCATTATTTTTTCAAAATTACTGCAATTTGGCTTTCATTCAAACTTTTTATGCTGGATCAAGTCATATTTATCTAATAGGGTATGTACAGTTGTAATTGAAGGCTTTGAATCCAGACCCTATATGCAAACTTCGGGTGTACCTCAGGGTAGCGTTTTTGGCCCATTGTTTTTTAATTTATTTATTAATGATATTTCTCTTTGCTTTAAGAAATCAAGATTTCTTTTATATGCAGATGATTTAAAAATATTTTTACAAGTGGACTCACTGAGGGATGTTTTTGATTTACAAAACGATCTGGATAATCTTGGAGAGTGGTGTAAATCAAATAACCTACATTTAAATCTTGGCAAGTGTCATCATATTTCGTTTTATAGGTCTTTGCATCCTATTTCTTTTGTTTTTAATATTAATAACTATGATTTAAAAAGAATTAAATCTAAACTCGACTTAGGTGTGGTATTTGATACCGCTATGTCGTTTGTACCTCATATTGAGTACATTGTTCCTACAGCTTATAAAATGCTTGCTTTTTTAAAGAGAAATTGTTATGAATTTTCTGATCCTTACACACTTAAATATATTTATACTTCCTTCGGCTTTACTTTTATTTGATATAATCAATCATAATATTGATTGTCCTGACTTGCTATCTTTGATTCCATTTTATGTTCCATTAAGAAGTCTTAGGTTTATTGATGCCTTTAATGTTCCAATACATCGGACTAATTATGCTATCAATGGTACGTTAACCCGCACATTTATTACTTTTAATCATATTAATTTGAGTCTTCAGAAAAAATCTAAATCATTTATTGAATTTTGCACAACAAAAGATAATTTTAAACTATTTCTTTTTGCCGTATTACAATTAATTTATTTTCCTTATAAATATTTATTATACTAATTTTGAATTATTATATATTACATTTACTTTAATCATAGTCTGTAAAGAGTTTTGTGTCCATAGACTGAAATAAATAAATAAATAAATAAATAAATAAATAAAATTCATGGTTTTAGAAAAATTTTATTTTTCATAAAAAAACAAATGTTTTAGCATGTTTTTGAACAAAAAAATAAAATTTAAGTTCCGATTACTGAACATCAAGTTAAATCAAACAATATGTTAAGTACAAACTTAATATGGAAACAATAACAATTGTGTCAGTTAATATCACATTTAGTAGCATTATAAACATGTAGCTGAATTTTGTTGTTTTTATGCAATTTTATTCTAAAAATGTTTTTTTCCAAATTTTTAATCAGAAAGGAGTTTTCAGATTGTCTTTAGACCCCTAATCAACAAATGCAATTGGTGATCGTTTGGTATCAAATCATATCATAATATTGATATCCCAAACAGGGAACTGGTAAAATATTTAGGAGTGAATTTGGATAAGTTATTATACTTTAACAATGATATACTGATACAATTGGAAAAAATCCAAATGCGCTTTTTTATGTATAGGAAACTCTTTTATTCGAAATACGTATTACCCAGGATAAAACTGAACTTCCATCAAATATAAATTAGACCTATACATATATGCTTAATATGGTTCAATATATCTCCATCTTATATGAAAAAATATCATGTTTTTGAACGCAAATATATTAGGGCTTTTTTATCGCTTTTCAGATGACATAATAATTATACTTATTATGTTTCAAATTTAAGATTATATGATGCAGCAAAAATAAATAGAATTGAAAATTTCATAACTCATTTAATAATAAAACATATTTTTAAATGTACTGAAGTTGACAGAAATAATTTAATATTAGCTTTATATTACTGTACCGAGAGCTATGTCATGCTTAATTAGTGGGTAGATTCCCTCAGATGGTATATGAAACCTGGATAGAAAAGCTACCCTATAACAATAGAAAATAGCAGATTCAACAGAACAATTTTCCTTAAAGACTAAAGTACATTTCAAAATGTAAAAATCAATAAATTTTGGTGGCTCACCGAATAATTTCTATCTTTTTTTGTATCTCTTTGACTTTAGTTTTTAAATTGACATAAATATATAATCAATGTTTTTTTATAATTTTTCATTACATACACTCACAATATATTTTCTGTTACCGACTGTAATTTATTTAAAAAATAATACGTAAAGTTTGTTTTTAAACGAATAATCAATTGAAATTCATAGAAATATATTTTTTAACTATTTGAATCAGTCATTCAAAAAACAAACTATAAAAATTTACAGACATTCAGTAGGAGTTGATATTTTCTGTTAAATGTAAAATTTTATGTTTTCTGTTTATAAAAATATAAATTCATATAATTCCTGATTGTTTTTTTACCAAAATAGTTTGTATATATACCAAATTATTTCAATAAAAATTACAACAAATTATTCAAATAAAGATACACACAGAAAATAAATATATATATGTTACATCTGTGTGTGTTGTGTTTTGAAAAATTACGTACAAATAAAAACAAAAATCAATTTGAAAAACAAACCACAAAAATCTTTTTTTTCTACTTTTTGTCAGTTAAAAATTGATGGTTATTTTAAACTACTTTCGATTGCTTTTACTATTTATGTCGATTATTAAACAATGATTGAAAATAAACAACAAAATGGGCTGGATATAATGAAAAATCAGTAGTCCTCTTTTTGATTGTATTTTAGATTAATTTAATATGTATTTTAAGTTGTTTTTAACGAAATAATATTGTGAGTGTATTTTTAAAAATTATAGTAATAATATTATTCACTTAGTGTTATAAATAACATAACTGTATTTAAAAAAAGAAATACTAAATATATATATTAAATAATATATATTAACTATTTGTTTATTTATAGTATAAATATTATATCAATTCTTCCTAAATAAATAAATAAAAAAGGGGTTTTCAGAAAAGTTTCTAATGACAGAAATAGCGGATTGCTAAAAATCAAAAGGTTATGTTCTAAAAAATTTGTTTAATACTTATTTAATAACATGATTAAATCCAAAAAACCTTAGTATATAAAAAAAATAATAAATGGAAAAAATTGTTAATTGAAAAGACTACAAAACCATTTACTTACTTTTAACCAATTTATTTTTTTAAAGTATAAATGTCATATTTCTATCGAACTGATTTCTTTTTTTTTTAGATAAGTTAAATGGCCACTTTCTTAAAATATATAATTTTTGTATTCAAATTTTCCAAAAAAAAAGTGATGTATGGACTTAGGTCTTAATTTATACCAGTTTTAATTATTTGATTCAAATAACTGATATCTTAAATTAATTAATAAAGTAAATAAAAAAAACCTCATTCAAATACATCTACTCCTTCAAAAGTTACAGATTTTGAATGCCTTGTCTTAAAATGTACCACTGTATGGGGGCCATTTGTCAGGCATAATTTTCCAAAATTAATAAACATAATCTGTCAAAAACCAAATGAGTTTTTATTTCAAACAAAAGTTATATCGAAAGAAAAACTGATGATAATTTTTGCACCACCCGGTTGCTAAACTACGTACTAAGCGTATGAGTAATATTAATTAGCATTGATTAATACTCATACGCTTAGTAGTATAATGCCCATTATTGCCTTTAAAGTGCGTGTTTGTTAATGGTAACTTTAACTAAATTGAGGAATAAAGTGACCTTTAACTATTTTTGGTTATTACAACTTCCTTATAAAATAAAATTAAATTTTTTGAAAATATGGCATTACCAGAGCAAAAACCGATTACTTTTGACAAATTAAAATGGTTCTTAAAATACGTAGTGGCAACGACATACTTTTATTTATTTATTTACTTACAACAAACAAAAAATATAAACGAAAAACAAAATTTCTTCCAGTTGTGTGAAAAATAAAAATGTTTGTTGAAAAAATTTACATTGTCGACGCCCAACATAGAAATAAATCAAACAGCAAGAAAACTACACTGCACCTACAGAGCATAAAATATGTCAACTTCAACTGAATAAACCTTACGTTAAAAGTTAAAGGTAAGATGAACTTGCCTTTAGCTTATCGGTCACTTTTATAATATAATAATGATAAAATAATAATCTGTCCGTTAAGATCCCAACTTTACCATTGGCAAGTTATTATAATGGGCCTAACACTTTTTAATGGTATTGAAGTAATAATTCCCATAAACAATTGCTTCCAACTTCTAATATTAATGGATGGTTTTCACTATGTCATTTTTAATGTCAATTTATCCAAATTATTGGCAATTTTATGAAAGCGGATTGTCATATTGCAGCCAGTTATAAACACGAACTACCGTCTAAAATGACAGACAAGTGAAAACGTCATATTTCAGTTTGTCAGCAGATATGGCAGCATTTTTTATCTAAAATAAAATTGACAACAAGTTGTCAATTTATTTTGTTTGGCAATCGCAAAGCTATTATTATTTTTTTTTTGCTGGAAGAATAAATTTCAATGGTAATTTTTTAAATAAGGAAAAAAATGGTAATTTTTTAAATAAGGAAAAAAATGGTAATTTTTTAAATAAAAGAGAGAGAGACTCACTCAAAAGGTAGAAGCGGACAGAAAACTGGCAAGAAGTGGCATATATAATAAAAATGTCATGATCCGAAATGGCAACGAAATGGCCATTTGTTTCTTTTTTACCATTTTTAAATTTTCTCCACTTTTTAGCTTTTTATTTAACACAATTAATATTTTATAATCAGCTGTTTGCTCGCCAAAAGTTTACATTTGACCTTTGTAATGAAAACGGCGTGGCGTGTCAGTCAACTCACACCAAAATTTGACGTACGTCTTTGACAAGCTCTGCTTTATCGATTTATTGTCAGTTTTTGAGATGTAATGAAAACGCATTTGACACAAAATGATGAGAAGTCATTTGAGTCAGTTTTTGTTGACAGTTCATCTGATATAATGAAAACCAGGCATAATAATGAATTTTCTTAAAATAAACTTATTTTTTTTACTTGGAAATTGGCTTAATGATGGGTACGATTTGTTTAACCCTTTCGCTACGGAAACTACTATTATTTATTGTTGTCTAATGGTTTTTAAAGTTGATTTACATATAAAATGAACTAAAATAACAAACATGCAGCAGATTTTACGGGAAATATTTATTTCACTGCACTATTAAGGTACAAATAATGCTAATGTTTACTGATGAAAAGTTACAATTTACTATATTTTTATTTTCCAAACAAATTAACTTAAATAATTTTAATTTTATTGAAAATTATGTTGATTCGGAAATATATTTTGTTTTTACTGTATTCAATCCAATATGCCTATATTTACATAAAGTTCCTTGCCCTCGTAATTATAAAACATATGTTCAGATTTTTATAACTTTTATCATTTCAAAGAAAAACTTTTATGTGAAATAGTTATATAAATAAAACTTTTCTCGTACAACTTGTATACTTTTACAGTGTCATTATAATAGTATTTAATCCTTAAATTAATTTCATAATTTCTTTCAAAGTATTTAACTACAAATTAAAGAAAAAAAAAAAAAAAACAAAACTAAACAAATTTTTAATTTAAAGTTTTTCTTTCTGTCTGCAATAAAAAAAAAACACAAACTAAGATTACATATGCAAACAAGATCAAAAAGAAATAATTTGAAACAAAGTAGGAAAATACTTCATATGTAAAGTTTTGAAAAAAGAAAAAGCAAAAACAACAATAAGAAGAAAAAAATGATGCAGAAAATAAAAGAACTTAAGTACTTTGGCTACTTTGGATTTTGTATATTACTACTCTCGTCAAAAAATGTTACGAATATACTTCCTTAAAAGCTTGAATTGCTTGCTGGCTGTCTGTCTGGTTGGTTGGTTGGCTGGTTGCTGCAGCAACAATAACAGTATAAACGTAGAGTACATACCATGGTTATATTGTCATATGCAACATAATAATATACATATCGATGGTCATATACGGATAACCCGTAATTGTCACTTAAACTATCACTCGATATAATCATATTAAATAACTTTATTATGAAGGAGAACTAGTTTGCAGTGCTTAGCTGATGCAGTGTCAACTTATGATAATTGATATAAAAAAAAAAATATTTATTTGCATACTACACAAGCTTAAACATAATATGTATATAGAAAAATAAAATATATATATCTTACATAAGAAAACAAATACACAGGGAAATCATTTCTAAACGTTCTTGTAGTCGTTTTTTACATCTTTAAAAAGAAATTATAAAAACGTCTACAGATATATTCACAAGCCAACTCGACATCAAAAGAAAACAAGAAAGCTACGAAAAAATAATAACCGGAAGCAAAAACTACCAAATGTATGTGAAAGAAAAATACAATCAAAAACAAAGTTTTATGAAAAAATACAAATATGTATATCAGCCGAAATCAAATATCTTTTTGAAAACAGTTGGC